>CM066911.1:38437658-39037658 GCA_033964015.1 Scolanthus callimorphus
TTGCCTTAAAAGTATAAAACAAGGGAAAATATGAAATAAAAAGAGGCCCATGCTTGTTTAGCAACTTTGATGGTTCAAACATACCCCATTGTTATTGCTAGAGGGCTTTTTTTTTTTTTTTTGAAGTATTACGTGAAACAAGAAGATTGTGATAAAACAATCACTAAAAGCAAGCTAGTACGCTTGAAAGTTTGAACTTCACTGTTGGGTTATTCATTACCTAAGACAAGCATGAGAATCTTTAATTTTTTTTTTTTTATGATTTGATTTTTTTTTTATGATTTGATGCTACTCTTGAAAATGCAAAACAGGGGAACAACCTTAAGGGTATAAACTCCATAAAAATTTGGAATGCTGCTGTCCAAGCTTCTATGAGGTATCCGACTTGGTTTGCCTGTTGGTTTTAGGCTAATAATAGGGAAGGAAACCATGTCTGATTCTGTGTCATTGACAACAAGATGATAGCCCTGTGATTGGGTGCCATAATTGAGTAAAACTCCAAAATCAATATATATATTCATGTCCCCATATTTTAGACTTAATCTTCTCAGGGATCTCAAGCATCGATTGGTACAGACATAGAACTAAACACGAAAGAAGACTTTGTAGTTGCAGACCCCATTGGAGCAGCCCCACCTGATATTGGTTTGTACTGCTCCATTTATGGACCTTTCTACCACGTTTTCTGCTTCATGGTTGAGTATTTGAATCTACTGATGGAGTGAAGGCTTCAAATGTCGCTTCGACTCGCTCACCACTGCCTCTGTTATAGTTTTAGCCATCCTCTCAATCGCACTAGTATGGTTTGGATAAAGCATCCCCAAGGACCTGGTTTGCTGGTTCAAATTGAGCCTCTACTTCCTCCGATGTATTAACTGGATCTGCAATTACTGAAATATCTGCAATAACTGAATCATTAGCAACATTTTGCTTTGATCCTCTGCTTTCTCTGACGGATTAACTGGATCTGCAATTACTGAAATATCTGCAATAACTGAATCATTAGCAACATTTTGCTTTGATTTAGATGAGTTGGTTGCATGCTGTATTTCCCATTATTACAGGAGCAGACCTCCTCTTCCTGGTGCTTCTCCTCCTCCTGAGATGATAAAATGTCTGGCTACAACAAAGCATAATTTTAAGTCAGTGAGGTTATTATTGGAATAAATCCAAATAACGAAGCACATACACATTGACAGTATCCTTAACAACTTAACAAACAAATTGACAGTATAATTAACAACATTACTGATACGACACTGCCATAAAGGCAAGCAGCAGGACAGTCTGGCATCACATATTGATGCCGAAACAGTGACATGTCCCATGTAACGGCTGCACCAAGGGCTGCTTAAAAGCAATTGCCCATTTTAACAATAAGCAGTTGGACAGTCTGGCAGTCAAACCATGATGCCACAACATGACATGTCCAATATGTAACAACTGTGTGTTAAATCACAGCTTCAAACTTCAAATGAAATCAAAATTCAAATCAAACCAAATTAGTAACAATAATAAGAGATTACTTATCATCTAGTATTGTAATCTCAACTTGATAAAATTATATACACAGACAAACAATTTTTGACAATCAATCATCAGCACAGAAGTGCAGTACCCGAATTTAATTGAAATTCCATGCAAAATGTCATTGCTTTCAGCTATTATTCCAGTAGGAAGAGAAAAAGTAACACACTTGAATGTGTAAACTCAGCTTAACTTTAAAATTGATTGTAAATGTTGAGGCCTTGCAAACATTTTCGAACTCATAGAGACATTAAAGGCCCATCAACAACCGGGAGCCTTTGCGGACTCTTAGCCAATCAGAGCACCCGGAAAACAATGGAACAATTTGAAAACAAAAGAAAACGGAGCGCGAAGGCTCCCGGTTGGTGATGGGCCTTTAATTAAAAACTTCTTGGCACCTCCGGAGGCGAAACAAAATGGTGGCCCAAACAATGACACACGCAAACTTGTTACGTCATATGCAAACGCCACCATGACAAAATGCGCTCCCGTCAGGGGAGGTGAGCGTACTTCTATTGCCTTATTCAAACATGACGAGATTACAGTACACAATTTTAAGACTTATCTTTCTTATTACATAAAATAACAGATGAAAAGCATAAAATCACTTATTCTTACAAATAATTTTCTTTATTCGCATCTCTGTTTACAGGTGTTATTTTGTTTTTTATTTATAGTTACAGTTTTTTATATTTGAAGTATTTTTGTAAATATAAAATTAAAGGAGATGCCTAGTGCCTAAATTCAAGGGAAGTTTTCACGCGCTCATTGGTCGAAACGTATCACGTGGTGCATTTTCAAAGGACAGATATCAGACGATATTGTCCGTCGGAAGTGATATCCGTCCTGCGAGAAATCAAAAACTGGATAAGCAACCAAGGTTTTTGTCTAATGGGAATGTCACGTGATCTGAAATGGGCAAAACAATAAACGGGCAAGCCGAGGAGGTCTATTATTTTTAAACTTACCATTTTGTCGTAGCTTGGCAAATAGAAAAACAACATGCAATCAGCTCGACCAAAATTCAACTACGAGTGTATAGTCCATCAAGCCGACTCCCAAGCGATCAGCAGCGCTAAATTTCTCCAACTCTGCATTTCACGGCTGTAATTTTTACTCAGCAGAACAATTAACTAACAGTCCGGCAAGGAATTAGACCTGAGAACCCGACATCTGGGCTAGATTTCTGTAGAAAAGCACTCGGGAAAGCAATGGAACTTGGGCGTGATTGAGTCAACCAATCACAGCTCGAATAAAAATATCTTAGCCAATCACCGCTTACTGCGCCATACTGCAGTTTAGTGGTTTTCTCACGTTCACGGCAATTTTTTTTTCTCTCGAAGCTTTGCTTCTCGGCCAACTGTTCATTTTTCGTACCATTTTTCATCCTTGGACATTATCCGCCGATATTACAGCCGCCAGAAGGGGTTTATTTAGTAATTGTAAGTGTGTACATTTTTGGCAGAAAGTTGGCGCCGTAAATGACGTGAGCAAAATGAGCGAGAAAGCCCGAGACGTTTCAAAATCAACTCGATAGTTATGCCTGGCATTATTTGCTGAGGTATGGTGCTCCGCTTGCGCAGGCCAAGCTCCTCTAATAGCATTCTCGAACCCAGAGCTCCCCGGCTCGTGGAATAGCAGGGGAGGCTCTGGCTTAATCTCCCTTTATAAAAACGTATCTGTCAAAATAACAGTGGCATTAGTTTCCTAGTCGTCTTTTCAACCTACGGCCTTCGACTTGAACGCTCCGAAAGTAATTATGAGGCATAAAACCACCATTTTCTTATACGCATGCGTCGGTGGCTGTCACCAGAGCCTACCTCGAGCACTACAAGTTATTGTTATCAATGAAGTACATCAACAAGCCAATATCGTGAGACCTTAAAAGCGGCTTCTACACTACCGAATGAAAAGCATTTCTAGAAAAAGGTGTTGTCCCTGTGTGTGACATGAGTTACCTGTGTAGCCTGTTTCATGGGCTCTCCGGGACCAATCCAATTAGATAGCTGCCTACACGAACTGCGGCTGAGTGAGTTGGAACATATTCATTTAACGGTACCTTTATTTTGTTATGTAATCTTCAAGGTGAAATCTACATTCGTGGAGCTGGCTTATACCAGGACACGGATTCGCTAGAAGTGAGAGGCATGCGTTACAAGACACCCAAAACCGCGACAGGTTGGCATCGAACCAGCGACTGGGGCGCCATTACCGAGAACGGGAAATTAAGGATCCTGGGACGAGTCGATTACCTTATCAAATGCGCCACAGATTCTATTCAACCCGCAGAGACGGAGTCCGTTCAAACCACCAAAATGTCGCCGCTGTAGTCGCCGTCGGCGTGCCTGATGAGCGGCTGTATGAAGTTGTCTGCGCATGTGTCATCTTGATATCTTGTCCCCATGGCAACCAGAAGGAAGCCATTGCAGAGCTAGACGATTGGTGCGCGGATAAGTTTACTTTTAGCTCTATTGGTATGTCTGCTCAGCCCAGACATTATGTTGTGCTGGAGAGTTTTCCAGTGACTAGAACAGGCAAGACAGACAGGAAGGAGCTAAAAAAGATTGCAAGAGAGAAGCTTGGAATGTAAGAACGCTCATTTTGTACTGTCACGAAAGGGATCTTTGTTCTTTGCGTATAGCTCTTTTATTGGTCTTTACTTAGGCTTCTCAGCTGAGCGAGAAGCGGTTCGAGGCTGCCTACAATTTGTTCTGCCCTCGACCACTAAAGCATTGCAGGGTCATGCACCAACTCACCTGAAATCAAAACTCGTAAGAGTAAGTGATTGTGATAAAAAATACTCATTGCGAAATACTGATACAGACCTGGCACTTCCAAAGCCAGGCACAAATTTTCTGAAATCCAGCTTCTTCTATAATGGCGCCTTTTAAAAGAGGCCAAAATGACTAAATCGCTATTTGCTTGTTAAAATTTGCATATCATATACCCATGTTTTTTTTTTGGTTCGGACTATTTTGGAAAATAATAAAAGAAAGGAAATAAGTGTCCCACATGGTAGTAGGTTGAAGTAGTACAGTTGTAGGGAACGTCTGTTTTTTTTTTGATCGGACTATTTTGGATGATGTTCATTTATGCTTCGTTCTATTTATGTTTTTAATAGAATGAAGATAATAGTAATATAGTCATGTCCCCCAAATGATGATAAGCCTCATTTCAAGGCCATTTAACAATTGATGATAATCCTCATTTTAAGTTCGAGATCATGTTGGTCACACGCCCCACATGGAAATCAGCGTATTTTTAACCTTTGTAAATAGACAGTTGTTGTGGCCAGCGTGCTTAAATAAAGATATATGTATATATGTATGTATGTACTTTGTTTGCCTACTGTTCAAGTACAGAAACTTGTACCGGTCCGGCCGAGCTTTTTGTTGTGATCGGAGTTGCTTTAGCAACGTAATAACCACACCCTTGTTTATTATTAGGGGCCAGTAGACGCGTTGCTCGCTAAGTTTTAAAATGACACCCCTCGCACTAATCCCTGAAGCAGACAATAATCTCGCCTTCGGCTCGGACTGAAACTAATTGCGCGGAGTTTGAAATCCCGTCAAGTCCTCATAGTCGGCCTTTAAATATTTGTTCAATGACAATTTATCCAATCGGTATATAGCCGCCCGCCAGCTTCGGCTCGTTCGTTCGATGGCCGTCGTATGATGACAATGATCATTGATGTCGGAACATTTAGTCCAGTCATTTTACGGTTTGACCTAAAAGTAATTGCAACAAAAGCTTTTCTTTCATAATCCTGTCCCAAATACCCTTAGAAACAACATACTACAAGTCCCATTTAATCGAAGTAGGGGAACATCTCAAAATTCAAGTTTGAAAAGACGCCACAATTTTCTATTGTTGGCGGCCATCTTGCCCTTTTTATTAATGAGTTTTGCCGCACTTAAGTTTTGCGAAGCTATACTGTACAGTATTCCCAGCTAAGTGTTTGAATTTTTAATGGTTCAAAATGGACTCATTCGTGTTATACTTATACTTTGCTAGGTATGTTATTTTTGCAAACAACGCTTTGACAAAGAGAAATTTCCAATGTCATAAGTCAAATATGACAGTGCCTGACTAGGAATCTTGAAACATGTTTCCATACACAACTGAATAATTCTTAGTAATGGATTCGGTTGTCAAACATCAGTAGACTCTATACAAGGGGTCATTTCTATGTAAAGGAAAGCGTTAGAATATTTACCTGTTACGCGTTACAGTCTAGAGCTAGTTCTATCAGCGTACAGCTCGACGTGCCGTAAAACTCATTAATAACAAAGGGCAAGATGGCCGCTAACAAAAGAAAATTGTGGCGTCATTTCAAGGAAAAGCTTTTGTTGCAATTACTTCTAGGTTGACTGCATTTTTGTCATAAAATGACTGGACTAATTACGGAATAACAGTGGCGGATCCAGAGAGGGTTTCACGGAACCCTCTTGAGCATCAGAACAGTTTTTTAGAACAAGTAGGGATCTTATTGTGATACCCAGGCCACAACATTCTCCAGAATACTGGCCGTATCAATCTTTGAAGGAGTGAAGAAGAAACGGAACCCCCTTAGTAAAATCCTGGATCGGGTTCTGGATCCACCACTGGTAAATCATTTTAAGAACTCGAAAATTTAAGATCTCTGAAGTTCATTTTAAGAACACCGAAATTTAATAGCTCTGAAGTCATTTTTAAGATCTCTGAAATCCAATGTCCCTTCTCGGCTTTCGTACTTGTCCTCATATTCCATTGAGTTTTCACTTGTCACGTGACGAAATTTATTTCTCTAAATTAACTTCTAAACACTGGATGGCTAATAGAATTATAAAGAATACACAAAATTATGTTTCCTGGGAAAATTTTAGGCCGATTGGTCACTTTCCGAGCGAGATATTAGCAAGTGAATATGCGCTATTTTGTACAGTAATTGTATGGAGCCGCCATGTTGGAGCCCCAGCAGAGGGGCTCTATAATGGCGCGGCCAATAATCGGGTCTCCAAAACGACGCTATTTTCAAACCAAATTATAAGAATAGTATCAGAATGGTACGATATGAACGTTTATAACATACTGACGTGCCAAATAGTTAAGAACGGTGCAAATCGGGTGAAATACGGCAAGTTCAAAATACGTGACTGGTGTTGCGTGACATAAATAGCTATGGCGATACCTTGAGAACTACTTGGTAGAAGGTGCCGAAATTTCGTGTGACAAATCCTTGAATAGAGTTATATTCATCACCGAAAGGACATCTCTGTAGATATCTTGGTTTAGAAGTTAGTTTTTTGATGACATCACATGAAAACCGAGTGACGAAAAGGAAGTAAACTTGTAAAATTTCACTTCCGTGGACAAATTATCAGCAACCGGATATCAGCAAAAACCAAGCTCAAGCTACAGCTCCCAATACCTTCCATTGATTGACACCTCAATCAATGACGATAATAGCTCCCATTGTTATGTTTATCAATCAAGGGAAGTGCAGACATCGGCCGGGCAGCTTCGTGCTTCGGCTTCATCAAACACTGACAGGCCAGGAGCAGAGTCAGGACAAAAGATCAAACTTGGGGAAACTAAAGGTGAGAAACAGAATTAAAATATATAACTCGGTCGATGTCTCATGAATCATTTAGGAAGTAAAGTTGCGACACTGGCAAGAGGAAAATTAATATAACAGCGATGTATTGAGCATTGAGGGATTGAGTCATGGATTGTTTGATGTACAGCATTCATTCGCAAAAGAAGCTAGAGCCAAGAAGCAGCAAAAGCACAAAAGAGCGAAATCTAGATGCAAAAGTCCACTGCAATTTCTTTTAAAATAATTCGGCGGTCTCTACGCCAGCGAATAAACCGCTGCAAACTTCGGTTTGGCTTCCGTCAATCAAACGAGTGAACAGCCCTCATAGTCCGGCGGATTAGAGCAAATTTTCGAGGAAATTGCGCATTTTAGGCTAAAGCTCCAATTTTTTGCCAGGTGATAGTTTTCAATGTATTTTTAAATCGTAGATATGGAGGCACGCTAGAGTTCTTTCGTAGCGAAAGCTAGGGAGGTTTTAGAGTGAACTATTGTTTAGCTCAATAGCAGCCATTTTGAATGCTTTGTTATTCAAATGAGGTTTAGAACTTAGCTTTGCGAACTTTCAAGTTGTTCTCTAGACTGCACAGCCATAGCAGCTCAACATTTGCTAATTCTGAACTATGGATTGGTTTGACTAACTTCGGTTGAACGTCTCCTTAGAGTTTTGGGTGATTACTAAATGTCACGACCAGTTTATTGGGAATGTTTATAATTTATATTGTAAAACAATAGCCTGACTGAGATTTGATAAAATGTTTCAAGAATGACCAACAAATTCTAAAAAATATCAAGATAATTGGTACCATGTGTCGAATATGTAAAAAGAAGCTTGTCTCTGAAACTTTCACATGATATTTTCTACCTAGTACTGTGCTATACTCTATAAACTCGGACAATAGAAGATTTCACTAAGTGCCGCAGAGCTCATGAATAACAAAGGATTCAAAGATGGCTGCCAATGGCAAAACAATGGTTCACATTAAAACTGTTCTAGCTTTCGCTACGAATAAAATTTAGCGTGCCTCCATATCTTATCTTCAATAAACTACTAAACACTATTGACATGCAAAGTTTGGTGTCTTTAGCCAAAAGTGCGCAATTTTTACGCTAATCCGCCGGACTATCAGAGCTCTTGGTGATGTCACGCATGACACGCAGGCAGACGAGGTTTTTTGAAGTACAGTCGAAGCTCTCTGTGCGACCGCTCTCGTAAGCGACCAGCTCCCATAACGACCATTTTCCCGAAACCCCCATCGGAAAGAATCCCATTGTGTTTGACGTCTCTCTTTTGTGTGCGTTAATCAGATGCAAAAACCAAGAAAAATCATGTCATGCTCCGCCGAGTTTTGAACGAACTATAAAATGTGCGAGAATTCTTTTGTTCATGTGCTCTCGTGGATAACTCGGCCGAGCGCGATTATTTAAATCACCTTGTTGAGTTGGTGTAGAGAGTTTTGCGGTGGGTTAAATTTAAAGTAGAAAATGCGACCACTTTAATTATCCCTGAAACTTGGCATATGTGTTTCTTATAACGTGGTTCAGTATGCTAGAACCTGTCGAATTGTTGTAGGTAGTTTTGTTTCCAAAACATTTTCTCGAACTTCTAGACGAACTTGAAATGCCATATAAAATCAGATAAAAATTGGCCTGTGAATACCTTCAAAATGCGACCACTTCTGAAGCGCGGATATTCTATTTCTTTAGAGATTTGCCTTGTGTGTTCCTTAAACTAGCTACCTAGATATGTCGAATTCTTACAAGGGCTCCTCATTTCTCGAAAACTTGATAAATGTAGAGGCAAGTTTGCGTGATTTGGCCGATTTCTCCCGCGTAATGAGATGCAAGTTAAGCTCAATGACGCGCGATTCTTCCCGATGCGTTTGAAATGTCACATAAACTCTGTTATTTCAAGCTCTCGTAAGCGACCGCCTTATCGATGCGACCAGCTCCGTTAGCGACCACAATTTCAAATCACCAACAGAGATTTTCTACTGTTTTTAAGCTCTCGTAAGCGACCATAGAATAGTATTTTTTGTCTTTAAAACATCAGTCATCACCTCATAAATATCTAAACTGATACAAGCTGCACTGGTGAAATGCGATTTTCTATGTACATATTTGCGGTTATCTACCCTTAATTAAAGTCGGGAAATAAATCAAACTAGTTGCCCCCGCAGGGTTTTGGCCCAGAGGCCAAAACCCGAGGAGGCATTATAGAATCCCCCGCGTAAAGAGAAAATATAAGGGTATATGGTACATATGGCAGAAAAAATCTCGATCCGTCGGAGCAGGGCCCGCAAAAGGTATCGGGTAACGTTTATGATTGGATGATCAGATCACGTGACTCGCAAAGGGCCCGCAAAAGGTCTTGGGTAACGTTTATGATTGGATGACCAGATCACGTGACTCGCAGCGTGGGTTTGAGACCTCTACTGTTGTCACTGGCGGACAATAAAAATTCTAAACATTCACAACAAACTGGTCGTGACATTTAATAAATCACCAAAAACTCTAAGGAGACGCTCAGCCGAAGTCAGTCAGTGCAATCCATAGTTCAGAATTAGCAAATGTTGAGCTGTTGTGGCTGTGTAAACTTGGATGTTCACAAAGCTAAGAGCTTTAAACCTCATTAATAGTAGTAAAGCATTCAAAATGGTTGCTATTGTGCTTAACAATAGGTCCGCTACGAAAGAATGTGATAATTTACCGACAAGATTTCCTTTTTATAAGTTCACAAAACTTAGAAAGAGGACTTTAGAATTATTATTTTTTGCATCAGCACAAGGGAGAAGTAGGCGTTTTTGTCTTCTTCCGATGTGTGCGCTGTCTGCTGTGTAATGGTTGCCTCTAAAGTATACTAAGTAGGTTAAAATAGTACCTTTGTTGACCGGAAATCTGGCAAGGGCGGAACGCGTTTTTTGTTCTGTTAAATTAAGTTCTATTATAAGCTCTTTAGCAGCTTTCGGTGATAGCTGGTATAAAAACGCAGATATAGTTTATTAGGGAGCAGCGATTGAAAAAGAGCAAAAGCAGAGAAGTCGCGAGGCAGAGACAGCCAACGAGAGTCTAAAGTCTTGTGTTCTGTTCTCCGTTGTAAGTATTTCCGGAAAGATCAATTGGCTTTAAGCTTTCAAGTATTCGTAGAGTTTTCAAACAAGATTTTTGTGCGCAAGTGTTTCTGAGTAAGAATGTGTATTAATAGTCGTTTTGGAATTGTGACACAATAGTTTTAAGAATTTTCGGTATTTCGCTAGAGTTTCGTAAGAGTTTTGACGGCTTTTCGTACTTTTGGTTAGAATTGTTTGTAGAGTTTCGGCTAATAGAATTTCACATCTATCTTAACGGTTTTGTAATACAACTGACAAACTCCAACAAGCTGATAACGGTGGGTTCGCGTGTTGTCTGAAACAGCTGTAAAAATGTTAATTGAATACTTAGTACATCTGCAGTTTAAAAAGCTCGGGGGCAGCTCTAGTGAGAACTATTACTAGTTTAAGCATTAGTATCACATGTTTTTTTCTAGATTTATTGTACTAAGCTCTCGTAAGCGTCCAACACCTATTGTTCAAGTAGGAAGCCGCTTGGTGGTCGCTTACGAGAACCGTTCTCGTAAGCGACCAGGGGCCCGTTTCTCAAAACGCCCGGTAATACGGGCCCGTAAAACTTATCGGGAGAGTTTACGGGGAAGTTCCGGATATTACAAATAACTTACCCAAAAAATCTATGAATTAACGAAAAACTCAGCAATTTGTCGACACTAGATTACAAAGTGTACCGCTAAGTTTGTATTTCCAGCGAAAAAAGTAAAGAAATCAGCTAAAATGTACGAAAACAAGAGCAATTTGTAGTGCAATTGTGCACTGAGATTGAACATTTGTTTACAATCTTGCAATCAACACGTCAAACTGATTGACAGCTAAGCTGTCAAAAGGATCGTTTTGATTGGTTGAGAAGCGAGATGGTCGCATCTGATTGGCTAAAACTCTCCTGGTTTATCGGAATGGCGGGAAAAACAATCCCGGTAAGTTTACGGGAAACCTTGGAACTGTAAAGCGAGAACTTTTCGAGGCAAAACGAGACAGGCCAGAAAATGGTTAGTTTTGAAGGAAAAAGAGGCAAGTTTTCGGTAATTTTAACTTGGCAGAGTCTAGTTGAATAACTAAGCTTTACCTAGAGTGAAAAATTTAAGGAAAACAAATCAATTTTCGATCTTATTTTAAGACTTTAAAATGCTTCCCGTTAATTAACGGGAGGTCAAGAGCTCCCGTAAAAAATCGGCCGATTTAACGGGAACTTTTACGATTTCGCAAATAACGGGAGCTTTGAGAAACAGTCAAAATATATCGGGAGGTGTTAACGGGTAGGTTTACGGGTCCGACAAGTTACCGGGAGTTTTGAGAAACGGCCCCCAGCTACCGTTAACGACCGCAATTTTCACTCCCGAGGTGGTCGCTTACGAGAGCTTCGACTGTTGTAGTAGTTTAATAGGCCTTTATCACGCAATATTGTCATTGATTCATAATATATAATAGTTATCAGAAAATGAAATAAAGTATTCAATTCTACACATCCGTATTAGTACAACTGTAAAATATGATGAAGATTGCTTAAATACTGACTTAGATATCGTATTCTGGCTTATAAAAAAAATCTGTTTGGTAAACTGGATTCATTAGTTGCGGTTACACACACCTTGGGTTTTGGGTCTACCCAAGGCTACGGGTGTGGGGCTGGGTTCGTCTCGGGTTTGAAATTGCCTATGGTAAAGCGGTCACACTGTACAGACATGCCCTTGGTAATATTTTCCTTTCTTGCAACGTGATTGGCCTAGGCGTCTAGGGGCTGTATTTCCTGAGCTCTTTAGGTCTGGAACTGTCGCGTGAAATTCTTTTGTTCTTTTTGACGTATCCTTGGAAACCTCAACTAGGAGATTTCGGTCTGGGAACAGCGGTTACACTAAATAGTTTTCTCAACGCGGTCGAAATGCCCTTTTCACACGGGAAAAGGCGCTAGTGTAACCGCAACTATTGAAAACTTGGTAATAACAAAGAAAAACCCGAAAGCACAACCTCTTTCCGTTACCATGGCAAAATTATTGACACTAGGACTGTCTAGAAAAATCTGAAACTTATTCACCTACAAGTGAAGCGCTAGAAAACTTTTTTGTCAGAAAGTTTCGCATGGGAGACTTTCACAACTGAGGGAATATTTCAAACATTTTACCTATTTTTCCAGGAATCGCTCTAGAGCCATGGTTGTTACCACGGAAACGCTAATTAGCATATGGATGTTTGAGGTCTTGGTTCTTCGCTGTTATAATATTTTAAATGAATCTATCACACAAACCGAATTTTAGAAAAAAACATTGTTGGCTTCTTATGTACCATACTGGTTTGTGAATAATTTTATCTACATTCATTCGGACTGTGTCACACGGTCATTTGAATAAATTTGTAAATACAGCTCTAAATTTGTATGTAATCATCCCCAAATCACTTATATCACTTGGTATTAGCCTAATAGGCTATGTAGGCAAGTTTTAGCGACAATACTGCCGATTTACAATCAAATTTTGATGTAAATTCAAATTGAAAACTTGTCATCCTGACAAGACTTCAAAAACTCATTGTTGCAATCCGTTTCCATCCGCTCTGTAATATGTCCATGAAGCCTACAATCATGATCGATTTGTATTTAAAGGGCTATTTAACAAACCTAGACTAGTATTGTGGCTATCCATCAGTTATTTGTATGTTTTTTACATCACCAAATGTGTGCTAAAACCGTGACACAGCCCCTTTAATTATTCATTGAGCATTGCCCCTGTCGAGCACCTTATAGACTTATACAAGAAGTACATGGGTTTTGTGAAACTAATAAATGATAGAAGAGAGGACATGGAGGAATAATTTAGAGTCGGGATTTCATGCAGCAAATGGCAGCTACATAGAAATTCGCGAAATCAATTTGGGTTGGAAAAGAGCGAGGCTGGATTTTGGCGCTACTTTACGAACCCCCTCCTCCCTCCGTCTAGATAATTATTGTATACAGTCCCTAGGTACAAGCATAGTATTACATTTCAGGATTGCATTTAACGACTACATGTGAGAATTATATATATTTAAGATTTGATATTTATTTACAAACAACTAAGAATAGTACAAAAATTTCCGAATCTGTTAGTCAAAGCTATGCTCATCATCTTCATCATCATCATAATTATCATCAAACTATACACGGTTAAAACATAGGCAACTACAACTGTATAATTAACAATAGACCGATCCCTATTTCGACGATAGCTCCGCCCACTCATAGCAAACAATAGGAAGTTTTCCCTACGGAATTCAAAATGTCCGAGCAACAAACTTGAATATCGAAGATTTTTCAGTAATTATTCAGCCTTTCAAGATAAAAATATAAAATCCAAATTGCATGCAACAACTTCTAACACCTCCCTACAATCGGCGTCTTTTCAGCGCTCTATGCCAAAGATAAAATTTGGCTTGTCCGACGTAGCAACAGTAACTAGGGGTATAACAATGAATGCGGGATCGGTGAATTATTCGCCGGAGGCGAAGTGAATAGTGGCGAATAGTCCCCGAGACCGGAGGTCGAGGGACTTTTCGCCACTATTCACTGAGCCTGAGGAGAATAATTGTTTTAGTATATACTACACGGGAACACTCCAAATAATATCCGAACGAAACTAAATGTGGCATTTGCCGACATTTTGCCAGCCTCTTTCTGTATGCGTGACGGTTGTCACGCACGTGACATTACGTCAGACTTCACTACAAGCATCGGCTACTGAACACATGGTGGAAACTTGCTGCTGTTTTAGAGAAGCAAAAACGCTAGAAAACACTTGTTTTAAAACCTTACAGCCGAATCCAATGTATCGCGATGCTCCAATTCCAAGAATCGTTTTTTTTCAAGTGCACAAAACGGATCTGTTCCGCAAAATATCTGTTCCGCAGCCCTTTCTCTTGCGGGCTGGGAAAAGTTTAACAAAGAGATCTCCTGGGAAAAATTTTCTGACAATGATCTGCTGGGAAAAAATTTTTGAAGAAAAATTGTGTTTGGCGATAATTTTTTGCTATTTTCTCGTTGCTGGGAAACAATGCTGTCTTTCTTCCCTTTTTCCGTGTTTTTTTTTTCCCCCATCAAATGACGATCTAAAATCCCGATTTTAATCTCCTGGCTGGCAACAACGTTGCTGGCTGGGAAAAATTTGAGCTGAGGTTCTGCTGGGAAATTATCACTGATGGTGCCTCTTGGGAAAAAGGAACAGATAAATTTTTCCCAGCAACTTTTAAAACTCATTGTTACTAAATAGAAACACCAGCAAACGCCAAAATAAGTCATTTAAACACATAACGTGCGGCATCCGGAATAATCCGGGATCTCTGTGTCAGCCGTCTGGACGGGTCCCGGAATATTCCGGTTTTTACGAATGATGACGTAATTTCGCTGTTATGTCGCAAGTTGCTCGACAACAGTCGATATAGGATCGGGGCCGTGTTCTT
This sequence comes from Scolanthus callimorphus, assembly GCA_033964015.1. Taxonomy (NCBI): domain Eukaryota; kingdom Metazoa; phylum Cnidaria; class Anthozoa; order Actiniaria; family Edwardsiidae; genus Scolanthus; species Scolanthus callimorphus. Next base: position 38,452,293 of record CM066911.1, read on the forward strand.
TGAGACAGAACAAATCATGCATGACAATCGGAGCTAATCCGATTGTCATCCGAATGGATAGCGATCTTATTTTCCTCGCGCGTGACAGACGAGCGTAGTTGACAACATGGCGGCGATTGTTTTTATCGATGAACAAAACGTCGACGAAGTTATCACTCAAAATGCTGATAGTGATGTTGATATGAATAGCGGAGATGAAGAAGAAGAGAACGGGGAAGAGGAGCAGGATAGTGAAGAGGAAATCAACGATGAAGACGATCCATCAGGCTAGTTTAGAAGTCCAAGAGAGCCGACGCGACTTTTACGTTGACACTGGTGACAGTGGCCTCAAAGCACACTTACCCGATAATCCTACTTTCCTTGAATGATCACTTTTATTTACTGTTCCCAGAGAATCTCTTTGAGGAAATTGCAAAGCAGACCAATAAATATGCAAGAAAAATAATGCTGCGAAGAATCTAACTGCGAATTCTAGACTCAGAAAATGGCCAGATGATGGCGTGACATCGAACGAAATCAAGGCATTCTTGGCCATGGTGATCGCTATGGGCCTAGTCAATCAAGAAAACATACAGAATTATTGGTCTACTGATGATGTGCTATCTACTCCATTTTTCCCAGCAATCATGCCAAGGGATAAATTTCTAAACATGCTAACATGTTTGTATCTTTGTGATAATGATAATTACATTGCACGTGGGAATGCAGGATATAATCCTGTTGATAAGCTTGGAGCTATTTTACAGGGTAGTGACAGTGGGAATGCAGGATATAATCCTGTTGATAAGCTTGGAGCTATTTACAGGGTAGTGACAGAGAACTTCTCAACTACATGGATTCCTGGGCAAAATATTTGTATAGATGAAGGGATGATTCCATTCAGAGGAAGGGTGCACTTCAAAGTATACAGCCCAGACAAGCCAGACAAGTATGGAGTCAAATCATATCAACTGTGTGACTCTAATAATGGGTACTGTTTTAAATTTGAAATATACACAGGAGCAACTGATAATCCTCCTAGTGCAAAGGGAAAAACCTATGACCTAGTAATGAGACTTGTTTATATGTAGACAATTACTATACATCCCCAGTTCTCTATACAGACTTGTATGAAAAGAAAACTGGTGCATGTGGGACAATGCATTATCGGAAAGGCATCCCTCCAGCACTCAAGAATGCGAAACTAAAGAACAAAGGAGACACATTTATTATGAACAATGGTACTTTGCTTGCCTTCAAAATGAAGGACAGGAAAGTATTTCAAATGCTATCATTTCCAGACACTTTCCAGAAAAGATACTGGCTAGTGGAAAGAAACTGAATGTTTCAAGGTCTTGTGTTGTTTGTAACCCAGGAGAGAGAATTATATTGGCACACTTAGGTGCTAAACGGAAGAGGGCAGGTCGGGAATCAAGCTACCAGTGCAATGTCTGTAAAGTTGCACTTTGCATACAGGAGTGTTTTCAGCGGTACCATACAGTCGAGGACTATGTTGGTGCTTATGTTAGACAACATGATGAAAGGGAAGCTGATAATGAGTGATATTTGGTGCTGTTCGACAACACGATGAGAGATAAACAGTTGAGTCTGTTGCTAATAATGAGTGACATTTGTTAACTATTGCAACCAATGACACCAAAATAATCAAAATAATCATATTAAAGCTATTTTGTTAAATTATCATGTTTGATATTGAAGCACAAATATTTATTGTACAGTGCATATACAACTTCAGAAATGTCGGCCATGATAATTTTTTGCTTTATGGGTTTGTAGCATGCAAAAACACTAAAATACATTGTCAGATATCAAGGCAGAGGTACTTTGATTTAAGAGGGAATACAAATTTGTGTATATTTTTGTAAAATATTACAAATCTTGTTGTAATTTCCAAAATATTCATTGATATTTTCATGAGCTGCATTTCATATCATAGAGAAATTTTTTTTTTCATATTTGTTTGGCTACATTTTCCAAATAGACTCATTTGTTTAGCTTTTGTAGTAATGAAAAGAAAGATGATTTTATAACCTTTAATTTGATATATAACACTGAGGTAATTGTTGAATAGTAGTGGCTGCGGATTTTTTTTTCTGCGTGCCACTCTGTTGCTACAATGCAACATAAAAAAAAGTCAGTTTCAGGGACTGCGTTTTGGATATAAAGTCAGCATGTTAAGGGTTAAGGAGGGGGTGCTCGTTCTGTGCCCTCGTTTTTTGTTTGAGCAATTCTGCGCTGTCACTAAAAAATGGGGGCGGGGCTTTGCAAATCACAAGTGGGTCCCGTTGAGGCCCGTTGAGTTCATGTTAATTTGCATAGCCCCGCCCCCATTTTTGAGTGACAGCGCAGAATTGCCCAAAGAAAAAAATCGATTCTTGGAATTGGAGCATCGCGATACATCGAATTCGGCTGTAATATCGACTGCAAAAACGATTTAAGTTTTTAGAAGGTTGCAAGGATGGATTCAAGGGATAAATTCGCATTTTGTGCCTTGGATTATGGATTGTGAAACTGCAGAGTTGCTTCGCTGAAAACACTTTGCCTTTGGTCGCCATTTCACCACCGATGGATGACTATATTTTTTCAACCTGCTGGCAGAGAAATTCAAGATTCGTTTGGAATATTCAAACAGAAATTTGGGATTAACCTCTTCAAACTCTGGGACAACGAGGAAGACCTTGTTCATAAAAAGGGAGACCACTTTAAATACGTTTGATGTCGGATGGCTCGTGATCAAGCGAATCAACAAGTCGACGGTAAGCTTAACTGAAATTCTCTCTTAAACTGCACTCAATAGGCCTTTATCACGCAATATTGATTAATAATATATAATAGTTATCAGAAAATGAAATCCAGTATTCAATTCTACACATCCGTATTAGTAAAATTGCAAAGTTTGGTGAAGATTGCTTCAATACTGACTGAGATATGAATTTTCAAAACTTCGTATTCTGGCTTATTTTTTAACAAGAAATGTATGGGAAAATAAATCGAAACGAGGCTGGACGGGCATCGATGCCCGTCCAGCCTCGACTTGACGTATTTGCCCATACATTTCTTTGTAAAAAGTAAGTCAGAATTGGAAGTTTTGAAAATTCATATCTCAGTCAGTTTTCAAGTAATTCTTTTGAAACTTTACAGTTTTACTAATACGGATGTGTAGAATTGGAAACTAGATTTCATTTTCGGATAACTATTACATATTAATCATCAATATTGCGTGATAAAGGTCTATGACTGGCTTCTACGATTTACTGTCCCTTCCAACCTACAGGTTATACATGTAAATGTTCGGCAAAGTAGATATGTTTTCGACAAAATTGCCTTAATTAATATGTTGTTGTGAATGTAATTCGTCTCTCAAAAGTGCCGTGAACGAATCATCGATCTCTGTGATTCCGAAGAACTGAAAAACAAGAACAGCACATTTTCGACGTTCAAGAAATATATTCTCTCTCTGATTCACCTTGAAAAACTAAAGAGACAACATAAGTTAGTTGAGAAGGATTTTTCCGTTGCATTTCGAATCAGATAGTTCCTTTAGAAAGAAAAATATCCGAACCACTCGCACTCGAGCTTCTCAATCTCGGGATAATGCTTTCGATCTCGGAATATTGTGGCATTATCCCGAGATAGCGAACCAATCAAAACGCGCGATCTATGGAGGTTCCCGTGTAGTATATACTAATTCCGTGTATAATATATCTAAACTATTATAATATATACTTAGACTAGCTATACAGAAACATAATAAATGAAAATTAAAGCCTGTTTTCCATGAATGCCGTGTTGCTTGAGTATATGTTTAACAGCTGTCCCCGAAAATTGAGATTGAGATTCTCTTAAATTGGAAGGCAGCTCATTCCAGAGGACAGCACCCCCGCTGTAGCAAAAGCTGTTCTTGTAATAGTTCGTACGTGGCAGGGGAGTAGCCAGCTTATTCTCGAAATTTCTCAGATTATAATCTGTAGATGTATCACTACGGTGAACAAATCGAGAAGATAGGTAACTGCTTCTCTCTGCTAGTTAGTGGACATGGAGTTTGATTTAATGTAGTTAGAACTTTGAGCAACATGTGGTCCCGTTAACTTGAAATTCCGCGGGGTGCAAGAAAAATTTTGGACTTTCACCGCTGGTCTTACCCAATACGTCAAAGAAGGAGTATAAGCGGGATGCCCTATAAACTAGCATTGAAAAGACTCTCAGCTCCCATAAAACAATGACAGCACTTTCGCATGCACTTTCAAGAGATTCCAATACACGCTCGAAATCACGTGAAAACACAAAAAGCGTTTTTGCACGCATTCGATGTTAGTCAGTCCAGAACAATGGCTTTACAAACTTGGCACCATTATTGAATTCTGTGTATTTAGCCTTACGACCCAACCTCGTCCCCACGGTCTTGTGGGTAATTTTCAAGATGGCGGTTGGTCGAGCACAACGTCATTCCTAAACGGAGGAATGCTCACCATGAATAATTTAACGATATTTTTGATAATATTACTTCAAATTGACCTAAAAACATTCAAAATATCTGAACTATCAAGACTACTAATCAGGATAAGGATTAATACACCGTTTTAGTATATTTTTATAGTATATGGTGTATATGCCTCGTTCTATTAAAGATTAATACTATTAAGGTACGTAATCAATAAAACGAGCTGTCCGAACCAGCGAATTCACTCATAGCGTAGTGGTTAGGGTTTGGGTATAGTAACTGGAAAGTTACAGGTTCGAACCCTGATGATTTTCATAATTCTTTTTTTCATTTCTGTAGGTGAGCGCTTGTTTAGAAGTGCCAGTGAGCATTCCTCGATTTAGGCGTAAGACCCTGGGTCGGGAGGCTGAGTCACATGACCACTGTTTTAGGACACGGGATCGAGGTTGTTCTTTGTTTCGAAACGGTCATGTGACTCAGCCTCCCCCAAAGGGTCTTCAACCTCGTCCCCAGGGTCGTTTTTTAAATGGCGCTTAGCTCGGGAGAAGACCCTGAGGGAGGCTGAGTCACATGACCACGCATGACCACTGTTTGAAAACATGGGAACGAGGTTTGTCCTTTGTTTCGAGATGGTCATGTGACTCAGCCTCCCCCAGGGTCTTCTTCCGAGCTAACCGCCATTTTGAAAACGACCGAGAAGACCCTGGGAACGAGGTTGCAAGGGTATTCTCCCGAGCTAACCGCCATTTTGAAAAATGACCGAGAAGACCCTGGCGGGATGAGGTTGCTTACGACCTGAAAGATAGCCCTCCAGCATTCAATGTACACTTGGAAGTGACCAAGAAAGACCGGCCGCCGTCTTTTTCCACGGAGTTCACTTCTCAACAGTTTAAAACATATCAAGAAATTTCGCCAAACTGTCGAATTGCCGACGTTGCAAAAAGTCCTCATTAGGAAATCCCCCTTACCTTATTTGGAGGGTCTGTAAGTATTTTTCATACATCTTACGGAATGTAGCGAGGAACATTCGCCAAATCGTGCAGATATTCGAGAAATATCGTTCTCTTGGTCGCCATTTTGTTTTTCCTTGGCAAAAGGGCCTGGATCGAGATTTCAAAAATACAACAGGAAGCCTGAGCGGATACCAACCCCTCTCCCACTCCCACCCTCCCACCCTGTCTACCTGTCCGTTCGTCTGTCAACCTCATGATTAATTGTCGTTCTTTATCTTTTTTTCCCAGAGATGTCTAGTTCAAGTTATATCCACCGTCCCCACACCACCCCTATGAAGTGTAAACTGCTTTTCCATTACCTCGCCGAGCAGGCCGTCAAATTTCCAAATAAGGAAGCGTTCGTGTTGCGTGACGAGAAAGGCAACAGAAAGGCACTGACGTTCAAGGAGTACCAAGAGCAGTCCCAGTACCTCGCGGCTGGCCTGTTAGAGCTAGGCCTGGGTCGAGGAGATAAAGTGCTTGTGATGTTGACTAACAGCACTGAGCTCATTATCGTGCACATGGCCCTCAACCGGATCGGCGCGCTTGTTGTTGTCATGGAACCGACTACAGATATGAGCTTAATAGACTCACAGTTCTGGCCTTGTGTAATCTGCAGCGCAGACCTTTACACTGGCGTCATTTCTGTTCAAAACCATGCCGACACTTCTGGTGAGATAGCCTCCCTACGTGAAAGTCTGCAGTTCAAGCTGGCAGTAGTTGTTGGGAGTATAGAATGTAGGGAGGAATGGCATGATGCAATAGCCTACGAGCATTTGGTCAAGAAGGGCGAAGAAAACTTGGTGGCGTTAGCTAGGGCGGAAGCGGAAGTACAAATGGACGATCCGAGCTTGATTATTTTCACTTCCGGTAGCACAGGTATCCCGAAGCCTGTAAAATACACGCACCAGGGATTTATGCAGGGCCTGTTGTTAAACGGGTCTTATGTATGTGATATTTCGAGTGACGCCGTATTTTTTTGCGATGCGCCCTTTGATTGGATAGTAGGCTTGCATTACTTCTCACTGGTTCCCCTCCACGGAATCACTTACGTATCCTTCCCGCCACACCTTGCGGTCAAGGGTCACGTGACGGGTGACATACTCAAAGTGTTTGAGGAAGAGCGCGTGTCTAAGGCAGTACTGTTGGCGTATTTTCTACTGGATATGACCACATATGGGGATTTCAAACGGTACGATCTCAGCAGCTTGAAGAGAATTGTTACAGGAGGACAGATGACCGAGCGGACACTCGTTAAACAGGTAAGACTAGGGAAAAGCTTGGAGCCGAGCCTGGTCCCTAGCGTTCCTTGGTGGGCTTCCTGTGCTCGGAGATGAACCGTTAGGATGCGAGAGTACTGGGCCGAGCCGCACCCGCAGAACGCCTTGTCTGAAATTCGCCAAAATCTATCCCAAATTGGCGAAAACCTACCCCGCCTCAAATCCACTTCGAAACGTCAAAAATTAACACTTTTTTTAGCGAACCAAGTTGATCCTTTGCGTGTGTGTGTACTGTAATAGATACACAGATGACGTCACAGGAGGTCATGAACAAAAAAGTACGTGACTGTTGTTGATGACATTCTGTGACGTCTTCTGTGTATCTATTACAGTACACACGCACAAAAAACGAGAGCTATTTGTTTTATACAACAACAAAAGCGATTTTTCTAAAGATGAATGAGCTGAAACAGTGCGCGCATTTCAAACTCGGTTTTGCTTGCATGCGTGCGCTATGACGTCAATCATGCGTGTGTACTCTAATAACACACGGCCTGGCAGCCAATCAGAGCGCCCGTTTTACTAGTGTTGTTGTATAATTGCTTATTATCTGATTCGCCCTTTTTTCAGCTGCTTGAACTATTACCAGGGATTGTCATCAGCATCACCTACGCCGCTACAGAGTTCAACGGGTCAGCAGTAACCGTTTTAACACGTGACAATGTGGACTCAGACGAATATGGCAGTTATGACGTCATACCCGGATACGAGGCTATGGTGGCGGATGATCAAGGGAGAATTGTGCGCAGAGGGACGCCAGGTCAGTGGTCAGCGGTGCGCATTTCCTTTTCGTAAACGGTGGATGCCTTTAGAACGGTCGTTGCCATTTCTGTGAACGGTCGATGCCTTTTCAAGAGATGTCGTTGCCTGTCGATAAACAGGAATAGCGCTATAAAGTTTATCTTGTATCTTATCTTGATTATTCCTATTGTATTTTCGTTGTATTCTGTGTTTCCTGTTTTTGCTGAGGTACATCAACCAATAGGCGATTATTTTGTTTACCATTTACAGGTTGAGCTCATTAGCATAAGCAATGATCAGCATCGGACTATTCGAGGCAGCTGTAAAAAGAAGAGTTTGTATATCAATAGAGGACTGTAAATGAAACATAATTGGAAAATTTCAAGTTAATATTTTGAATTCTAAGTGCGTGGAGCAACGTTCAATTTAGAGAAAACAGGTGTGCTAATGAGCGTTTTGCCCCAATGATTTCATGAAATTTTGAAAAAGCTTCAACTACCCGGAAAAACGTTCTTAAGAATAACAAATGAACTTATCTTGAGCTTTTCGTTGTATTTTTAAAAGCTTAATTTTGCTTTTTTTAAATTTCGAGAAATCATTGGGGCAAAACGCTCATTAGCCTACATGTTTTCTCTAAATTCAGCTTTACGCCACGCGCTCATAATTTCCCTTTTTTATTACAAAATTTTCTAATTACGTTTTATTCGCTTGGCTTTATTGATATTCAGAACCAGGGGCTGATGAGTTGGGGTGTTCCTCTGATATATATTTTTGATAAGGCGTTTTGACAGACCTAGTTATTTTTAGATTGGTATTTACCAAGAGTTTATAATTAAGAGTGAACAACTCCGATACAGTATTCGTGAGAGATCCTTTGTACAGACCCAGTTATTTTTAGAACTGCTTTTCTCGCTGAATGATAATGCTATTGTTTTTGTAGCCAATCAAAATACGCACGCTCCTGTAAGACTGTATTCTTTAATTAGGCCTATTGTTTTCTGCCTTTGTTGTTCTCTGTGCGTGACCTTAGGGGATGTGTAAAGAAGACTAAGTACCAATCTAAAAATAACTAGGTCTGTCTAAAGGTTTCTCTCACGCCCTATTATCATGTTGTACACTCTTATTTATGTACTCTTGTATTTACTTTGTTTCTATGCCGCTGCGGTCACGTTTATTTAAAATAACAATAGCAGCGAACAACAAGAAATCAATGTTTGCACGTGCATATCTTGCAAATGCCAGGCGTCTGTAAAGCTACTGATAAAACGATCTGATTGGCTAGTAAAACAAAAGCTTTACACTTTTAGCAGTAAAACCGTTCTAAAAAGAACTAGGTCTGTCAAAATGCCTTATCAATAGGGCAATACCAGAGAGGGATGCCCCTATTTATGAGCCCCTGTCAGAACGTATTACTCTCTAGCTAGGCTGAGTAGCCTGACTCTCTATATTGCTCATGCAAATGAGCCAAAATGTAAACGTCACAGTATAATGGACAAGACCTTTTTCAAAAATGGCGGAAAGTTGCATGGAAACAAGGCTGGAAATATGAGCATACATGGCAGCTGCCTAGGGAAGCCTAAAGGCCGATTTAGACTGTACGATTTTCGCCTACAACCATCGCATGCGACACGCTTGCGACATGACTTAGCTCGTAAGCGCATGTTGTAGAGGAGTTGTAGGGCTGATTTAGACTTTGCGATTCGAGTCGTATGCTGATGCGAGCATGTCGCATGCGATGGTTGTAGGCGAAAATCGTACAGTCTAAATCGACCTTAAGCTGGTGAATAGGGACCGATAAGAAAAGAAAACCAGAAGATACTAGACATTAAACGGTTTTCCGGTCTCCATTCACCAGTTAAAGGCTTCCCTGGGCAGCGGTAATGTATGCTCATATTTCCAGCCTCGTTTCCATGCAACTTTCCGCCATTTTTTAAAAAGGTCTATAGGATTAGATCTTCCGATAGTTGCTACTCAATTCTTTTCTTTCTAGTTCGACCAGGCATCACCTGTGTGACATGGGTTACCTGTGGTGCTGGCCTACACCAACAGCTTTGGCTGAGTGAGTTGGAACATATTCAATAACGGTACCTGCGTTTTATTATGTATCTTTAAGGCGAAATCTATATTCGTGGAGCTGGCTTATACCAGGACACGGATTCGCTAGAAGTGTTAGGAATGCGTTACAAGACGCCCAAAACCGCGACAGGTTGGCATCGAACCAGCGACTGGGGCGCCATTACCGAGAACGGGAAATTAAGGATCCTGGGACGAGTCGATCATCTAATAAAATGCGCCACGGAATCTATTCAACCTGCAGAGACGGAATACTTCTTGTCAAGCCACCCAAATGTCGCCGCTGTTGTCGTCGTCGGCGTACCTGATGAGCGGCTGTATGAAGTCGTCTGTGCATGTGTCATCTTGAAATCCTGTCCCCATGGCAACCAGAAGGAAACCATTGCAGAGCTAGACGATTGGTGCGCGGATAAGTTCCCTTGTAGCTCTACTGGTATGTCTGCTCAGCCCAGACATTATGTTGTGCTGGAGAGTTTTCCAGTGACTAGAACAGGCAAGACAGACAGGAAGAAGCTAAAAAAGATTGCTAGAGAGAAGCTTGGAATGTAAGAACGCTCATTTTGTACAGTCACGAAAGGGATCTTTGTACTTGGCGTATAGCCTTTTTTGGTCTTTGCAGACCCGGTTACACGGGTCAGGACGAATTTTGTAACTGGAATATCTGTTTACATGGTACCGTGTAAATTTTGTTACACATTGCTGGAGGTGTTTACACGGGTCCGTGTAACATTTTGATCGCTTTGTATGAACTAACACCTGCTTTTTGCAAGTCCTAAACTTGCACACTTTTCCGTGCGCAGACCCGTGTGTACAGAAGCCGTAAGTGGGTCAGAATTCACCCGGTCAAATTCATCCGGACCCGTGTAACCGGGATCTCAGCTAATCTACTATAGAACTACAGATGCCCTTTTCATAAGAATCAGCTCAGGATGGTTCTCACGGTTGCCCAGTGTTTTTTGCGCCCGGTTGTTGGAGAGCGGATTGCGCGGCGCGTCAGTATGGCGTTGTAAGGCATTGTCAGCTATTCTATCTGATCTGCGCATGGGTAGATTTCGCCCGGTCAAAAATTCGTCCGGACCCGTGTAACCGGGATCTCAGCTGGTCTACTAACTAAAGAACTATAGATGTCCTTTTTATAAGAATCAGCTCAGGATGGTTCTCACGGTTGCCCAAGTGTTCTTTACGCCCGGTTGTTGGAGAGCGGATTGCGCGGCGCGTCAGTATGGCGTTGTAAGGCATTGTCAGCTATTCTATCTGACCTGCGCATGGGTAGATTTCGTGGGAAAACTATGGTTTATAACGTAAAGTTTACAGAATGAGCGGCCGTGCTGTATCGTGCGGTTTACAAACACGAGCGCGTATGGCAAGCCAAACGTGACAAAAATGTCCAAAACAAGAAAAAAGTCTCTGAGAATAGAAATCGTTCTATGAAAAGTGGAATCGTTCCATGAGAGTGGAAATCGCTGTGCGAGAATAGGAATCGAAGAACCCGAGAACGGAAATCAGTTAGCGAGAATAAAGAAATCGTTACACGAAAACAAATTTGTTAGATGAAATAGAAATCGTGTGGTGAGAATGGAAATTGTGTGGCGAGAATGGAAATCGTAGTTCAAGAATATCGATTACCAGTGAGAATATCGATTATCAACTGAGAATATTGATTATCAACCGAGAATATCGATTAACAAACGAAAATATCGACTATCAAGTTTGAGCCTGCTATCAAACTGAGCATCGGTGTACTAAAAATATTATTAATATGCTCTTCACCATTCACTCCTCGTGCTCTTTCTCTCTGATTTACCTAAAATATTTGGTCCTGGAGGCACAAAATAGACGTATCAGAGGGATATGGCCGTCGCTGCTGCTGAACGAGCGGAGCAGTCTGTCCTGAGGCTATCCGAACGAGTTGAGGAACTGTCCCTTAAATTAACGGGGAGGTACTCCCTTACAAGAGCAGACGTTTCTAAACCTGGTGATTCCATTTTTTTCTCTGTCCTTCTATGTTAACTCAAAATAGAAGAGCAAATATAAAACCTAACACTAGAAGCTTTCTCGTGGCAATATGCTTAAAAGACAGTGCCTAGACAGAGGATGACTAAAGAAGGACTTCGAGTTGCGAACCCCGCGCCCTGTATATCTGGATTAATGCTTGCATCACACCCATAGAACAACTACAGAATGTGTGTTAAAGGGGCTGGGGGAATGAAGCACACCAACTCAGCTGGTCATCACAGAAGCTAAGTACTAATCACGTAACGTGAGGGGCAGGTTATGACAGAAACTAGGAACTAATCACGTAACGTGAGGGTCCGCCCTCTCGTGGGGGGGGGGGGGGGGGGGGGGGGGGGGGGAGTCTAATAACCATCCCCGCATATTTGGAAGTCCCCAGACAGGCCAATTTTTCAACAACAAAAAAAAGGGTATATTTTAGGGTGTTCGCGGCAAAAATGCGAGACGCCAGTGCTGGTACGCTGTATTCTCAGCCGTTTTCTTGCGCGATCGTGGCTGGAATTTGAGAGCCATGTTGAAAAATAGTATCTTTAGGGGTTAAAATTCTTGTTGACCACACCTAGATTGGTATCTTTTAGGGTTGAAATTTTATTTTCCCGTCGAGCACCCCCGCCGGGAGCACCCTATTGTTTCAAAAATGGTTTAAAATGGAGAAAGGGCAAAATGCACAGAATGCAGGCCTAAAGAGAAGGTTTTAGCAACCCAAATGGCAAATCCGGCTCCTCGGACCAAAAACGCATCCACCCTCCTTTTCAAAAACCTGCATCCGCCCCTGTTGTAATAGTTGATTCGTCCTGAGCTTGCCTGCCCCGGCAGATGAACAGTGTCAGATATTCCCAAAGGAATGATTGCACAACGCAAATGTTTATCTTGTGTTTTTCTGGCCTGCGAAGCAAGCATTTCTGTGGGGTTTCTGGGTCAGAGAAAAGCCTGAAAGTACGACAGATTATCGATGATTTGGCCGCGCCAAATATATGAGGCGAGGGCGACGTCTCATTTCTCGCGCGGCAAAAAATTCGCTCGCACGGTACACTGACCGCTGAAAACCACGAGAAAACTTGCTAGGCGCAGGCTAGTGTTTCTCTTCTTCATTCTCTGCTCAGAGAGGCATAAGCGAGGGATTTTTCACGTGTTTGTCTGGTCCTGTTAGTTCGCATGTTATTCGTTATACCATGAGTCGAGATCACGCGTACCATAACGCGTGTACGACAGGAAACTTGTCGCTGGCCGGGAGAGGTCTAACTTGGGATTCTACCCGGGGGGGGGGGGACTCCCATATTTTTGGGGCGGGGGTGCTCGTCGCACCTTTTAGGGTTTGAAATTTGGCCTCTGGTACCTTTTAGGGGTAAAATTTGAAAACTTGCAATTTTTTTCTAGATAGGTACCTGTTAGGGGTCCGTCTAGCAAATCAAGCAAATCACGCTTGTTTGAAGCCTGAATTTGAGACGTATTTTCGCTCGGAAAAAATACAAGAGAAAATTACGAGGGAATATACGTCTTGTTGGTACCTTTTGGGGGTCAAAATAAACTAAGCGACGCCATTTTAGATACCTTTTAGGGGTAAAATCGAAAGTTCCCGACGAGCACCCCGCCCCAAAATATGAGAGTCCCCCTCCCGGGGATTGTAGTGACTCCCCCCGGGATTGTAGACATGACAGGAGTAGGTTCAGCTAGCCACCTGTTTCACACTAAAAGGCGCCAATCTAACCTGCTACTTATACAATCAATAGTGGATTACCAAGAGTTTCCATATTTACTATGTACGCCCGAATCACAGTCAAAAAAGTGTCTATTTTTAGAACTAGGATTCCCGCGAAAATTCGTCATCCACAGGGCTCCCACTTTCTCGCCACGCAAACAGTTGTAAGATCCAGCCTAAAATTAAATCGCAGATCAATCGAAAAACCATTAAAGTCGCAAAGAAAAGGTAGGATATTCTCTATTTGTTGTGTATTGGGTATACGAGCATTCGAACCTGAGCATTCGAATACTTTCGTGCGCGAAATTCAAATCTAAAAATAGACACTTTTCTGACTGTGATGTGGACAAATACTGTACGAAAGATTCTAACTCTTGTTAATCCACTCTTGATACAATCAATTATGTTAGTCCCATCACATTTTATCCACAGAGTTAAATAATTTCTTAAATGGTTAGGTAATTCCTTTAAAACCATTCAACGTACACTTGGGCCATTTTAATTTCAAAAATTGTAGTGTGTAGTTGTAATCTTGTTCCAATTATTACATACAGCCGCGTGACACCCTTCGCAAGCTCGTGTCGGCAAATTATACATTACATTTAGTGAGGGAGTATGTTCTTTGAAAGTAAGAAAAGGCACGGTAAAATTTCTAGATAACCTTTTCAATTTTTGCAGGCATTTTTCTATTTCTGACTTGATGAAGTTCGCTTCTGGAGATGTGACAATTTTTACATTCAATATTTATTATACGTTCATTCTATCGCAGACTCGTCGTGTAATTAAACTAAATTGATTTGAAAGTTAGTGAGGAGAGGCGAAGAAAAAAAAGGTCGACTGAGGCTAAAGTATGGATAATGAAATAAAATGCCTTTTAAAAATTCTTCCATTGCATTTTTTCTGACTTAATATTAAATTTAATATTAAAGTTTTTGATTTCTGTAGCAGCAACAAAGTTAGAGTTAATTACCGAGATTCGAGGCAATAACCGCAATACATCCCAAGGGCCGTAGGCCCGAGGGATGTATTGGGGTTATTGCCGAGAATCGAGGTAATTAACGGACTTAGTTTACAGTTGACAAGGTTTTCAGAAAACAGGGACAAATGAAATGCATTCTTCTCATTGAATTTAACAGTTTTGAAAAGGAGTACAGTTTACAATTGAAAAAGATAGCGGATTCCAATAGGAACTATTGTTAGTTATTTAGCTGCTTTCATAGAAGTGGGTTCCCAGAGAAACTCATTGCAATTAATTTTTACCATGCACAATAAAGTTGTGATGCTGAAGAAAATGAATGACAACTTTTATTCAACTATGATTGACAAAGGTTTCCAAACACGAATTACGTCTTTTGTTTTCGTACAACAGCCAGTCCAATCAATCAAGCGGCCTTTTGTAAAAGCGCAACTCATTAAAGCGCTGTTATTTGGTCGGTACGTAGCTGCGTAAAGCTCCTCTCTGGTTGGATAATACAACAATACCCTACCTCAACACAAAGAACGAGGATAATAGACTACAGACAAAAGAACTCCTTTGTAGAACGAAAATAATAGAGACAAAAGCAACTACGTCCTTACTGGTTATTTTCATTTGTACCACGCCCTGACAGCTTACAGCTTCTACAGCTCAATTTGCATAACGTTCTGTCTAGCAAAACGGATGGAACTGATTCAAGATGGAGAAACTGAAGGCAAGTTTCAGGTATTTTGCGCTCGTTGGTTGCTCTCTACGATTAGATATGCAATTAACTTGGGCATGATTTTATCTGTATTTTCAGGTTTACGTCTTAAACACACTCTATGGGCAATGAGACCAAGCAAGTAGACTGGACAAACGCTTCTCAATATGGTTCAAGTGAAGGCGTTCTCGGAAATCGTGTTTTGTGGCGTTCAACGGGATTCGCATAAAGGATAATCAGAAGCAAATATTGGTTATAGACAGACAGTCAGCATAGATGCATAAACTGAGATTATTGGATGTTTTTTTCTCGGGGTAAGTGTATGGATTTGAATTCACTAGTTAAATGTTTGGGTTGATAATTGAATTAGTCATTGTGAAAGGGGCAACTGTCATGGTCTATCATGGATTTGGTCTAACTTGGGGTCATTTTAAGTAGCTTAAATGCAGTCAAACTCCCTACAAATCAACAAAATAATGGTCTACGTTTTATACCTAACCTTTCAGCTGCTAGATCAATACAAATTTGGAGTATTTTCGTGTATAATCGAGCGGATGGAATTGGATTGCTAATTGGCATTTTTGTTTTCGAACAGGCTGAACAAGTTTCTTTTTCTTTTTAAGACTAATTTGAAACAGAATATAGGTTCGGAGTTGTTTCTGTAGAACACTTGTCTTATTTTAAAATATTTTGATGAAACAAACGTGACAGTGCCCCTTGAAGTCTTGGTAAAAATGGCTTATTGTGTGGTTCCAGAAATTATCCATAGGAAGGATAATAGGAAAGGATATATTTTCCATACAAATACTGTATTTTTCTTCGGGAATTCCAGAGAGGTGGGGGGTCACTTTTCAACACTCTTCCGGGGGGGGGGGATATTTTCTGGAACCACACATTATTGATTTACAGGTAAGTATATGGCTTATTATGGATTCATAGGTAAATAACTAGATATTTACCTATCAATCCATAATGAGCCATATACTTACCTATTAATCCATAATGAGCAATATATTTACCTAGAAATTCAATTCAATTCTATTGATCAACCCCAACCTTTCCCTGGAGAATTCAAATCCCTCCCCGACTTTTAGTTTGTTGAGAGCCATTATCCGAGTTAATTCCCTACGAATAACAATGGAAACCGCGTCAACTGTAAACTAATACTAATTCGTGCCCTAGTCCCATACCTGAGTTAAATCCTGATTGTACCACATATTATCAATTCCCTCCCTTCTGCTGCTCGACGTATCAACTCTGAAGTTCCACATTCCATCTAAACTTTTAATTTCTCTTGACTCTGATTCACGAGGATACAACATTCCACTTGCAACTTTTCCTTTCCCTTACAACTTCGCGATGCTCCCAGTTTTTCTTGCGGCCAGCAAGAAACAAAAACTCACCAAGATGTGAAACGAAGATGCCATTTAAAACTATTTCAAGGTATCGCATTACTGAAAGCTATACATCATTTGTAGTGTTGTCTTAAGTTTTTCTTATTCAGTGGAAAAACCAGCTACGGCCCTATGGTCACCTGTTGTTGTTCGACTGGTAAAGGCATCAACAAAGATCCTTTGAAAGTCTGCTTTTCATATCCGTTCTTTGATTTTGAGTTCACCTATCGCGGGCATACAACGACCTGCTTATTTTATTTGCAGGTATTTATGTCCTGTAAATGTGAGTTTCAAAATGTTCCGGGGAAAACGTAATGTGTATTTTTGCCAGGAGGCAAGGGGAGTACCCATGTTTGGATACTAGCTAGGGCCCAAGCTAGGATAAATTGAAAAAAGCTCAAACTTTCTATTTTATGCAACCCGGGGGCAGTAAATTAAAATCAAGATGAGCCCGCGAATCATTCTTATTCTTTAGAAACGTGAACATGTGGCGGACGAACGAATGTCCCAATATTAGAACCTTCGGTGAAGACGAGTGAGCTGTCATTATCTCTACAGATAAACGCGGTCAAGAAAGAGGGCTAAAATGCCTCTCTAGATCTATAAGGGTTCAAACGAAATATGTAACTTAATGTTACCAAGCTCTTACCTCGGAGAAATGGTGAGACAAAGAAAGAAAAACCACGAAAAAGCTGTAAGAGCGGGCGATAACCACTAGCACCAAATGTTGTTCGACCGCGTTGCAGGGCTCGAATGACTTGCTACTCGAGCTTGTAATTCTATCCCACCATGACACCTCGCCCTCCTTCCGGTAAATGCCTTACATGACGTGTAATTAGTGTACATATCAGAAACCTGGGGCGAGCGCATAAAAATCCTATTTGCGTGCAAATATTTTATATATGTGTTCAATGTGTTTGTAAAATGATCAACATTTGCCCAGCAAAGGGAACTGCAATTTTTGCTAACTGACAGTAAATATGTTTCCCTGAAACTTGAAAAACCAAAATTTTCAGCAAAAGATTGCTTAGTTTTTCTATCAACACTTGTCCAAATGTTCCGAGCTAGCGGGAGAGATCCTATTTGTGCAACTGTATCCTGTTGGAGTTCACCAGTAGTCTAACAGCTGGAGGAATATATATGAATTTCTCGACAATGTTTACACTTTATGAGAACGTC
The DNA here is from genome assembly GCA_033964015.1 of Scolanthus callimorphus. Taxonomy (NCBI): domain Eukaryota; kingdom Metazoa; phylum Cnidaria; class Anthozoa; order Actiniaria; family Edwardsiidae; genus Scolanthus; species Scolanthus callimorphus. The sequence goes on from CM066911.1 coordinate 38,469,784, forward strand.
GGCTAGACAGCCTGGACTAAAATGGTGTGCTTACTTAGAGTAAAACAGTACTATATTCGCACTGGGTCCCATTGTACTATATAAGTTATGGGAAAGTAGGCCTGGCTACGCTGATCTGACACTCTGCAAGCAGGTTTAAGCACCACTTCACTACCTACTAGTCCTATCCATAATTCTGAATTACCCATAACTCAGAACTAGCCCATAACTCAGAACTATCCGGCAACTCAGACATATCCTGGCATAATTCATGACTATCCTCTAGGCTTACACAAAACTACTACCTACTAGATCTTTCCATCTGAATAACCCACAACTCAGAACTATCTTGCAAACTCAGACATATCCTGGCATAATTCATGACTATCCTCTAGGCTGACACAAAACTACTACCTACTAGTTCTTTTCATAATTCTGAATTACCCACAACTCAGAACTAGCCCACAACTCAGAACTATCCCGCAACTCAGACATATCCTGGCATAATTCATGACTATCCTCTACGCCCACACAAAACTACCCGAAACTCAGAATTATACCGTAACTCTAGAACTACCCCATAACTCAGGGAAAACAATTGCAATCACAATAACACACTTTATAGGGCTGGGTCGAACCGAGGTCGAGCGCAGTACTAAGGCAAAATAGACGGTAGACAGATTGAGGAGTTATATTTTCTGGGAGGGAAGGTGCCATAGGTTAAGGCGTACCAACAAAACTCGCCAAAAAATTACGGCGAGGTTCACCCAGTCGCCTATGTGCATAAAGCAATGACAGAAACAAAACAAAAATGGAGTGAAAAAATTTACGGCGAGGTTCACCCAGTCGCCTATGTGCATAAAAACTGAGTGAAAAATATATGGCGAGGTTCACCCGGTCGCCTACATGCACAGAAATGGAGTGAAAAATTTACGGCGAGGTTCACCCAGGCGCCCACGTGCATAAAGCAATGACAGAAACAAAACAAATGGCGAGGCAATTACCATATAAATCCGTGAACTAACTCTGCCAGAATAACAGGGAGCGGGGAGATAATAGCTACAAATTGTGCTGTACTCAGCGAACACATAAGCAAAAATTGTAATGGCAACAACTAAGCGGCAGACAAGCTAGGGATACTGAAAGCCAGCTTACTACAGAGGGAGCGTGACGAGATGGCGGTAGAGAAGAATGGCCGATAGAAGTATGACAAATATGCTCCAACACGCGGCCAAGTCGGCTTTGGGGTTCGCATATTTATACGAAGGAAAACGCCGGTAGAAGAGCTCCCGCGGAACCCGGTACGACTGTGGACCTGTAAAATAAATGAAAGAGTTTGCCCTTGAGTGAAACGGCATGGAGGCAAATGACAGGATATAAAGCACAACATTTGAATTCAAACCGAAATTGCAGACGCCACCGAGCGAATAGTAGACTGCTGGCAGGGAAGAAGAAATAAGTGGAGACGATGAAAATCTGTAGACTTTAATTGTAGAATGGCTGTGAAGTCTTGTGTAGAGTAGAGAACTTTTAGTCGGACCAGAGAGACGTCGACGGCGCGGCGTCCTAAAAACCAACTGAGACTGAGACATATGCTAATGAGTTGATCTCTTATATGCGTACTACTGGGACCCAGCGCGAATAAATATCTTTTTGCAATACTCAGGTGTGTTAAGGCCTGACTTGAAAGGAGGTGGGGCTTATACGCGGATTCTTAAGGCAAAAAGCAGATTTTGCAAATAACTACATTGGCAAAATAGCTACCGAAATGGAACTTGGTATGAGTAACACGTCCCCGGACCTTAACTGTTCCATGCACGGGGAAAACTTACTGCCACCTTTCCTACTTTTTGACCAGAAATTCGTCATCTTCATGAACTTCTGCATTTGATAGCGTTTTTTAATCGTGTCCAGGGTCACGTGATCGTGAGAACGGTTGCCCTAGCAACAAAGTTTCTCTCCTATCTCCGCTAATTTTCAAGGTGGTCTGCCTTAAAAGACGCTATATTGAAGGAATCAATGCAGTAAAGGAAACTTCCATCGTATTTTCAGAATAGGATGAGGTTTTCTCTTTTTTTTTCTTTTTTTTTTCATTTTTTTTCATTTTAAGTTTTGTCCCCAAAAAGGAAAAATACCGCGCACGTCTGATCCGTCTGAACCGTCTGATCTCTCTGATCCGTCTGATCTCTCTGATCTCTCTGATCCGTCTGATCCCTTTGATCTTTCTGATCCGTCTGATCCATCTGATCCCTCTGATCCCTCTGATCCCTTTGATCCCTCTGATCCGTCTGATCCGTCTGATCCGTCTGATCTTTCTGATCCCTCTGATCCGTCTGATCCGTCTGATCTCTCTGATCCGTCTGATCTCTCTGATCTCTCTGATCTTTCTGATCCCTCTGATCCCTCTGATCCGTCTGATCTCTCTGATCTTTCTGATCCCTCTGATCCGTCTGATCTCTCTGATCCGTCTGATCTCTCTGATCCTTCTGATCTTTCTGATCCCTCTGATCCGTCTGATCCCTCTGATCCGTCTGATCCCTCTGATCTTTCTGATCCGTCTGATCTCTCTGATCTTTGTGATCCCTCTGATCCGTCTGATCTCTCTGATCCGTCTGATCTCTCTGATCTCTCTGATCTTTCTGATCCCTCTGATCCGTCTGATCCGTCTGATCCCTCTGATCTTTCTGATCCGTCTGATCTCTCTGATCTTTGTGATCCCTCTGATCCGTCTGATCCGTCTGATCTCTCTGATCCGTCTGATCTCTCTGATCTCTATGATCTTTCTGATCCCTCTGATCCGTATGCTAGTCCAAAGGTGACAAAAAAACAAGTTTACTTTTTTACAACTAATTTTGAGACTTTCACATCAAGTTCCCCTTTTTGTCGACCAAAATTGCTTGATTTTGTGTCAAGTTGCACACAATTTTACAAATCAAGAAGGAGAAGCGCTTTGTTCATCACAAATGTGACACGATGTTCTGTGGTATACTTTTATACAACAAGTGCTCACATTTTTACAAATCAAGAAGGGAGAATTACACTTTTCGTCACAATGCGATACGATGTTCTGTTCTATACTTTTATAGAACAAGTGTACACATTTTTACAAATCAAGAAGGGAGAATTGCGCTTTCAATCAGGCAGCAACTTCAGCCTCGTTCCAGGGTCCTATCGGTCATTTCCAAAATGGAGGCTGACTCTGGACCGTCCAGCCTTCGACGACTTCAGCCGCCGAATATGTCACCATATTTTGAAAAATTTACGTCGCTACGGAGGACATCATACTCTCAAGCTTTTCTCGCTTGATTCTGTATCCAAAGAATGGCAGTGGAGGAAGATTCCGAGCATTCAATTTCAATTGGAAAACAGAACGGACAGAGGCCAAGTTTGCGAATGTCCAGTAGTCTGCAAAGTGAGTTTCGATGCCGAAATTTATTATTAAAGAGAAATAAACAATTTGATTTGGCCTGACGGACCCTGAGACTCATACACTCTCTAGGTCCCTCTTCTAATTTCTGCCTATAAGCAGCCGGCTGGTACATTGCTAAGAAGATACAAAAGAGCTCTTTCGCTCTGAAATCAGTCAACTAGATGGACGGTCGACTGTCCAGCAGAGTCAGCCTCCATTTTGGAAATGACCGAGAAGACCCTGGAACGAGGCTTAAGTTGCTGCCTGATGGGGCAGGGCTGAAAAACGTCTACGCATGCGTGAGCGCGCACGCCAGGGAAACTAGGAACGGGAGCAAAACTCCATGGTAACGATTGGAAATGGCGGTGTTTTCAAAAAAATTGAAGGCACCCCAAGAAATAACGTAAAAAGAAGAATTCACGTGCAAACATAAGGCCTATTTTTTGAATGGGCTTTCTTTGATTATTGCCGAGTGTCTCATTTTTTGTACACTGTGTGTTCAAGGTTGTACAAGCATTGAAAATCGTACGCGAAGTTGCATCTTGCTATGTAAAGTTTTATAGAGGCGGTAACTTCCTTCGGAAATCTGCAAGTAGGTCGCGATTTTGGAGCTTCAAGTCACGTAGAAACGGCATGGATATGTTAACGGATGGATTAAATTAAAGCTGCTTCACTACTGAGGCTTCAGATGGTTGGAAATACCTTGGATTTGGATTGAAGCTGTGTAAACTACATGTTCGAACACCACGTTCCAACTCGAAAATGGCGACTCACTCAGCTGCCGAAAAACTTGCCACGTTTCTTCCGAGGGTAAGAAATTGCCAAACTGTGTAAGGTCGGGGACAAGGTCAAAGTTTCTTTATTCAATTTTACACATTATAGGTGATGAACTCCAAACGTTTTGTTGAACCTCTTGAAAACCGATCGATCGCTAAACTTTTATCACTGTCGTCCGATCATTGCCATCCAACATATTGCACGTGCTACCCCAAGTTTCGACCAGGTTTCTGACAAGTTCTCTTTGAAAATCTTTAACACTGAATCAAACTCTGACCTGCTCTGTTTCTGATCCCCTGCCCCTAGTATAGGCAGTTGTTGCTATGTTTTTTTCAATAAAGGCAAACATAAGACTTTTAAATAGAGGCAAACATAATAAGATTTTTGTCAAACACTCAAGTTTCTGATGCTCTAGATTCACATTTGTGAATGCAAAATTGTCTGAATGCTTTCTCTTGTATTTGAAGCATAGCTACTAACTGGGAAATATCACACCATGTTGCTAGTATAATATTTGATGTAAAAAATGCACAAAAGACACTTTGCTCCTTGAAATAAATAGGCAACAATTGCCCAAAAGATGGCTATGTTGAAGACCATTGAATTCCAGGGTGGTCATACCATTCCAGAACAGCCTGGAATTCTGGGCTGGATACCCTGTTACTGGAGTGAAATTCCAAAGAGGGTAATGGATTCCTGGGTGATCATGCAGAATTCACTGGAATCCTGGGATAGAGACAACTCAAAATTCCCAGCATGGTAGCAAAACAGAGAGAGTACAGTTTTCTTGTGACTGTATTTGCTTTGAACTCTTGAATAACCCTTCTTCTGTGCCAAAAAAAAGTTACAGTCAAAAGACATGAAGCGTGCTCCCCTAGAGTTGAATATTTAATTCATTATGCCATTATTGATTTCATTATTCAATCCAAAAATGCAATTTTGAATTCAATATTTTGTTATTTAATAATTACTCTGGGTGAACTATTGCTTATTCAGAAATCAAAATTTGAGCATTTAACATTTTTAATATTGGATTGCAAAATGCATTTTTGGTTTGAATAATGTAATCAATAATGAATTGAATATTCAACTCTAGGGGGGCACACTTCATATCCTTTGACTGTTACAGGAGTTCTACCTGTAGCTCCCCTCCATTCAGAATCCCAAAATGCCTTCAGTACAAGGGGACAATATATATATGTAGGGATATACAATGTCATTCTGTAGGATCCCACCTACAGAAACATGTGCGTGTACCAAGATTAGACACCCTGTTTAGCATCTGTAAATAATTCCCTTTGTTCTAATTTATCATTCCAACCCAAAAACGAATGGAGCTTTGAGGATATTTGTTATTCACAAAATGCAAAGGAAAGGATGTGTGTTCTGTTTGCAAAAATGTCTGCAAGTGCTTCTCCTTGAGGAAAAATAGTGTCTTCGTTCTTTGCTGTCATGCTTATTGTAACCTATGTATTTTTAGTATAACTGTCTGCAGAAAGTAATGTGGGGTGGAGTCAATGAACTTACATTGCTGATAAAAGCATTCACATATAGCACTATTCACTGTTAAGATTGTCATTCTAATGCTACACATTATCTGCCAAGCTGCAGATTGAGTAGCACCCTTTGTTATGTGAATCTGGTTGGCACATTAAGAACAGTGGACTACGTCAGCATGAGCAGCACTATACCAGCCAGCTTGTATATTAGCCAGAATTTACCAGTCCATCTTATCTGAAGCAGGCAGCTTTTTAATAAAATATACCAGAAACTTAGGGAAAGAGGTGAATGAAAACCCAGAAATATCTCACAAAGAACATGCATCTCAAGGTAAGATTTTAATGCAGAATGCTTCTGACAAAGAACACCAAATCCTATTCTGATATTCTGGATTTTTTTCTTTCGTTTCCTGCTGAGAAAAAGAAAAAAAATTCTAATTAGTATTCTCATCAGTTACAAACATCTAAATAAGACAGATGGTTTGATTGGTAACATGTGTTTTATAATATAACCTCATAATTGTGGACGACAAGGGTCAATAAAGAAGAATGTATAACTGCAGTGCTTTTTGTAAAACATTAAAAAAAATGCCAAATGGGCTGTTCCACAAAAAGCCACAACCCCTATTGAGAAACTCTATAAATTCAAGAATCGCTGTACCCTGGTGGAAATTTCAAGCCGTTGAACAACCCCTATGGAAATTTGAAGCAACCCAGAGGAAATTCCAAGTTTTCTTCAGCCCCCAGTTGTAATTCAGGATAAAAAGAAAAACCCTGATTGTGTAAATTCCTGGTTCAAAAACAATATAGGCCCCTGTGGAAATTCAAGAGTCAAAAACAAAAAAAACCTGTGGAAATCCCAATGTCATAAATTTCAAGGCTCAACCAAAGAATAACAAGGACGCTAGTCCTCCTGGGGATAGAGAGCTGTCAACCCAGCTTTGTCAAAAATCTTGAGATTTTCCCTTGCATGGTAGTCATACAGAAAATGTTTGAAAAAGTCCAGAGTCTAGTGACAATGAGGGTGATTATACAGTAAAATTAATTTATGAAATTTTTGCAATCATTATGCGGGTGAAAGGTCTCAAATCTTATGACACCCGCATAATAAGGGTGAGTGACAGCTGTGGAAAGGGCAGGACTGTCATCATAATATGCTATATTGTTTTATGAAAAAGAAACTTTATAGCAATAGGAATCCTTAGAACCTGGGCAACCTCATTTTATATTCTGCATGTCAGAAAACCCCTCAATGATTTGCTTCGCTGCCCACTGTGGCTAAATGTGCTTCTTGCATTTATAATAGGTGACATAAACAAATGAAACTTATGTCTCTATACAACAGAAGATGTCTCCCAGCTTGGTTATTATAAGTCGAGGAAGTGAACTGGCATATTAATTTTGTAAAGACCTCATTTGTATCAAAATCCAACGCAAGTCGTACAGTGAATCCGGATTCATGAATCCAACCAGTTGCCATACTATTAAATTGCCATTCCCAAAAGAACATTGGGATACTTTTACAGAATTAGGTGACCTTTGTGCATACCTTCGACGTGTTTCTGTGCTTCCATCACTTGATGATCAGCCGCATATGTCATATTTGCGCATCTCGGTTGAATAAATTTCGTCTCGGGGGACGCCATTTTGGCTCTTGGACGTCCGTGATTTGACAGCATTTTGAGGGTTTTTTTGTGTTATTTTGCTAATATTTCATGGCTAACCCAGTTCTTGATTGCAATCCTAAACTAAGACGGTAAAATCACACCAGAAAACAGGATAAAAGGTCGGAAATCCAGGGAAAAGTAATTTTCACCTCAACAAGCACTGTTGCCTTCCAGAAGACCGCGAAAAGCTCAAAACACCACAGGGTCTCGCGCATGCGTAGACGTTTTTCAGCCCTGCCGCCTGATGGAATTAGCAATTCTCCCTTCTTGATTTGTAAAAATGTGTACACTTGTTCTATAAAAGTATAGAACAGAACATCGTATCGCATTGTGACGAGAAGCGTAATTCTCCCTTCTTGATTTGTAAAAATGTGTACACTTGTTGTATAAAAGTATACCACAGAACATCGTGTCAAATTTGTGATGTAAAAAACACTTTCGCCCTTCTTGATTTGTAAAAATTTGTGCAACTTGACACAAAATCAATCAATTTTGGTCGACAAAAAGGAAACTTGATGTGAAAGTGTTCAAATTAGTTATAAAAAGGAAACTTGTTTTTTTGTCACCTTTGGACTAGCATAGATCCGTCTGATCCCTCTGATCTTTCTGATGCGTCTGATCTTTCTGATCCGTCTGATCTTTGTGATCCGTCTGATCTGTCTGATCCGTCTGATCTCTCTGATCTTCCTGATCCGTCTGATCTCTCTGATTCGTCTGATCTCTCTGATCTCTCTGATCTCTCTGATCTTTCTGATCCGTCTGATCCGTCTGATCCGTCTGATCCCTCTGATTTTTCTGATCCCTCTGATCCGTCTGATCCGTCTGATCCCTCTCATCTTTCTGATCCGTCTGATCTCTCTGATCTCTCTGATCGGTCTGATCTCTCTGATCCCTCTGATCTTTCTGATCCCTCTGATCCGTCTGATCCCTCTGATCTTTCTGATCTGTCTGATCCGTCTGATCCGTCTGATCCCTCTGATCTTTCTGATCCCTCTTATCTCTCTGATCCCTCTGATCCCTCTGATCCGTCTGATCCCTCTGATCTCTCTGATCCCTCTGATTCCTCTGATCCGTCTGATCCTTCTGATCCTTCTGATCCATCTGATCCATCTGATCCGTCCGATCCGTCTGATCCGTATGATCTCTCTGATCCGTATGATTTCTCTGATCCCTCTGATCCGTCTGAACCGTCTGATCTCTCTGATCCCTGTGATTCCTCTGATCCGTCTGATCTCTCTGATTCGTCTGATCTCTCTGGTCTTTCTTTTCCCTCTGATCCCTCTGATCATGGAAACATCACCTGTTAAAATTTTGCTAGTACTGGAGTTAACATTGATGCAAAGTTTCATTGCTGTAAGCTTTTTTCGTATTCGAGATATTGGCAAAAAATTCTGCCCGCGTATAAGCCCCAAGTCAGGCCTTAACACGCCTGAGTAAAATGTATGGCGAACGAGATTTTTTGTCAGTTTAGCGCATTATACTGTACAAACGCGAGAAAACCTCGTAATAGTATAATTCCTTTGCATTAAGTCGTCAAGTTTTCTGACTACAATGAGTCATGTAAACGAAAGACAAAAGCAATCGGCATTATGGGGCAGGGTCAGTTGGGCGCATTATGTGGGCGGGGCCAAAAGGAGAGTTATAGCCGGGATCAGGAGCCGATGACTTTAGCCTGCGTAGCGGCTCTGTTTGTTTTCGAGAGGAGCCGTTCCAGGCGCGCACGAAATCGAGGCGCACCCGAGAGCCAGCTAACGCTGGCTACGAATGACTGAGCTTTACTCTCTCGTATTAGGATATGGATTTGGCATTTTTTACAGACCGAGCTAGTTTTAGAAAAAATGCGTTATTTAGTTTTTTCACACCCTTTATTGCCCTATGAATTACGAAAACACTCATAATGGCAGGATTTTTTCTTCTGTTGCAACTTAGATGCTATTTCATTGCTTACATGGTTATTTGGGCGACTTCCTTTGTCACTATCATAATAGCCTCAATAATAATAATGGAAAACTGGTCAAAATACCCAATCACGAATATAGCTCAGAGGATAGCTACTACTCATTAGCTCCTGGCGTCGTGGTCCATCCTCTTTTTTACCATAACAGTTAGCTTTCTCGCAAAATGATTGGCTGATTTGCCATGGGAAATAAGAGTCCATACCACTCTACTCGCATCAGCTTGCGCGCGCCGCTCAAAAACAAAGGGAAATTGTTCGAATGCGCGCGCTATTGCAACGGAAAATGATCATAATCATAACATTTGGGATTTTGTTATGGTAAAAAATAAATTTCCAGAGGTTTTGAGTGTTGTGGACTCTTATTTACCACTTTTTACGCCATCATCGTGGTCAAAATTTGTTGTGGAGTCACTCGCCTGCGGCTCGTGAGGACACAACATTTTGACCACGGTGATGGCGTAAAGCGTGGTAAATAAGAGTCCACACCACTCAAAACCTCTGGAAATTTGTTAATTTTACCATAACAGTTAGCTTTCTCGCAAAACGATTGGCTGATTTGCAGTGGGAAATAAGAGTCCATACCACTCTGCTCGCATCAGCTTGCGCGCGCGGCTCAACAAAACAGGGAAACTGTTCGAATGCGCGCGCTATTTGCAACGGAAAATGATCATAATTATATCATTTGGCATTTTGTCATAGTAAAAAACAAATTTCCAGAGGTTTTGAGTGGCGTGGACTCTTATTTAACACTTTTTACGCCATCTTCGTGGTCAAAATTTGTTGTGGATTTTGACCACGATTATGACGTAAAGCGTGGTTAATTTCGAGTCCACACCACTCAAAACCTCTGGAAATTTGTTAATTATACCACAATGCGCGCGTTTCTCGAATTCTGATTGGCTCTCAGCCGTGGGTACATAAGAGGACATACCACGGAACGCGCCATCATAAGCGCGCGCGCTAAAAAGAACCAACGAAAACACCGTTTGGCTGCGCGCGCGCTGCTTTTGCCTTTTTATTTTTGCCTTTTTGTTGTGGTATAAAACAAATGTCCTCTGATTTTCCGTGGTATGTCCTCTTATATACCACGGAGACGGAATGACGTAATAAAGTGGTCAAAATGTACTGCGGACGAGGCGCACATTTTGACCACTTTATTACGTCATTCCGTGGTATATAAGAGGACATGCCACGGAAAATCAGAGGACATTTGTTAATTCACTGATGGAACTTTTCCCGCTTGATCCTACCACAGGGGACCCAAGCTCATATTTTGTGACTCGAAATTTTTAAAAAAATTTTTAATAAAAATCCACGAAACTCACCTGGCAGTTAGAGGTGTTTGTCTTCATTGCTCCTGTGGAGTTTGAAAAAAATCGGTTAACTTCACCAGTGTATAGGAAGGTGAAGTTAACCGATTTTTTTCGATTCAAGATAAGATGTGTCGTTTTGTCAATGCTTTTACCCGTGCGTGACGCGGGCTACCTGTGTAGCTATTTCCGGGCTCCTGGGGACCAAAGCAAAGATGGCAAAGATTGCACTGTATTGCTTCCTGCCTTTTAGAGTATACTCGACATTTTTTAAAACTAATCTTGAGTTCTTACAGATCGTGAATCATTTCTTGATATTTCCTACACCCAAGCGAAGTTACGAATTCTGAACTGAAGTCCGTTGGAAAGTTTACAACAAAGTTCGCAAGTGAGGTGCAGCGCGAACGAACTTGGAATATTTTCGTCAAGAATTTGATATGAAATACGGTAAACACAAACTATAATTATTTTATCCCAACGCAAGCGCCCGCCTTCATTTGTTATTGGTCGTTTTTAGTCCTTCAGACAGAAAGGAATCTAATCGATACGAAGAAGTGATTAATTAATACAGTGGATTTGGCGCCATTTTCTTGTTGTTCGCCGTTGGGGACCGATCGTTTATAACGTCTACGGGGGGTGGGGGGGGGGGGGGCGGTGGAATTTGGGTGGGGGTAAAAATTTAGAAGACATAGATTTTAGGGGGGTAATTTTTGGGCACCCTCTCTCAAAAGAGGGGGTAATTTTTTCAGGGACACTGTGGTTCAAACTAAATAATAATATGTATGCGTCGTGGCATACAGCGCTACGCCATATAGCAAGTACGCGAATTTCGGCGCGCTTCGCGCGCAGCAGAATGTACAAAATAGTTATTGAGTACGTGCGCAATGGAATGGCTACGAATGTCATTACAAGAAAATATATCTTAGCCAGGAGAAAAAAACTAACTCTCCCCAAAAAGACGCTCTGCAGTAATAAGCATCGGAGCTGTCTCAGTTCGAAAAAAGAAGGCCTAATTATTATAGGCAAGCATGAGTTCCACTTTAAGAGGATAGAGATTCGTCATTTTGACCCTGCTTTACGCACGTCATTTGCGATCTTTGTTTACTACACACAGCAAATGGAATGTTCGTCTACATTTTCTTTGAGGTTTGGTGAAGTGCGTTCATATCATGCATAAAAATTAGGGCGCGCTTCGCGCGCAACAAAAAGAGAAATTGTCTTCCATTAGATCAAACGGGGATCTGGTTACAGGGTGGGGGGTAAACTTTTTAGAACATCGATGTTATGTGGGGGTTATTTTTGTATCGCCTTTTTTAATGAGGGGGGTGCGAATTTTAACATTCAATAAATTTAGAACCCCCCCCCCCCCCCCCCGTGGACGTAATAAACGATCGGTCCCTTGTTTCTTTGTGATTTCTTTGTTCACTCGGAGGGAGGGGTAAGGTTTGCCAACTAATCTCAGACTAGCTTCAAATACAGTCAGTTTGAACTTCAGTGGTGCATTTGATTGTCGCTGATAAAGGCTAGTCGTCATATTATCGTAGATCGCAAAACTACTGTTACTAGTGTTTTTCAGTTCCGCGGAATCAAAGCACCTATCGCTCGTGACCCTTGCTCCACAGGTGTTATGGAATTTTTAATGAGGAAATTTAGTTGGTGCATGCGCAGATCCAACCTTTGAAGAACAAAGAACTCATTACGTATGCAGGGATCACAGCAGAGATGGACCAGACACAAATTGGAAGCTGATGACGGTCTGATTTTGGCCGTATTTTTCCTCATCTAGTGGGAAGTTCAGCTTCATATCCCGAAACCATGTAAGTCGAGTATTCAACTTCACTGTGCGAAAGTAATTACAGCGATCAGCATTGTTTTTGCTTCAGTATTTATCGCATCGCGTTCGAATACTTGTTCTGACGAGGTTTGCAGAATTGCGAAATTATTCGTCATACTTTTAGATATACTTGACCATATCTTTGTTCTCGACATTTTCCCGAAAATGTGATTGCCCGCCGCAGTTAGTACATGCCTTTAGCGGCTTAAAAATCAGGTGAGTGTCATTGGCCGCTAGCTAGATCGCGAGAATTACGTGCTTTCAGTTAGACATTGTTTCGAAAATCGAATGCAATTTTCACATAAATATGTACGTGGCAAGTATGAAATGATTTAGAAAACTAATTCGAGGACGCAGGTTTTGCTTACAATGTCTCGAAAACTGGCAATGAAATACTGAAACCTTACTTTTTGCCAGCATTGGGAGGTAATGCTAATCGGGTTTTGTGGGAACAGTTTAAAATCTGGAAAAATATAGCGGTGTTTGAAGGAGCATAATAAAGTTGACTTTTATTTCATTTGGTATGAATGTGAGCTGCTGCAGCAGCCATCTGTAACCCTGTTCTAGTCAGCTGCTTTGACATTGGTTGTCATGGTTTCTGATCTATCTGCAGTGGTACCAAGGGGCGGATTTAGAATATTGCAACTGCAGCAAATGCAACAATCAGATTTCAGGGAGATCTTATGTTTGTTTTGTCAGTTGTCATAAATCACTACTGCACTACAATCAGAGTTTACCATAGATCCACCCCTGAGTGTGTGTGCACCCCCCTTTTGTAGCAAAAAGGGAAAGGAAGGAAAACTAATGTAACAAAATTAAGTTCAAAGGACAATTTATTGCATTATGTTATCGATATCGGAAGCAATAAAATTTCTTGCTTGGAAACTGACAAAAGTTTTTTAAAAACCCCTCTTCAAAAAAACTGGATCTGCCACTGAAAATACCTACAGTCAGTTATTCTGAAAGTAGAGTAATGTCAGCGTTAAGGTACCTTGCTGTCATTACTTGTGATCACCTTGTACTCAATGTTCCATGTCGAAAAGCTTGTCTGTGGCATAGCCAGCATTTGGGAAAGGGGGTCACAACTACTGAAAATATTTTACTACTCTGACCATTTTCCTTGAAATATTTTTTGAAAACACTAACAGCAGTGGATCTGGATCTAAAATGGATGCAATGTCCCAGTAAAATCGAAGACAAATAGAGAGAAAGGACAAAACAGTAGTGCTTGGAAGTGCTCACAAAACATTCCATATTGGTTTTGACCCAAATCTTGATAAAATAATTATGTGGCTGACAAGACGATAGCAAATGAAACACAATAGTGGAGAATTCAAAAAAGATCTGAAAAAGATCAAACTGGCCACATAAATATTTTGACAAGATCTGAGTCTGGGATGTTTGGCTTGAGCATGCAGACACCTCTTATTTTGGTGAGTGCAAAGTTGTATTGATTTTTATAGTTTGCTAGCAGGGTCATACCCATAGCAAAATGGGGTACATAAAGGTATACCTCAAAAGTACCCGAGGTATACCTCAAAAGTACCTTGTCATAAATAGGTACATTCTAGGTATACCTCAAATGTACTTTAACATTTGAGAGTAAATTTGCGGGTACATTTAAGGTAGAATTTGTTGTACCTGAGAAGTACCTGTATCAATTAACATGTCTGAGGTACATTGGGGGTACAATTTCCACTGTACCTTGAATGTACCTCAGGAAGCTTGTGCTTGACAAGAAGCTGTGGGTACATTTGGGGTACAATTTTTGGACAAACTCAACATTGTCAGGGCTCCACATGGAAAAGCCTTTGGATAAATACGGGTACATACAACCCAAAGCAAAAATATGAATGATTTGAAACAATCATTTGCATTATCAGCTGCCCCAATGTTAAGGGAAATTTTTTTTACTGTAGGGTACAATTAGCATCAGATTTTTCCTAGAAAAATAAAAATTAACAATTTTGAAGAACTGCTTCTCAAATTATTTCTCGTAACCATTTTTTGGCCATTATTTAAAAATAAATACTTTTGTGAAAATTGGAATTTAATATCGCGCAATTTTTGATCGCTATGAGAGTGACACGTTCGAGCGGAACCTGAGCCGATTCCATCTCGCATCTGATTGGCTACCATAGAAGGCGGTATAAATTCAGTTATAACGTTCGTAAAGTGTAGTGAACGTTCGAATCATAGAATCATGGCTGGAATTCTCTTTGATATGGCATTATTTCTGGCAAAGTGGATGCCCTGAAACACTCAGTTGATCATCGTCCTGGTACCCTCACGAAAACGCCATGAAGAAATGTGTACTTCAAGGAAAAGCAAGGCCTTTACTTCTTGTCGAGGTGAGTAACAGCGCGTCTGTATTGTTGTGCCGGGTTAAACTACCACCGTGTACCACTAGAAGTCCGATTTGGGCCGCTAATATTGCAAGGAAGAAACCATAATCTTGAAAGGACAGTTCGTTAAAATGTAACACCGTTTATTTCACCTCATTCCAAATCGTCTAATCGAGATGTATTGATCGCATCCCTTCCTACACAATGATCGTATATACTCCGCGCCTGCTCTGATAATTATAAAATCAATGAACTGAATCAAGTCCTTTGTTAACTACTTTAAACCGGCCTTTTGTCCAATTAAGTTTACTACTAACATTCATTAGACTGCGGGAACTTGAAAATTAGTTGCTTTTGTCATGTTTATTGGGTATAACACTATGCGTGTTGCCGATAAACTCGCTACCGCTGCCGTTACATTCTGAACTTAAGTTCAAAGTTGATCATTTTGAAATACGATCTCACCTTGGAATTGTGTTGAATATTGCCCTAAATATGATTGAGCAGAGAGGAACCATATTCGATTGATAAATGCTACATTTCTGTATGATTTCTGCTACGATTTCTGCGCATCAGTTTATAATTAAAAGCGCATAATTATCATCCAAGATGCAACTGAAACATTATCATGTGTTTCCTGTTTATATATTAATAATCTATGGTCAAGTATATCTAAAAGTATGACGAATAATTTCGCAATTCTGCAAACCTCGTCAGAACAGGTATTCGAACGCGATGCGATAAATACTGAAGCAAAAACAATGCTGATCGTTGTAATTACTTTTGCACAGTGAAGTTAAATACTCGACTTAGCTTAATGGTTGCGGAATATGAAGCTGAACTTCCCACTAGATGAGGAAAAATACCGCCAAAATCAGACGGACATGAGCTTCCAATTTGTGTCTCGCTGTGATCTGTGCATACGTAATGAGTTCTATTTTTGTGTAGATCTGATCTGCGCAGGCGCGAACTAAGTGTCCTCATCAAATATTCCATAACGGCTGTGGCATCTTGATGGCATGAGAGTGAGTAGTATAGTAGGTATGGAATTACCCTTTTTTTGCGGGTGAGCAAGCGGGTGAGCAAGCGGGTGAGCATGCGGGTGAGCCGGATGACGTCACAGACTATTTTTTTTTGCGGGTGAGCATGCGGGTGAGCCGGATGACGTCACAGACTATTGTATTCAAAACAAAAGGAGACAATACAAGGATTAACACTGGAATGCTTTTGTCCAGGAGGGATTAGGGAAACAATACGAGGATTAACACGTGAATGCTTTTGTCCAGGAGGGAATAAGAAAAACAAAGGGAGAAAATACCAGGATTAACTAACGGGAGGCTTTTGTCATGGAGGGATTAAGAAACTAATACCAGGATTAACTTGTTATTATTCAAATATTAATTATAACGTAAGGTTTTTCTTTAAATGGGGATAATATCAGAAAATATATAGGTATGGTTTATTTTTATTATTATTATTATGCATTACATTGCGCCTTATTTAACTATAAAATAGCAGGAAAGAATACAAAAAAGAGTGAAAAGTTTAGTTAAAAATAAGCATGGTTACCTTGTTGTTACTCCATTGTTATAAATGTCCTTTCCTTGCGGCCGCTGCGGGCCGTCTTTGTGAGGAGGAGGAGGGCTATTCTACGAGGAGGAGGACTAGTTTGTGAGGAGGAGGAGGTCTATTTTGTGAGGAGGGCTATTATGTGAGGAGGAGGAGGGATATTCTGTAAGGAGGAGTGAGGGAGGAGGAGGAGGACCATTCTGAGAGGAGGAGGATTTTTATTCAGTGAGGAGGAAGGGCAAACAAAGGGACATTATAAAAATGTTTTTTTTTGTATTTGACGGGCGTTGTAGCGGGCGTTGACGGCCGTCTTTGCTGGCGCTACGGGCGCTGTAGCGGGCGTTGACGGGCGTTGTAGCGGGCGTGACGGGCGTTGACGGGCGTCTCTTGCGGGCGCTACGGCCCTACAGAACCCTCACAGAAACCCTAGAGAAACCCGACAGAAACCCTAGAGAAACCCCACAGAAACCAAGAGAAACCCCACAGAAACCCACAGAAACCCTGGATACCGCAATACATTACAGCAATGCCCGAGCGCCCACAGAACGCCCGTAGCGCCCGCAAGACGGCCGTAGCGCCCGCAAGACGGCCGTAGTGCCCGCAAGAGACGCCCGTCACGCCCGCTACAACGCCCGCTACAGCGCCCGTAGCGCCCGCAAAGACGGCCGTCAACGCCCGTCACGCCCGCTAAAACGCCCGTCAAATACTAAAAAAACATTTTTATAATGTCCCTTTGTTTGCCCTTCCTCCTCACTGAATAAAAATCCTCCTCCTCTCAGAATGGTCCTCCTCCTCCTCCCTCACTCCTCCTTACAGAATATCCCTCCTCCTCCTCACATAATAGCCCTCCTCACAAAATAGACCTCCTCCTCCTCACAAACTAGTCCTCCTCCTCGTAGAATAGCCCTCCTCCTCCTCACAAAGACGGCCCGCAGCGGCCGCAAGGAAGGGACATTTACTCAGGTACATTAAGGCATGGGTATAACCATGATTTGACCTTCAGAAGTAAGGGGGGTGGTCAAATGCCATTTAGAACATGTCTATCATTAAAGTAGCTGTTTCATTAGGTTGATATCATTAAATATTTACATATACATGTCGACAAGGTTAGTATGGCTAACTGACGGACTTCTCTAGCTTGGTCTCATTGCGTGATCCGCACATTGGCATCACGCTAGCCCAGTCGCAGCTAAAGGTCCCACATGGGTCTTTGATGTGGTTTAAAGCACTTCGATTTTCGAAGTCGCTTCTGCAGTTGTTTTGCCGATGAAGTTTACTGAGGCAAACACCGGCTATGCCATGCTGATGAGTCCTAACAAGGACGAAACAGCTGTACATGGTTGCCGAACTGCACGGGTAATAGACTGTGCTAGCGTTCCGTCTAGGCCAGACTTATGCCGATGTGTGTATAGTTAGTGTTCATTCTCACTTATGATATAATGTACAACGATAGTTATTCAGCAGGTGCATAGCCATTATTTCATATTATTCTTTATATCTTTTGGATCAGGAGCACTCCGGGGATTCACAAGTACGCAAAATAAATGTATATTTGCCAGCAAAGACTATTGGCTGTTTGCATTTTTAATTTTAAACCGCGATGGGGGTTGGGGGGGGGGGGGGGGGGGGGGTTGAGGACCTCCCTTAAAAAGACCCCCTCCCCTAGAATTTCCACTCGTGAAACATGCCTCCTCCCTGGAATTTCCAACCGCAAAAACTACCCCTCCCATGGAATTTCCATTTTTTCAGGCAAAATACCCCTGGGAAATCTAGTTTTGGATAAAATGTCCCTGGAAAGTCACCTTTTTAATGGATTCAGCCATTGGGTTGGACTGAGAGTGTCAAGGTGTCAGGACTGACAATTGACATAAAGCAAGAGCTTATTACACATTAGTTACGAACCAAGTTAATAAGGAGACTAAGTGCGCGCTTGCGCATTACGTTCAAGCACCAAATTAATTGATTCAAGAGACAAATTAGTATTCAACTTTAGACGGGAGACTAAAACGGAGCATAGCAACACGACTGACAGCATTTGTTTTTTCTTTTATATTTCCCTGCACCAGAAATAATGGCGCCTTTTAATCATTCAGACATTATGAAGAAAGATGACAATATCCCATGCAATGGACAGTTTAAAGATCGACAATTCGTAGGATGAATAATTTTGCTCAAAGCGTTGCTATGCAAATCAGTGTTATCTGGAAAAACTTCAAAGCGCGTGCAAACTTCTTCCGCAATTTATGACTTTATTCGGCATTTTCCCAACGAAATGAAACCTCACACAATTGTTATCAATGTTTCCTTGAGATTATGTACTATAATGAATTTTAATCCGGTACGGTTTAAGCATATAATTTGACAAGTTTTGATACCCACTTCATCTCAAAAGTTCCACATGAAAAGGCTTATTGTCATGTTGTTGCTCCATAATATTGCTTGATAAATTTGAAAACATTAATATGGTTGCCTCTTAAATGCATTTCACTAGCTGGAAATTTAATCAGAAAGTAATCTGGTTATTTGTGCTCGCGATTTGGTGTTTCTTTTGTAATGTATAGACTGCAAATGCACTCTCGTTCAAGAATGCTACACGTACACAGTGACGCGCGCCCGGATTCAATTGAAAATCAAACGCAACATTCAAAATTCGCGTTCTAAATAAATAAATTGAACTCCATAAGCATAAGCACTGATTTGGAAAGTAATTTTGCTGGATAATTCTAAAGCATAAAAGCAGTGTGTGTGCTTCAGCTTAATCTAACGTGACTGTTAGTACCGTGGATGTTCGAGCCAACGTGCCTCTTGTTTGGAAACTTGAATGTTAACTTTTACAGGGTGCCTGTTACTTTATATATAAAAAGTCTTAATAAATAAGCCTATAGGGACAGAACCCAAAAATGGCAAGATTTATACCCTAAGGTCAGGTAAAGTCAGATAGGCTCGATTCTTTGCATAGAGTATCCTTATACAATAAGAAACAAAATAGAAATGAGTATTTTTTTCTAATTGATCCGTCTTTAAGATATGAGGAGTTACACTTTGGTTGCTGCAGCACTTTTTGACATTTTTTGTTAGAATTGTACAAATTTTGCCATAAAACGATAAATCAGTTTGGGTTTTGTATTGTTAATTCTTAATTATTCTTTTGTAACATTACATATTATGGAAATTTGTTAGCGATTTTCATTTTGGACTCCGTGTTGTGGCACCATACAGTTGGTATCACTTCAGTGTTCTCTTGAATTAACTGAGTCGATGTACCAATGTAAAGAGGGCACGAGTGTGGCCCCCAGCGTGGGTCTTGATCAGTCCAATTTGCATACGGAAAATTTGCATTACAATGAAATCTCCTCATTATGCTGCTACACCACGATATTACCTATGGCGTAGAATTCAATACAACATGGCCGCCGGTCGCATGAGGTCATGCGCACTACGCTAATCTGGGTACTTGTATTAAATTACGCGTCGCCTCACAAATACAAAGAAAACAGTGAAACTTCGGCTGTTCTACTCTTTAAGAGCGACTCTCTGTAAGGACCGAGTGACTTCGTGAAAATGTGGCACAAGGTTGAAAGATTGACCCCCCTCATATTTTATCCAGAGATAGCCTATGGTATGCTAGTAAACGTGATATATTTTTTATGTTAGAAAAATAAAGCAATGTAGAGAAAATTTCGAAAAACCACCGCCGGGTCGTGAAGCTCAAAATGACTAAAACAGCATGCGATCCTACCGTCAAATAACGGAACTCGCGCGAAGGCGCAAAATAAAACGTGCAATTATTTGCATCATAATTTCATTTTAGAGGTATCAAAGATTTGAATGCACCCAGATGTTTAATTATAGCTAACATTTTAAGTTCTTGGCGAGCACTCAAAGAAGGCTGAAATTTCACATTTTGAAAATCTAAAATTTCACTTTATTTGAAACAATGAAAAATGCTGGCGGTATTATTCAGAATTTATTGAAACTTGGAATTTAACAAGTACTTAAGATATATTTAGCCCGGGTATAAAAATTATTCTTGGAAAACATATCTGAGACGAGAACGAGTACACTCAATTACCCTAATTAAGCCAATTTTCTCGCGGAACTGTAAACAATCTCCTAAGAAAGATCTTGAGAAATCTCACATTTTTCCAGAAACAAGCCAGAAATATACTAGATTTACAGCTTACCATTTATTAGAAACGCCGTGGAGATAAACTACGGGTCGTGTATTTGTACTTTTGCTTTCTTGCTGCTGACATTACGAATAATTTTTGTCGGCAAACAAAGTCAAAATCTTCCATATGGCGTGTTTTTCCCACGCTCACTGCTTACTCTTGTACAGCTTGTTTGTCGCAATAAAAACTTGTTTGCATATTCAAACTCTAAAGGAGTAACTTCTGAGGTTCAGAAAGACTGTTCAAACGATTTAGCTAGCTATTTCGATCTCTGATTTCTCCGTAGCTAGCTGTAGATAAAGTGCAGTCAACCGACTCATTGGACAAAACGTAATTAACGTTTGTCACGCAATATTCTCGCACGTGGAAGGGACAGTGCGTTTGTCACAATAAATATCATTTGTTTCTATCATTAAACTCTACCTTCATCTAAAAAATCCTATGGCCTAAAGAGATCTCTCTTTGAAGAATTCAGGCGCGTGTCTTCTCGTCTGACATTCATGGCAAAGAAGAAAATGACGGCGTGTCCACGGTCCGCACTAAATTCCTGCGTCCTTGAGTTGTGTCATTTTGTAAAAACAATAAAATCAAAATGGGAACAGCGACAAAATAAAACAGCCCAAAGTAGTTGAGTGACAGCGATTTCTTTTTCTGCGGAATAATGAAAATTGTACTTAACAAGGCGTGGTCGTAAAGACTTAAATATTGTTATGAATGTCAAAAAATAAAAACTTAACAGTCTCGAAAAGAGTCTAGGCAATGATAAAATTTAGGAAAAGAACATTTGCCGTCTAGATTGTCCATCACAA
The DNA here is from genome assembly GCA_033964015.1 of Scolanthus callimorphus. Taxonomy (NCBI): domain Eukaryota; kingdom Metazoa; phylum Cnidaria; class Anthozoa; order Actiniaria; family Edwardsiidae; genus Scolanthus; species Scolanthus callimorphus. The sequence continues at coordinate 38,491,111 of CM066911.1, forward strand.
TCAGTTTTCTTGCGTTACAAATCCCGACCTCTGGGAAAGTCATACCCTCTCGCGCCTCAGCATTTTGGGTGTGGCAGTAAAATATCGAAACTCGCCCCGTTGGGCCGAGCAACCCCGCACAAAAGTCTTGGGAGTACCCAATCCCCATCCAAATCCCCTTCCGGGTGAGCCAGCGTCAATCCCATTGTTGTTTAATTTTGTATCGCCTTCTTGCACGACAGGAAGGGGACAAATAGGTATTCCTTCTTATTCTGCGCTTGTCAACCTCGTTCCCAGGACCTTCTGGGTAATTTCAAGATGGCGGGTCACTCGGAAGAAGACCGTGGCAAAGGCTGGGGCCTTTCCACGGGGAGACCACCTAAGTAAAACAGTTTAAATCCGATATGGCTTGCGGAAAGCCGGGAAGAGATGGCACAAATCATGAACACATGTCATTAAGATTAATTTTAGCCCCGACTTCGGCCCTCTTTTCCCGGCTGTCTGCCCTCCATATCGGACTTTAACTGTTTTCTTAAGCGGTCTCCCTGTGGATAAAGCCCCAGCCTTTGCCAGGGTCTTCTTCCGAGTGACCTGCCATCTTGAAAATTACCCAGAAGACCCTGGGAACGAGGTTGTGCGCTTGTCTCTCTCGCACTGCCTCTCCCCACTGCTTGTCTCTCCCGCACTTAAAATTTTAAATTTATCGTTTCTTTTACAAAGAGTCCGGCCACAAACAACTGCAAAACTGGGCGTAACTACGTGCACGGCGGCGGCACACCCTTGATCAAACATCACAGAATCTAGCCTCGCTAAAATGTTTGAAACATTTTAATCTTAGTTCCTTTTCCTTGGAAAGTCACATTTTATTTCAAATATCAAAATAATTCTCTATTAGTGAAACAATATCGAAAGCCGGAAAAAGAAAGGTTCCCCTTCCTTGTGTGAGAAGAATGCGTGACAAAAGCGTTAATTGACTTTGTATTGTTCATTGAGTCGGTTGACTGCACTTGATCTCCAGCTAGCTACGGAGAAATCAGAGAAATAGCTAAATCGTTTGAACAGAATCTTTATGAACTTCGGAAATTACTCCTATAGAATTCGATTTTACAAACAAGTTTTTATTGCGACAATCAAAGCTGTAGAAGGGTAAGCAGCGAGCGTGGGAAAAACACGCCATCTGGAGGATTTTGTTTACCGAGAAAACTTCTTCGTCTCAGTGTCGGCGGCAAGAAAGGAAAATTATGAATACACGAATTTTACCCCGAAGTTTATCTCCACGGTGTTTCTAATCAATGGTAAGCTGTAAATTTGGTATATGTCAGGCTTATTTGCTTATTTTTTTCGGGTAAAGAGTGAGATTTCTCAGGATATTTCTTAGGAGATTGTTTACAGTTCCGCGAGAAAATTGGCTTAATTAGGGTAAATTGAGTGTACTCGTTCTCGTCTCAGATATGTTTTCCAAGAATAATTTTTATACCCGGGCTAAATATTTCTTAAGTACTTGTTAAATTCCAAGTTTCAATAAATTCTGAATAATACCGCATGTATTTTTCATTGTTTCAAAATAAAGTGAAATTTTAGATTTTCAAAACGTGAAATTTCGGCCTTCTTTGGGTGCTCGCTAAGAACTTAAAATGTTAGCTATAATTAAACATATGGATGCATTCAAATCTTTGATACCTCTAAAATGAAATTATGATGCAAAGAAATGCAAGTTTTATTTTGCGCCTTCGCGGGAGTTACGTTATTTGAACGTAGGATCGCATGCTGTTTTAGTCATTTTTGAGCTTCACGACCCGGCGTTGCTTTTTCGAAATTTTCTCTACATTGCTTTATTTTTCTAACATAAAAAATATATCACGTTTACTAGCATACCATAGGCTATCTCTGGATAAAATATGAGGGGGCTCGATTTCTCGACCTTGTGCCACATCTCACTCGGTCCTTACAGAGAGTCGCTCTTAATTTCTTTTTGCTCTTGGCTAGCAACACTTTCCAAATTCCCACAAATCTGAAAACAATTTTACATACCTGAATTTGCGCTTGATATGTTTTGTAATGAATTTGCAAACGTGCAAATTAGTTCCCGAAGCAAATGTATTTAGACAGAAAATTCGACCAAATCCGCCATACTTCCCCTTATAAAACACTTCGACAGCCTACAAACAAATGTTCCAAACGTGGTGTACGGAGTTCGCATTAAGTTCCCACAAATCCGAGTCGAAAGTACACATGTAGATCTTGGTTTAATGCTTGAAAATGTTGGCAAAAACTACCATTTCGATAGTTCCAAATTTCTCCGAAGATAGAGAATAAATCGCTTTCGTGTATGGACAGCTCCGACTCGCTGAGCCGCTACGCTTCGAGTTTTGCTCCAAAATCGTTCCCCCTTCGTTCGAATCGCCATTACTACCCTCTCTGCTGTTCCTATGACTTGGGAACAATAGGGGCGCTGAAAGACATTTTACAGGGACTTTTCTGAGTCAAACAGTAATACCACAGGCAGCCCAACGAAGTATATTGCGGTATTGCGAAATCGCTGTAATTCTTGCTAAAATTGGCGAAGAAAGCATACTAAACCGACGATAACACAACCTACAGTATATATTCTCAGGCTGGATAAATCTAAATGAATTTTCTGCCAAAGGAATAATATTTCGTGCTTTATGCTTAATATATGCGCCCGCGACTCGATTTCCGCTGGCCAAATCGGCTGTATGGGATTCTTCGCCATAGTGAAAATCTATCGGGGATGTAAAAATCTATCGGGCCTTATCGGGCCAGTGACTATATTTGCATTTTCTGGTCTGCATTTTCCGGTCTGCATTTTCTGTTATGCATTTTGGACCTGCCGGTTTATTTATCGCCTTGCCTGCTGTACGATCGTTCGCGCGATCCCTGGCCACCTGCGGCGACTATAGAACTCACGCCGCTCCCTAGACTTTAGCGAAAGCTACCTTAGGGTTAATTATTTAAGTATTTAAGTATTTAAAGGCTAAGCATAAAACCCACCATTTTTACGTGCTTCTCGGAACGAACGAACTTGGATATCCATGTCAGAATCTTCACACAACTCTACTTCGTCTATCTGTCAGAAATCCTGCTTTGAAGAGTGAGTTTAAAGCTAAGATATAGGCTATTTTGCTTCACATTTTGTAAATTCAAGATGGCATCTCTGGATACGTCTAAACCATAGCTGAGTTGGACAAAATTGCCCCTCCCTCCCCCTGTTGCAGAAACAAGACCCGCTTGTGCAGAGTCAACATGGAGAGGTCCCAATACAAGTTGCATTGTAAATGGGTTGCGAAATCGAGTAATATGAAGTACCGTCCGCCAAAAAAGAAAGTCCATTGTTCGCCATGACAAACACCGCAGATAGGCAGATAGAAACATATTCACAGTAGCGCCAACTAAGGAAGCATATTTGTAAACAAATAGCTTTAAAAAAACCGTAAATTTCGCCACATGGCAAATAATCTTTGAAAATACGCATAAATCTATAGCCTTTTCTAGAAAATGTGGCGAATTTATGTACCCTGTACAGCGACAAGGGCAGTACCCCTCCTGCCCCCCTAAAAATAGGCTTGATAGGCTCGTCCCCTACGTCCGTCCACGGCATGGCAATAAACTAAGAACCCAATATGCCAATAAACTAAGAATTTCATGTTTTCGCATCCCAGTCTAAAGAAATACGTAGCAAAACGACGGACTTCTTGCCTCGACCGACAGACTCATTTCGACACAGTGATGTTGTTTTCTAATACGGGGTATCAGTCTCACTCATTTTGGCCCTGGGTGCAAAAACATTGAACGGGATAGCTTTTCTTGAAAAAATAGGTTTAGAACGGGGTCCGCATTTGAAATTCGCAGCGGCACATACCCACCCTATAGACAGACAGACAGACAATTTTTTATTGGCATCTTGTAAAAGAAATGTTACATTGGTGTGGTGGTCCAATATATACACATTAGACATAGACATAGACATGTTTTATTGGCACTTTGTAAATGTCTAAATTTACATCGGTGTAATTCCAATAAATTAATAAAATAATTAAAGCAAAAACAAACATTTAGGATATATATCTTATCAGTAGATCATGCTATTATCTATATATTAATACCGTAAGGAAAATCGTGTCGACACTCGCTCCGCTCAGCCCTGAAGCTGTGCCGCCAAAAGAAGTTCGCAAACCCGAAGGGAAGGTGGAAATCTGGACCATGGGCGTGTTTTTGTTGGAAAAGATTCACCCTGGGCAAAGTTCTAATTCAAGCGATTTCTTAAGCGAGGGACAAAGCCGCCATCGCCGCCATGTTGAAAATCTCCCACATAAACTAAAAAAGAACTCGGTTCGCGCAGCCGAAAGCACCATTGACATTCAAACCTAAATGGTTCTCTTACAGATTACATACAGGAATGTGCAGGTATAATTCTAACTTGAAAGATTTGAGCTGAGAAAAATTTTCATTCAAGTTTCAACAGACGTACACACTACCTTGCTTCCCTCGCAGCACGCGCTAAGTCATGATAAGTCGAAATTACACATTTACAAAACAAAGTCCGTGAAAGTCATGAATAATATTCTCTAAGTATAAATCCTGACGGCTCTATCGCAAAACGAAGGACACAATCCCGAAGAGAAGGAGGAAATTCCTCCAGTGGGCATGTTTTTGTTGGAAAAGATTCACGTTGGGCTAAAGTGTTAATTCAAGGGACAAAGCCGAAAAAAATAATTAATATCAAGAATAATATAAACTAAAAAAATTATTAGTCCTTAGAACATTTTTACTTGACCTGTTTCTTCTCTCCCCTCGCTGAGATATGATAAACATACAAACAATTCCGAAGTCAAATTAGGTTTCGATTTTCACGGGTTCTTTGACCGATTTGAGAGACGGACACGCGCGTGATTTTGTCGCACCAAAATCAGGGAGACCAGTGCAAAAAAAACCTTTTAGGCTCACTTCATTTATTTCGGCATGGTGGGACGGGGTACTCATGCTGATGGGAGGTTATTAGTAAATGTAAATCGAGCAGTTTATGGAAGGGGGAAATCATGAACCCCTCCCCACATCCATATGGCCATTGTGATTTTCTTTTTCTTTTCCGGTTTTTTTTAAGCAGAGAACACTTAGTAAAATAAATTTCCCCTTACACTCCGTGAATTTTTCACGGGCATCAGCTAGTTGGTCATTAAAAGGAAAGAAAATTCTGTCTTGCAGTAAATGCATTAAAAATATACTTTGAAATCATAAGTTTTCAGGTGGATTGATCAGTAAGAGGAAGAGCTCATTGTCTGATATGCTGCTTGTCTTAATTTTCTTTGACTGCTCTATCTGTTTGAAAAGTTTATTCCGTTCAATTTTAAAATAACTACAATTTAATAGGAAGTGTTTTTCATCTTCTATTTCTCCATTGCAACATAAACGGCAAAGTCTTTCCTCTACTTTTTGATATGGCTTCTTGTGTCGCCCGACTTCAATTTCTAGTTTATCAGGGTGGTGAAGCGGGGGTAGCGATCACGAATCACGGACCGATTTTTCGTTATTTCACGGATCACGGAGTTATGAAAACGCTTTTCACGAATCACGGAAGTAAAATTTTAAAAACGATTATGCAAGTTGTGTTTTAAGTAAATATAGTGATATAAGTACTGTGCTCGATCTTTTTTCCTGATATTTCTTTTGATGGTGTGAGATTTCACTTAAATTATATCGCCATCAAAACGACAATTGATCACAATTCAATAAAGTACGATTTCAAGGTCTCCTGTTATTTTATCATTTCGCGAAATTGGTTTGCTCATAGCATCCAGATCAAAATTTTTGCTGCTATGAAGATGGTTCGCATCAGTACCGAGCCTTGCTTGTATGTTTCTGGATGCGCGCGAAGCGCGCTGCGATTTTGAACATCAATCTACGCGGTTAATGAAATTCTTACTTCTGAGACATAAATATCACGCTGAAGAAATGGAGTAACGGGAAAAGCATAATAGAAATTTTCCAAAACTAGAAAAAAGCACAGCACGATGTTTTAGTTTCTAAATGCTACACTAAAGTTTCCTTTTTATGCGCGCGAAGCGCGCTGCAAATTTTGGACATATAAGTTACAAGAATGGAGAAAGTCCAGGACTGTTTGCTGATAGTAAATTTATTTAATTTTAAAAAGACATTTTGATGTTGTAAATGGCGAGCGCGCAGCGCGAGCCGACAAAAAAAAAATGTATTTTTAAGGACGTCAGGTTCCCTAAAAAGCAGTCAGGAGAGAATGAGCCTGCTCGATATTGGCCCAAATGGTCCGTCTCTAATGACTAGCTTTCACGTTTCACGAATCTCTAGGCCTGTAATCACGAGTCACGTAAGAGAAATTCGTAAAATCACGGGTCACGAGGGCATGAGATTTCACGGATCACGGCAATAATTTTCCTGTTTTCACGAGTCACGGAGCAAATTTGGGGTGAATCACGGATCACGGAGAACCCCTTCCCCACCCTGGTTTATGGCTACTTATTCGTAATTTTGTTAATGCAGTTCTGTGTTTAATATTGGGGACTTGATTAAAATAGGGTTCGAAATCGTAAGAGATCTTAAAATTTCCTAAACGTTCTTAACTTATTTTGTTGGCTGCTCTCTTTCCTGCAGTCATTGTGGATCTCGCCTAGCCATGTCTGAATTTCAATATCTTTGATTCGTTGTTTAATAGTTTGCCCAATTAAGTTGCTGTTTTCTCCGAGTCTGTCTTGGTTGAGCCAGATTTCTGCGAATCTACCTGGCTCAGTCGATTTTTTACTTTCGTGCTCCAAAATGCTTTGTTTTCTGAGTTCTGACAGTCATGGTAAGCAATTTTAGATAATTTTTGGGAAGTACTAGGGCTGGCAAGTTTAAGCCAGAAGTTTAGGGACCTTATCTGTGCTTGTGTCCTTACCGGAAATCTTCCAAGTTCGCTTCTGCATGCGTTGTTACTTGCATATTGTTAACCCCTAGTAACATTTTGCAGAATTTAGTATGTACTTGTTCCATTGGTTCTTTATCATTTGAGGTCGCGGTTTCTATTCCCCATATTTCGCTGCCGTAAAGGAGTATGGGTAATATCAGTGCATCAAAAAGTCTAAGCGTTAATTTTGGTTTCGATCGGAAAAAATCGCCCATTTCTTTTTTGAACTTAAAAGAGCCTTGAGAGTTGTCTTCTTGAGTTCGTGCTTGGCGAGTGTGAAATTTCCAAATGCTGACATCTGTAAGCCTAAATACTTATACGATTTAACATTTTCAAGTCTCCTTCCATCGAGAGAGAAACTATAATTATTCATTGTTTTTACCATTGTTATTGAAAATAAGTATTTTTGTCTTTTCTATATCCACTTTCAGACCTGATTCCTCACAAAAAGTTTCGACTACATGCAAATACCTTTGTAAGCCACGTTCCGTTATTATTCCATTATATCAAGCCACTGTATCAAGCCACTGTAACGCCCCCCCCCCCGTCCCCCTGCAAGTGCTAATGATCAAGAAGTGGCCCGCAACTGACAAGCGGTGCCTTAGGTTAGGTTTGCTAATCAATATTCTCCGTTGATAATCAATATTCTCGGTTGATAGCGGAGCTCCTGCGCGGCCGAAGGCCCGCGCAAGCGGAGCACCATATCTAAGGAAATAACGTCTAGGCATAACTATGGAGTTGATTTTGAAACGTCACGGGCTTTCTCGCTCATTTTGCTTACGTTATTGACGGCACCAATACAAGTCAAATGATTAGGTCGTTGAAATGGTATCGCCCAAAAGATGAATGTGTCCAAGTTTGGTTGCCATAGGTGGTTCCCTTCTTGAGATATGATTTTTTTTTCTTTCTTCCTGGTATAAAAGGTATAGCGTACGTCCGTCCGGTCCGTCCGTCCGCCGTACGCGGAAACTCATGGGAACCCTGTGGTATACTAAGAAAAAAAATAGTTCTCTTCAAGGGAACATGCTAAGACAACCAAACTTGGGGTATTTTCTCTGTGCTACCAGGGGGTGCTGTAACATGATCACGTGACGTGACGTCATCGATGACGTCATAAAAGAGAAAAAGAATATATCTCTGGAAGGGATGAACCTTAGACAACCAAACTTGGGTGAAGTTGTGTTAGTGGCAAGGGGGGTGCAACTGTATGGTCACGTGGTATGACGTCATCGATGACGTCATCAAAGGAGACATATGAAACAATCTCCAACCGAAAATTGTCGTTTTTCAACACCTCTCGGCCAAACCATATTTGGAATCATTTACCATATCAAGATAGTTCCCTTGAAAAAGTGTCGACATTCTCCAACTTCCTTATAAGGAAATATCTGCATACCATATTTGGAATCCCAGTACGTTTTTCACTATTTCTATTGACTTAGAAAGCCGAAAACTCAACCAAAACTCAAATATACTCGAGGAAAGATGCTATGTGCATTTTCCACTCTCGTTTTCACGGTCAAGAGCCTGGCAACAAGTAGACAAGATACCACAGGAAGCCCGGTCAATCTCTAGAAAGGCGACACTGCTATCTTGATATGCTTATAAGGAAGTGACAGGAGATCCTCTTTTGATAAGAATTTCGGCAGAAGTAGCAGGAAAACTGTGAAATTTTGAATGAAAACTTGCAGGAATCACAGAGACTCGAGTTCTCGATCTGTCCGCCATTGATTTGGGCTTGGTAACCACGCTAAAATAGTCCACAGCTAGCCCGCACGACTCGACCCAGTCCTCCCAAGTGCATTCAGCAAAAACATATCTCGGGAAGGGATAAACCTCAGACAACCAAACTTGGGTTAAGTTATCTAAGTGGCAAGGGAGTTGCTACTGTATGGTCACGTGGTATGACGTCATCGGTGACGTCATCATAGGAGAAAAAGCACATATCTCAGGAAGGGATAAACCTCAGACAACCAAACTTGGGTGAAGTTGTGTTAGTGGCAAGGGGGGTGCAACTGTATGGTCACGTGGTATGACGTTTCTGATTGCTTGAGCGCGCCACCGACGAATTCTTCTGATCTGTTTGAAGGCGAGCGACTCAGCTTTCGTATGATGTGGAGAACTATTCGGCAGATCTCGGGGTGTTATCGGATCCACCTCGGCTTTCGGCCTCTCGATGGATAACTGGATGACAACACCCTCTCGATCTGAATAATCTCCACATCACACTAAGCGGAATTTAATTGCTCATTGAACTCAGTAAAAGAAGAAAATAGTTCGTAATGGTTACTTAGAGAACTCTGTACATAATCCTCTTTTTTAAAAGGAGAAGCTGACTACTGGCTCTTAAAGCTGACTTACTCGAGATAAGATGGCTGTGTCTGCTTTTTACCCTACCTACCCCGCAGAAAATAAGCAAATAGCTTCCCATACGCTCTGCGTACCTGCTTTTTTTTTTTTTTAATGCGTTATACTGATAATTTTAACGCCGTGTCGAGAAAACGTGTGTATCATGTTGTTAAAGGATTTTTGAATGAAGTGAGGTAGAAAAATGCAAATGATAGATAAGTTGCTGGAATAAGCTCCAGGTTTCGAGATATCCCCCTCTTTCGCTAATCCCCCAAATCCCCCCCCCCCCCCCCCCCCAGGAGATAAATAATGACCGGTCCCTTTGTAGTTTAAACGCTCGTATCGAAAGTCGAAGTCGGATCGTGATGTTGCGTTGCGCCCGCCTATTGGTATGGTGCTGTCACGCTTTCAAATGTTCCAAGGGTCATGGTATAGGCGATTATATTGTGACGTCAGTGTTTACGATTTTTCTCATTTGCATAAGCATTAGTGAAAATCAGCAAGCACAACGTGGGTACAAAAAGAAATGATCTGAATTTCAATAGCGTCTGGTGAATGAAGTGAACTAAAAAAGTTTGACGTTCGTAACTCAAATTATGAGCGCATGGCGAGAAGCTCAATTGCAAGAAACACGTGGGCTAATGAGCTTCCTGCCCCACAAAAAATAAAGTCTTGAAAAATGTAATAAAATTGCTCAAGATTAAATAATTACTATTCCAAAGAACGCATTGTCGATTTTCACTAAGTTTTGAATGATCCACGCAGGTTTTTAAAATTCTGAATCTAGACTCTGCTTATGCAAATGAGTAAACAAATAACCGCCTATAGGCGAGTTCCATTGTTTACGTTTTGACTCATTTGCATAAGCATCAACCAGAATCAGGCCCCAACGCCGCTGCAAAAGGATCGGTTTTGAATATCAATAAAGGGTGACAAATGGAAAATTAGTAGAAAATCTCAGCTCGATATCATGTAAAACAAGCGCGCGGCACGAAGTTTGATTTGCAGAAAATGTAATACAAATCCGTCAGAACTATTTTATTACCGTTTGCAGGATACACTCTTTTTTATAAGAACGCTCAGCCTGAAATTTACCCAATTTTAAGAACATGCTAAGAACATGCCTGAGCCTCAGATACGAGCAAAATAGATTTATTTTCAGTGCACTAGTGATGCGTTCTAAATCCAGAATCAAATGTGTTAATAATAACGACCTTCAATATTGTAATTTATAAACTCTTAAATACTTCATTGGTATGTATCCTTCTATAAGGTCTATCATATTTCACCCTCCGACGTGTCTGAAATGTAAGAACATCCGTAAGAACATTTCCAGCCTCAAACTGCTCCAAAAATAAGAACGGCCCAGCCTCAACTGAAAATTAGACGTTCTTATAAAAAAGAGTGTATTATTTTAGGGGTGGCGAATGGTCAATGCGAGAATTCCGAGAACGCGAGAACGCCGCTTTCAAAATCCGAGATCGAGAGCTCGATTTGAGATTCGCCATATAAACACAACAAACTGGAAAATCCGAGATCCGAGACGACCTGAAAAAAATCCGAGATCCGAGAACGGCAAATTTAAAAATACGAGAATTCGAGAACGCCTAAAATTTCGCGAGAAAAAAGTTTTTTTGAAGGACCATTCGCCACCCCTTATTTTATCACTGACTTGTTTTCGGCATCTTTGAAGACTAATTGCGGTTCTTAAAATTGTACTTGAAAATCTGGAGGTCAAAGTACTCATTAGTCCATACATTTTCTGTAAATTGAATTTCGCATCACGTGCTGACAATACAAGATATCGAGTTCACTTTTGTAATTTATCACCTTTATTGATATTCAGACCATATCATTTGTAAACAATGACGTCAGCTGGAATCGGCCTATACGTACTGGGGGTATACTACTGTGCTTGTAGTATCCCGACGAACAGCCGCGTTATTTCCAAGAGAAGCTTTGGGAATCGAACATACAGCTCAGGACGAAATACAAACTCGGGGAAAGTAAAGGTAAGAATGAAGTCTGGAATAACCCGATGAGAGACTTTCGAGACTCGTCGATGAGAGGCTTTCGAGCGTGTAATATATGAATCATTTTGGGAGGTAAAGTTGCGACACTGTCTCATCTTTTGAGAATCAAAATTTTGAATAACGTACTTTTACTAACAGCATGCTGTAATCACTTATTTGTGAATGAACTTAGATTTAAAATTTATCTAAATTTATTTGCAAATGAAATAACACATCGTTATAGCGGAGCTCAAAGCAAGGACAGTATACACGGGGTAGCACTATTTCGAGATACAAGATACAAAGATGCAAAGATACGAAGATACAAAGATGCAAAGATACAAAGAAACGAAGATACAAAGATACGAAGATACAAAGATACGAAGATACTAAGATACAAGGTATCGGATTTCTCATATGTTTTAATGTTACCCGGGTTTCAGCCTCTATATTTTCAAAATATAGATGCAGATGCTCTTTTTAGCTTAGAAAATATATTGTACTTACGCCGCTTTTGATGGAGATGCTAGATATGCAATCATTTTCGACCAGAGGTTCTCCGTCGCTATCACCTTCATCAATTGTGCTAGAGGTCAAGACACAGACATGGAAACCATGTTTGCGGTCACTGTAAAACTACAAAACCAAACTTCAATTGCAAAATTAAACAAATCAGCTAAAATGAGCATCTGCATCTATATCTTATACAAGCTGAAACCCGGGTAACACTAATACGTATGAGAAATCCGATACAAGGATCTTTGTATCTTTGTATCTTAGTATCTTCGTATCTTTGTATCTTCTTATCTTCGTATCTTTGTATCTTTGTGTATCTTTGTGTATCTTTGTATCTTCGTTTCTTCGTATTTTCGTATCTTCGTATCTTCGTATCTTCGTATCTTCGTATCTTCGTATCTTCGTATCTTCGTATCTTCGTATCTTCGTATCTTCGTATCTTCGTATCTTCGTATCTTCGTATCTTCGTATCTTCGTATCTTCGTATCTTCGTATCTTCGTATCTTCGTATCTTCGTATCTTCGTATCTTCGTATCTTCGTATCTTTGTATCTTTGTATCTTTGTATCTTCGTATCTTCGTATCTTTGTATCTTTGTATCTTTGTATCTTTGTATCTTCGTATCTTTGTATCTTGTATCTCGAAATAGTGCTACCCGTATACACGTTATTAGAGACTTCTGATTCTTTGCGTATTAGTTAAATGTAGGTTTCATAATGATGTGTTTATGTATCTTGTATATCCTAATGTGCCTTAGCGGGTGTTTATAGGAATAAAGCTTCTATTCTTTTAAATGTGAATTTCTATATGATAGTTTGTCCATTTTGGTCCTCTAAAACGTTAAAACAATGGAGTTTCGAAAAAGAATAAATATTACAGATGATCACGTCCAAAATTAACCGTTATGTTTTCGTGTTAGCTTCGTGGATCGAAATGAGCAATTTGATATACAGCGGCCCATATTCATTCGCAAACGGAGGGACATGGAAACAGCAAAAGCACAAGAAGCAAAATATATCAATGGCAACTCTGTGCCGTAGCAAAAGCATAAAGACACAAAGCAAGAGTGCTCTATGAAGTTGTAGGAGAGAAATAGAGCGAATAGAGCCTAAAAAAAAAGAGCCGTCTTTTGAGACATAGGTCACAAGTCAGTTCGAATGTCAGTTCCAAAATAGTTCTCCGTGTCACTTTTCATCAGCTCTCAGTGTCACGCAACGCTGCTGCATGCATATCAAGAAAATTTCTGTCGAATGACGACGTTGTAAAACTTCCTTATAAGGAAATCTCCCTTACCTTATTTGGAAGGTCTGTAAGTATTTTCCTCATTACGCAGCGAATGTAGCAGAAAAAATTACCAAAACTTGCAGCTGTTTGAGAAACGTAATTGTAAATAGTACATAATTCAGCCGTTTGGCTGCGAGGACGTGTGCTGGAGACCCAAAAAGGTCGAAAAAGCTGTCCACGGTTGCTTATGTACTTTCAGTTTGGACTTTCAGATTTTTTGCGTAGTATCAGCCTTTCTACCTCATGTTATTCTTCATCGTTTTCAACGCTGATTAGATCCTACGTTTAGCAGTATACACATGTTTCAATTAGACGTTGCTCTGCAAAACGCTTGAACATAACAAAAAAAATGTGACCCTCCCCCAGTCATAGGTAAAACAAATTGGGACCCTCCCCCATGCAATTTATTTCTAAAAAAAACTGTTAGATAGACTATTGTCCAAGTGATGTAATGTCTCTTTCTTTCTTCTTAATACAGAACTACTTTTTTCTTACTTCTGTCATGCACCAGTCAATTGACATCACGGCCCCCCAATTTAACATTCACTAAGTGTTAAATGCTATTATTTTCCCGGTCACCACGGACGTTGTTAAAGCTCCAGGCCCCCGGGGACACTTTTGCAACATGGCGAAACGCGCCTTTATTTTGATAAACGCATTTCATCAAGCCTCCAGAGAAAAGATAAACTTTTTATTTTCTGCGTGTAGTAAAAAAGCCTGTTGGTTTTATTCTTCATGCGCTACAAATTATCATGATTCATGTGCGTGAAGCGCAGCCCAAAAACGAATTTCTATGCAGCTTGTAACGTCGAACTCACTTCTTTCGAACATATTGACTGCCAACCAGGCGTATCACTGGAGGGCTTTTGGGGGTTTTCATTTGTCCTTGCCAAGATACACATGCGTGTAACGGACATTCGTACGCATTCCATTTAAGCGCCACAAGCGTATTGTTTTCTTTGGGCAAGTTCTCTAACACTAGATTAGATGTCATTCCTTATGCGCGCGAAGCGCGCCGAAATTTTCAACATAATGAGTGAAATAAAACTAGAAAATGATATAGAACTCGTTGCTGGAATCTCTCTTTCAAGGCTTCAGGTTTCGAGAGATCCTTTCACTCGCCCAAAAATGAAGTGATCCCTCCCAAAATCCTCCGACCTCGGTCCTTAAACCAATATATTTTCGCACGATAATCGAACTTCTGGCTCAGCGTTAATTTCCCGTTAATGCCCCGCTGAATATTCCCGCTATAGAAGGTCCGTGTTAAATTCCCTGCCCTTCCGTAGATTAATGTGTTGAATCCCCGGCCTGACCGCGTTACTTTCCCGCCCTGTCCCGGGGGTGGGGGCCGGGGTGTCAATTGACTGGTGCATATATTATTCATCACCTCGATTATTTACGTGAGGATGTTTATAATACACAGGTAAAATACAGTGATCCTCCCTCTTAAGTGCAATGATTAACGTAATCCCACATCTCCCGTCCCCTGTTTGACCTAGTACTGTAGACATTTTACAGAAAAACTCGCATATCCTTCGTTGCGCGTGAAGCGTGCCCAAATTTTGTTCATCGTTTGTTTGTTTGTTCATCGTTTTTTTTGAGTGTTCATCGTTTTTTTTTTGTTTTTTTCATCGCATTTCATCAAGCCTCAGAGAAAGGGTAGATGAACATGTTTTGTGTATGGCATAGTAAAAAAAAAGCCTGTCAGGAAGTACACCACCTCAACTATATAGGTTAGGTTATATTATTCATGCGCACAACTGCGCTCCGCAAATGACGAAGTTATTAATATTCATGTGCGCGGCCCAACGGACGAATTTATATGCTTGTAACGTCGAAAACTCACGCTTACCTAAGGGGTCTTCTTTCAAACATATAGTGACTTGCCCTCCAGGCCTATCATTTGCAGGGAAATTCTGGGAAAGTTTGATTTACCTTGTCAAGATAACTTGTTCTTGTCAACGGTAGTGTCCTCATGGCTAAAAGAGTATATTATGTCATTGTTTATGCGCGCGAAGCGCGCCGAAATTTTTATGGAGAAGTTGCTGAAATAACCACTATCGCCATTGGTATTACCCTCTTCATCGTTCAAATGTTGCTGAAAAAAATTATTACCCTCCCCTAAATAGGAGTGAAAAAAATTTGGACCCTCCCTTTAGACACGCGAAAAAATTAGGACCCTCCCCACAAAAATAGGAGCCCTCCCCCCCGCTAAATAATGACACGTCCCTAAGTCGTAATGGTAATTTCTGCTTAAAACGAAGCGGTTTCACGCCAAATTGTGTCTCAAAGTAGTAAACAAAGTGCCATTGGGTGGTTTTAGTTTGGTTTGGTTTGCCAAACTCGAGGAAAATACGAGAAATAGCGTCTTCATTATGATGCATGGTTCATGGTTTTACGACGTTTTGCAGAGCAACGTTAATTGAAAAGGTGTATCGTCCACGGTCATTGCACTTTATTTCAACTTTGCATTTTTAACCACAGTTATCTTTTTCAGAGTATGACAAGTTCAAGAAGTTATATCCACCGTCCTCACACCACCCCTATGAAGTGTAAACTGCTCTTCCACTACCTCGCCGAGCAAGCCGCCAAATTTCCAAATAAGGAAGCGTTCGTGTTGCGTGACGAGAAAGGTAACAGAAAGGCGCTGACGTTCAAGCAGTACCAAGAGCAGTCCCAGTACCTCGCGGCTGGCCTGTTAGAGCTAGGGCTGGGTCGAGGAGATAAAGTGCTTGTGATGTTGACTAACAGCACTGAGCTCATTATCGTGCACATGTCCCTCAACCGGATCGGCGCGCTTGCTGTTGTCGTCGAACCGACTGAAGATCTGAGCTTAATGATGTCACCGTTCTGGCCTTGTGTAATCTGCAGCGCAGCCCTTTACACTAACGTAATTTCCGTTCAAAATCATGCCGTCACTTCTGGTCAGAGAGCCTACTCCCCTGAAAATCTAAAGTTCAAGCTGGCAGTAGTTGTTGGAAGAACAGAATGTAGGGAACAATTACATACGTACGAAGATTTGATCACGAGGGGTAGAGAAAATTTGGTGGCGTTGGCTAGCGCGGAAGCGGAAGTACAAATATACGATCCAAGCCTGATTATTTTCACTTCCGGTAGCACAGGAATCCCGAAGCCTGTAAAATACACGCACCAGGGATTTATGGAGTGCGTGATTAACGGGTCTTATGTTTGTGAGGCTAAGAGTGACACAGTGTTTTTTTGCGATGCGCCCTTTGATTGGATAGTAGGCTTGGAGTTCTTCTCACTGGTCCCCTTAAACGGAATGACTTACGTTTCCTTCCCGCCACGCCTAGCGGTCAGGGGTCACGTGACGGGTGACATGCTCAAAGTGTTCGAGGAAGAGCGCGTGACGGAAACACTGTTGATGGTGTACTTTCTCGTGGATATGACCACATATGGAGATTTCAAATGGCACGATCTCAGCAGCTTGAAGAGAATTGTTACAGGAGGACAGATGACCGAGCGGACACTCGTGAAAAAGGTAAGCCTGAAGACTGGGGGATAGCCTTTCGTTGGGATCCCTGTGGTAATGAAGGGGTGACGTCACAGGGAATGTCCCTCACTCATCAGGTATGCGTCCGAGTGCTTGATCAAAAGTTCATTTCATTGGTGCGAAATCCGGACGCGGCGTCCGGCATGGCAAACATTGGCACTCTCGACTGCTAACCCAAGCAGGTTTTCTTTTCATAATATTTCATTTTTCGCTCATATAAAGTAGAGCAACAGTGGTAAGTGATAATATATTAACATTTAACATCTTAATGTTGTCTTGCAACAACAACATTTTCAAAATCTGTTCAATTGTTTATTCTGCGAATATTCCGCAGCTTGGCACTAAAGTAATGTATGTTTCTTACTCGTTTCAACTCAATTATATGTTTCTGGTGTTTTATTATATAGCAAAAAGAAAATACGCTAAAAATAGTCCGCCGAAATTTCTCGCTCTAGCGATGTCGCCCGCGCGGGCAACAATTTTTTAATTGTAGCCCGCGCGGGCTACATTGAATTTGTAGCCCGCCACGTGACCATGATAGAACCAATCAGAGCGCGCGCTTTGATCGAATAAACACGAGCTATATAATAATTTGTTTTAGTGACCCGCCGAGGGGCCTGAGACGAGATTTGAACACCACAGGCAGCCCGCGCGGACTTGCAATAAAAACGACAGCACTTTCTTTCCATATGTTTTTTGGTATTCTAGCGAGAGCATACAAGATTAAGCGGGAATACCAAATCATTGCTGAAAACATTTCTTCTTAGCTAATTAGTTACACTCTATCTGCTGGGCTTTCTATTTTTTCGCTTTGCTTTTGTGTTGTTTGTGTCCTCTGTCTGTGTTGCTTTTTTTTATTATAAATTCATTTATCGTTACATTATGTGCAGTCTGTTTGTAAACTTATTTTCAAATATTTAAGATGAGGAGGGAGCTCATGGTTATAAGCCCCTAAGATTTCGTATGAGCTTCCTCGCCTGGAAATTATTATATTATTATTATTATTTTAAATATCTTGAATTTTATATATGTGTATTTCCTGACAAAAAAATGAATAAACTGAATTGCCTAGCCGCTAAATAGCGGGGATCTGTCAATTACCCGCTCTCCCCCTTTTTCAGCTGCTAGAACTGTTACCAGGGATTGACGTCAGCGTCATTTACGCCGCTACCGAGTTCTGCGGGTCAGTGGCGAACGCCATTATAACACGTGACAATGTGGACTCAGACGAATATGGCAGCTATGACGTCATACCTGGATACGAGGCTATGGTGGCGGATGATCAAGGGAGAATTGTGCGCAGAGGGACGCCAGGTCAGTAGTCAGTCTACCTTAGATTTTATTGCAGATTTACAGTGTCACCCCTAAAAGAGACCAAAACCCGTGATTTTAACCCCCCCCCCCCCCCCCCCCCCCCCCCCCCCCCACGGGCATCTTCTAGCCCTTAAGGGGCCTCACGCTAGTGGTAGCTTACACTAGTGATTATAGCCTATATTTTCTTCCAGGGAATACATTATTAACGGTATACCTTCGTTTTATTAGGGACCGGTCATTATTTATCGCCCGGGGGGGGGGGGGGGGGGAGTCAGAGGATTTTGGGTAATACAAGGTAAAAATGCAGTGATCCTCCCTCTATGAGTACAATGATTAACGTGATACCCCCTCAGAGCAGTTAAACGTTTTCGTGATCCCCCCCCTCCCACCCCGCGTAGCACTAACTTCAACAGTGGAGATAAGGAATTGACCTTGTGTGAATTACCGCGACCATAACATCTAATATTCCGCGTAGCACTCTGTTGAACTTAGTGCTACGCGGCCACAGGCTTGCCTGAACATATACATATATTAGATCATATTCTTTATGTGCGCGAAGCGCGCCGAAATTTTTATTATGTATTGAGTGAAGTGAGGTAGAAAAATGCAAATGATAGAGAAGTTACTGGAGTAACTACTTAGAAAATTTCTTGTGGTCCCACCTTTCAGGGCTTCCCCCCCCCAGGCGATAAATAATGACCGGTCCCTTACGTATTCTTAAAGGTGAAATCTACATTCGTGGAGCTGGCTTATACCAGGACACGGATTCGCTAGAATTGAGAGGAATGCGCTACAAGACACCCAAAACCGCTACAGGTTGGCATCGAACCAGCGATTGGGGCGCCATTACCGAGAACGGGAAATTAAGGATCCTGGGACGAGTCGATCACCTTATCAAATGCGCTGCAGATCTTATTCAACCTGCAGAGCCGGAGTCCGTTTTGTCAAACCACCAAAATGTCGCCGCTGTTGTCGCCGTCGGCGTACCTGATGCGCGGCTGTATGAAGTTGTCTGCGCATGTGTCATCTTGAAATCCTGTCCCCATGGCAACCAGAAGGAAGCCATTGCAGAGTTAGACGATTGGTGCGCGGATAAGTTTACTTTTAGCTCTATTGGTTTATCTGCTCAGCCCAGACATTATGTTGTGCTGGAGAGTTTTCCAGTGACTAGAACAGGCAAGACAGACAGGAAAGGGCTGAAAAAGATTGCTAGAGAGAAGCTTGGGATGTAAGAACGCTAATTAGTGTACTATTATAAATGGTAGGTGTTGGTTTAGGGGACTTTGGGGAGTGGGTTTGCTGGATAGAAATTGGGTTTGCAAACTCTGTAAAAGTATTTATACTGTGAGGGGGCAATTACCTAGGAGCGTCCATCTCCCATGCTATCACAGTTTAGTATAAACCAACTAATGGTCTATTACAAATCCTGCATTCTGATTGGCTGAGCTACTAATGGTCTATTAGGGAAGCGGTCAAAACATTTGTACTCGAACGGGACCCGATTTTATCGTGGGAGGTGGGAGGTGCCGGGTTGTACTTACCCACCCGTTTTTTCAATGCTCATTTTCTCCGTGCTCAAGTAAGGGGTGTTGGATGTTATTGCATGGATGCGTTGCTCTCACTATAAAGAAGACGGTGCTGAGCCCATCGTTTGTATTCATTTATTATTTTGCTAGATATTTTCATTTGAAAATGGCCATTTTTTCCTAAAAGAAAGTTGGTTGCGGCATACACCACCCCATCGGGTCGCATTCGAGTACAGATGTTTTGACCACTTCCCTTAGTGATAGACCGTGCCTGGCAAAACCACCACCTTTCTTTGCAAGAAAACTTTATTTTTTCAACATAAAATAATGGAATTCATTGCCAAAACCGACCAACTAGTTGGTTTATACTAAAACAATTAGACCTCTCGTCCTCATGTGCTATGATATCAATAGACCATTCGGCCTTTGGCCTCATGGTCTATTCATCATAGCACATTCGGCCTTGAGGTCTAATTGTTAAGTAACAGCGTATTGGAAAATGAGGCCTGTATGAAGTTATTTTGAGTTTCACATTTTCATGCAAAGCCTACACCACACATTCGCTCAGCCAATAGACCATTATTTTGTTTACAGGTTGAGCTCATTAGCATAAGCAATGTTCAGCATCGGAATATTTGAGGGAGCTATAAAATGAAGAGTTCTGTATATCAATGTGGACTGTGAGTGAAACATAATTGGAAAATTTTAAGTTTATATTTTGAATTCTAAGCGTGTGGTGAAACGTTGAATTTAGAGAAAACAGGTGAGCTAATGGCTGTTTTGTCCAAATGATTTCATGTAATTTTGAAAAAGCATCAACTACAGGAAAAATGATATGGAAACAGGTCAAAACTTTAAGAATAACAAATGAACTTATCGTAAGCTTAGCTTTTCATTGTATATTTCAAAGCTCAATTCAGCTTTTTAAAAATTTCGTGAAATCATTAGGCTTATCTCCGGTGTAATAACCTGTCATTGCTCACGAACTGCGTCACAAAGCTTCCTTTGTTTGGTAGAACGAATCATGATGAAATACGAACTGAACACAAAGGTGTCCTCTGGGAATGGTTATTACACCGGAGTTAACCCAATCATTAGCCCATATGGTTTCTCTAAATTCAGCCTTACGCCACGCGCTCCATAATTTCGTTTTTTAGCTCAAATTTTCTAATTACATTTTATTCACTGCCCCTTATTAATATTCAGAACGTATCCTTCTCTAGCTCCGTTGAGTAGCCTGATTCTCTATACTGTAAACAAATGACGTCACAATATCATTATACTGTGACGTCATTTGTTTACAGTATAGAGAATGCAGGTAACGTAAGCTTTGTTCAGAGAAGTTTATTCAAGCTACAAATCTATTCTAAAAATAACTTCAGACCTGCTTTATAATCCAATTCGTTGTTACACCTTCCTAACCCTAGATGGACGCTCCAACACTATTGGCTCCTGATACTGACCACATGGAACACGCCCAATAAACAAATAAACATCAAGTTCTTCCATCCATCTTCCATTTTTTTGGATTTTTTTTTTCTCATCTGGTAAAGTGGGGTGTGTCGAGGGGTTGGGTAAAAATAAAAGTTCTCAGCTGGTGGGTAGGGTTTGTGTAAGGGTGGGAACGGGTGGGGTTCAGTGTGAAAAAAAATGCAAAAACAAAAAATGTGTACATTTGTATATGTACATGTTGAAAATATAATATAAAATCCCTCATATAAGGTGTACGGGTATGCGCCGCCCTTTAGGGTATGTTTTTTTGGGATCCTGAGGTCTCCGGTAGGGTATCGTTTTTCGCTTGTTTGGTCACTGATAAGGTATGTATTTAGTATGGCTACCCAAATGCAAACACATTTCGATCAAAGTTTTACCGCAATTGGTGGAAAGGCAGTTTATTTTAAAACCTTTTCGTGAATGATTAACAAAATACCGCTTTGATAGCGACCAGTTGGACCACCCCGCCGGCCGGGTGACGAACTTCCTGTCTGCGGTGGGGTATACAATTTTGACCTTAGGTCTATACGGTGGTACGGTATAAAAAACGAGGATTTTTGTTCTCTGATAGTGTCAGGTTTTTTTTATCGCCGCGAACGAGTCCGCGAGCACGCAAATCAAATTAGACGATAGTACGAAATGCCAGAAGCGCTGGGAACTCCTTTTTATACAAGGAGGGTTTATGGGAATTGCTTGATTTATTGGTCGCCCCTCACAGGTTCTGAAATCACTTTCCGGGAAGTCGAGCCTGACTGTGATCTGGTGATGCGATAGTCGATAAGCGCCCTGCAAAGCGGCCTCATGATCGACAGACCCATTCCAACTCCCAAAAATAAACACGTGATAGTACACTGACAGCGAGAATGCTAGAGATCCGATAACTTGCATGCCTCGCCCATGCACATGACTCGAATGCCCACGAAAACTAAAAACAACAAACCAAATCACGCGAGCCAGAAACTCACATTGAGAGATGGTGCAGGTAGACGGCTATAAAGTCATAGAAACTGCTCCCCTTCCCGCTTAATCGCTACGCGCTGAACAAGATCGATAAAGCTTAATTACCCCGCCGAACAAACGCAGGGGGAGGACAACAAACATACATGTAATCCGGAAAATAGGACGATAAACTACTAACAACAAGCATTTCAAGTTCCAAAATAAAATCCATAAACCCGACTTGCTAGGAGAAAAGCTGCTACACTCTTAACAAGACCATCAATTTGGCACATGCCATACATCACATGGAATAAACGCATTGAGCAGACGCGTAACTGAACAGACCCTACAATCCTAACAACCGGCCTAACATAAGCAATGTGTCCAAACTAGGCAGATCACTTACACGGGCACACAACGAGCCCCCCTGGTTAAAATGCGTTTAAATGGCGTATTTGGACATTTCTAGTCACGTAGAGCACATAAATACATGTTTTAAAAGTTGCTGGCAAAAATTTAGCTGTTCCTTTTTGCCAGGGGAGGGTCTCAATTTTTCCCAGCCAGCAGCTGGGTGTTCAAAAATTTTCCCAGCCAGGAGATTAACATTACCACAGGAAGCCCGAAATAGTATAAAAAATCGGGTATCCTTAAAAACGAGCACTAATAACTAAGTGCATTTTTAAGTGCTGTCACTTAAAATATCATTTTTCAACATCCATGAGCAACTTGTGTTTCCCAGCAAAGACGATATGCATAAATTTTTGCCAGGTACGGAAGGCGATTAATTTTTGCCAGCCAGCAAGAGACCGCGATAAATATTTGCCAGCCAGCAGCGAAAGGGGGTGAGGAACAGCTTTTTTGAGGAACAGCTCCGTTGTGTGGCCGTGCACTTATCTGAGGCGTAAACCATT
Organism: Scolanthus callimorphus; assembly: GCA_033964015.1. NCBI lineage: Eukaryota > Metazoa > Cnidaria > Anthozoa > Actiniaria > Edwardsiidae > Scolanthus > Scolanthus callimorphus. Next base: position 38,513,882 of record CM066911.1, read on the forward strand.
CCGACACTTCTGGTGAGAGAGCCTCCCTACGTGAAAGTCTGCAGTTCAAGCTGGCAGTAGTTGTTGAGAGTATAGAATGTAGGGAGGAATGGCTTGATGCATTAGCCTACGAGCATTTGGTCAAGAAGGGCGAAGAAAACTTGGTGGCGTTAGCTAGTGCGGAAGCGGAAGTACAAATGGACGATCCGAGCTTGATTATTTTCACTTCCGGTAAAACAGGTATCCCGAAGCCTGTAAAATACACGCACCAGGGATTTATGCAGGGCCTGTTGTTAAACGGGTCTTATGTATGTGAGATTTTGAGTGACGCCGTATTTTTTTGCGATGCGCTTTTTGATTGGATAGTGGGCTTGCATTACTTCTCACTGGTTCCCCTCCACGGAATTACTTACGTATCCTTCCCGCCACACCTTGCGGTCAAGGGTCACGTGACGGGTGACATACTCAAAGTGTTTGAGGAAGAGCGCGTGTCTAAGGCAGTACTGTTGGCGTATTTTCTACTGGATATGACCACATATGGGGATTTCAAACGGTACGATCTCAGCAGCTTGAAGAGAATTGTTACAGGAGGACAGATGACCGAGCGGACACTCGTTAAACAGGTAAGACTAGGGAAAAGCTTGGAGCCGAGCCTGGTCCCTAGCGTTCTTGGTGGGCTTCCTGTGCTCGCAGATGAACCGTGAGGATGCGAGAGTACTGGGCCGAGCCGCACCCGCAGAACGCCTTGTGAAATTCGCCAAAATCTATCCCAAATTGGCGAAAACCTACCCCGCCTCAAATCCGCTTCGAAACGTCAAAAATTAACACTTTTTTAGCTAAGCGAACCAAGTTGATCCTTTGCGTGCGTGTGTGCTGTAATAGATACACAGATGACGTCACAGGATGTCATGAACAAAAAAGTACGTGACTGTTGTTCATGACATTCTGTGACGTCTTCTGTGTATCTATTACAGTACACACGCACAAAAAAACGAGAGCTATTTGTTTTATACAACAAAAAAGCGATTTTTCTAAAGATGAATGAGCTGAAACAGTGCGCGAGCATTTCAAACTCGGTTTTGCTTGCATGCGTGCGCTATGACGTCAATCATGCGTGTGTACTCTAATAACACACGGCCTATCATGCAGCCAATCAGAGCGCGCGTTTTACTAGTGTCGTATAATTGCTTATTATCTGATTCGCCCTTTTTTCAGCTGCTTGAACTATTACCAGGAATTGTCATCAGCATCACCTACGCCGCTACAGAGTTCAACGGATCAGCAGTAACCGTTATAACACGTGACAATGTGGACTCAGACGAATATGGTAGCTATGACGTCATACCTGGATACGAGGCTATGGTGGCGGATGATCAAGGGAGAATTGTGCCCAGAGGGACGCCAGGTCAGTGGTCAGCGGTGCGCATTTCCCTTTCGTAAACGGTCGATGCCTTTAGTTGCCTTTAGTTGCCATGGTCTTTGCCATTTCTGTGAACGGTCAGAGCCTTTTCAGAGAGGTCGTTGCCTGTAGCTAAACAGGAATAGCGCTATAAAGTTTATCTTATGTCTTATCTTGATTATTCCTATTGAATTTTCGTTGTATTCTGTGTTTCATGTTTTTGCTGAGGTACATCAACCAATAGGCGATTATTTTGTTTACAGGTTGAGCTCATTAGCATAAGCAATGTTCAGCATCGGACTATTCGAGGCAGTTGTAAAAAGAAGAGTTCCTGTATATCAACAGAGGACTGTAAATGAAACATAATTGGAAAAGTTCAAGTTAATATTTTGAATTCTAAGTGCGTGGAGCAACGTTCAAATTAGAGAACAGGTGAGCTAATGAGCGTTTTGCCCCAATGATTTCATGAAATTTTGTAAAAGCTTCAGCTACCCGGAAAAACGTTCTTAAGAATAACAAATGAATTATCTTGAGCTTTTCGTTGCATTTTTAAAAACTTAATTTTGCTTTTTTTTAATTTCGAGAAATCATTTGGGCAAAACGCTCATTAGCCTACATGTTTTCTCTAAATTCAGCTTTACGCCACACGCTCATAATTTCCCAGTTTTTATTACAAAATTTTCTAATTACGTTTTATTCGCTTGGCTTTATTGATATTCAGAACCAGGGCCTGATGAGTTGGAGCGTTCCTCTGATATATATTTTTGATAAGGCGTTTTTGACAGACCTAGTTATTTCTAGATTGGTATTTACTCTTGTTTCTATGTCGCTGCGGTCACGTTTATTCAAAATAACAATAGCAGAGAACAACAAGAAATCAATGTTTGCACGTGCATATCTTGCAAATGCCCGAATGCCAGGCGTCTGTAAAGCTACTGATAAAACGATCTGATTGGCTTGTAAAACAAAAGCTTTACACTTTTAGCGGTAAAACCGTTCTAAAAAGAACTAGGTCTGTCAAAATGCCTTATCAATAGGGCAATACCAGAGAGGGATGCCCCTATACATGAGCCCCTGTCAGAACGTATTACTCTCTATGTAGGCTGAGTAGCCTGACTCTCTATATTGCTCATGCAAATGAGCCAAAATGTACACGTCACAGTATAATGGACAAGGCCTTTTTCAAAAATGGCGGAAAGTTGCATGGAAACGACGCTTGAACTATATGAGCATACATGGCAGCTGCCTAGGGAAGCCTTAGCTGGTGAATAGGGACCGATAAGAAAAGAAAACCAGAAGACACTAGACATTAAGTAGCGCTCCGTCTTAGAACTATAGCGGAAACAATAGGGCCGCGGAAACAGTGGTCGTCTAGTGATGCTCACACTCGATTTTCTTCTTGAACAACGAAATGCTATGAAATATCCGGAAGACCTATTCGGAAAGAATTCAGCACTGCAAACGAAGTATTTCGCTACGAAATCGGTCAAAAACAAATTTCAACCAATCAGAAGGCCAGGATTTGTTGACTAAGCCAATTAGTTGTTTAGAAATTTAACAATTTAAAATTTTATACAAAGCATAACTCAAATTCCTCATAGCCGTTCACGCTATCGTTCTTGAACGGAGCGCTACTTAAACGGTTTTTCGGTCTCCATTCACCAGCTAAGGCTTTCCTGGGCAGCGGTAATGTATGCTCATATTTCCAGCCTCGTTTCCATGCAACTTTCCGCCATTTTCGAAAAAGGTCTATAGGATTAGATCTTCCGATATTTTCTTTCTAGTTCGACTAGGCCTCACCTGTGTGTGACATGGGTTACCTGTGGTGCTAGCCTACACCAACAGCATTGGCTGAGTGAGTTGGAACATATTCAATAACGGTACCTGCGTTTTATTAGAGCGGATTTCACATGACCGTCGTGTTTGCAATTAGTTTGCTTTCTCATTGGCTGCTTCACGCAGGGCCTAAACGCGCGCAAAAGGGGTACGTTGATCGTGTCAGCTTTCGGACTTGGACGTGAGGACTTTTTGGTAGCCTGGTGACTAATTTGCGATTTCATCCGACCATCCACTTCGGTAGCTCGTTTTAAACTCGTTGTTTACCGAAGAAAAGATCGGAAGGTGGGAAGCCATGACCGAAGGAAGCAGCTTTGTTCTGATACCAAACATGACGGGTTTTGGAAAACAGAAGGCAGATTTCTGCTCCACTGGAAAGAGGCAAAATTTGAAAAACACAAAAAGTAGTCGCCAGCAGCTATTTTGACCCTTGTTTTACTTTTTCCATGGAGTTATTAATCCTTTTGAATTTATGCTTAGTGCGTTGTTGAGTCTTCAAACCAAAACGCTATGTTTTTAGTTTTTCGAGTTTCTGTGTTGATTTCGCGCGAGGCCCTTTCTAGTTCTTTAGAAATCTCTGTTTTAGACGAAAATATCGCTCAGAATCAGTTGGAATCAAATGGGAAAACCTTACGGAGGTGAAAAGAATTTTGAAGGGCATGGCAGCGAGTGGAATACTTCCAGTTCTGCAAGATAATGATGGTACATGTGAAGCAATTTAACTTAAGTAAGGGCATTTTACTTCAGAAGGAAGAGTCTTGGCTACTAGAGGTAAGAACTGAACAACAGAAATATCAAAACAATCCTCATGATTCTTCTTTTATTTTCGCGGGTTTTTCACTGTAGTGTAGAGCCATGTGTTTTAATTTTTGTTTGTCGGTTGTAAGCTTACATCTTTCTGTGGATGAATTGCACTTCGCTTTAGAAGATTAGTTGAAGATATTTCGAGTTAATAATCCTCCTTGTAGTATGCATTACTTAAATAAATGTCCTTTTTCTCCATTTTCCACCCTAAGCGACGGTAAAATTTGTTAGCAAAGTTAGCTTGTTTACACTAGTAATTCACATCCGCGCGGCTGGTCAAACCCGTGCGTTTCGTTTCGTCTGTGAACTAAACTCAGAACACTGCACCTCCAAAATTGCTCAAACAGCTTAACAGCCCAATAAAACTGAAATTCTCGTCCACTGCAATTTCATAAATCTTTTGTTTTTCGCTCAGAATTCAGAATGTATAGTCAGTAGAATGATTTAAGCTTAAACCAAGTTCGAACTACAAAAGCATAAGCTTAATTTATGAGAAATGAAAATCAAAGTGTAAATTTGCCAATTTATTTCCCAATCATTCAGAGAGTAAGATAATTAAGTTATACTCTTCCACATGAAGTTATGCTTGTGTTTATATCAAAAGTAACTAAAGGAAAAGACATGATTGTCAGTAAGGAGGTCACAGCTCTTCTTTGCTGTGTAATTTTTGTTCTTGCATATTTTTCTATGCTTAAATTAAGGAACACTCTTTCTTACAGAATCCTGCACTGTATATTAATTTTTAATTATTTTTCTAAATGTAAAAAATAAGTGACACAAAATAGTATAAAAGATTGGCACTGGATAAGAAAATGAGGCATGTCAGTCAATTACAGTCAAAGACATCATGAGTCAATAAAAAAACATTTCTCAATTCAAAACATTTAAAAATGCTCAAAGTTTGATTTCTGAATAAGCAATTGTTCACCCAGAGTAATTATTTAGATTACAAAATGTTCAATATTGAATTGAAAATTGCATTTTTCGATTGAATAATGAAATCAACAATGGAATAATTAATTTAATATTTAACTCTTGGGGGAGGGGGCATGCTTCAGGTCTTTTGACTGCAAAACAAATTAGGCAATAAGCATGCAAAACACAACATCAATCACACGAAAACTATATTATAGTAATGACCTCTAATATATTTCAAGTGTCAGATTGCTATAATTTTCAAACCATTCAGACCATTGAAAAATATGGTGGTTTACTAGATATTTTAAGGTAACAAGATGTTATTTTTATATGTAGTCACTTCATTCCTTCTTATCTACAGTGCAGTTTCCAAAAACTGAGGCAGCTGACCTTGAGTAGTAGAAAGCTTGTGAAAAATCCATAGAACTAAATCCTACTTGAAGAAAATATAACATCTTGTGTCATTTACTTCTCTCTGGTGAGCAGGTCTGCTATTTCAGTCATAAATTGTTATGGCCAGCATGAAACATGTTCCATTGTTTAGAAAATCAGTAATATTTTAACACAGAATGCTGCTATAAAGTTTGACATGCTGCTAAAAGTTGATTAATTCAAATTTCAATGGCAAAACTGCAATTTACAAACTTCTCCGGGACTAAATTTACAGATAGAGGAACATTATATTAATGCTTTGGGAATTCCATAACAGAGCAAATGTCAGTTAAATAAATTAGAACCCATGATAAGTGCAGAAGAGCACTGGCTTAGCAGTCAACTGTCCAGTAGATGGTGAAATGTTTAACCTTCAAAGCCTGAAGCCATGCATTTTGCCAGTGGACATTCTTTGGTTTTTGTCATTATCTATATATTCTCCTAAGTATATCATAAATTCTAACAAGTGTAAAAAGCTAGTAGTCATCAGAGTTTGATCAGGTACTTTGAAAACATTTTACTGCTGGCTTATTTTCATCTGCTAACAGTCATGGTAAAAAATGATGTATTTGTTTGATAAATATAGAGAATGAAATATTTCTTTTTTTTTAGCTTGGCAAAACTGCAATTTAGAAACTTCTCCTGGGACTAATTTTACAGATAGAGGAACATTATATTAATGCTTTGGGAATTCTATAACAGAGCAAATGTCAGTTAAATAAATTAGAACCCATGATAAGTGCAGAAGAGCACTGGCTTAGCAGTCAACTGTCCAGTAGATGGTGAAATGTTTAACCTTCAAAGCCTGAAGCCATGCATTTACCAGTGGACATTCTTTGGTTTTTGTCATTATCTGTATATTCTCTCCTAAGTATATCATAAATTCTAACAAGTGTAAAAAGCTAGTAGTCATCAGAGTTTGATCAGGTACTTTGAAAACATTTTACTGCTGGCTTATTTTCATCTGCGAACAGTCATGGTAAAAAATGATGTATTTGTCAAATGCATGCATTTGATAAATATAGAGAATGAAATATATTTTTTTTTTAGCTTATTAAGCATGGAAACAACAAGCGACAATCAGAATTTATGTCAAAATCATATAAATCAGCTTGCATGCAATACTGTCATGCCAGATTTCCCCCTCAAAAAGAGTCCAGCACACATGGACATTTTTTTCCATGACAGATATAGTTGCCACAGTGAGGGTTCAAAATATCTAAACTGGTGGTACTAGGATTTACTTCAAGCTTCACTCATGCCACAACTGTGAGCATGCATGTATACAAGTGAAGTTCAGAATGTATGCAAGTGCAGACAAAGTATTATTGAGCTTCCAAGTGTCATATATTTTTCTTGATAGCCTCTCACAGGTTCTAAAATCCAGACACAAAGGCAAGCCACAATTTTCCTCTTGTATCCTGATGTTCTTTTCCTGCCATGGGAGACTGACATGTTTTTGATGTGTCAGGGAGTTTCAAACTGCGACAAGTTTGACAAGTTTGTGTAACGCAGAATACATAGAAATCTCCAATGTGTCCATGACCCTGTCCCTACAAACATCAAGGCCATATTCAACAGTGCAGTTCTTGCTCATAGTTTTTTAAATTCAATTTTTGACAACCCTTTTGTCTATAACAACCAGCAGCGTACTCTTATCTTGAAATATTTCAATCGCTATCTTCTCCTCAAACATCAGACAGTCTTGTAAGCCATAATCATGGCTTGTGACGAAAAGTACGCTCGAAATTTGCAAGGAATTTACAGAGGAAGACGATAATAGGAGACGCATGGTAGCGAACTTTTACACGAATCGAACTCGATTGTTGAAATTGTTGAAATCTGTACAGCAGATGTTTTGTTACTCCACAACAACGTCCCCTGAAGCTTTTTCTTGCAAAACTCCTAGTCTTGGGCAGAGTATGAGGGTTAAACTCATTATAAATATTGAGAAAACATCCTTCCTTTGCACTGCTCCGTGTTCGAACGCGCCGCCATCTTGCTACTATCACAGAAATATGCATCCGCTGACCGCGGGGCGAACGTACCACTTTGACACGAAATTAGGCCCGCTGTGCTTATTTCTATCAACCAATCAAATTGCGAACTAATTACAAGCAAGGAATTGGTTCGGCTCCTGATTGGCTGGGCTGGAAACCATTCAGCAGTAAGTTGTAATTACTCTTGTTTCTGATTGGCTAGTGATTGCTCAATTGCAATTGCTTTCACGACAGTCATGTGAAATCCGCTCTATGTATCTTTAAGGCGAAATCTACATTCGTGGAGCTGGCTTATACCAGGACACGGATTCGCTAGAAGTGTTAGGAATGCGTTACAAGACTCCCAAAACCGCGACAGGTTGGCATCGAACCAGCGACTGGGGCGCCATTACCGAGAACGGGAAATTAAGGATCCTGGGACGAGTCGATCATCTAATAAAATGCGCCACGGAATCTATTCAACCTGCAGAGCCGGAGTACTTCTTGTCAAGCCATCCAAATGTCGCCGCTGTTGAAATCCTCGGCTTTCGGCCTCTCGATGGATAACTGGATGACAACCCTCTCGTGTACAGTAACCCACTGTGTGGCACAGTACCCAGGAGATCAATATGATGTGCTACAGTGCTAGACCATGCACACACACAGTTCTACAGCAGGAATTCCAGGGTACATTTAGCAATTGTTTTTTAGACTTAACAACTAATTGTTGTTACTAAATGACTGTCACCTTTCTACCAATCACTAGTATTTGATGTTAAGAAACAACTTTAAGAACACCTTAGAACATGACCAATGCCACTCAGCCAATCAGCAACCGGCATTTGCGTACCCTATATCCCATAGAAACTAATGCGTCAAGCGGCGAGGGCATTGAACAATAGGGAAAATTAGGGGTTTGTACATAGTCATTAGTATTCATGCTCATAGGGTATGCGGCCTCCGTTTAAGCCACGGGGACAACTACCATCGCAAACACCAGGAGATGGAACTTATCTTTAACTTGGGAACTCTTAGCCCACGTGGACTCAACATCAATTTCCACTATCTCTGACTGTTCGAGCTCATCTAGAGAGCGCGCGCTATTTGTTTTAGCGCGCGCTTTTCCGTTAGGATTTTAGCATGGCGAATACCGCCTTTTTACACACTGATGAAGGGCCATGCCCGAAACGTTTGTATCAAATTATACTGACACTTTTTCAATTTATTGATTCGATTTTATACCATTCATGCTCATAGTCATTAATATTCTCTGGTTGCACCTTGCATTTTCATTGTTCTCCTGAAGAAGAACAAAGAAAACCAAGGTGCAACATAGAGAATACTAATGACTATGGGCATGAATACTAATGACTATGTACAAACCACACCCTGTTCTTCCCTCGCCGCTTGACACAACCAACTCTACAAAATAAAGGAAAACATTGACTTCATTGTCATCTTTTGCAAAATAGCCCTTTATTACAAGTCTCTCTCCAACATCTTTCTATAACAAAATAAACAAATCAAAATTAGTACATTATATACATTGCAATTTGTTTATAATAACCACGTTTATAAGAATTCGAAGTTTTATTAGGCAAAAAATTAAGAACCTTAAGTTAAGTAAATAGTAACCGCAAAAACACATGTATTTTTCCCGTAGTAATCAAAATAATCCTCAAGATTTATAGAAAAGTCTTTCAAGTGCTGGACAAATGCAATTCTAGGTTGTTTTGACCAGTTATCAAGACGATGGAATTGGATTGCGATTTGAGCTATTTTCTTGTCAGAGAAGTGGCCAGCAAGCGTGCGAGAGCCCCCTAAGAACATAGCTTTTTGTTCTGTAGTTAAGCATAGCAAATACCTAAAAGTTTCTCCACGAACATTTTGCATTTTGATGTTCCCTTTTCATGTATAACGTACTGTATTATTAAGGGAAAAACTTCCACCTTTCGCATCAGTTTATTGTCTGATTCACTCAACTCTTGGCTGTTTCAAAGCATTTGAAGAACATTTGAGTCTCAAATTGCTAAAACAAACTTCGAATTTTGCCAGCCTCGAACATCAGCGCTCTTGCAATTCTCATAAAGAAAGCCCCGGGAAGAAACAGATCGTCAATTCAAAAGTATGTTTTACCAAATGTTCAGCTGTAAAGTTCAATTTCCGGTGTTCGATCCGAACTTTACGGATTTACGAATTCTGATAACGAGGCCGAGATTTTATGTACGCGTCCTGTTTCTCCCTTTTCCTTGGGCCATAGGAGTCGAGGAATCCATTACAAATGCTTGCGATAGAATATTTTCATTTCTTACCTGACTTCGGGAACGAAACCTGTCAGCAACTCCAGTATGGCCAGTTTCAACTGCTATCGTCTCAAAACAAACACTTGGAAATTAATTAGAACAATTCATGCACTCAAAATAAACCGCTTTGTCGGTAGATCTTTTCATTCACACACACAAGGCTTTGATTGACACTACTATTGTAAAAAGCCTTGGATGAAGTATGGCTCTGAACAATGCTCTGTAATGATGTTGATATGTCAATGACAAGCTAGCACAAAAACTTTCAAAATACTTTCTTCGTGGCATTGGTCATGTTCTAAAAAAGTTAGAGAATGGACGCTCGTGTCCTATGGGAAATAGACCACTAATGAACAAAAATCTGCTCGCGCTAACGCGCTCGCAGATTTTTGTTCATTAGTGGTCTATATCCCATAGAACACTCGCGTCCATTCTCTAACCCTTACTTAAGAACATTTTCAGGCTGATTTTGCAGAAGACACCCAATATACAAGAACAAAATCAGCCTGATTCCCCAAAACACCTGTTCTTTTATGCGGGTTTTTACTGTATAATGAAAGGTCGACTGATTATTTAATAACTATATTCAGAAACATATAAGTGAGTTGAAACGTGTAACAGCGCGACAACCTGCGAACAACTCGCGATCAATAAACACCATATTTGGAAAGCATCAGGTTCTTCGTTTAGCCAATCAGCAACGGGAGATTTGATTCGTCATATTTTCTGAAAATAACGTGCGCGAACTCCCGACAACAGAAAAGAAGCACAAAATGAGTTTAGTTCACTGTTTTACTTCCATGCTCAAAACCCACCAAAAAGATTTTTTATTCATAGCTTTTGCTGTTCTCGTAATATGATTGGCTGATTTGCCATGGTAAATAAGAGTGCAGACAACGCTGTTTGCATCAACACGCGCGCGCGCTTCTAAACCAACGGAAAACAGTTCGAATGCGCGTGCAATCCCAACGGAAAAGTCTTATGTGAATTTTGATTGGCTGCACGCAAGGGTATTGTTTTCCAAATATGGTGTTTAGTGATTGCGAGTTGTTCGCTGGTTGTCACATCAGATTCATTCGTCTGTTACACGTTTCAACTAAGTTATATGTTTCTGCTATATTTCAATCGGCCATTACCGATCTTCTTCAGGTTGTGAAGATCGGTAATGGCCGATTGAATGATCTGAATTTCAATAGCATCTGGTGAATGAAGTGAACTAAGAAAGTTTGACGTTCGGAACTCAAATTATGAGCGCATGGCGAGAAGCTCAATTTGCAAGAAACACGTGGGCTAATTAGCTTCCTGCCCCACAAAAAATAAAGTCTTGAAAAATGTAATAAAATTACTCAAGATTAAATAATTACTATTCCGAGGAACGCATTGTCGATTTTCACTAAGTTTTGAATGATCCACGCAGGTTTTTAAATTCTAAATCTAGACTCTGCTTATGCAAATGAGTAAACAAATAACCACCTATAGGCGAGTTCCATTGTTTACGTTTTGACTCATTTGCATAAGAGGGGTGGCGAATGGTCCTTCAAAAAAAATGTTTTCTCGCGAAATTTTAGGCGTTCTCGAATTCTCGTATTTTAAATTTGCCGTTCTCGGATCTCGGTTTTTTTTTCAGGTCGTCTCGGATCTCGGATTTTCCAGTTTGTTGTGTTTATATGGCGAACCTCAAAAAGAGTTCTCGATCTCGGATTTTAAAAGCGGCGTTCTCGCGTTCTCGGAATTCTCGCATTGACCATTCGCCACCCCTCATAAGCATCAACCAGAATCAGGCCCCAACGCCGTTGCAAAAGGATCGGTTCTGAATATCAATAAAGGGTGACAAATGGAAAATTAGTAGAAAATCTCAGCTCGATGTCATGTAAAACAAGCGCGCGGCACGAAGTTTGATTTTAGGCGTTTTTGAAAAGCCTTTCAACTATAATACAAATCCGTCAGAACTAGTTTATTACCGTTTGCAATATATTATTTCATCACTGACTTGTTTTCGGCATGTTTTCAAGACTACAGTAATTGCGGTTCTTAAAATTGTACTTGAATATCTGGAGGACAAAGTACTCATTAGTCCATACATTTTCTGTAAATTGAATTTCGCATCACGTGCTGACAATACAAGATATCGAGTTCACTTGTTTAATTTATCATCCTTGATATTCTTGATATTATATTGATATTCAGGCCACATATCAAGATAGCAGTGTCGCCTTTCTATAGATAGACCGGGCTTCCTGTGGTATCTTGTCTGCCTTGTTGCCAGGCTCTTGACCGTGAACAACACAGTGGAAAATGCACATAGCATCTTTCCTTGAGTATATTTGAGTTTTGGTTGAGGTTTAAGCTTTCTAGGCCAATAGAAATAGTGAAAAACTTACTGGGATTCCAAGATATTTCCTTATAAGGAAGTTGGAGAAAGTCGACACTTTTTCAAGGGAACTATCTTGATATGTATCATTTGTAGCCTCGCCGAAAAGTCTAAAGACAAAATAAACAATGACGTCAGCTGGAATCGTACTGGGGGTATACTACTGTGCTAGCATCAGACTCGTACCCGTCGCTTAGTAGAAAAGTCGAGAACGCAGGGGATTATGGGAAGGATTAGCGCGGCGCGCAATGCATTGTGGGAAAGTTTCGCAAGAGGCGCAATGGATTCCTACAATGCATTGCGCGCCGCGCTAATCCTTCCCATAACCCCCTGCGTTCCTCGACTTTTCTACTCGAGAGCAGCAAAGCAGTTGTTTGACGACTGATTTGACGACCCACAATCCATTGCGCGCCTTGCGAAACCTCCCACAATGCATTGCGCGCCGCGCTAATCCTTCCCATAATCCCCTAAGTTCCTCGACTTTTCTACTAAGCGACGGGTACGAGTCTGTGCTAGCATCCCGACGAACAGCCGCGTTATTTCCAAGAGAAGCTTAATTGGGAATCGAACATACAGCTCAGGACGAAATACAAACTCGGGGAAAGTAAAGGTAAGAATGAAGTCTGGAATAACCCGATGGGAGACTTTCGAGACTCGTCGATGAGAGGCTTTTGAGAGTTGCGACACTGTCTCATCTTTGAGAATCAAAATTTTGAATAACATAATAACCCTAATAACATAACAAACTTTGTTTTAACTCGAATTTATAGAATAGCTTGTAACAGTTGATGTACAGCCATTACAGCTAATTTCTCCGAGTATTATACATAAACAACACATTTAAGAACCCCAACTGGCCGGGAGGCAAACCAGTCGGCTATGTACAAAGAATGGTCGAGGAGTCAGAGCGGGGTCTCGAACTCGGGTCACCGGATTACGAGGACGACGCTCTGACCACTCGGCCACCCTGCCTCCCTCTAACTTACTTTTACTATAACAGCATGCTGTAATCACTTAAAATTTATCTAAATTTATTTGCAAATGAAATAACACATCGTTATAGCGGAGCTCTGTGCCTTAGCGGGTGTTTAAAGGAATAAAGCTTCTATTCTTTCAAATGTGAATTTCTATATGATGGTTTGTCCATTTTGGTCCTCTAAAACGTAAACAATGGAGTTTCGAAAAAGAATAAATATTACAGATGATCACGTCCAAAATTAACTGCGATGTTTTCGTGTTAGCTTCGTGGATCGAAATAGCAATTTGATATACAGCGGTCCAGCATTCCTTCGCAAACCGAGGGACATGGAAACAGCAAAAGCACAAGAAGCAAAATATATCAATGGCAACTCTGTGCCGTAGCAAAAGCATAAAGACACAAAGCAAAAGTGCTCAATAAAGTTGTAGGAGAGAAAAAGAGCGAATAGAGCTCGTTGGATACTAAAAAAGGAGGGGTCTTTTGAGACATAGGTCACAAGTCAGTTCGAATGTCAGTTCCAAAATAGTTCTCCGTGTGTCACTTTTCATCAGCTCTCAGTGTCACGCAACGCTGCTGCATGCATATCAAAAAAAATCCTGACGTTGTAAAACTTCCTTATAAGGAAATCTCCCTTACCTTATTTGGAAGGTTTGTAAGTATTTTCCTCATTACGTAGCGAATGTAGCAGAAACATTTACCAAAACTTGCAGATGTTCGAAAAACGTAATTGTAAATAGTGCATAATTTAGCCGTCACGCAGCTTTCAGACTAGCCGAAAGCGGAACTTAAGTTCATGACCGCGCTGCGGGCTATCAAATTGCATGCCATCGCTAGTTAGGCTCTTAAGAGCGAATGCACACAAAAATCGAGCAAAATCGAAGAATCGTGGCCACAACTCAAAATCTAAACTACCCGTATTTTATGTTTATAGGAAGATTTTAGTGAGATTAAAAAGGCTCTGGGGTTTATTTTTATAATTGGGTCGAATATTGCGAAAAAATCGAGATTTTCGGTTTCGTCGGTTCGAGGCCTAAATTTAGGGTGAAATTTATTGATCTACAAAACTGCCTCGCGACGGCCAAATAAACTCTTCACGGAGGATTTAATACTCAATTCAGAAAAACCGAATAGCTGACAGTAATCTAAGAAGGATTTCCGGATTAAATACGGATTTCGTGACAGTGTTAAAGATCATTCTTTAGTGGTCACTTGACAACAAGGTGATTTACTGGCAAAATTAAACTCGAATTCTACATAAGGGGCCATTCTTCAAATAGCCCCAAAATCTGGTTTTGAGCTCTAGAGATGTCATATTTCAACATTTCATGTATGATCAACAAGGTTTTTGAGCGAGCGCCTCAGACTAGGTCCACCAATTTGGTCAATTTCCTGTAATTTGCTCCTTGATGCGATAGCTTAGTTGACCCCGATCAAATTACTTTAGCAGCGTAAACAAAGACATCGATCGGCCAAGAATGGGACGATATGTATTATTTTCGACCGTATTTGCTCAAAAGTCAGACTTACCTTGATTAAGAGTCGGATTTCCGTCCAAAAATCTGCCTCTTGGGTACATTGACCTGTTCTCAAAACTCCGTTCGATACGAACTTTCTAGTGCAAAATCTGGTCGTAGTCAAATCCATCGATAACAATGCAAAGGAAACAAAAAAAACACACAAATCTGAATTCAGATACCGTCAGATTAGTCTAAATGCCGTAAATGGTGATTTGCATTCATGTTTTGCACTATTTTCAGCTCGTCTGATCGACGAAATTCACAACGTCCGCCGCCCGGCTTTCAAAGCCTGGATGAGCGGTCATGAGCCGCTACGTGTTGCGTTACATCACGCAATATTACTTCCACTTTCGAACAGCTTCCCGGGGTTCGCGACGCGTTTATAACGCTTGTTTTCCCCCAGCTCATCGCGCACATTGTACCTAATCACTTTAGAAGAAAGCGAATAAATATTACTCGAGAAAATAATCCACAAATAAACTTGGCGTGCGATTGCTAACAAATGCGTAGTGACAACTTCGGTAATATATGCCATCTCCTGTGGTGCGAAAGTAGCACATCAAGGTCACGTGTGTGGTACAATTGTAGCACGAGGATATTTTTTATCAATAAGCTCACGAGGTAATGGATATGTTCTGTTCGTTTCGCGAAATCTCCGGAGGAGAGTGCGGCCATAGCCCGAAAGACCGTGCTAGATCAGTGGAGTACATCCCTCTGTTGGCTTGTGAGAGAAATATTCAACCGCACAAGGCGGCGTTCAAGTTTTCCGGCGTCGACAGCGAAGTAGATCTGATTCTGTGTAGAGCATCGCTGTTTTCTCGTCCGAAAAATATATCACAGCTGTCGATCTGTCCAAAGCATCGTGAGTTGCTTGGCCTGTCCTGGAAAAGACCATCCGGGAAGTGCCGTATCCCAGTCATACTATCAGGCCACAGCGCGTTGACCCAGAAACGACCAAAAGCCCAAGCAGGGTTGACTAAAGACGCATCTATAACGGTTCTCCAGGAAACTGGAGTTTTCATTCCTGTAGGATCAGGTAAGGGCGTGCCATAATATCTACCGAATAGCGTATAGCTATCTCACAACGTAACCAAGCCTAGATGCGCTAGGCTTTTCATATGCAAGTGGGACGACAGTTCGAGCTAAATAATTATTTTTCTGTCCTTGCACTCCTTTCAAACAGCGAATTTTGCAAGGACGCGCATGCTTGTAAATGTAAACACTGCGATGTGGAGTCATTCGTGCCTTCGGCGCGCATCGTTACTTTACTGATTTACGCCAAAATAAGGGACTGCTACAGTCTAAAATATGTATATCAATTCATTCTCTCTAAAGTAAATTCTTACTGCATTATATCTCCTTTATTAGCTCATCCTTAAAACTATAAACAAATATTCCATCTACAGTTTGATAAAGTATCCTCCTGCCCAGGGAACATAAAATTACCACGGGCAACAGGAACTATTGTAACAGTTCAACAGCTCGATTTCCAGGCTCGGCAAGTGCCATTGCGCAAGCAAAAATGTGCCGTAGCTCGTATAATACAGCAATTGTAATACACTGCTCGTGATAAAAGACTTGAAAGGCTTTATTAGTTAAAAATGATAAATGTATTTGTTTTTTCTTTGAAAGGTGTGTGTACCAGCTGCAGGAAACTGCTAGGTGAGGCTACTAGTGCAGCCGCGCCAACACCGGATGAAAGTGCAGAAATAACTTTTAGGATCCAGAGATTAACAGTGGTAGGTAGATAGCCCCCTCCCCGTGCATCTTGATTTTTGATCGGTAATTTTTGGATAGTGTTGCCGATATTTTCTTTGTTTTCATATGAGATGTCACTAATATTCTCTATTTCTTTGGAGAGATTGCGTCGACTGCGTTTTGTTGAGTGCCATAAGATGTAGCGTTGCGCGCTCGCCATTCCCTAACGCGACTTTTCGTCTCGCGATGAGAAGTCGGCTTGTGACGGTCGAAGTATTACTTGGATATATGATACTATTTTTGCCTTCGCAGGAACCCGATGCTGCGAAAGCGCTACCCGTTGCTCAGAGCACACCCGATGTCAGTCATCTAAGCGGGCCAATATTTACGGCTGAGACCCCGGAGGAAGCCTCTACTCCCCGTCGTTTGGCGAATACAGTCTAGACGAGAGCTGCACTCCTGAGGCTTGGAGCAGATCAGGCGCCCGAAGTAAAGATACCCCTTCTCTAAATAAATTGAACAGTTTTTTGGATTCGAGAGACATAAGTCCCGTGAGGTACCCAGCTACTGTTGCATTAGCGCATGCAGGTGGCCGCACGAGACGGCGGCATGTTCGGAAGGCACGCCAGGCTGTCGGTGCCGTACTGGAGGAAATCGCCCCCCACCAATCGCGAGTATTGTGGAAGGCCCTCGTGTCATCCAAATCTCTGGAACAACCGGCGGAATCAACGGACAGTGAGAGTGAAGATGAGGAAGATGTTGACGAGGCGCTAATGGACGCAATAGCCGAGTGCTACAAAAATGCTCCCTCCTGGCAGGTTAGACGACAAATCCTTTCCATCGTGGCCGACAAAATGTGCCTGCGTACCTTGCGAGGCTGGATACCCAACTTGACTAGGTATAGGTTCAGTGCAGCTAGAGAGCACGCGTTAAAACAAGGAAGAGGCATTCCCTGGAAAAAGAGACCAGCCGGCGGATGTATGTGTCACAAACGCAAGTGGAACATTTTTTAGACTTCATAACAAGTCCCCACATAATTCAAGACTTGCCCTTTGGCGAAAAGGTTATCCACCTGACAACTGGGGAGGCTTTAAAAGTTCCTAATGTGGTGCGACTCATGATCCCGGAGACTGCAGTACAGCAGTATGTTTCATATGCCGCGGAATGTAACTTTACTCCACTGAGCCGAAGAACACTTCTCAACATCCTCTCGGTATGCTCTGCTTCTGTGCGACGTTCGCTTCAAGGCCTGGATTATATTAGTTCAAGTGGCGCCGAAGCATTTGATGGCCTCTGTGAAATAGCTGACCGCTTAGGAGATGTAGGCATGGGCTTTTCCTGGGCCAAGCGGCAAAAAGACCATCTAAAATCTGCAAAACGATACTTGAAGAGTGACTTCAAGGTGAGATAACGAGACATGATAACGATCAAGTGAGCAACATCCCCCCCACACACACACACACCACCACCACCATCCCACTAGGAAGACCAGCAACAGGGAGACACCCACCCTCCCCCCCCCCCCCCCCTTTACTGGGCCATAACAGTTATTGCAATTTCTTTGCTCATTTGCAGGTCCATGTCGCAAAGCAATCGATGGTGGCAGATCATTGTCGCCAGTACGCACTGAGTGACCCAAAAGACAAGGATTACCAGTCGCCATGTGACCACGGCCATGATGATATCTGCGACCGGTGCGAGGAGTTGACGCAAGTGCTACATGATATCAGCGCTGCCGTCAAGCAACTTTCGGCACAATCATACGTCCATGAAGACTCTAGAGATGAGATGCTTTTCACGACTGAGCAGGCGAGACTTAGTATCTTAGCTTGGAAAGCACATCTCTTGCGAAGTGTAAACCAAGATCAAGCCCGTCTCGACATAGTGGACAACCTGGATGAAACGTCATGTTTGCTAGTCGAGGACTGGGCCATGAAGTTCTTGCCTCGCAAATACCGAGAAAGTCAAACCGACTGGTTCGGTAAGAGAGGGCTATCATGGCACGTCACCGTCGCTATAAGGCGTGGAGCGAATAAGGAGTTATCTATGATGACCTTCACGCATGTATTTCAGTCTTGTGGCCAGGATAGCCCTGCCGTCCAAGCGATCATGGCCGACGTCATTGGAAAGCTGAAGTCAGTTATACCAACCCTTCAAAAGGTCTTCTATAGGCAAGACAACGCGGGTTGCTATAGAAGCGGTCCCACAGTCGTTGGAGCCATGGCAGCAGGTCAGCTAAACGGAGTCCACATGCAACGCCTCGACTTCTCAGATCCTCAAGGTGGCAAGGGCTCTTGCGACCGCAAGGCGGCCACCATTAAAGCGCACATGAGGGTACACCTTAATGAGGGTCACGACATAGAAACAGCAAGCGACATGGTGGATGCTATGCGATCAAGAGAAGGAGTCCCTGGGCTTTCGATCACGCTGTGTGATGGTGTTATTTCGCCGCCCAATCCTGTCGTCACCAAGATTGCTGGAATCAGTTCCATTGCTAACGTGGAATATGGCGCAGATCACATACGGGTCTGGAAAGCGTACGGTATTGGTCCTGGGAAAGCGATTCCTTTCTCCAAGCTGGCAATACCGGATCGAGCACAGCTGCACAAGTTGGCTGTCTCCCCTGGCGGAGAAACAACAGCGACATTCCAGGAGATAAAATCCCGCAGTAAAGTACCCAGATGTGAAGGATCGTCGGTACAGGAAGAGATTCGTGTACCTGAAACTGTACCAAGCGGGCTTCACCCCTGTCCTGAGGAGGGGTGCACAAAAACGTATCAACGCTACTCGGCCCTCCAACACCATCTGGACTGTGGCAGACACGAGCGAGCTTTAGAGAATGAAACGATGCTCGACAAAGCCGCTCGTGGTTATGCTTTGCGCCTAGAAGGGCAGTTTTCTAGCGTTCCCCGAGTTGGAGAGGCCACGTCATCTGGTGCAAGGTGCGAGGAAGCAGTAATGGGCTGGGCCCTGAAATACCACTTGGCGACCCGTGCGAGGTTTACCGAGAAGCAGAGAAATTACATGACCGAAAAATTTATTATCGGGGAAACAACCGGTCGTAAATCAAGCCCTGCCCAAGTTGCCAAGTCAATGTTCTCAGCGAGGGACCCCAGTGGACAGCGCCTTTTCTCCAGTGGGGACTTTCTGACCACCCAACAGGTAGCAAGCTTTTTTTCCCGCCTATCTGCCAAGAAGGCACTATCGGGTGCAGTTGGAGCAGCTCCTGGGACGGCGAGCGAGGAGGAAGAGGATGGAATGGAAGCTACCGTTGAATCCGAATTTGACGAGTTGCGCAACTTGGCGACTGAACACTCAACTCTTCAGCATCCAGTCTATCATGAGCAATACAATCTGTGCGAGCTGAGATCCAAATCAAAGCTCACCTCTTTCGCTATCAGTATGCTGCGAAAAATATGCGACACGTTGGATATTGACACTGCAGATATTACCTCTAGGAGAAAAGCCCCATATGTAGATAGACTTGGTGAGTTTTTGAAGCAGTGTAGCTGTAGTAAAAGGTGAAAACAGTAAAGCCCAATAATCACATTTATCTCATAGCGACTAAATCTCTTGCGTTAAGCAAGGGAATTCAAAGAAATATGGTTTGTTTCGCGGAAACGTAATTCCACACTATGTCCGTGAGAATATAACATTCAAATCCATCGTTCACCGTGCTAGCGTGAATGCCTGTTCTCTACATATCGCGCACAGAATGTACAGACCAAAGAAATAGTAAAAATAGTTATTCATTTTAATATTGTGAGATTGGTGTTAGTAAATAGATGATGAAAAGCTTCGTGTCGGTTTTTAGCCGATGAACTCAAATGTTTTGTATGGTTTTGTATGAACTCAAATGTTTTGCCGTACTCGGGCCTTTCCTCGTTCCCTGAATAGTTTCTGGGAAATACTAGGGAGCGGGAAGTACGCGACTTTCCAACAAATTAACAACCACCCCCCCCCCCCCCCCCCCTTCCCGGTTGCCCCCTTTATGCGTAGCTCTCCTTTGTTTGTTTTACGGGCTTCCTGTGGTGCAAACAACAATGCAACCTGTGCCATTGTATAGATTCCGTTAATTGTATAGATTCCGTTAAACGTTTCTGCCTTGTTTCTGTTCCATTTTCAAAAACTGAATACATTACACTATAAACGTTTCACCTATATATGAGAAAAATATATACCGTTTCCGGGAAACGTTGTCACCCAAAAGTCTATAAGCTTTAGCACAAATGATAATGGGGGCATCTAAACTGCTACTGCTTGATCTGAATTCAGACAGTTATCGGAACCACACGGGTAAAATCACTAAATTTCAGTACATTTCTAAGCTTGTTTGTTTCTAATCCGAATTAATCTTTCCCCATGTACCCATACTCCCTAGCGCACCAAGCTTCGTTGCTTTTTCCATTGACAGCGTATATACAGTATTGCCTATATACAGTATTGCCCCCGGGAGGGGTGGTGGGGAGTTCTCCCAACTAGTCATAGGGGTTGCTCGTCGGAACATCGGAAAATATACCCTAAAAAATACAAGGACATCGAAAATTCACACCCTTAAAAATACCTTATAAAAGAAATGACCCCTAAAAAATACCTTTTTTTTGTTATTGTGACACGGCTGATGACAGACTGCTTTATGAAACAAAGCCAGAAAACGTTTTGCTTGGTTTGTGACCCTTTATTCTGTTTATTTCATTTGCGTACCCCTAAAAATTACCATTTATTAGTGAAAGCCAAATGTTTCTCCGATACCCCCAAAAAATACCTGAGAGTTGATTTTGACCCCTAAAAAATACGACGAGCACCCCTATCAGGTCGACACGTGAAGAACCCTCACCCCCGGGGTATTGATAACTATTCAAACAGCGAGATTACGTGACGCAATTAAATAGCGTGATATCACGCACCACATCCCGTCGATGATTCACGTCCATTCACGTGCTTACCAAAAAGCGTCTTTCGAGATAATATTCAGAAGCTAGATGTTGTCAAGAAAACCGATATTGCTTATTCCCAAGCTGGGATACGTTCCTTCAGTATTTTCTGGTCTCTTTGCGTTGTTTTGGATGGATTTGACTACGACGGGTTTGCATTCTGCACTAGAAAGTTCGTATCGAACGGAGTTTTGAGAAAACAGGTCATATAGCTACGCAAATGCACCCACGAGGCAGATTTGTCGTCGGAAATTCAACTCTTAATCAAGGTAAGCCTGACTTCTGAGCAAATACGGTCGAAAATAATAAATATCGTCCTATCCTGGCCGATCGATGTCTTTGTTTACAGTGATAAAGTAATTTGATCGGGGTCAACTAAACTATCGCATCAAGGAGCAAATTACAGGAAATTGAACAAATTGGTCGACCTAGTCTGAGGCGCTCGCTCAAAAACCTTGTTGATCATACATGAAATGTTGAAATATGACATCTCTAGAGCTCAAAACCAGATTTTGGGGCTATTTGGAGAATGGCCCCTTATGTAGAATTCGAGTTTAATTTTGCCAGTAAATCACCTTGTTGTCAAGTGACCACTAAAGAATGCTCTTCAACACTGTCACGAAATCCGTATTTAATCCGGAAATCCTTCTTAGATACTGTCAGCTATTCCGTTTTTCTGAATTGAGTATTAAATCCTCCGTGAAGAGTATATTTTGCCGTCGCGAGGTAGTTTTGTAGATCAATAAATTTCACCCTAAATTGAGGCCTCAAACCGTCGAAACCGAACACTTCAATTTTCTCTCAAAATTCGATCTAATTATAAAAATAAACCTCAGAGCCTTCTTAATCTCACTAAAATCTTGCTATAAACGTAAAATACGGGTAGTTTAGATTTTGAGTTGTGGCCGCACCTTGCTCGATTTTTGTGTGCATTCACTCTTAATACTAAACTAGAGGTCACCGGAAGTAAAATTCTCGCAAAATCATTTTGCTAATGTGCAGTACAAGGCGATGAAAGATATAAATGCGCAGTTGACCTCTTTAGATTCTTGGGTAATGCAATCACTACGTAGCGGTTAAATTTAGACGATACGACATATTGCACGCACGTAACGCGGCTTGGCCTACTATTTCCCATATATACAGGAAACAAGTGTTGCAACATAGCTGAATAAAAGTATAAAATCCAAGTCTCATCGAGTTTTCCCAGAATATACATCACTCTTACTCTACCTGATATCGAAGTCCACTTATTGGTACAATTTGTTTTAGTCGAGCTGGAGCCCAAATTAATATCGTGATTTCCACGATTTGCTAGCTGTCGCGGTCATCTCACTCCGCGTGTGAAATGAGTAGTACTCCCTCATTAGAAACACGTATTGATAATTTACACTCACTTTGCCGTATCTGCGGGGCGAGATTGAGGAAACTAAAAGAGAAGTTTAAAACCTCTTATTCTTGTAAGGAATTTTCGGAGTTTTTAAGGTCTAACTTTGACCTGAACGTCGACAAAGACAGCGAAGAAATCCATCCGCCCCGGTTTTGCAACCTTTGCTACTTGTCAGCTGATTCCAAACATCGCACTAGAGAAAAAATATTCTGGGAGATACACACAGCAGAGTGCGAACTATGTGATCAAGGCAATGCGACAAAAAAAGGTGGAAGACCTCGTAAAGCAAAAAGAGGTAGACCGCGATCGAGTACAGAAAAGAGCAGAAAGAGACACGTCCCGCGCCTGCGGCTACAAATACTACGGCAACGGCAAAAGAAACAATCGGCGAGGTTATTGACGAGGCACGATATAAGCAGCGATGTGACTTCACTGGGTTCAGTTTTGCCGAGACGGTAAAGGATGACCTATTCTGCCCTATTTGTAAAGAAATTATTCACTTGCCGATAGAAACGAACTGCGAGCACTACTTCTGTGCAAGTTGCTTAGTCATCCCTTACCTCATCCCTCTCTGGCACAACGTGCCCAGTACGCAAGTCTGAGGTTACTAGCGCTAAAGTATCAAGATTGATGCTACGCTGGACATCGGAGTTACGGGTAGAATGTAAGGGCTGCAAGGCAATAACCACCTACGAAAGTATACGTAATCACGTTTGCACCCACCCCCCTCTGCCGGCGAGGCGCCCTCCCATAGCTGCACCTGTCGTGCAAGATCATGGTGTCGCAGAAGCTGCGCTACAGTCCTCTGCAATGAACGAAGCTATAGAGCAGGTGAAAGCGGAAAAAGTTGACACCCGAGGTAGAAAAGCTGGTCACGCTTTGCATAAAATCGAAGCTTAAGCTTCGACGGACGGAAAGTCAGCCCTTCTAAAGACTGGAGGAAAGGTAACGTATCCAAAAATATTAATTGATTGAAAACAGTGAAAGGTTTCGATATAAAACGCAAATCAGAGAATTGATTTTTTCTCAGCCTTTTTTCAGAGAATTGATTTTTTTCTCAGCCTTTACAGATAGTTCACGTACCTCAAGCTTTAAAAACCAGCGATGCTGTTAGTGGGAGGCAGAAGCGTAAGCGCACAAGCGAATTCCAGCGTGTTGGAGATAGTTTGAGTGGTGGGCAAATGGGCATTCACGTCATCCATCATTTAAAGGGCAAATCGAAAGAGGAAAGGGAGAAACTCCTTAATGAAGCCTTGGGGAAAGATCTCATCCTGGAACTGCCCAAACGAGAAACGCTGGCGATGAAAGCAGATCTTGGGATGTCATGGTTTCGACTGAATAAGCTGAGAAGGCAAGTTATGGCTCTATAAGGGCTAACTCAGCTTTAGGCTCTACTTTTGAAAACATGTATATAAAGAATTAATACTGACAGAGAGTATGATAAAAAATGAAAATAGCTTAATATTAATAAAACTTATTGAAAGCAAAAAAACTAAAAATTACCAAATTGATATTATTAAAACCTGACAGAATTGAGCATAAACAAGCAAAAACATAAAGCGAAAATGTCCGACGTTTCGGCGTCATCATGGCGCCATTATCAAGGATAATAAATTATGCGAGTGTTCAGAGTACTTAGAGTTCAGAGTCACTATATTTACATAAATCAAACAAAGACTTTGGCGCGTATGGAATCTGACTGCACGTTCAGACGCGGTCTAAGCTGCTTGATGTACAACATTTCGTTAACAAGACAATCAAACTTATTAGCGCATTTTTTAAGCACGCGAAAACAATTTTGTAGGTCTTGTGGAACAGCGCCTGAATTGAGCATTGATTCAAATATATTTATGCTCTTGATTATCTTTTTAAAGGACGCCACCCCTGCCTATGGTGTGAGATCACAGGTGTTGATATGATTAAACCAAAGGAGAGCCGTAGCCCCTACCAAGAGCGGACCTTAGAAAGACTACACTGAAAAGTCCTTGCTGATTTCATTGCTGATGGTGGAGAGAAAAAAAAGGCCAAGGAGTTCTATAATGTGATCCATGAGCCCTTGCTGGATATCCCAATTAGTCATGTGAGTTTTATGGTCAATAAATGGTAATTATTACAATAACAAAAATGTTAATATGTGAGGTAACTAATTGTAACTCACAACAGTACTTGTTTTAGCAAGACATTGCCTTTTTTCAGATATGTGTTCCTGGGCTTCACATCAGTTTGGGCATGTTCCTTAAGTTCTATGAGCTTCTTCTGGCAGACTGCGAAGATCTAGACATCCAAATAGCAGCAACCTTGGCTAACACTGATGAAAACCCTGGAGACAGCATAGTTGGCCAGTTATGTTTGCCAGTTACAAGAGACAAGGAGGCTATTGGAGAAGGCTGATTCACTCAGAGAGCAGTCCCAACAGATGCAGGAGTATGCCACACAGCTTCTTACATTTGGCAACCAAGAACATACAGAGGAAAAACCAAGTCCTACCATCTCCAGTCTGCTGAATGTTACTCAATTGCTGGATAAAGAAGCAGATGAAAAGGTTTGATTAATTTACAATACTGCCTAATACAATAAAAGCATAAGCTTACCAGACACATCCCTGAACTTACTAACACATTGTGACCAAAATGATGCAAACGATTATTTGAGTAAATTATGCTACCAAGTTGTATGTTTTACTGGAATCTCAAGCGAAAAACATCAAGTACAAATCAATATTTCCAAGTGGCACTGGCTTTGTTAATACTTGACTGAGTGACACGCTTCAAGCACTCCGTGTACAGTGCCAAGCCTACCACAACCAAAGTTTCATTGGAAACCATGTTGATATTTGTTTAAAGGAGGTTATTAAATATGATTACAACAATAACAGCATTTATTTTTTATGGAAAATATGTATAGTGTATTTTCAAACAATTTATCATCAGCAGAACAATTATAACAAAACATAAATTTGAAGAATGTTTTTCTTTTAGGAGAAAAACATCCAGAAAATCTGTGAGACAGTTGTAAGAGTGACCACTGAGAAGTGCCCTGGTTTGAGGGAGGAGGCTGTGGCCATAGAACACAAGTACAGCAGGCTCCTCCCGGGGGGGGGGGGGGACTCCCAATATTTTTGACGGGGGTGCTCGTCGGGAAAATTGATTTTGACCCTAAGGGATAGCAAAATGGGTGTGGCAAACAGCAAATTAACCCCTAAAAGAAAGCAAATTTGGCGTGGCGACCGCCGAATTTACCCCTAAAAGATAGCAAATTTGGCAGGTAAAAACAAATAAAAGCGAATTTTAGGTCTTTTAGGGTTTTCAACCAAGTTTCCTTTGTAAATATTGGTTCTGGTGTCAGTAGCAATATATTTCTGGGCAAGGATTGGTCTGAGACTCCCCTAAGGGATAGGGCTGATGTTAAACACCCCTAAGAGATAGCACGTCTGTCAATTTTATACCCTAAGGGATAGGACGAGCACCCCCGTCTGAAAATATTGGGAGTCCCCCCCCCCCCATGTACAAAAGTTAAATTATGATATGGTCAATTTATTACTTGCCTTTTGTTGTGCACAGTGCCCCCGAGGATTCGCCCCCAAGCTAACTGTACTTCTCATGAAACCCTTCTCATTTATTCCAGGTGCTGACATTCGAAGGTTTATGGACTACTTCAGGACCAACTTCCCCAACACCACTTTCCCCCCGAAGCTTCACATGCTTGAAGACCACCATGTAGTGCCTTTTATTCGAAAGTGGCGTTTTCCCCTGGGTTTTTTGGCGAACAAAGGAGTGGAGTCTATACACCATGAGTTCGTGAAAATTGGCCAACAACTTCTCAGCTGTTCATCCCGCGACTGAGCGCCTAAAGAAAATGCTCAAGGAGCACTACTTGATCGTAGAGCCAGAG
The DNA here is from genome assembly GCA_033964015.1 of Scolanthus callimorphus. Lineage (NCBI taxonomy): Eukaryota > Metazoa > Cnidaria > Anthozoa > Actiniaria > Edwardsiidae > Scolanthus > Scolanthus callimorphus. The sequence goes on from CM066911.1 coordinate 38,540,312, forward strand.
AACAGAGCCGTAGTTCCACAGAAAAAGTAGCGGAACCTAAAAAGAAAGATGACGGAGGAGAATAAGTATGTCAGCTTAGACATGCTTAGGATTTCAGTGGGGGAGTTCAGGATCCCTAAACCTTCCGAGTTCTCAACCAAGCTGTAATTTCAAGTTTTGTGCTGATGCTTTGAACGAGGAGAAGTTAAAATACCCCGTTATGTTTGTAATATGACACGAGATTGCATTCAAATTGAACGAAGAAATTACTCCAAAGCGTCTATAAAACAAATTGTACTAAACAACCTACCTCGGTTTCATAGTCTTGAGTGGCCCTGGTATCACCTCCAGTACATCGTATATTTCAGAAAACTCTGGATAAGAGTAGAATCGAACTCTTCGTAAGCCCTTTAAATGTAATCGTTACTATAGCACTCTGAACATAGACTCGATTTGAAAGCCCGTTACGTAAAGCATAATATTAGCTAAAAACAAGCGATTTTCGAAGCTTCCTAGCTTCTTCGTTGTTCCGGCGTTTCATTGGCTGAAAGCACAAAGCCCATTCTTTCGGGTACAGTAAACAACGAAAGTGCGACTTCGTTGCTAGCGGCAACGACCTGTCGCAGGGGGGCTAATGGGAAAGACCGCTGATTGTAGGCCCGCGACCTAAGTTCCGCTCTGATAGCTGCGGGCCATTCCATTTTTTATCCGCACCCCCCTACGGAAGAGGTTTTCCGAGGGGAGCACGGTCCAGAGTCGTTTTCCGAGGGGGGTGCAAGCCCGAACCAAACCACGGAAGACTTTTTCCGAGAGGGTACGATGCATCGCGGGGTACGATACACTGGGAGCGAAAACCACGGAAGATGTTTTCCGAGGGGGTGCGCATGTACAGTTTTTCCGAGGGGGTACAGTGTCGAAGACCCATGGAAGAGATTTTCCGAAGGGGTACAGTGCCGAAAACCTACGGAAGAGTTTTTCTCAAGGGGCACAGTGCCGAAAACCCATGGAAGAGTTTTTCCGAAGGGGGCACAGTCCAAAGAACCCACGGAAGAGTTTTTCCGACGGGATTTTGTGGAGAGGAGGGAAAGCGCGGTGGGTATACATTTATTAATAGATGAATGATTTGAATAGGAGTAAAGAATTGAATGGCTTTAAAAATCCTATTTGTATAGTCCTATTCAAAGGTGCTTCGTAAATGATTCTCTCTCGGGTACTAAATTTCTCTCCTGCCCCGCATCTCCCAGAGGACCATTTCATGTCCATTACTCTTGTACTATTTACAATATGAGTGGCTATGTTATATCGGCAGATACAAACACGAGCGCGTAGCGCGATACAGAATAATAATTAGATCAATTAGTATTCTGTATCAGACACCTAGCCATGTGGTATCGGGGATTACAAGTAGTGTCACCTGATCCGAATCCAGTGCAGAGATTGGATGAGCATCCTATGAATAATGGATGAATATTATATACTTTACTGTTTGGCTAGGATAGTACGCGAGCTCTGATTGGCTCATTTCCGGTCCAGTATTTTCTCATCTCAGACCGTTACCATGACAATTGGTCCGGATTGCGTATTAGATTTGCGATTTGGTGGTGCTTTTAAAAACCGTGTAAAAAAGAGAGATTACTCGATGAAAGACGATAAATAGAAACAAACCCGGAAATTTCTTGAATGGATATCTTTTACCTGTTACCTGTCTCCTCCGCGCCTACTTTCCACATAAGGCCTCATCTTTTAAATTATTTGAGCAACGCTATGGCCCGCCATGTTTGGTATCTTTTAGGGGTGACACTGAAAATTTCCGACGATCATCCCCGATCAAAACATAAGGGAGTCCCCCCCTGACAAGACAAAGCCGCTTGTGGATTTTTTCCGGCGAAATTGTTTTGAGTATAAAATGAGATATTTCAAGAAACCCAGAAAGAGAGAGAGAAAAGTATTGATCATGATTTATAAAGCGAATTTTATCAAACAAGAGTCTCGTAAACTTGGTAAATTCAAAAACAACAATAATATGATTTGTTTCGGAAATCTTAACCAAAACTGAGAATAACTAAACCATACAATCAGAACTGAAATTGTTAAATTGCTAAATGCGGGTGTTTTAAAACGTGCCTCTTGTGGAAGATTTTCTGCAAGAGTCAACTATAGTCAATCGAAGAGTTTGGTCATCTTAATCTTGTTCCATTGTAAACCATAGCATTTTGTATTTGCCAGCTTGCTCAATCAAACGCAAATCTACAAAAGCTAATTTACTGAGCATGCGTTTTATAAACGAGTGAAGCTTGGAGACCCTGGAACCGCGAGGGTAACCTTGAAGCCACCCTTAGCCAATATCCACGCAAACTTCACAACTGACACAACTAAAGGGAATTTCACTCTTTCCTTTATTTTGATAAAGCCATAATATCGAATCCAATTTAAATCAAGACCTCGCCAGCGTTAGTGATTTGCTTAATAATAATAATAATAAGTTATTTTTTATAGCGCTTTTCTCTTACGGATCCAAAGCGCTTTACAATAGTTTTATATATAAAAAGAACATGTATAGTATCTAAATAGTATAAATGTATAGTTTCTAAATAGTTTTAAAAGATGAAATATATAAGAGTATACAATAAGTGTACCTATTAAAACGATAAAAACATATATAAAATATTTAAAAAGCTGCTGGTCGGACACCACATCTAGACGTCCTCAAAAATGTTAAGGCCGCCAGGACGCCTTAGCCGTCTCCACTGTTACGGCCAATGTGATTTCTTTTAAAACATCCAGCATTTTGCGGAAGTCTTACGTATTTTTTGCCATACTAGTCCGCATTTCTTTTTGTGATTCACGCATTTACAGTTCATTGGAGGAACAGAGGAACTAAGTGTTTGAAGTCCCTTTAGGTTTGGGAGCCAGGATTTAGTCATAGAGGGGAACAATGTTTCCATACATTACCCCTGTAAAATATTGCTTTGCGTGCACAATCTTTTCTCAGACTTCCTTCGCATGTGGCATGTTAATAGACCTTTTTCCAAAATGGCCGCCGCAAATTCACATTCTTACACCTAATTTCAAATGGATGCGGAATTTGCTTCAGCGCCACGCCGAGTGTCGCGTTCGACACTCGACATCCGCCATAAACTCCTGATTGCCTTTATTTTCTTAAATCCACTTCCTATCAATAGTGAATAGATATGTACGTATTGATTAATTTGTAAAATAGAATTTTGTCATTTGTAAATGACGATTAGGTACTGTAGGGGTGATGTCGACGTTCTTGCAGTGAACTAGTTTATGTCTACCCTGGGTACCAGAGTCTCCAAGCTTCACTCCTGTTTATGTCCTGACTATGTCAACAAATCATCTCACAAACGTCATCACCCCTATACTTTATCGTCATTTGCAAATGTAACAATGTAAAATTCTATTTTACAAATTAATAAATACGTTAATAACTATCAACTTTTTATAGGAAGTGGGTATAAGAAAAACATAAAGCAATCAGTCGAATGTGGAACGACACTCGACGTCATTCGCTGAAGCAGTAATTCCGCACAATCAAATACTGGCATACCCCCAGTCATACCACAGACATCAGTAAATTTTCAAATTTTTAACTTTCGTTTTCTCGGAAGATATTGGATATAATGCAGCGAAATTTTGTAGTTTTACTAAAGTAATGATGTGTGCTGGTGTTCATTTTTAACAAAAATCGATGTGCATTTTCGGCGGCCATTTTGGAAAAAGGTCAATAGTTCTGACGGCGGATCGTTTCCTTAGCTTTGACAGAAATAGGAACAAAGTTTTTTCTGTTATCAAGAAGAACGAAAGAGACTATGATCAAGAGTCTGTCTGACAGATGATACCTAAACCCCGAGTTAGGATTTCGAGTTGGATTTCGAGTTGGATTTTCGAGTTGCATTTTCGAGTTGCATTTCAGTTCGAGTTGGATTTGGATTTTTTGTAAAGAAAATCCATTCGTGTAAGCAACAACAATTACGTCACGTCACATAGGTAATTAATTTTTTTGTCCGATTTCGATCTGGTTTGATCCCCAGATTTTTGAGTGAGTACGATCCGGTTCAATCTCGGGCTCGAACCAGATCGGACGATCCGAGGTTCGATTCGGTTCGATCTCCGAATGTTCGAGACGACACGCCGGGCAAATAATCGTTCGGTTTCCCTCGACAAACTGATTTAGGTTTTGAGCCAATACTCCCTTTTGAGCACCGAACACATAAATCTTTTCCCCAACTATATACTAATATTCTGAGCTCTCACCGCGAGTAGAAATCTCTCTCGGATTTTCTTGGTTTATTTGGCAAACATTTTGATTTGAGAGTGCAGAAACGTTTTCTTGTCAAATATCTACTGTATATTTAGCTCTCACGAGTAGAAATCTCACTCGGATTTTCTTGGTTTATTTTGCCTTTATTTAGCAAACATTTGATTTGAGAGTGCGCAGAAACGTTTTCTAGTCAAACTGCCTTCCGACATTTTCTGTATAATTAGCCAGATAGTTTTACAGCCAACATTTTAGAGCGAGTTCAAAAATATTTTCTCAAGCCATACGTGGCTTCTGAGTTATAGGCAGAACTCCCTGGTTATATACTACCGAAACAGGTAGAGCGTTTATTCGGATCAAGAAAAAGCACTACTGTCTCCAAACAAAAACATTCACGATATGGTTTGAATTCCTTTACTGAGGTCAGCGATGCGTGCAACTCAAATATTATTTTAATTTGGAAAATTTTCAAACTAAAAACACAAGAACAGCCATCTGCTCGTGTTTTCTACTAATTTTATGAGGTAAGAAATACAAATCAGTGTGTAAGTATTTCCTCAATTTTTAACGCTTTTCTTTGGCAGCGCGCGCGACAACGCATGATTGATTTCGTGCGAAGGAAGCATCGCCAACGTGTTTGTCTGGAGACGAGCGTTTTTTGTCGAGCCCGATAAACATCCAACCTGTTTCAAAAAATATATTCTTATTAAAAACTCTAACCCTAGCCTAACATGTAACCCTAACCGAACCCTAAATATTCGCTGAGATCACTTAGTCACGTGCAGGTTTTAGTCAGGTTAGTGACAAAACTTTACGAAGACAAAACTTCCGAGTTTTAAATAAACCTGAATATTCGCTGAGAAGCTAGAACAGCGAAAGTATTTGAGATGATCGTAGTTTGTCAGCCAATATTACTTTTTAGTGATTTGGCGAGCACAAAGAATCGTTCGGTTTCCGTCGACAAACTGATTAGGGTTTTGCGGAGTCAATACATACATTTTGAGTTCCCTGCTAGAAGAGGCCTGTTTTCTCTGCATTTCGCTGCAGAGAAAAGAGGCCGGCTAGCAGGGAATATTTTGAGCTGCATCGAGGACAAAAATCTTTTCTCCAACTGCTTATTTTAGTCCGTAAATATTTTGAGCTCTCACGAGTAGAAATCTCTCTCTCGGATTTTCTTGGTTTATTTACTCAAATATTTTGATTTGAGGCCCCGATTACATGGAGCGGGCTGGCCCGGATGGACGGGCTGAGTTTTTCTACCGAGATCTTGGCTGTCTGCAGAAACTCTGTAAAAAATGGACTCGCGATTACATGGGAAATTTTCAGCCCGGTTTGCCGAGATCTCGGTAGTCACCCTCCGGGATCCCGCGGCAAAGCGTGCTGAAAAATTCTCATGTAATCGCTCAACCGGGCTGGCCCGGTCTCGCTTTGATCCAGAGCACCTATATGCCATGAAGTTGGAAGAGAATACGCTACATCGCAAGTTGTCGTAGTAGAAGAGCAATAAGTGCCTTGCGAATGTTTCGCGCGTCCGCCATTTTGTAACTATCACCAACGAACCACGATTCACCATAGCGGGCCAGCTCGGCTCATATAATACCGGGCTGAGATTGTGTTTTCAGCCCGCCCATCCGAGCCAGCCCGCTCCATGTAATCTGGGCCTGAGAGTGCACAAACGTTTTCTAGATAGTTTTACAGCCAACATTTTAGAGCGAGTTCAAAAATATTTTCTCAAGCCATATATGGCTTCCGCGTTATATCTGAAATCTATTCTCATTAAAAACTCTAACCCTAAGCCTAACAATGTAGCCCTAACCGAACCCTAAATATTCGCTGAGATTCTCGTCACGCGTGCAGGTCAGCGACAAAACGTTACAAAGACAAAACTTCCGAGTTTTAAATAAACATAAATATTCGCTGAGAAGCTAGAACAGCGAAAGTATTTAATGAGATGATCGTAGTTTGTCAGCCAACATTACTCTTTTTAGTGATTTGGCGAGCACAAATAATCGTCAAACTGATTAGGGTTTTGCGGAGTCAATACATTTTGAGTTCCCTGCTAGCAGAGGCCTGTTTTCTCTGCATTTCGCTACAGAGAAATGTCTGCTAGCAGGGAATATTTTTAGCTGCATCGAGGACAAAAATCTTTTCTCCAAATGCTTATTTTAGTCCGTAAATATTTTGAGCTCGATCTCACGAGTAGAAATCTCTCTCGGATTTTCTTGGTTTATTTACTCAAATATTTTGATTTGAGAGTGCACAAACGTTTTCTAGATAGTTTTACAGCCAACATTTTAGAGCGAGTTCAAAAATATTTTCTCAAGCCATACATGGCTTCCGAGTTATAATCTATTCTCATTAAAAACTCTAACCCTAAGCCTAACAATGTAGCCCTAACCGAACCCTAAATATTCGCTGAGATTCTCGTCACGCGTGCAGGTCAGCGACAAAACGTTACAAAGACAAAACTTCCGAGTTTTAAATAAACATGAATATTCGCTGAGAAGCTAGAACAGCGAAAGTATTTAATGAGATGATCGTAGTTTGTCAACCAACATTACTTTTGAGTGATTTGGCGAGCACAAATAATCGTCAAACTGATTAGGGTTTTGCGGAGTCAATACATTTGAGTTCCCTGCTAGAAGAGGCCTGTTTTCTCTGCATTTCGCTACAGAGAAATGTCTGCTAGCAGGGAATATTTTTAGCTGCATCGAGGACAAAAATCTTTTCTCCAAATGCTTATTTAGTCCGTAAATATTTTGAGCTCTCACGAGTAGAAATCTCACTCAGATTTTCTTGGTAAATTTTGTTTATTAAGCAAACATTTTGATTTGAGAGTGCACGTTTTCTAGTCAAACTGCCTTCCGACATCTTCTGTATAATTAGCCAGATAGTTTTACAGCCAACCTTTTAGAGCGGAGGGTCTAATTTGCAGGTCGCAGGTTGCAGGTCAGGTGCAGGTTGCAGGTCAGGTGCAGGTTGGATGCAGGTTGAGTCTAAAATGCAGGTCGGGTGATTTCTAGGTTTTTTTTTTAGATTTAGAGGAAATTTTTACTCGAGAGAGACAGTATAATTATAACACTTTGTTTTGGCGAAGAGATCAAGGTGAGTGCTTTTATTCTTGAATTATTCATGTAAAACCGTATTCCCTTTGTTCCTTCGAGCTTTAATCAATGCAAAGAATGGTTTAGTGACAATAGTGTGGGTAAACAATATTATTTGATTAGCTTTTCGACCTTGTTATTTGCTTTTATAAACGTTATAAACGCCGATTGAGCTTGATCGGGGGTCTTTCATCCAACGACTTGATCAGATTAAGTCTTGTCACTGAATAATAGAATATAGTTTATACCTTATACTATCACATCACATCGGTATTAAAATCGCAATTATACCACGGGGCTGACTCTCCCGGTTTTTCCGGGAGACTAAATATTTTTCACCTTGTTTCCTGAGCTTTTGTAATTGTTGTATGTTTACTGTGTATGTTTACTTTTCGGTTCACTTTTTCCTTTGCGTATTATAATATAATGTCTCTCGAGAGAACAAATTTTCTAGTCTAAAATGTTAAATCTAAAAAAACCCGTAAAAATCACCCGACCTGCATTTTAGACTCAACCTGCATCCAACCTGCACCTGACCTGCAACCTGCACCTGACCTGCAACCTGCGACCTGCAAATTAGACCCTCCGCCTTTTAGAGCGAGTTCAAAAATATTTTCTCAAGCCATACGTGGCTTCTGAGTTATATCAGAACTCCCTGGTTATATACCGAAACAGGTAGAGCGTTTATTCGGATCAAGAAAAAGCACTACTGTCTCCAAACAAAAACATTCACGATGTAGTTTGAATTCCTTTACTGAGGTCAGCGATGCGTGCAACTCAAATATTTTAATTTGGAAAATTTTCAAACTAAAACACAAGATCAGCCATCTGCTCGTGTTTTCTATTAATTTTATGAGGTAAGAAATACAAATCAGTGTGTAAGTATTTCCTCAATTTTTAACGAGTTTCTTTGGCAGCGACAACGCATGATTGATTTCGTGCGAAGGAATGCATCGCCAACGTGTTTGTCTGGAGACGAGCGTTTTTTGTCGAGCCCGATAAACATCCAACCTGTTTCAAAAAATATATTCTCATTAAAAACTCTAACCCTAAGCCTACTAACCGAACCCTAAATATTCGCTGAGATCACTTAGTCACGTGCAGGTTTTAGTCAGGTTAGTGACAAAACTTTACGAAGACAAAACTTCCGAGTTTTAAATAAACATGAATATTCGCTGAGAAGCTAGAACAGCGAGAGTATTTGAGATGATCGTAGTTTGTCAGCCAATATTACTTTTTAGTGATTTGGCGAGCACAAAGAATCGTCCGGTTTCCGTCGACAAACTGATTAGGGTTTTGCGGAGTCAATACATTTTGAGTTCCCTGCTAGCAGAGGCCTCTTTTCTCTGCATTTCACTGCAGAGAAAAGTCAGGCCTGCTAGAAGGGAATATTTTGAGCTGCATCGAGGGCAAAAATCTTTTCTTCAACTGCTTATTTTAGTCCGTATATATTTTGACTTCTCACGAGTAGAAATCTAATTCGGATTTTCTTGGTTTATTTAGCAAACATTTTGATTTGAGAGTGCACAAACGTTTTCTAGATAGTTTTACAGCCAACATTTTAGAGCGAGTTCAAAAATATTTTCTCAAGCCATACATGGCTTCCGGTACCCTGGTGCCAGGGTGAAGTTTCCGTGTTTTCGAACCAAGTTTGAAGTCGTATTTAGGTTAAGTATTTCACTTGAAAGTTAAAATTCGCATTTTTCTTCCAATTTTCAAGATCGTTGACAAGCAACATTTAGAGGTACTCAATCTTTACTCGAACCAAGACTTCCGAGGTTTCTTTAGCCAAGTGAGTAATATGTATTCTCATTAAACTTCGTGGGAACTCTCCCTAAGCTAAGGTTAGGGTTAGGGTTAGGTTAGGGTTAGGGCTACATGTTAGGCTTAGGGCTACATTAGGCTTAGGGCTACATGTTAGGCTTAGGTTTAGAGTTAATAACAACAACCCTAGCTTTGCATTGACCGGGTAATGTTAAAGGTTTATATTTGTATCTGGTTTTTGTTATTTTTTTCCGAGGGGGTTGGCTACAAGAAGAAACTCTTCCTTGGTTATTTCCGGGGGGTATGTGCTTTTCGTTAGTATTTCTAAGGGGGTTTGCTATCAGGAGCAACTCTTCCGTGGGTATTTCCGAGGGGGTTTGGTATGAGAAACACCTCTTCCGTGGTTATTTCCGGGGGGGTATCTGATTTTTTAGTATTTCCGAGGGGGGTTGCTATCAAGAGCAATTCTTCCGTGGGTATTTCCGGGAGGATATCTGAATTTATTTAGTATTTCCGAGGGGGTTCGTTCTTAATAGCAAGTCTTCCGTGGTCATTTCCGGGGGGTAATGCTTTTCGATAGTATTTCTGAGGGGGGGTTGCTCTTAAAAGCAACTCTTCCGTGGTTATTTCCGGGGGGTATATGCTTTTGAAGAGTATTTCCGAGGGGGCTTGCTATCAGGAGGAACTCTTCCGTGGGTATTTCCGAGGGGGCAGTGTCTTTCTCTTTCCGAGGGGGTAAAAGGTAATAACACACCCTTCCGTGGGTACTTTCCGAGGGGGTTAGAACAAAAAAGATACTCTTCAATAGGTATTTCCGAGGGGCACGAACGAAAATTTCCGAGGGGGTCAGAAGCCAAAACGGCCTCTTCCGTAGGGGGGGTGCGGATATTAAATGGAATGGCCCTGCGTATGGCTGCGAGGACGTGTGCTGGAGACCCAAAAAGGTGGAAAAAGCTGTCCACGGTTGCTTATAGTACTTTCAGTTTGGACTTTCAGATTTTTTGCGTAGTATCAGCCTTTCTACCTCATGTTATTCTTCATCGTTTTCAACGCTGATTAGATCTTTCAGATCCTACGTTTAGCAGTATACACGTTTCAATTAACGTTGTTGCTCTGCAAAACGTAAAACCATGAACCATGCTTCATAAGTCGTAATGGCAATTCCTGCTTAAAACGAAGCGGTTCACGCCAAATTATGTCTCAAAGTAGTAAACAAAATGCCATTGGGTGGTTTTAGTTTGGTTTGGTTTGCCAAACTCGAGGAAAATACGAGAAATAGTGTCTTCATTATGATGCATGGTTCATGGTTTTACGTTTTGCAGAGCAACGTTAATTGAAAAGGTGTATCGGTCCACGGTCATTGCACTTTATTTCAACTTTGCTTTTTTAACCACAGTTATCTTTTTCAGAGTATGACAAGTTCAAGAAGTTATATCCACCGTCCTCACACCACCCCTATGAAGTGTAAACTGCTCTTCCACTACCTCGCCGAGCAAGCCGCCAAATTTCCAAATAAGGAAGCGTTCGTGTTGCGTGACGAGAAAGGTAACAGAAAGGCGCTGACGTTCAAGCAGTACCAAGAGCAGTCCCAGTACCTCGCGGCTGGCCTGTTAGAGCTAGGGCTGGGTCGAGGAGATAAAGTGCTTGTGATGTTGACGAACAGCACTGAGCTCATTATCGTGCACATGGCCCTCAACCGGATCGGCGCGCTTGCTGTTGTCGTCGAACCGACTGAAGATCTGAGCTTAATGTCACCGTTCTGGCCTTGTGTAATCTGCAGCGCAGACCTTTACACTAACGTAATTTCCGTTCAAAATCATGCCGTCACTTCTGGTCAGAGAGCCTACTCCCCTGAAAATCTAAAGTTCAAGCTGGCAGTAGTTGTTGGAAGAACAGAATGTAGGGAACAATTACATACGTACGAAGATTTGATCACGAGGGGTAGAGAAAACTTGGTGGCGTTGGCTAGCGCGGAAGCGGAAGTACAAATGGACGATCCAAGCCTGATTATTTTCACTTCCGGTAGCACAGGAATCCCGAAGCCTGTAAAATACACGCACCAGGGATTTATGGAGTGCGTGATTAACGGGTCTTATGTTTGTGAGGCTAAGAGTGACACAGTGTTTTTTTGCGATGCGCCCTTTGATTGGATAGTAGGCTTGGAGTTCTTCTCACTGGTCCCCTTAAACGGAATGACTTACGTTTCCTTCCCGCCACGCCTAGCGGTCAGGGGTCACGTGACGGGTGACATACTCAAAGTGTTCGAGGAAGAGCGCGTGACGGAGACACTACTCATGGTGTACTTTCTCGTGGATATGACCACATATGGAGATTTCAAACGGTACGATCTCAGCAGCTTGAAGAGAATTGTTACAGGAGGACAGATGACCGAGCGGACACTCGTGAAAAAGGTAAGACTGAAGACTGGGGGATAGCCTTTCGTTGGGATCCCTGTGGTAATGGAGGGGTGACGTCACAGGGAATGTCCCTCATTCATCAGCTATGCGCCCGGGCGCTTGATCAAAAGTTCATTGCATTGGTGCGAAATCCGGACGTGGGGTCCTTCGTGGCGAACATTGGCAAACTATACAAATCGTATAATATTCTGGCATCTGGGAATGCCTGTATCTCGATCGGAATTTACCCAATGATCAACGCAGTCTAACCGTTTGAATATGAATATTGCCTATTAGTATAATTACTCAAGTGATTCCGCGCGCGGATTGGTCGAAGCCCTGGTTAGTCCGGCGGATTAGAGCAAATTTTCGAGGAAATTGCGCATTTTAGGCTAAAGCTCCAATTTTTTGCCAGGTGATAGTTTTCAATGTATTTTTAAATCGTAGATATGGAGGCACGCTAGAATTCTTTCATCCTCGTAACATGGTATATCTAGGACACATTGAGCCCTATTTTTTTCGCGAAATTTTGATCCCTGAGCCCGATTTTCCCGAAATGTTTGATCCCTGAGCCCGTGCCAAAATTTTGAGCCCATCTATTGTTTTATGCAAATTGCTCCAAAAAGTCCAAATTTAATCATAGACCAAAGTACTCACAGGGATAATTGTAATTTGATGGCATGAATTCCGACTCATATTACATGCATATTAGGGACGGACCATTAGATATTTGAGGGGGGGGGGGGGGGGGGGGGGAGGGACAATTTTTTTTCTCGTTCATAATTTTATTCCTACTGCAAAAACGGCACGAATTTTTTTTCGGACGCCGTTTGCTAGCTCGAATTTTTTTTCACCCCTCTATAAGTAATATGATTAACGTGATCCCCTCATAGCTGTTGAACGTTTTTGTGATTTCCTCTGCCCCCTATTTGAACTAGAAGACATTTTACAGAAAGAGAGGATCTTATTTTTCGCTGTTGCGCGCGAAGCGCGCCCTGATTTTGAAAAACGCATATCAGATGCCTTGGAGAAAAGGTAGATGAAGCCTGTAAGGTTTATTCTTCATTCGCGCCGTAAGTGACAAAATTATTGTTCATGTGCATGAAGCATGACCCGAATGATCAATTTCAATTTCAGTTTTTTTTAGCAAAACTAAACATAGTGATTATCTGCCAGGCCTGGCTGTTACCCTTTTTTTGGGTCCCTTGCCAAGATACACATGTTCTTGTAACATAGGCATTCTATTGAAATGGCACGGACGTATTGTTCTCGTGTTGCGTAGGTTCCCAAGAAGCATATTACTGTACTCTCTTTAGTGAACTAGAAAAATTAATATGAAATAGAGGAAAAACAAAGACAAGCAAAACATCCCCTATCGACTAAATCCGGGCAGCAGACTTTACGTGACAGGAGGAAGAAATCGTAGTTAGATTATGAAAAAGGAGAAATTTTAGGATTGAGCCCTGATTCGAAGTTGTAGCGTATGATCTCCGATCCAAGCCTCTTGAGCCCTGAGCCCACCCCCCTGAGCCCTGATCCCGGCCATAATTTGGGCATTGAGCCCCTGAGATTTGGGCATTGAGCCCTGAGCCCATATACCATGTTACGAGGCTGATTCTTTCGTAGCGAAAGCTAGAGAGGTTTTAGAGTGAACTATTGTTTAGCTCAATAGCAGCCATTTTGAATGCTTTGTTATTCAAATGAGGTTTAGAACTTAGCTTTGTGAACATTCAAGTTGTTCTCTAGACTACACAGCCATAGCAGCTCAACATTTGCTAATTCTGAACTATGGATTGAGCTGACTGACTTTGGCTGAGCGTTTCTTTACAGTTTTTGGTGATCTATTAAATGTCACGATCAGTTTATTGTGAATGTTTCGAAATGTTTAGAATTTCTATTGTAAAACAATAGTCTGACTGAGGTTTGATAAAATGTTTCAAGAATGACCAACAAATTCTACAAAAAATCGAGATAATTGGTATCTCATGTGTCAAATGTGTAAAACGAAGCTTGTCTCCAAAATTTTGGCATGATATTTCTTCCTAGTACTGTGCTATACTCTATAAACACGGACGATGGATGATTTCACTAAGTGCCACAGAGCTCATGAATAACAAAGGATTCAAAGATGGCTGCCAATGGCAAAACACAATGGTTCACATTAAAACTGTTCTAGCTTTCGCTACGAATAAAATTTAGCGTGCCTCCATATCTTATCTTCAATAAAATACTGAAAACTATTGACATGCAAAGTCTGGAGTCTTTAGCCAAAAGTGCGCAATTTTTACGATAATCCACCGGACTAGGTTGCTTGTTTTCCATTATTTTTTAAAAGAAAATATCCAGTTTTTTCTTAAAACATTTCTCTCAGGACGGATATCACTTCCGACGGACAATATCGTCTGATATCTGTCCTGTGAAAATGTACCACGTGATACGTCTCGACCAATGAGCGCGCGTTAAAATTGATCACTGGGATATAACAGGTGATATTGGCCCTTCACACAATCTTTTGTTTCACCCTAATTTAATATGCATGTCTGGTTGTACACTGAATCTTACTGGCTGAATTTTGGTACTTATGTACCGTGACCCTGCACAAACGAAACGATTCCTCTGAAAAACTGAACAAAGACTCATAGTACAATAACAGGGTGTCAGGTTTCCTAACCATTCTCCTCTATAAACTATGCGGGAACCAATTTCGCAACCTGATGCGGAAACGTATCTGAAAACAACTGTTGAGATATGAACAACAAGAACCAAAGGTTGAGATTTATGTTAAACGCCGTGGAAAAATGGTGTTTGCTGACGTTTCGAACGTTAGCCCTTCGCCGGAAGGGCTAACGCTCGAAACGTCAGCAAAACACCATTTTTCCACGGCGTTTAACATAAATCTCAACCTTTGGTTCTTGTTGTTCATGTTCACGTCTCTGCCGACGCAGACTACCTAGTTTTCCCGTAAAACTAGTCATACAACTGTTGAGATAGATAGATAGATCTGTCCAACTGTTAGCAGTTGGACAATACCTCGGTTTTCTTTTCAAACTAGGACATTCTAAAAGTTTGGGAGCTGGTAACACGATAACTGATTGAAATTTGGAGCGAAGTTTAGGAAGTTTTAAGGCGAAGTATCACGACTTGCATAGATTGTCCCCGAGCCTAAATACAGCGTCTCTAAAAGTAGAGAACTCTAGTGGCCTGGTACTTTGCTTTTAATTATTGCAATGCCCCGAAATCATCAGGATTTCTTATACATATCGTGTTTTGTATTTCTTTTTAGACCGTTACAGATGTATCTGGTTTATGATGGTAAATAAATATTGTTATCAAGAAAATTAGCCAAAAACTGTCGTTTTGCCGGCGTTGCAAAACTTCCTTATTAAGAAATTCCCCCTTACCTTATTTGGAAGGTCTGTAAGTATTTTCCCTCATATCTTAGCGAAAAAAGCAGGAAAATTTACCAAAACTTGCAGATACTTGAGAAACATCCTTCTCTTGGTCGCCATTTTGTTTTAGTGACCCGCCGAGGGGCCTGAGACGAGATTTGAACACCACAGGCAGACCTTTATCACGCAATATTGATTATTAATATATAATAGTTATCCGAAAATGAAATCCAGTATTCAATTCTTACACATCCGTATTAAGGCCCATTTACACGCTGCGATTTGTCGGGCCGATTGTCGGACGGTGCATTCACACGCTGCGATTTGTCGGGCCTCTGCTTTGATCTGCGAAATGAAAAATCGGGCCCGACAACAAAAATCTGTTGAATCGCATCAGATTTTTAGAAGTCGGGCCGACACCGAACGAACGTTAACAAAATCGGGCCCGACAAATCGGCGCGTGTAAAGGCCCATTTACACGCTGCGATTTGTCGGGCCCGATTTCTTGTGCTTTCGTTCGGTGTCGGCCCGACACTGAAAAATATGTGGCATCGCATCGGATTTTTTCGTGTCGGGTCCGATTTTCCTTTGGACAAATCAAATAAGTCGCGGCTTAAAAACAAATCGGGCCGACAAATCGCAGCGTGTAAATGGGCCTTAAATGGCCCTTTAAGTAAAATTACCAAGTTTGGTGAAGATTGCTTCAATACTGACTGAGATATGAATTTTCAAAACTTCGTATTCTGGCTTATTTTTTAACAAGAAATGTATGAGAAAATAAATCGAAACGAGGCTGGACGGGCATCGATGTCGACTTGACGTATTTGCCCATACATTTCTTTGTAAAAAGTAAGTCAGAATAGGAAGTTTTGAAAATTCATATCTCAGTCAGTTTTCAAGTAATTCTTATCGCGGAGCAATCTCCGCGCGCTTTTCCAATGCGACTAAGAACTTCCACCAATCATGTATTTTGCGTATTTTTATTCCAACTCGACTCTCCGTACGTTCTGACAATTCTTACAATTCTGGAGTTCTGAGATAATATACAATGCTTTTAACATTCTACTACGGAAATTGCTTACATTCTTTGATTGCATGTGATAATAGTATAATTTATTTATCTTATCTTAACAAACAACTTAAAACCACAACTAAATTAACTACCAGAATAATCGAACTAAATGTTGCTGTCAATAGCTCTCTAATGTTCCCCGACACACTCCCCCTTGACGAGTCTACGAGTCAATCATTAACCGCGTACGCCAGCGTGCATCTAAAGCAGCCGCGCGCCTTGGTACCTGCCTTCCCCTGGCGACCTCCGCCCTGTCAGCCCCTGCTACACGCACGTCCTCATGACACCGCACCTCTAGTGGGTACAATCGTTGCACTGGCCTATTCATCTTGATTGGTTTACCACGAGACAGAACCCTTAGCTTAGCGCCACGTACCTCACCATCACTTCCTATTATCAACTCCTCTACAACCGCCATCTTCCACTTACTACGCTTCGATACGTCTTCGTGTACCAGCACAACCTCTCCGACTTTACACTTCCTACCACCACCACCCTTACATTTGTGGTGCTCCCTCAGATCGACCAAGTATTCTTTGTGCCACCTGTTCCAAAAGTGTCCTCTTTTCTTAGCCAAGTACCTAAACCGTCTCAAGAACCCATTCTCTTCTTCATCTTCGTCATCTCTCAACTCATCTGGCAAACTCAATAACCGCCTACCGAAAATGAGATGCGATGGGGTCAACATCTCAGCACCCAACTCGTCGTACTCATACGTTAACGGTCGCGAATTCAGCGTCCCTTCTAACTCAATCAACGTCGTCTGCAATTCATCGTAGCTCAACCGCGCGTTTCCCAAGGTCTTTTTAGACAACGCTTTACTGTTCCAATCATTCTTTCGAAAAATCCTCCCCACCATGGGGCCTTCTCCAGATTAAACCTCCATTGTATCCTGTTTTCCTCGAAATACGCCCTAACATCCGCTTGATCATACAATTCCTTCAAAAACTTTGCCGCCGCCTTGAACGTCTTAGCGTTATCCGAAACAATCAACGAAGGTGTACCCCGCCTCGCACAAAACCTACGCATGCAGCGCAAAAATGTAGGCGTGGTCAAATCCTCCACTAATTCTAAATGTACCGCCCTTGTAACACAACACGTAAACAATGCAATATACGTCTTTTCCATTCCATCTTTCCCTTTCACATAAATAGGCCCTCCAAAATCTAGCCCCGTTTTTCCAAAACTTGCTGCCTGAGACGCCCTAAAATTTGGTAGCGCTGCTACTCCCGGTGCATCATACGCCCTTCCTTGTACGCGCTTGCACGCTACACACTCACTTAAGAACTTCTTAACAGTTTGCCTCCCTTTTGGCACCCAATATCTCGACCTCAGCTCCGCAAGTGTTGCTCTAACCCCAGTGTGACTCACTCTCACATGACAACTCTCAATTACAAGCCTAGTAAACCGATGTTCCCTTGTCAAAATGACCGGCGATTTCGTCTCCGTATCTAGCTCTGAGTTCCCAAGCCTACCAAAGCACTTCAACACTTCGTTCTCCTCCCTAAGCCCAAGATCCTTAGCAAGTTCCTTGTAGTACCTCGCCGCCTTCAGCTCTGCTTGAACTGATTTTACCCACTCAACCTCGACCTCTAATAAGTCACTTGCCTTCAACAAACCTGTCTTTCTTTCCACACCTTTCTTCCTTGCCCTGAGATTAAACACAAACCGCTTCACCCATGCCGTTACTCGCAACAGCTTCGTCACATTGCTAAAACGCTCAATGTCGATTACACTCGCGACTCCCTGCGGCACAACCTCATTCACAACTCCTACTGTCACTCGCTTACACTCTTCAGTAACACTATCTGATGTCTCAAGATACTCACCCCTAGCTGGCCACGCCTCCTCAGGTTGCGACAACCACGTGGGACCCCTGCGCCACAACTCACTCTCAACCAGGTTAGATGCCAGCTCACCACGAGACCCGATGTCTGCAGGATTCTCTACGCCTGGACAATGCCCCCAGTCAGCCTTATTAGTCAGCTTCAAAATTTCGTTTACCCTCTGCCTTACGAATTGCTTCCACTCGCCCTTATTATTTATCCAACAGAGAGCAGTCTTACTATCAAGCCAATACCGCTTCGCACTCAACTCAATCCCGCTCAATGCACCTACAACCGTCGCCATTAGCTGCGCCAGCACTCTGCCAGACATCAGTGCCAATCTGGGAATAGTTTGGGCCTTCAACGGTGCTATTCTCGTCTTCGAAGTCAACAACTCAACATGATACGCACCATACAGCTCACATACACTATAAATTACAGCGCAATAAGCTTTCTGACTAGCATCCCCAAAACAATGCAATGAGTACTTCACATCGCCATTCATACCATACACACATCTCGGCACTCTTACCTCCTTCACTCGCTTCAAATCTTCTAACCAAGCTACAAATCTCTTCTTTCTCTCTTCATTCAACTCCTCATCCCAACCAACCTTTTCCCTACACAAGTCCTGAAACAACACCTTCATGCCAACCAATATAGGACTCGCAATTCCCAATGGATCATACATTCCCGCCATTACCTTAAGCAAATTGCGTTTCGTAGCATTCAAATCCGCCGCCTTTAGCGCTAACCCTTCCAAGTCAAAACAAAACTCATCCTTCTGACAATCCCACTCATGCCCAAGCACCTTATCAACCATCTCGCTTGCCACGCCCAACACAGATTTTGCATACGTCGCGTCATCGCCACACTCCGCATTCTCGTCTAATTTCTCATTCTCCCCGATCTTTTGCATCACAGCGCTATCATTACTCAACCACTTCCTTAATTTAAATCCACCTGTTGCCAATCTCTTCTTCGCCTTTTCTTGTAACTCAAGCGCCTCTCCTATCGACTCTGCGCCCGCAACAAGATCATCAACATAAAAACTCTCCTTCATCACTCGCACAAACTCTGGATCCTCCTCAGTGAATGTGTCTAAGTGATACCGCAATGTGGCATTCAGCAAAAAAGGCGAACAGTTTACTCCAAACACCACACGACAAAATCTGTACACTACTGGCACCAATTCATCCTTCTCGACATCTTCGACCCACAAAAACCTCAAACTATCTCTATCTGGTTCATCGACCTCAATATTGAGAAATGCCTTCTCAATATCGCCAACAAGCGCCACTTTCTTATGCCGAAACCTGACTAAAATGTCATACAACAATGGGGTCAAAGCTGGCCCAGTATGCAAACAATCATTCAGCGAAACACCCCCTTTCTTGTCCTTTGCATTCGCTTGATAGACGACCCGGCATTTAGTGGTTTTTGCATGTGTACGAATTACAGGAAAATGCGCCAAATAATGCACCTTATTCGCGCTCTCTAGCTCAAAAACCCTCTCGATCACTCCCGCCTCTTCCTGTTGTTCTACCTCCTCATTTGCATATTCGAGATCACATGAGATAAGCGCATGCGCAGTGGAGATCATCATTAGAGCGTATCCTTCAGTGGAGAGAAGTCGCGCTTTGAAACTACCTAACAAATTCGTGTTTTTTGCATTTATCTTCAAGTTTTTCTGTTTTCTAAACAACACAGTTCAGACACTAGGCGAAAGCCCTTTATGAAATATCGCTGAGGAGGTGATGAGTCTGGACTTAGAGTTGGAAAATCCTCTCAACACTCGCCAAAACTCAATGGGAGACCACGAGGCCAGAATCAATGAACCTCGAGGCGAAAGCCTGATAGGCGAGGAAACAGTCGAGAAACTCGACAATCATGCCAGCAAAGATACTCGAAAGGGAAAAGAAAACACTGGCAAACCCACCCGAAAGGGTAAGAAGCCTGCTGAAAAGCAAACAGGCAAAAAGGCCGAGGGAAAAACCTTGCAAAACAACGGCCATGTTTTGGCGCCAAAATTGTCAGGCGCTTCTACGAGCTCAGCGTCTTTAAGCACGGACGTAGAGGAGATTAAAGTTCAGTTGAAATCCATAACTGGCTCACTGGCAAACCTCACGCCTGTAGTACAGGAAATCAAAACAGCTTATGATAACTTCCAGGCGGGTGACGACGAAATGTCATCCGACACTGACGATGAAGTTAATAAAAGAGGTGAACCAGCTCCCGAGGACAATACAGAAGCTGAAGAGGGGGAAATCCCCGAGCCTCCGCCAAAAAAGGCAAAGAAACAGTTTGGTGTTCTAACTAATATGGCAAAAGTAGTCAACAAACCACAACAAGATGGAGAAGATTTAAATACAGATTTGTCGGAATTACTGACTGAACTGCTAAGCATTGGCGTGAGCAAAGAGTCACGTGATGAGCTAATGGACAAGTTTCCAACACCAGGAAATTGTAAACGGCTGGAAGTGGTGCGTGTCAATCCAGAGATATTCAATAATGTCAGTAAAGACACCAAGACTGATGATGTCATGTTACAGAAAGCCCAAAAAACACTGGTCAAGGGCATAACAGCCGTAGCTCAAGTGCTTACTGTCCTCATGAAAGTTACACATCCAGACCCAGCGGCAGACACTGCCATGCAAACACTCTCAGATGGGTTATCCCTTCTTTGTGATTCATCACATGAAATAGATCTGAGACGCAGAGCACTGTTCAAAACAGATATGAGATCTGAATACAAGTTGCTCTGCAGTGATCAAACTCCAATTAAAGATCTACTTTTTGGGTCAGAACTGGGGAAAGCTGTGAAAGAACTCACAGAGGCCAGTAAAGTGACATCAAAAATCACATCAAAACAAAGAAGGCACAATGCCAACTCCAACAGCCAACAGGGAAGGAGTGAACAAAGGAAACCATTTCCTTTTTAAGCCGGGGAAGGTACCCCATTGGAAGAAACAAAGGCAGGTACAAAAACATGGCAAGAAGTCAACCCCAGAATCAAGTGGCAAGAAAATGAGCTTACCTAGCAAACCTGTTACTAATGTTCAGGTAAGCAGTGCTCAAAATGTTACTTACACACAGAGAAACCTGTGATTAACAGTGAGAATACACTGGCAAACAAAAATATAGTAGCGGCAGGACGCTTAAGATTTCACCAGGAAGCCTGGGAAAAAATCACTTCTGATAAAGCTATTTTGGACATAGTAATGGGGTACAAAATTATGTTTCAATCCCCCCCAATACAACATTTCCAGCATAAACAACCTAATTTTAGTGAATATGAGGAGAAAGCTCTTGATGCACTTATCTTAGAACTATTGAACAAGCAGGTTATTGAAAAATGTGATCATGAACCTGGTGAATTTATATCTCCAGTGTTCTTACGATTAAAAAAGAGTGGAAAATTTAGGCTGATATTAAATGTGAAAAAACTAAATGAACATATTTACACGTCCATTTCAAGATGGATACCATTCAGTCGTGCATCAACTTGATAACAAGAAACTGTTTTATGGCATCCCTAGACTTGACTGATGCCTACTATTCAGTGTCCATCAGTCCTGAGTCACAAAAGTATCTTAAATTTCAAGTTGGCAACCACCTTTATAAATATGTGACTTTAGCAAATGGCCTAAGCTCCGCTCCCCGGATATTCACAAAACTTATGAAGCCAGTATATTCCACTTTACGAGCCAGAGGTTTACTCTCTAGTGGCTACTTAGATGATAGCTTTTTAATGGGGGAATCATATGATGCATGTATGAGGAATATTGTGGAAACTCATAACTTGTTTCGAGACCTAGGGTTCCAGGTTTCACAGGAAAAATCTGTCACTGTACCAACTCAAATCATTGAGCACTTAGGATTTAAATTCAATTCTGTTAAAATGACAATCAGTCTCACAGAAGAGAAAATCCAGAACATTATTTATCACTGCCAGTCAATTTTAGACAAGGCATTTTTCAGCATAAGAGAAGCAGCTCAACTAATTGGCATTTTAGTCTCCTATTCTGTGGGAGTGGAGTATGGCCCACTTTTTTACAAACAGCTAGAAATTGAGAAAAACGAGGCTTTGAAAACAAATAAAGGCTCATTTGAAGCTCTTATGCAGTTTTCTGAAGCAGCCAAAAGAGACATTGAATGGTGGCTACACAGCCATCAGAAATACACTAAAAAACTTTCCCAAGGCAGCCCAAACTTTACCCTTACTACCGATGCCTCCTTAGAAGGGTGGGGCGCCCATAGGGAGGGGTCCCAACCCACAGGGGCAGGTGGCTTGAACATGAAACCACTAAACATATCAACTGCCTTGAAATGGAAGCTGCAAAGCTAGGGCTGATAGCCCTTTGTGCAGAGGAAAGAGATGTTCATATCCATTTGCAGTTAGACAATGTCACAGCATTAACTTACATAAATAATATGGGTGGCACTCATTCCCATGCCTGTAATGGAGTGGCCAGGGAAATCTGGCAGTGGTGTATTGCCAAAAATATATGGCTGACTGCCTCCCATATCCCTGGAGTACAAAATGACATAGCAGATAGACTAAGTCGAAAGTTCAATGATAGAACAGAGTGGCAACTTAACCCCAAGATTTTTGGGGGCTTGGTTTTGCGATGGGGAAAACCAGAAATTGATTTGTTTGCCTCACGGAATAACTACCAATTAAAGCCATTTGTATCATGGCATGCTGATCCAGAGGCATATAAAACTGATGCATTTTGCATGGACTGGTCAAATAAATATGTATATTTATTTCCTCCCTTTAGCCTGTTATCCAAAGTTATTCAGAAAGTCCAAGAAGATCGAGTCCAGGCATTATTGATTGCACCTGTTTGGCGGACTCAAGTCTGGTTTCCAAAGATATCACATCTACTCATCAAGCAGCCAGTACTGCTACCAAGGGACAAATCACTTCTCCAGTTACCACACAACAAGACAAAAGTTCATCCTCTCTACCCCAAGATGAAAATGATGGCATGCCTCTTATCAGGGGAAAAATCCAGAATCAAAACATTTCAGCACGAGCTTGTGAGCTCATTATGTCATCATGGAGAACAGGAACTGTCAAGCAGTACAGAGTTTATCTACGTAAATGGAGGGTCTTCACAGCAGAAAGAGGTGAAGATCCCATTTGCCCTACTGTAGCCCATGTGGTTGAATTTCTAACTCATCTTTTTGACTCTGGCTGTAGCTACTCCGCTATTAACACTGCAAGAGCAGCCTTATCGTCTGCTATTGAATTAGCTGATAGTCATTACACTGTTGGGGAACACCCTCTAATCAAGAGACTAGTTAAAGCTACATACCAGAATCGACCACCACAACCAAGATACCATAGCACTTGGGATGTTTGTAAAGTGTTGGACTTACTGAAAACATGGAGTCCAGTTTCCAAGGTGACACTCAAATTGTTAACTCAGAAATTAGTTATGTTATGCATGTTAGTCACTGGGCAAAGATGCCAATCTGTTCACTTAATGGACATCAGTGGGATGTCTAAGGACGAAACCTCATATACATTTGTTATCCACAAGCTTGTGAAGCAATCTAAACCAGGAAAAACACAGCCAGTATTGGTGCTGCCTGTTTTCCCTGCTGACAAACGACTTTGTGTGGCAACATATTTAGAGGCATATCTGGAAAGAACAGAGCCACACCGCAGTCCACAAAATACTAGACTTTTTCTTAGTTACACTAAGCCCCATAATCCTGTAAGCTCAAGTACTGTTTCTAGATGGGTTAAATCAGTAATGACTCAAGCAGGTATTGATACCCAAGAATTTCGACCACATAGCACAAGGGCAGCGTCTACCTCAGCTGCATTTCAAAAGGGAGTCCCAATAGAAACTATAATGGCAGCTGCAGGGTGGTCATCACAATGCACCTTTGCTACGTATTACAAGAAAGAAGTTCGAGTGGACAATGACTTTGGAAATGCTATCCTGAGTTCTGCTTTGTAATAGTATTAAGTCTACTGGTTATTTTAGGGTTTACATTAAAACCATATGTTCAGACCATGCACAATTGTACTGGTTTTTTGACATCTCTACATTTTGTCTTGGTGGGGTTTTATGGCCCATGTGGCTTTGAAGTCTCATGTGATCTCGAATATGCAAATGAGGAGGTAGAATTAATAAATTAAACAAGCCTTACCTGTAAGGTGAAGTTTGATTGGAGTTCTACCTCCTCATTTATGCATAGAGAGATTACATGCCCACCCATTGGTTTTTAGCCTTGCTATACCCGCCCTGTAATCTTGTATTTACATGGGCCACTTCAAAGGATGATCTCCACTGCGCATGCGCTTATCTCATGTAATCTCTCTATGCATAAATGAGGAGGTAGAACTCCAATCAAACTTCACCTTACAGGTAAGGCTTGTTATTTATTAATTTTATAATAGCGTTATACTCTGCACGCACTTCCGGTTCTTTTTTAAGCCTTGTCAACACCCCTTTAACCTCGTAACGCCATTGTGATAATTACTTGCTAAACACCCATGTCCTTCCTTCCAAGGCAATTTCACGCAATATCTCTCTCCCGTGAACTCAATCCCATCTTTTAACGCTTCATGCACTACATTCTCTTCACGAATTCCAACGTCTCATAATCCCACAACTTCTGCACATTACTCTCCAACTCGGCATCAACTCTCACTTCACTTGCCCTCTCACATCCAACCAAATTTACGCAACTCACTACTGAATTAACACTGCTCATGCCCTCTTTTGGTTTAGAGGCCCCGACAAAACCACCCAAGACTAGTTTCTACTGCAACCGGCTCATCCTTTTCTCCCCTAATAGTTCTGCCACCTTGAAAACACCATAAATAATCGGCCCCAATCAACAAATCAACTTCAAGCACCTCTTCCGACTTGTTGACGTCCGAAAACCACAAAGTATGCAAATGGGGATAGTCTACTTTCCGCAACTCGACATGCTCATTTCTAAGGGGTGGACCATTAGAAATTGGGGGAGGGGGGGTGGCAATTTTTTTGTGCATGAATTTTTTTTTCAGGGATCAGGTTGTGCAAGAATTTTTTTCGGAATTTATATCATGTTTTTTACTAGCTTGGATCTCTGCAAGATTTTTTTTTTGGAAGGATTGGCCTTGCTCGAATTTTTTTTTGGGAATTGCCACCCCCCCTCCCCCAATTTCTAATGGTCCACCCCTAATTTGTGTTATTCTAGGAACTTCAAAAGCCTCGATTTTTTGTCCCTTCCCCCCATTAATTGGTAGCACTTCTAGATCAAAAACTTCCCTCAACCCAGAATCCTTTTCCTTTTGCCCAAAAGCATTAATTTCTAACCATTCCTTTCTTTTCCCCTTAAGCCCAACGGACTTAACTGTCTTACTTGTAACAAACGAGCGATGACTTCCCGCGTCAAATAAAACTCTAATTCGCGCGGTTTTCTCCCCCTTTAATACTGCTTGTGCAGTTTGTAAAGCTACGCGCCCTATCGCGCCACCCACGTGCATTGCATGACTCTCTGGTTGCCCTCTCTAAATGTGTTATCAGCACTGGACCCGTTACTATGGTTACCTCCCTCGCTTTCTCCCCTCTTATCGCATATCGAAATGTGATGCTTTCCTGAGCAAATACTGCAACCTGAACTAGAAAAACAATCGCTAGAGATATGGCCTTTTTTGGCGCAAATATAGCATCTCCCATACTTACGAAATAGCTCCTTCCTTTCCTTGTTAGTTTTAACTACGTTACAGTCCTTATGCGCGTGCTGCCCCGTGCAGAACGCACAAAAGAGTCTTTTACTAGTTCCTGTCAACAGAGCACTTGCCGATGATGGTTGTTGTTGATCTTGTCGTCGCGGCCTTTCTCCTTGTTTAACAAGCGTGCACTGCTCACGCAACTCAATTTCCTCCCTCATCTCCGCCAACAACTCCTCAATTGTCCACTGCTGTGATTGTTTCCCTCTCGTCATAATGAGACGAACACTCTCTGGTATTTTCTCCAAAATAGACGGCACCACAATGCCCTCGTACGCACCCGCGGCCACTCCTAGCGCTTGTAACTTCTATGTTTCGCTTCTAGTACGTCAATCAACCTCCTTAGCCCCGTCACGTCACGATCATTCTGTACGGCTTGTATCTTTAACATCTCGTTGATATGAGCCTTTTTCAAATTTTCTGGCTTTCCGTAGCGCTTTGTAGGATCTCTACCGCTGCTTCATAGTTTGCTGACGTTAAAGATAGACCAGCAATCGTTGCTTTCGCCGCTCCAAAAAGTGCCATCTTTAAATAGCTAAACTTATCCACTAGAGGAATGTTGGTATTTCCGTGGACATTACTTTGGAAGCTATCCCAAAACTCTTGCCATTCCTCTATCCTCCCTCCAAATTTACTCAATTGTAACTGGGAAGTAATATATCGGCGAATTTCGCCGTTATTTACAACTATAGTACTGAACTTATTGGTTTCAATATTGTTACAGTTGTAGAAATTTAAAAAATATATATATATACTTATATACTGACCTACCATTCCAGCCGTTAGATAACGGCTACACAATTACAACAGTATTATAGTTACCAAAAACCCGCCGTTAATTATCGGCGAGATGTGGTGACATTAGTATATAGTTGAAGGAAAAGTCCGCCGTTAATTAACGGCGAGATGACGTGTCA
The DNA here is from genome assembly GCA_033964015.1 of Scolanthus callimorphus. Lineage (NCBI taxonomy): Eukaryota > Metazoa > Cnidaria > Anthozoa > Actiniaria > Edwardsiidae > Scolanthus > Scolanthus callimorphus. The sequence continues at coordinate 38,566,785 of CM066911.1, forward strand.
CATTATATAATAGAAAGAAAAGTCCGCCGTTAATTAACGGCGAGATGTTGTTATAAACAATATAATGGAAGAAAAAATCCGCCGTTAATGAACGGCGAGATGTTTTGACAATACTATAATGTATAAGGAAAAGTCCGCCGTTAATTAACGGCGAGATGACGTTACACAATATATAGTGAAAGGAACAGTCCGCCGTTAATTAACAGCGAGATGACGTGACACACTATATAATAAAAGGAAAAGTCCGCCGTTAATTAACGGCGAGATGACGTGACACACTATATAATAAAAGGAAAAGTCCGCCGTTAATTAACGGCGAGATGACGTTACACATTATATAGTACAAGGAAAAGTCCGCCGTTAATTAACGGCGAGATGACGATACACCTTATAAAATGAAAGGAAAAGTCCGCCGTTAATTAACGGCGAGATGACGTGACTCATTATATAATGAAAGGAAAAGTCCGCCGTTAATTAACGGCGAGATGACGTTACATATTATATAGTGAAAGGAAAAGTTCGCCGTTAATTAACGGCGAGATGACGTGACACATTATACAATAAAAGGAAAAGTCCGCCGTTAATTAACGGCGAGATGTTTTGACACACTATATACTTAAAGGAGAAAGTTCGCCGTTAATTAACGGCGAGATGTTGGGATACATTATGAAGTCAAAGGAAAAGTTCGCCGTTAATTAACGGCGAGATGACGTGACACGCTATATAATTAAAGGAAAAGTCCGCCGTTAATTAACGGCGAGATGACGTTACATATTATATAGTGAAAGGAAAAGTTCGCCGTTAATTAACGGCGAGATGACGTGACACATTATATAATGAAAGGAAAAGTCCGCCGTTAATTAAAGGCGAGATGACGTTACATATTATATAGTGAAAGGAAAAGTTCGCCGTTAATTAACGGCGAGATGACGTGACACATTATATAATGAAAGGAAAAGTCCGCCGTTAATTAACGGCGAGATGACGTTACATATTATATAGTGAAAGGAAAAGTTCGCCGTTAATTAACGGCGAGATGACGTGACACATTATACAATAAAAGGAAAAGTCCGCCGTTAATTAACGGCGAGATGTTTTGACACACTATATACTTAAAGGAGAAAGTTCGCCGTTAATTAGCGGCGAGATGTTGGGATACATTATGAAGTCAAAGGAAAAGTTCGCCGTTAATTAACGGCGAGATGACGTGACACGCTATATAATTAAAGGAAAAGTCCGCCGTTAATTAACGGCGAGATGACGTTACATACTATATAATTAAAGGAAAAGTTCGCCGTTAATTAACGGCGAGATGACGTTACATATTATATAACAAAAGGAAAAGTCCGCCGTTAATTAACGGCGAGAGGTTGTGACAACTATATAATTAAAGGAGATAGTCCGCCGTTAATTAACGGCGAGGTGTTGTGACAAACTATATAATGTAAGGAGATAGTCCGCCGTTAATTAACGGCGAGACGTTGGGATACACTATCAAGTCAAAGGAAAAGTTCGCCGTTAATTAACGGCGAGATGACGTGACACATTATATAATAAAAGGAAAAGTTCGCCGTTAATTAACGGCGAGATGACGTGACACACTATATAATTAAAGGAAAAGTCCGCCGTTAATTAACGGCGAGATGTGGTGACACTTTATAATTAAATTTAATTTATATACTTAACGGCGAAATGATGTGACAATAATATAGGAGGAAAAGTCCGCCGTTTATTAATGGATTTGGATTTTGTCTATACTTTTATAATCGGATTTTCTGCGCAAATGTTTCTGATTGGCTAAATCGTTCGCAATCACTCCGCTTAGGCCTGAAGCTAAGGTGCATGCCTCTTCTTTTGATTTTGTTTGAATAACAATAAAGCGTCCGTTTTTGTCGTGAAATGTTCGTTCAATGGTTACCTCAAAGAACTTTGGATTAAAGTTTGAGGTATACATTGAAGAAAAACCGCGACACCTTTACTTGTGCCGTCTTGTTTCGAGTATGACTGAAAAACGCCTGCCCCTCCACCTTACCCCCCTCGAAACCAGAGCTCTACGGCTCGTCGCGAGGGCCTTCGCTGATTGGCTGAAATGGCGCTCACGCGCACACAAAACTAGCTTCATCTCGCTTTATAAAAATGTATCTCTCAAAATAACACTGTCATTCGTTTCCTATTCAAGTTTTCAACCTATGCCTTCGACTTGAACGCTCTAAAAGTAATTGTGAGTCATGAAACCCCCATTTTCCTTTACGCATGCGTCGGTGGATGCCCCCAGAGGCTCCCCCGCGAGGTGATGATCCAGGAATCTCATAAAGGTCATAAAGGGGAAACCGGATATTGGAACATGGGAAGAAAATTTGCAAATTGGCCTGCATCAAATACAAGAGGGTAGTCGCCCCTTGCCCCCCTCCCCGTCCTAAATCCCCCTGTTGTAATAGGAGTTGTTTTACGTACAAGCCGGATAAGGAAAGTGCTTGCCTTCACAAACAATGAAGCCCTGCTTTTTTGCGATTTGAGTAATTTCTAAGTCAAAAAAACTGTCACAAATGCAGACAAACTCCAAGCGCTTACATTGCAAAAATAGCTCTTCAATGTCCGGTTGCATGAGTCCACAATTCCGCAACTTCAACTTTCGTAGTGATGGAAAAGCGAGTGGTAGGCCCTGTGTTGTTGCAACACTGAGTATAGCCCCGCTTGTGTCCAGATATTCAAGAAATAGCCACTGTACTTCAAAGCAGCGTCTGAAAATACATCAGTCCACTCCTTGCAACATGTCAGAGCTCTTATACCTCTGTATCGTCGCAAAATAAACGCAAAGTTGTCATCCGTGTTCGTCATTAACAAGTTTATTACTTTAAGATTCCGGCAACGCTTTAAAATCTTGGCAATCATGTTCTGATCAATAGACGTTAACTCCAGGTCTAAATGCGTCAGGTTCCTGAGCTTTCCCACTTTGCTGAGCTTTGCCATGTAGGAACCCGTCAAAGTATAACAGTTAAATACCGAGATTCGCCAGATATGTGTAGTTTTCTTTATCAAATTCTGGAATTCTTTTTCTGTCATATACCAACAGTTGTCTAATGCAACATCATTCACAATACTGGGTATGCTTAAAACTATATGCCACGTCCTACATACCCTCTTTAAGTTAAGACGATCAGTCAGAGGAATATATGAAAAAATCACCAGAAGAACAGGGAGACACGTGTGCAGCTCGATCACCCTGCTGCAGACACTGATTTTGCTTGTTAATTTTATCATCACCAGTTACTGAGCGCGGAGATCCAATCGTCGTGGATGGCCGATCCGTTAGGGCCGACCATTTAACTTTTTTTTTATCTTCCCTCAAAAGTCAAATGGTCGCCTCCTCATCACGAACAACGCGTTGCGGTAATATCGAGTAAACGAAATAGCTTCGACTACATTATGTGCTTGTTGCTAGTTTTCGAATGACGAATACAAACAGTGCCTGTTTGCTGTGCGATAGTTTGTCACAACATCTCGCCGTTAATTAACGGCGGACATTTCCTTTCACTATATAGTGTGCCACAACACCTCGCCGTTAATTAACGGCGGACTATCTCCTTTCACTATATAGTGTGTCACAACATCTCGCCGTTAATTAACGGCGGACTATCTCCTTTCACTATATAATGTGTCACAACACCTCGCCGTTAATTAACGGCGGACTATCTCCTTTCACTATATAATGTGCCACAACATCTCGCCGTTAATTAACGGCGGACTATCTCCTTTCACTATATAATGTGCCACAACATCTCGCCGTTAATTAACGGCGGACTATCTCCTTTCACTATATAATGTGTCGCAACACCTCGCCGTTAATTAACGGCGGACTATCTCCTTTCACTATATAGTGTGTCACAACATCTCGCCGTTAATTAACGGCGGACTATCTCCTTTCACTATATAGTTTGTCACAACATCTCGCCGTTAATTAACGGCGGACTATCTCCTTTCACTATATAGTGTGTCACAACATCTCGCCGTTAATTAACGGCGGACATTTCCTTTCACTATATAGTGTGCCACAACACCTCGCCGTTAATTAACGGCGGACATTTCCTTTTATTATATAGTGTGTCACAACATCTCGCCGTTAATTAACGGCGGACTATCTCCTTTCACTATATAGTGTGTCACAACACCTCGCCGTTAATTAACGGCGAACTATCTCCTTTCACTATATAATGTGTCACAACACCCCGCCGTTAATTAACGGCGGACTATCTCCTTTCACTATATAGTGTGTCACAACATCTCGCCGTTAATTAACGGCGGACATTTCCTTTCACTATATAGTGTGTCACAACATCTCGCCGTTTATTAACGGCGGACTATCTCCTTTCACTATATAATGTGTCACAACACCTCGCCGTTAATTAACGGCGGACATCTCCTTTCACTATATAGTGTGTCACAACATCTCGCCGTTAATTAACGGCGGACATTTCCTTCCACTATATAGTGTGCCACAACACCTCGCCGTTAATTAACGGCGGACTATCTCCTTTCACTATATAGTGTGTCACAACATCTCGCCGTTAATTAACGGCGAACTTTTCCTTTCACTATATAGTTTGTCACAACATCTCGCCGTTAATTAACGGCGGACATTTCCTTCCACTATATAGTGTGTCACAACATCTCGCCGTTAATTAACGGCGAACTTTTCCTTTCACTATATAGTTTGTCACAACATCTCGCCGTTAATTAACGGCGGACTTCTGTCTTACGTATATATAGTTGTCACAACATCTCGCCGTTAATTAACGGCGGGCTTGTTGTCAGTAATATAAGGTATTATAAAAAATTTTGCAATTATTTTACTGTTGTAGTTTAATGCAAGTATTACTACAAACAGCTATAGTTGTAAACAACGGCGGACTTCGCCGTTGTAAAATGTCCGATTGTAACTTTGGCAGTCGCACACGTACTTCGTGACTAATCCCAGTCGTGCTCTGACTACTTGGCGTCGAGGGCTGACTCATTGGTGTTTGCGGGACGGGCGTTGGCTCGATCAGATCTCTCACGCGAGCAATGGCCGTCCGCACTTCTTCTTTAATCTTTCCTGCACCCTCGATCTCTGTTCCAAGCTCCTCCTCTCCACTTTTGTCCGTGATGATTTCTAGAATCTCGTCATCGAGCTTTTTAAGTGTGTCCAACTGCTCCTCGAGCGTTGCCTTCAGAGCTTCGGCTTTAGCCTTCAACTCTATATTGTAACTTCCAACCAATTCCTCGATATCCTTTAAGGTTTTTGTTGCATACCCTCTGTGACCGGCTCTAATCTTTCGTTTTTTTCGTTAGCTGTTCCGCCATCTCGATTCGAAGGACCACTGTGTCGCGGAGCAATCTCCGCGCGCTTTTCCAATGCGACTAAGAACTTCCACCAATCATGTATTTTGCGTATTTTTATTCCAACTCGACTCTCCGTACGTTCTGACAATTCTTACAATTCTGGAGTTCTGAGATAATATACAATGCTTTTAACATTCTACTACGGAAATTGCTTACATTCTTTGATTGCATGTGATAATAGTATAATTTATTTATCTTATCTTAACAAACAATTTAAAACCACAACTAAATTAACTACCAGAATAATCGAACTAAATGTTGCTGTCAATAGCTCTCTAATGTTCCCCGACAATTCTTTTGAAACTTTACAGTTTTACTAATACGGATGTGTAGAATTGGAAACTGGATTTCATGTTCGGATAACTATTATATATTAATAATCAATATTGCATACTTTCTTTCCATATGGTTTTTCGGGTATTCTAGCTAGAGCATACAAGATTAAGCGGGAATACCAAATCATTGCCTAACCGCTAAATTGCGGGATCTATCAATTACCCGCTCTCCCCCTTTTTTCAGCTGCTTGAACTGTTACCAGGGATTGACGTCAGCGTCATTTACGCCGCTACCGAGTTCTGCGGGGTCAGTGTCGAACGCCGTTATAACACGTGACAATGTGGACTCAGAGGAATATGGCAGTTATGACGTCATACCTGGATACGAGGCTATGGTGGCGGATGATCAAGGGAGAATTGTGCGCAGAGGGACGCCAGGTCAGTGGTCGGTCTACCTTGACAGAACCCAAAAATGGCAAGATTCCTACCCTAAGGTCAGCTAAAGTCCGATAGGCTCGATTCTTTGCATAGAGTATCCTTATACAATAAGAAACAAAAAAGAAAATGAGTATTTTTTTTCTAATTGATCCGTCTTTAAGATATGAGGAGTTACACTTTTGTTGCTGCAGCACTTTTTGACATTTTTTTGTTAGAATTGTACAAATTTTGCCATAAAACAATGCAGTAACCAAAGTTTAGCAGCTGATATCTTAAAGACGGATCAACTAGAAAAAAATACTCATTTCTATTTTGTTTCTTATTGTATACGGATACTCTATGCAAAGAATCAAGCCTATCTGGCTTTACCTGACCTTAAGGTGGCTCCCGAGTATTTATTGCAGAAATAGACCTCAACTTCTAGCGTATGTTTGACCCTGAAAAAATCTTCCGATTTCCATAATTGTTCTCACAGAGCTTAAGCAACCTCTGCACTACCAAATGGTGTAGTTCATTTGATATATTAAGCTCGTCTGTTAAGGATATTTAAAATTTCCAAAGGAGATGTTTTTAGAATAATTGTTATAACTTGAAAATTCGACCGTGAATGATCTTATTACCAGCTAAAATCGCATCCATATAACAAGGGTTTACTCAGAGAAATGCCCAGGTCAGCTTTTCCCATGCGATTTAAGTTGTAAACGATGTAATAATTTTACCTCTAAAAATGTTTTATTCCGCTTCTGTTTAGTGTGCCGAGCGCGGATATCAGAAAAGCAGGGAAGCTCTTCAGTATTATCTCGGCTAATGTTCACTCTCAATTATATAAAGAGAAAATAGAATCCAGTATCTACGAAAGTGATATTTAATAAACGAATGAGAGCAACGTCTTGTCCAGAATGTGATGTTGCTATAATATTCACTTCGAGCTTGAAATACCTAAATTGCTGGAATTGTTTCGCAAGTTTCTTTCGTGAGAGGTAGAGTACAACCAACTGAGAAGACTTACCAAGTTTGGGCTCGTCTTTCCAATACTATGTTGAGAAACATTATCCACAAGGAGTCAGTATTTCTTCTTCGCTCCAAACAACGCCAAGAAAACCCATATGTTATGAACTCAGCGTTCTCGTCTCAGTGCACATGGTGCTAAATACTTCACGTGCGACGCTTTCTCGACCCGCGGGATCGCGGAACAGCTACCGGTATTAACTTGTCTTACTTCGGACTAGGAAGCGTCGCACGTGAATAATTTAGCGAAGTGCACTGAGGCGAGAACAGTGCGCTCATAACATGTGGGTTTTCTTGGCGTTTGTGTTGGAGCAACGAAACACTGACTCCTTTTGGATAATGTTTCTCAACATAGTATTGGAAAGACGAGCCCAAACTTGGTAAGTCTTCTCAGTTAGTTGTACTCTACCTCTCACGAAAGAAACTTATGAAACAATTCCAGCAATTTAGTTATTTCGAGCTCGAATTGAATATTATAGCAACAGCACATTCTGGACAAGAAGCTGCTCTCATTCGTTTATTAAATACCGCTTTCTGTAGATACTCGATTCTATTTTCTCTTTTATATAATTAAAAGTAAACATTAGCCGATATAATCCTGAAGAGCTCCCCTACTTTTCTGATGTCCGCGCTCGGCACACTAAACAGAAGCGGAATAAGACATTTTTAGAGGTAAAATTATTACATCGTTTACAACTTAAATCGCATGGGAAAAGCTGACCTGGGCATTTCTCTGAGTAAACCCTTGTTAGTATGGATGCGATTTTAGCTGGTAATAAGATCATTCACGGTCGAATTTTCTAGTTATACCAATTATTCTAAAAACACCTCCTTTGGAAAATTTAAAATATCCCAAACAGACGACCTTAATATCAAATGAACTACACCATTTGGTAGTGCAGAGGTTGCTTAAGCTCTGTGAAAACAATTATGGAAATCGGAAGATTTTTTCAGGGTCAAACATACGCTAGAAGTTGAGGTCTATTTCTGCATAAATACTCAGGAGCCACCTTAAGAGACCAAAACCCGTAATTTACCCCCCCCCCCCCCCCACGGGCATCTAATAGCCCTTAAGGGGCCTCACGCTAGGTAGCTTACGCTAGTGATTATAGCCTATATTTTCCTCCAGGGCATACATTCATTACGGTATACCTTCGTTTTATTACGCATTCATCAAGGTGAAATCTACATTCGTGGAGCTGGCTTATACCAGGACACGGATTCGCTAGAATTGAGAGGAATGCGTTACACGACGCCCAAAACCGTGACAGGTTGCATCGAACCAGCGACTGGGGCGCCATTACCGAGAACGGGAAATTAAGGATCCTGGGACGAGTCGATAACCTTATCAAATGCGCTTCAGATTCTATTCAACCTGCAGAGACGGAGTCCGTTTTGTCAAACCACCAAAATGTCGCCGCTGTTGTCGCCGTCGGCGTTCCTGATGCGCGGCTGTATGAAGTTGTCTGCGCATGTGTCATCTTGAAATCCTGTCCCCATGGCAACCAGAAGGAAGCCATTGCAGAGTTAGACGATTGGTGCGCGGCTAAGTTCCCTTGTAGCTCTATTGGTATGTCTGCTCAGCCCAGACATTATGTTGTGCTGGAGAGTTTTCCAGTGACTAGAACAGGCAAGACAGACAGGAAAAGGCTAAAAAAAGATTGCTAGAGAGAAGCTTGGGATGTAAGAACGCTAATTAGTGTACTATTATGGTAGGCGTTGGTTTAGGGGACTTTTGGGAGCGGGTTTGCTGGATAGAAATTGGGTTTGCAAAATCTGTAAAAGTAGTTTCTACTGTCAGGGTGCTATTACCTAGGAGCGTCCATCTCCCATGCTATCACAGTTTAGTATAAACCAACTAATGGTCTATTATAAATCCTGCATTCTGATTGGCTGAGCTAGTAATGGTCTATTAGTGATAGACCGTGCCTGGCAAAACCACCACCTTTCTTTGCATTATTTCAACATAAAATAATGGAATTCATTGCCAAAACCGACCAACTAGTTGGTTTATACTAAAACAATTAGACCTCTCGTCCTCATGTGCTATGATATCAATAGACCATTCGGCCTTTGGCCTCATGGTCTATTCATCATAGCACATTCGGCCTTGATGTCTAATTGTTAAGTAACAGCGTATTGGAAAATGAGGCCTGTACGAAGTTATTTTGAGTTTCACATTTTCATGCAAAGCCTACACCACACATTCGCTCAGCCAATAGACCATTATTTTGTTTACAGGTTGAGCTCATTAGCATAAGCAATGTTCAGCATCGGACTATTCGAGGGAGCTATAAAATGAAGAGTTCTGTATCAATAGTGGGCTGTGAGTGAAACATAATTGGAAAATTTTATATTTTGAATTCTAAGCGTGTGTGGTGCAACGTTCAATTTAGAGAAAACAGGTGAGCTAATGACCGTTTTGCCCCAATGATTTCATGTAATTTTGAAAAAAGCTTCAACTAACCGGTAAAATGATATGGAAACAGGTCAAACCTTTCTTAAGAATAAGAAATGAGCTTATCGTAAGCTTTTCATTGTATTTTTCAAAGCTTAATTCAGCTTTTTAAAAATTTCGTGAAATCATTGGGACAAAAAGCCCATTAGCCCAAATGTTTTCTCTAAATTCAACCTTACGCCACGCGCTCCATAATTTCGTTTTTTAGCTTAAATTTTCTAATTACATTTTATTCACTGCCCCTTATTAATATTCAGAACGTATCCTTCTCTAGCTCCGTTGAGTACCCTGATTCACTATACTGTAAACAAATGACGTCACAGTATCATTACTGTGACGTCATTTGTGTTTACAGTATAGAGAATGTAGGTAACGTAAGCTTTGTTCAGAGATGTTTATTCAACCTACAAATCTATTCTAAAAATAACTTCAGACCTGCTTTATAATCCAATTCGTTGTTACACCTTCCTAACCCTAGATGGACGCTCCTACCCTGATACCGACCACATGGAACACGCCCAATAAACAAATAAACATCAAGTTCTTCCATCCATCTTCCATTTTTTTTTCTCATCTGGTAAAGTGGGGTGTGTCGAGGGGGTGGGTAAAATAAAAGTTCTCAGCTGGTAGGTAGGGTTTGTTTAAGGGTGGGAACGGGCGGGGTTCAATGTGAAAAAAATGCAAAAACAAAAAAAAAATTATATGTACATGTTGAAAATATAATAAAATATTCATTTATCTAAAAAAAGTTCTTCCATCCCATCATTAAAAAAAAGTAACAAAACATGTTCCGAACATTTAAACTTGGCCCGGGGAGGGGGGGGGGGGTACTCCCTCATATAAGGTGTACGGGTATGCGCCGCCCTTTAGGCTATGTTTTTTTGAGCTCCTGAGGTCTGCGGTAGGATATCGTTTTTTCGCTTGTTTGGTCACTGATAAGGTATGTATTTAGTATGGCTACCCAAATGCAAACACATTTCGATCAAAGTTTTACCGCAATTGGTGGAAAGGCAGTTTATTTTACTAACCTTCAGAACCTTTTCATGATTAACAAAATACCGCTTTGATAGCGACCTGTTGGACCACCCCGCCGGCCGGGTGACGAACTTCTGGTCTGCGGTGGGGTATACAATTTTGACCTTAGGTCTACGGTAGGGTATATAAAACGAGGATTTTTGGTCTCTGATAGGGTCAGGTTTTCGCGACATCGGCGGCACAACCTTAACCAAAAATTAGTGGAGTACCCCCCCCCCCCCCCCCCCCCCCCCCCCCCCCCCAGAAACTTGGTGATTCCCAGTTCTTGTCTGTCCTTCCTTGTATAATAGAGTGGTTTTCATCCGGCTGTGAAAGAAAAACTAATAGTCAGTGTTTAATAGTGTCTACTAGTCATAATTACAAAGGAGAATACAATACAAATGACTTTCGTAGTGTATAGTAGTGCCTATTTGGTTAGTATCTATTTCACAGTTGGATGAAAACCACTCTACTGCCGGGCTATTTGTCTGATCAAACTGAAAGGGTTCAGAAGCGAGCCTGGAGAAGCGCTAGCAACTAGATGCAAATTTGATGTCAATTTTTGAAAGGCGCGAAATATCTTGCCCTACTCTATCTAATCAGATTATACGAGAGAGTGATGGCCAACATAAATGGCTGGACTCACCATACAGTTCAAAGCCGGCCGGGAAAATACGAGACACAAAATCCCTCAACTTGTCGCTCGTCCACATCAAATTCACAACTTGTCGCGCAACATTTTATTGATTTATCCAATCTATTCCCGTCGAATCTATTCTATTCTTGACTCGCGAGCTTGCCTCTAAGTTACGAAAGCGCGGTTATGAGAGAGTTTAATCCAATATATAATACTAAATAATAGTACATTCGGATAATTAAAAAAGTACATTCGGATAATTAAATGCCACAAAATACATACTTGTTAGTCAAACAATTTTAAACCTCACCACAAAACTTGAGGCTGAGTTTCATGATTGACTCATCTTGCGTACTTAAGATGTATTTAAATAAATGTTTATCATCAAATTTACGAAAAGAACTATTCACTAATCGCAAAGCCGTTAGCAAGCTGTCGCGCACTTTCTTAGAGTGACAACAAGACATCAGTGCATGAAACTCATCCCCGGTTTGACCCGAATCACATAGGGTACATAAACGTTCATTCAGGGGCAAGCCACTGTACCGACCAGATTCAATGGGCAGCTTGTGAGCAGAGACCCTGAGTTTAGTCACAGCTTGTCGATATTTAACATTTGCTTCGTCAAGTAGGTTTCATATTGCACTTGACTATGCTGTAAGTTCTTAAGGTTACTGAGAACCTTCGCGCACCTCCTCGGAAAAAAAATCATACAACTCCTTAGTTTAACCAAAACATGTCAATCTATATATCGTTGGAAAGCTTATAAAATGGACTAGCAGTCTATGACAACAAGAAATAACTTTTTGATAAACAGAATTTTTTTGAAGGTTTTATTAAAAGTTGGGTGTGACACTTTCAAGAGCTATCGCTGCCGAACTGCTTGACCTTGATTCCCAAGTAAAACATTGTTTTAATCCTTAAAGGTGTTTCTCAAAAACCGTGTCTGCGTTTTTTAAAATTTTGCGTTGTTCAAAAGTTATGGAACTTTTAAATTTCCAAGGTAAAATTTAATAGAATTTTCACGCTCTAAAAATTTTAAAAAATCATAACTTTTGAAGTAAACAAAATTTAAAAAACGCAGACACAGTTTTTGAGAAATACCTTTAAGGATTAAAACGCTGTGTTTCTTGGGAGTCAAGGTCAAGCAGTTCGACGGCGATAGCTCTTGAAAATGTCACACTCAATTTTTTTATAAAAGCTTTAAAAAAATTCTGTTTAATAAACGTTACTTCTTTTTGCCATAGCCTGCTAGTTCATTCTATAAGCTTTCCAACGATATATAGGTTGACATGTTTGGTTAAACTAAGGACGAGTATGATTTTTTTTCCGAGGACGTGCGCGAAGGTTCTCAGTAACCTTAACTTACCACTTTGACACTGAATCTGGTCTGTCCAGTAACTACTGAAAAGTTTAAATAATTTTCCCTTTAAGCATTTACCGAAGACATGTTAGGGGTGGACCATTAGAAATTTGGGGGAGGGGGGGTGGCAATTCCCAAAAAAAAATTCGAGCAAGGCCAATCCTTCCAAAAAAAAAATCGTGCAGAGATCCAAGCTAGTAAAAAACATGATATAAATTCCTAAAAAAAATCTTGCACAACCTGATCCCCGAAAAAAAATTCCTGCACAAAAAAATTGCCACCCCCCCTCCCCCAATTTCTAATGGTCCACCCCTTATTGTTTACTCGGTACACTGAAATCACTAAGGTTACTGAGAACCTTCGCGGCACGTCCTCGGAAAAACAATCATACACGTCTTTAGTTTAACCAAAACATGTCAACCTATATATCGTTGGAAAGCTTATAGAATAGACTAGCGGGCTATGGCAAAAAGAAATCTATTTTGGATATCGTAATTTTTTAAAGCATTGATTGAATATTTTGGTGTGCCATTTTCACGAGCTAACGCTGTCGAACTACTGGACCTTGACTCCCAAGTAACATATTTTAATCCTTAAAGGTGTTTCTCAAAAACAGTGTCTGCGTTTTTTTAAATTTTGTCTAGTTCAAAAGTTTTTTTAAAGCGTGAAAATTCAATAAAATTTGACCTTCAAAATTGAAAAGTTTGATAACTTTTGAACAAAGCAAAATTTTAAAAATCGCAGACACGGTTTTTGAGAAACACCTTTAAGGATTAAAACAATGTGTTACTTGGGAGTCAAGGTCGAGCTGTTCGACAGGGTTATCTCTTGAAAATGTCACAGACGATTTTTTTATAAAATCTTTAAAAAAATTATATTTATGAAAAAAATTATTTCTTTTTGCCATAGCCCGCTAGTCCATTCCATAAGCTTTCCAATGATATATAGGTGCGCGAAGGTTCTCAGTAACCTTAATAAAATTACAATCACACATTTTCAATAGATGGTTTACAAAATCACAGGCTGTCGACTATTAACAATGCATTCTCTTGCAGCACAACCAACAAGAGATATTGAAAAATAGGATCCTTAATTCGGAGCCAGAACTTCGTCACCAGGGTCGAGATTTGAACAATCAGTGGAGCCTTTCCCAGTTCCCCATAAACTGCTAAATTAGTAGCTTTGAGTTAACTCCAGAATCCGTTTGAAAAACTTCAGTTGTAATCTCTCTACTTTGTTAACAACATTGAAAAACTTCTTTTTAAGGTTACTGAGTACCTTCGCGCACGTGTTCGAAAAAAAAATCATACACGTCCTTAGTTTAACCAAAACATATCAACCTATATATCGTTGGAAGCTTATAGAATGGACTAGCGAACTATGGCAAAAAGAAATAATTTTTTCATAATTAGAAATTTTTAAAGGTTTACTAAAAATTCGGGTGTGAGATTTCCAAGAGCTAACGCTGTCGAACTGCTCGACCTCGACTCCCAAGTAACACATTGTTTTCAACCCTTAAAGTGTTTCTCAAAACCGTGTCTGCGTTTTTTAAAATTTTGCTTTGTTCAAAAGTTATCGAACTTTTAATTTGGAAGGTCAAATTTTGTAGAATTTTCACGCTCTAAAAATTTAAAAAATTCATAACTTTTGAAGTAAACAAAATTTAAAAAATCGCAGACACGGTTTTTGAGGAACACCTTTAAGGATTAAAACAATATGTTACTTGGGAGTCATGGTCCAGCAGTTCGACAGCGTTAGCTCGTGAAAATAGCACACCAAAATATTTAATCAATGCTTTAGAAAAATTACAGTATCGATAAGTGATTTCTTTTTGCCATAGCCCGCTAGTCAATTTTATAAGCTTTCCAACGATATATAGGTTGTCATATTTTGATTAAACTAAGGACGTGTATGATTTTTTTTCCGAACAACGTGCGCGAAGGTTCTCAGTAACCTTAAATACATCAAAATTCGGAAGAGATATGGACCCCAAATCTCACAACCGTACAGGAGTATAGGGACATTAGATACGTGCTTGAGAAGCGCGTGATGGGCGCGTAAGACCTTGTTATATAGCCTGTTTAAAGCGATCTTAAAGGTTCCCGAACAATGAACATAACACGTGACATAACATAACACGTGACATAAGGTCATTACGTAAAGAAGGCTATAATCAGCACGAATCGACCTTCTCTTTAGATCAATTGTGCTGTCGAAAATATCCTCTGCATTGCCAGTTACGGAGCTAGTCCCTCAGACTTGTACACGGTACAGTGTTTTCTCGATAGGTGCCATAAGAGGCGATATATTTCAGAGCCAATTAATAATTTGACATGCTGCTAAATATGACCGTCGATTATTTTTGAAAACTAAAAGTACAACTTCTCACCCTCTATACAGTTTAATTCCTCAAGTTAAAGAGGCTTCGAGGCGCTTACGGCACAGAACTCCACATTTGCCAAGGGTGAACACAGAACGTTTTAAGGACAGCTATTTTAATAGGCTAATTTTTAGATACAATTTAGCGTTATAAATTTTAACTGTGACTCTATATATTTATCATTGTAATTTTAACTATTGTTGCTCGGAGGCGACCGCAGGGAGCCGGAGAGCAAGTCTATTCTTGACGTTGTATATCAGATGGGAGTAGATTTTTCATGTCCAGTAACAGTAATGTGACAAGTCAAAAACTCCTTCATCGCGTTTCCGGTTTGATCGCATGATTCGCGAGGGTACAAGGGTCAAGTTCCGACTTTGTTTACAGAAAAGTCTTTGACTCGAGGTTCTTTCGGCACATTTCGTATCTGCAGGTCAGCGGTCAATTTCTGCGCATGCGCGAGATGTTAATATAGCAGGAGATAGTAGGACATTTTTCATGTCCACAGGTCATGTGACCAGAGCGATCGGCACATTTCCGTTGTGCATTCGTGCATGGTTCGCGAGATACAAGGGTCAAGTCAAGCTCCGACTTTGTTTAAGTCTTTGTTTGTCTCCGGGTCACCGGGATATTCGGCTATCGTGACTCGAGGATCTTTCGGCACATTTTCGTTATTCATTCGTGTTCGTATCTGCGGGTCAGCGGTCATTTTCTGCGCATGCGCGAGATGTTAATATAGCAGGACATTTTTCATGTCCACTTAGTCATGTGACCAAGGCGATCGGCACATTTCCGTTGTGCATTCGTGTGACTCGAGGATCTTTCGGCACATTTCGTTATGCATTCGTGTTATTCGAAGAATAATCGACTCAGTTGCGCGATGTCATGTGAGTCGGGTCCCGGGACGCGTGGTCCAATCGTAGGTGCAACATTTCCACAGGCACAAGCACATTCTGTGGGTTTCTGAGGGTTTTTATCTGCGATTTGTGGTGAGTATAAGGCATGAATTATTTTCAATATCTTCGCAGAGGTTATCTCAGCTTTAAAAGTACGTTGTCAAACGAGTTTCGTGAGAATTCTCTCAAAATTCGTGGCGTTTTAGCGCCGCCAAATCGCACATTGCTACAGTCATGGCCGCTTCCTCTCTCAAGCTCAACACGTTTGGCTTCTAGGCCAAATCTCGCCTATTTAAGGGGGCTGCCTGGATGTGGAATATCCAGGACTCCTCCTATTTGGAGGGAATTATATCAGTCCCGGTGTGGACTTTCAAACGCCCGACTATTACAGCGGGCAGTCAAATCAACCCGAATTCGGGCAGTCAAATCACCCTACTTTTACAGCGGGCAGTCCATCACCTTTCGCCTCGTTGGAATGCGTGGCGTATGGGTATCAATCAGAAATTCAAACACAATTTGATGAGTGTAAGGCTTGGGAGAGTCAAACAACGGATAGAACTGTACAATGAGCTAAACAATGTTTGTTCGGTTTCAATTGAGAACACTGATAGCGGTAACAGAACTTTGAAAGCTGAGACGACCTCTTGCTCAAGCAGCTCAGGCATGCTGTTATTCTCTAAACCTTCGTACCAGTGTAAGGATAATTTGCATGTGATTGTGTATAGACATTCTATCAGAAAGCGTGTCAAAGACAAGAAACGAAACAGTCGCAGGGAACGATCTCCCTCGAGATTTTCTAGAAAACAGTTAATGCAAATTTTACGTAAGAGAAAACTAAGAAAGACATTTAAATGCATGCTTAAAAAAGCTGCTCCGCAATCATCAGAAATTTATAAACTTGCCAGCAATTACAAGTATTATTTTGTGCTTTCCTGCAAGAAAAGTTGCAGTTTTTTCAGCAAGTATTTTTATTCATCAAGTATCAGAAAGTTATGTTGTGCTAAAAAAAGCAGAAACTTACTATACACTGTTTCAAATGTTTCATGTTGCTGTAAAACACTGCCTGATTTGAAAGGTGGCATGTTTAGAAATAGTGCAATTAGTGTATCACCTTGGAATGTTTTAGTCCGAAAGTTGTTGTTACAAGGTTTATCACCTCTTGATGTTGGTGGTGATGGCTCATGTTTTTTTCGAGCTTGCTCACATCAGGTTTTTGGTCAACCTGAAAGGCATCAAGAAATCCGTATGGCTGGAGTTAATCACTTAAATAACCATCCAGAACATTATGTGGAGAGTTTTTCAGGTAGCTGTTGGCAAAATTACATGTTAGAAATGTCTCAACCACAGACTTGGTGTGATAATATTATTATTCAAGCTGTGTCCAATGCATTGAATTGTTTGATTCATATAACTGACTCGACTGAAGGGTCACCTGCAAAGCTAATAACTCCTTCTGTTATGACTCAAGATGCAGAAAGACCTGTGCTCTTTTTGGGTTATATAAATGGTTTACATTATGTTTCAGCTGTACAAAATCAGAATATTCCAAATATGAATACAATGGCTGGTCTGGAAAGAAAGATTTTAGTAAACAATGATGCTAAGGAAAAAAGACTGACAGAATTAAGAGAATTTAAGAAAACTAAAATATCCAGTGAAACTCCTGAAGCCAAACTACGAGATTGGCAAAACAAAGAGAGTACAAAAGAGCCCAGAGATCACGTGAGACACCAGAAGCCAGAGAAAAAAGACTATCAAAAGAAAGGGAACGCTATAAGGCCAAGAAATGGCAATATATTAACAAATAAACAATATACAGATTCTCATGTGATTATTGATAATGTGACGGAATCACAAGAAACTCAGACTGTAAGAACAATGAATGTGGAAAATTCTTCAGTAGGTCAATCACAAATTAATGTGCAGCAAAACTATTTAAAAGCATTTAATGTAACCTTTGATGGTCCCCTCCATGAGCAACCTTGGGCAAGATCTAACATGCAGAAATTTCATCAGTCTCTAGAATACTCAATAAATCAGTGTGTGATTTGCAAAGAAGCATGGCCATTAAAAGGGATGGTTCAAAATGTTAATTTATTTACTTGTCAACGATGTTCCAGAGATAAGCACACCCCTAAAGCATTTTGTGCTGAAATTTTATGATACCAGGGCCTGTACCACAAGAATTACAAGGGCTCACCCAAACTGAAGAAATGTTGATTGCTCGTGCACTACCTATTATGAGAGTTTATATTAAACCTGGTGGACAAAGGGGTTATTCAGGCCATTGTATAAATTTGCCCCAAAATATAAAAGAGCTTGCATCCACTTTACCAAGATATCCCAAAGATATTCCGGTCATAATAGTAAGAACAAAAGGGAAAAACAACACCTTTAAAGATGTTAATGTTAGAAAACAAAAAGTTTACAATGCTTTGCATTGGCTTGTACAGAATAATCCACATTATTCAGATGTAAATATTGATAACAATGCACTGAACTGTTTACCAGATGATGGCATTCCTCCTAGCCTTTTGACAGTTGAGTCAGACAATGATATTTTATTAGAAGATACAAATGAACCAGATCAAGGCCCTACTGGGGAAAATGTAGATGATGTTGTATATGATAAGTCAGCAGAAATGACAGTTTTTTACCTGTTGGTCAACAGCAGCCACAGGAATTGACTGCAATTAGGAATTGCCTCTCTGCCGACAAACCACTGAATTGGCCATCACAAGATGAGCAACCAATAAATGAATATAATACTCCATTTCTTGCGACCATGGCATTTCCAACATTATTTCCTTATGGGCTAGGTGATCCAACAAATCCATCAGTTGTGAGAGATGTAACACTCCATGAAAGTATCAAACATTTACTAAAGTTTGCAGAAAGACGGAAAAATAAGTGGTATTACCGATTTGCTAGCCACCCCAGATTTTCATACTGGGCTTTTGACATGATTCTAAGAAAGAGAACATTGCAACAAAGTGGAATATTTTTAAAACAAAACCAGGAGAGGCTCATTTGACAATTGATGAATTACAAGAAATGGCTGCTACTGATAGTTCACCAACTTTTATGTCTAAAGTTTCCAGGTATGTTGCAACATACCTGGCACGAATTCATATTGGTATAAAGTTAGAGAAGAGCTTAAAGCTATAGTTACTACAGTTGGTACACCAACTTTCTTTTTCACATTCTCATGTGCTGATATGCACTGGCCAGAGTTACATGATTTGCTCAGCAGTGGTGCTGTCAGCAGTGAAGAAAGACGCCAGAATGTTATTGATAATCCACATATTGTTGACTGGTTCTTTACTAAACGAGTTGAAAGTTTTGTTAAACATTGGCTATATGACACTCTTGATGCTGAGTGGCACTGGTACAGGTTTGAGTATCAAGGACGAGGCAGCATCCACTGTCATGGTACAGCCAAACTTAAAAATGACCCTGGCTTATGTGAGCTTACAAGATTGCACTAAAAGGTTTCCTGGCAGAGAAATGCAGAGATAATAGTAATGACAATAGAGCCATTTCAAATCTTGAAGTTGAAATTGAGGCTGGTATTAAGGCCAGCAAGAGAATCTGTCAGTATGTGGATTGGTTACTTACTACAATAAATCCAAATCCCCCAGATGAAGACATGTGGATAAGACCACAAATTCATCCTTGCCAGAAGAGATATGGTCAGGACATTATGAATTCTGACATGCAATCAGATTATTGTGATTTACTAAACATGGTGCAGCGTCACACTCGATGCAGCACTGCCTATTGCCTTAGAAAACGAAATAATGAAAACGAATTGAAGTGTCGCTTTAATTTTCCTATTGACTATTGCCAACAAACTAAATTAGTTTTTGAGCCAATTCACAGCAACAGTGGTGATACACAATACAGAGCAAAGATTGTTACTGCAAGAAATGACAATCGCTTGAACAATAATCAGCAGCTACAGTTGCAAAGTTGGAGAGCAAATTGTGATATTCAAGTAGTTATTGATCACTATGCTTGTGTGGAATATCTTACCAAGTATGCAGCCAAAGGGGAACCACGCACTCCACTGTTAAAAACAGCCTTTAATACCATTGTTAATGTCCCAAGTAATAGTAACCCTCACAGGGCTATTAAAAAGATAATCATGAAAACCCTGGGTGAGAGAGATTATTCAGCACAGGAGATCATGCATCACCTTCTTTCCTTAAAATTTCATAGTTCTTCATTCCATGTAATACCTGTCAGTTTGATAGGGTCTCGCAAATTAAAAGTAGCCTCTACTGAAAAGGAAAAGCTTGCTCTGAGGACTCCCTCTTGGACCTTTATGCCAATCGATTGAATTATGAAAAAATCCAATGAAGTTAGTAACCTCAATTTTGTAGAATTTGCAACTAAATATAAAGTTGTCAATAAGAAACTTACCAAACAGGCAGATAATGTCGTACCAAGAATTTTCCCTACCTACTCTTCAAATCCAAAAGGTCCAAATTTCCCATTTTATTGTAAATATCAATTAATAAGATATAAACCTTGGAAATTATCACAAGATGATGCTTGGAATAATTTAGAGGCAACAAATGAGAACTTCATCCAACAATGGCAAGAATTTCTTCAAACACCATATGCACAGAAGGTTGTTCCAGAATGGTTTGACAAACTCCAGGATGTTATCAAAATGCAGCAGGTTATAGATGATGAAACAGACCATTCTGAATCTGATACCAACATTCGTGAGGAATGGATGATTTTAAGTGATCTCCATACACCATTCCAAAAATCTTTTCAAGATCGCTCAGAAGATGGATGTGACTGGCACCAGGACAGGATTTACTATAATCATCAACAGATTGGTGAAATGCCAAAATGGGTGAAAACAAAAAAAGAACAATCAACATTAAATCTGCCAACCTACACAAGTGTAAACACGGCTACATTTAGTGAAATGCAAGATATAGCTTACAACATTGTAAGGTCACATTCAGATAATGCTTTGATTGCCAAAGAAAGTCTTTGCCTTATTTTGATTGGAGTAGCGGGAACTGGAAAAAGCTATCTCATCAATGCTATCCGTTCACTTTTAAAAAAAGGTGTGCTGTAGCTGCAACAACAGGAAAAGCATCTTATAACATACAAGGAGTTACTATCCATTCCCTGTTGAAACTACCTGTAGGTCCAAGGGGTCATAAAGACCTTACTGGGCAAAGCTTGAGTAGATTACAAGAAGCTCTTAAGGATATAGAGTACATAATCATTGATGAATACTCAATGCTAGGACAAGTTATGTTTGGCTGGATAGACAGACGTTGCAAACAAGTAACAGGACATTATGACCAGCCATTTGGAGGCTTTTCAATAATTTTAACTGGCGATCCTGGACAATTACCGCCAGTTGGTGACAAACCTCTTTACCATGCTAAACCAAGCAATAATATTGGAGAACAAGGTTATCTTGCATACAGAATGTTTGATAAGTTATCAAATTAACTGTGAATCAGCGTGTCCAGGTACTGACCCAAATCAAGAACAGTTCCGCAACTTGTTATTACGGTTACGTAAAGGTCAAACAACTGTTGATGACTGGAATTGCTACTCACACGGCAACCTTCTAAAGTCTCTAATTTACAAGAGTTTGAAGAAGCTATAAGATTATTCTACAGTAATGAGATGTTGGAAAATTCAATTTTAACAAACTAACGGAATTGAGGAAACCTATTGCTAACATTAATGCCCGCCATTCATCACCTTTAGCAAAAAAGGCCAGCCCAGATGAAATGTCAGGTTTAGAACCATACATTATTATCGCAAACGGTGCAAAGGTGATGCTAACCATGAATTTATGGCCAAGTGTTGGTCTCTGCAATGGAGCTACAGGAATCGTGAAACATATTATTTACCATACAGATAATCAACCACCGGATTTGCCCATTGCAGTCATTGTTCAGTTTGACAACTATACAGGCCCATCTATTTTAGACACAGAACCATCATGTGTACCTATATGTCCCATAACTGCATCAGCTTACTTGTTAGATGGCATCCATGAAAGACAACAATTACCTCTTAAGCTTGCGTGGGCAATAACAATCCACAAAAGTCAGGGACTAACTTTACCAAAAGCATGGGTTGGTATTGGAAAAAAGGAAGCAACTTTTGGCATTTCATATGTTGCAATAAGCAGAGTAAAGGCTTTATCTTCATGTATTATAGAGCCCATGACTTATCAAAGATTATCACGTTTAAAGTCATCACCAACACTACATTTTCGCTTAGAAGAGGAAAATAGACTTGATATGTTAGCAGAAGCAACATGCAAGGCATTCATATAATTGCATAAATAAATTGCTTTGAAAAATCTCAGGCTGAAACTGCATGGACCTACCCCATATTAAAAAACAGGAAAAAAGATGTTTGACACAAAACTGAAACAATGTTCAATTTGGGTTAACTACAAAGCAAAACAAATGTTCACAGTGCGGCTACGCCAACCAAGGCCAGCCAAACAATTATTTTTGATTTTACATTATTTTGGTAAAGTTTGGTCAAATGAATGGATCAAAATGTATTCTTGGGCATATTTATTGATTTCAGGTAAAATATTGCATGTTTTCATTGAAACAGGAAATCTATTATTCCATCTGTTGTTGAAATGCTCAATTGTGATTGACTAACTTGTAAGAAAAATTGTTTGGGTGACTTTTGCTGGATTAGTTGCACTGTAAAATATCTGATAAAAGTTGAAACTATGGAACCCAAAGTAAGTACGATTGCAACAACATTAACACATCTTATCCATTCATATATTAATGCATTTTCTTTTTACAGAATGCCAAGTTTTTCCAATAGTGTTGGTAAGTTACCATTGTTTAGGTTAACATTTACAACCGTTTTCCACCACCCAAGGGTTTCGCAAGCAATTACATCAACACAATTGTGTTTGTCACCTGTCTGCCTTCCCATCAGGGAAAGATCTTTTGCTACATGTTTCTAACAGGTCTTACAGGTTCTCCCTTACCTCATTCCCCCAGTAACATTGACCTGAGATTTTTTTTGTACTTTCTATAAATAACAGAAAATCTGAAAATCTTTTAATATTATTTGCCTTTGGAAACAAATCACTCAGTTACCCATACACTTTGATCAAAATAATAAGGAGCCTCATTGCAGCCGCTCAGGATTTCAATCTTATTTATCTTATTTTCTAGTTTTTTACAAATTACCACCAAAATGGATTTAGACAATAAAGGTAAGAACTGTTTGTAAAATAAAACTTTATCTTAAAATTACAGACTGTTAAAAACTTTATTGTTCTCTAGGGGATTAGGTCAAAATCCTCATGAAATATTACAATACATGTTACCGCATGTACCGCTGGCAGTAAAATACACATTGCTAGTCATTCCTTATGAAAGTTTATGTAAACAGAATTATAATTATTAGTAAAATCTCAAACAAAAACTATTTTTAATCGTAGATGCACCAAGTACTTCATCAAACACAATGGCAGAAACACCAGATACAAGTAAGTTTATAACTTGCTCCTAACCTGGACAATTCACTGAATGTGCATTCAGAATGTTAAAATCCTTCATCAATATCGCCATTTTAACATCTGTCCTTATTGTTCTCTAAGCGATTAGGTCAAAATACTCATGAAATATTACAATACGTACTACTGGCAGTAAAATACACATCGCATTGCAAGTCATTTCTTATCAAAGTACATTGTGCCTTTGAAAGCAAGGCACTGAAAAGCCGAACTCGATCAGTTAAATTAATGCTTATTCATAATCTAAAATGAGTGTCAATCAATCTGATTACAAAATGGATGTAATAAAGTGGTAATTAGACTTTGTGTCGGGCAATTTTGGTCCGAAATCACTGCACGCCCGGTCGATTTCCGTATGATTTCAGACCAAATTACCCTCCACTTAGTTCAATTTCCATTATAAATCTCAAACAAGAAACCATTTTTAATCTTAGATGCACCAAGTACTTCAACAATCATCAAGGCAGAAACACCAGATACAAGTAAGTTTATAACTTCCTCCTAACCTGGAGTGCCACACATAAGAGAAACCGTGCATTCAACCATAAGGTACGAATGCATATGGCATATGCAACAGGCAGTAACATACAAATTGCTGACTCAGCATTCATCCAGATGAAGTCTGGAAATCTGGAATGACGGATGTCATTTTCAGTTATGAGAAAACAAAATGTCACGACGAAACATTTTACTTTTGCATAACTGGGCATGACAGCTTACATTAGCAATACATTTAATCTGACATGATGTATCTCCCCCCCCCCCCCCCCCCCCCCTCCAAAAAAAAAGAAAATTAACTGTTCATATCTTTTTCAGATGAACCAATACTCGGGTATGTCCATAACTTCACGCCAGCTCCAAAATTCTCGACATGTCAAGTGCAAAACTCCGAGTCAGCATCAGTTAAGGCGATATGTTTCTCGCCATCCAAGGCAAAAACGTTGAAGCAAGCGTTTGAGAATAAGAGCCCAATCAAAATTAAGAAGTTCGACTACAATTCACAGTATGAGAACATTGTTATCCACAATTACACCCAGGTTCAACTGTCAAATGAGCACCTTTCATTCACCCCGTTTGAACAAAAAGCAGCAACAATACAGACAGCAAAGACCCTCCCAGTGTACAACCTGGTGTCCTTTAAAGCCAAGGTCCACCACCTGACGGCAACAAGAAAACAAATCACAAGCTCTGGGAAAAACCTAAGAGATGGGCAACCCTAGTAGATGAAACAGATTCCATTTCGGCAGCATTTTGGGGAGAGCTGGAAGACATAGAAGAAAACAAAACATACGAGTTTGTTAACTTGCAAGTCAGACGAGACAACACGACTTCGGAGATTTTGGTTACCAACCCACAAGATGGCTTCTCGTTCAAGGAAACAGCGCCACTTTCAAAGATAGCGGATGTCAGAGTATCCCCGCTAGTGTTATCAACCAACACAGCGACATTTGTTATTTTGGGAGTGAAATCAATACAGCAATACAACTGCTGTTCATCGTGTGGAAAAAAGGCAGTACAACGAGGAAATCTATTACATTGCCAACCATGCGATCTCAAACAAAGAGCTACAAATTCCACCCAGCGTTGGTATGCAAGGATCTTTGTGGAAAACACGGAAACTAACAAGAAGTTATATTTAACAGCATTTTCAAATGAGTTAAAAGCCATCTTGGAGCTCAATGGCGTGGAACTGAAAACCACTCTTTCACAAACTGATATAGAGGAGGCACTCTTAACATCCTCCGATGTTAGCATCACGTACAATATTTCGGACTCCAAGATACAATCAATCAACAAATAGGATTTACAGAAAACCTGTCATTGAAGACGGTCATTCGCGACAGACTATGAGAACAAAATACAAATCGTTAAAACGTTTACATTTGAATATGCTATGTCACTACGTTACAGTTTTTACAATAAACCGTCATTGTTTAATTGGACCTTAGATAAATCAATCAACAAATACGATATCGTATCAATTAATTTTATACAGCAACGCCCATGCAGCTTTTTCGTATACGTCAGCTAAACGTTCCAGTTTTAAGTTATTGGTTATACTGTTATTAAACAAGGGATTTTTCCGCATTCCCTTCCATCATCACGAAACAGTCGATACAGAACATTCATCTGGCTATCAAGGCCCGCCTCGACATAAAACTTGTTTCGTGATCTTTGAAACGGATGCGGGAAACGTCTATTGTTAACACAAACAACAGGACATATGCTTCCATCAGAAATTGCAACAATTGATAATTACATTTAGGACGGACATTTTCATGCTCTTTGAAACAGCAATCATTCGAGATGAAGGAAACAAAGCCTGATACGTTCAGAGAATAATTTTATCGTAAACAGAGAGACCTAATTCATAAACGGTTGCTTTGGTCTTTGGTCGATGAAAGTCTTTGTCATTAAAACAATAGAATCCCTTGTTTTATTCAAAAATTGAAAGACCATACACCAAAATAACCTTTATTGAAATAGGAATATATGGATTTATACTGGATCTTTTGTATTTACAAATTACAGTTGATTTTTAGCATCGTAATAATTTTTCAAGTTATTGCACATTAAAATTGATGTTTTATTACATTTAGTCATAGTGTTAAAGATCCGACGTGATTCCAATACTATTAACAGCTAAGATCCGACGTATTTCCAAAATTGAATTTCATAGCAAAACGCCATGCTAAAGGTCATCAAAGCGTCAATGGCACACGAAGACCTGTTTCGTAATACACTAGCATGCTAGCAGACGCTAGAGAATATGAAAGCCTAGTGCACACTAGCGACTTAACGACATAAGCACAGCGTCACGCGAACAAAATTCTCACACTCGAAAGGCAAAAAAAAGATTAAATAATCACACATTGCTATAGAAATAAAGCAATCTTTAAAAAACGGTGTTCATTTTTGTTGTTTTCTTACAGTTTTACGGGGTTCACATAACACTCTAATGTCGTTATGTGGCTAGTGTGCACAAAAGCTTAATTTTAGGCCAAAAAAGCCAACTTTACTGGCGCGACCGCCATCTTGGATTTAGTAACAAAAAAGAAAAAATCGCGGGAACGGGTTGGTAATGGGAGGGGGGGACTGGCTACCACAACACTCGTATGTTGGTTCAGTGTCTAGCTACCAAAACTACGTCACGTATGACACGTAATCGCGTATGATGGAACTACGTTGTTGAAACAGTTCATAAATCACGTTTCGAAGAACACTTTCCCAATGATTATTCTGTCTACTCCCCCTCTCAAATTGTCACGTCACGCAACACTAGTGTCGAAATAAACTACCAGGCATCCGAGCATTCCCCTATCTGAAAGATATTCCTAGTATATATATATATTTTTTATCGATATTGTAATGTTTGTTATGTATTTTTAGCGAACAAAATAAAGACATATTATTATTGCATTCGACGAAGGAGAATGCCTACTAATCGTGTCGTTTTCGCTGGATGCTGGGTGCTTTTGAGCGATTTTCGGTCGGCCCAGCCTCGACTTGATGTTTAACCACAGGTAAACCGGATTGATTAGTGTCGTTTTCGCTGGATGCTGGGCGCTTTGAGCGATTTTCGGTCGGCCCAGCCTCGACTTAATGTAACCACAGGTAAACCGGATCGATCCGATCGGTTCAGCCTCGACACCATGCTGAGACTTGCTGGTGCTTAACCACAGGTAGACCGGATAGGGGATTTAGACGGAGATTTTCGGATATTGGGCATGTTTTTGTCCAAGGTAAGCGTATCTTTAGCTATTCATTCGACATTTAGCTGTCAAATATGTTTGGCACTATTTACTATCAGAACATCAGTAGATTGTGTAGCCGTGTTATAATTTCTACGAACTGAAAAGCCTGAACAATCTCTTCGGTCAAAAATATGTATTTCATTTCCGTTTTGGCGACTTTGGCGACCTAACGCACAATTGATAACAATCTCTCGTCGAATGCACTTTACTAATCTTTGATTACTTCTAGTTATTATTATTATTATAACACGTCACGCAAGCTGCAACGTCACCAGTACTTCCCCCGACTGATACGAAGCTAGCCACACGCGAAGTTTACATCGATATGTAACATCAGCCGTTACTTATAGCTTTGCCTACTCTTTTATAATGAAATATCTCGGCATTTTCTTGTTGTCTCTTTTTTGCGGAGGTGGCTGGTCTATGAGGGTCGTGATGATGCCCATTTTCGGACGAAGTCATTTTATAGTCATGGAGAAATTTGCAGAAGAACTGGCACTTCGAGGTCACCGTGTAAGTTTGTAAATGGTTTCTTATTTACTGCACATTTTATCGGCTCTAAAAGAAAAAGTCCCACTTTCAGTCAAAAGACAAAAAAGAGCTAGTATTGGTGAAGTACTAGCAGTATCTTTCAGATAGTGAAATTTTCGCATACAATCATCGCATGCGACACGCTCGCATCGGCGGTCGAGTCGCAAAGTCTAAATCAGCTCTACGACATGCGCTTATAAGTAATAATAATTCTTTATTCCATAAAATACCAATTACACGGCATATAGGATACACTAACAAATATATAGGTACAAAAGAAAAAATATTACATAAGGCTTAATGAGACTCATTAGATTCTTCAGCATCTCGAACCATCGCATTAAAACGCTCGAGAATATCAAAACAAAATTTGGCAGTTACCTTTACGACAGACTCGTCACACATCGACAATAAGTAAACGCATAGATTACGCAAACCTAGTTGGCCAAACGAAACATTCAGTTGCAAAATGTCAGTCAAAAATAATAAGACGCATGGTTACAATACATCAAATAATGCGTCTCATCTCCCGTACCGCGACCAGAATAGCTAATGCTTCCCGATGATGAATCGCGGGAAATCGAGACAACACAGCCGCCGGGAATTCAGCATGTCTAACCCCCACATCCAGTGAGGCAGGCATCCGTTTGCAGAATGAACATTTCCTAGAGTTATAATCAATATTAGCATATCTGCCAACTTCCACTGGTAATCTATGTGCGGATAAACGCAGTTTCGAAACTGCTATGAACTGCTTGACGATGTCGAAAATTAGTAACCGAGACTAAATATTTCTCAAAACCCAAGCTAGACTTCAAAGATCTAAACAGCCTTAATTTTCCACCGGTCCCTTGACGTACTGTGCTCGCAAAACATATCATATAAATTGTGTTTTAATCTGTTTGGACACATCCTTAATCTGTTCAAACGGAATTGCAATACTATCTAAAAATCCAAAACCACACAAAGACAAGAGGAAATTGGCCAAAAGCAACCCCACGAAAGTTTGATGACACACACCAAGAAGCCGCTTTTCCGACGAGACTGTCCCGGAAAATAGGATTTGTTATCCGTAACCAATACTTGACAATAGTACTACCGATTTGAACTATCAGGGGTACCCTACCTATTTCTGCACACACAGCCATATTCGTAGACTTTAAGTGTATGCCTAAATCCTCTTACAAAATTTTAGATGCAACCTCTCTATGTCACCTAAAACAGAGAAAAGTTTCTGCTTAACCATCTCCAAAGAAGATAACCTGCCTAACATATAAGCACCCCAGTCCTCACAACCATATAATAGCACGGGAGATACAAGCGAAGAAAATAATTTCAACATCACCTTCACCGGAATTTTCTCAACATTGGTGAAATGGGCAAAAAGGCCATGATATGCCCTTGAAGCTTTATTATATAGGCACTTCCGTGCAATTTTTTAATCTATGATCTTTGTGGCCATATGGTAAAAAATGAGGAAATCTCGGTGACAAAATTTCCTTTCGGGGGTGCCAAGAGTGGTGTTGGTTTCCAAAATGGGGGAGGGGGACTCCTCATACGCAGACTGAATCAGAAGACCTTGAATATGTTGTATCCATATATTGTCATTCTCCTATTTTTTAGGGACGTGTCATTATTTACCGGGGGGAGGGCTCCCATTTTTTTCAAACAAGGCTAAAAAAAATTACGACCCTCCCCTTGAACATAACAAAAAAAAATTGGACCCTCCCCCAGTCGTAGGTAAAAAATTGGGACCCAGTCCCCCATGTAATTTATCCTAAAGGCGTTATTTTTTAGGACCAGCAAAATCCAGTCCCAACTTCCCGTTTGAACACCGCATGATGGTTTTGACACACTTCGATCCACGGTGAAGACCTGGGTCGAGGTGCTAACCATAACAAGGTGCGGATGCCTACAGGGGAGTGGTAATGTGGGCTTTGCTGTTTAAATGTCGTAAAACGTTCTTTTCCCTCTAACGAATTACAGGTGCGCATTATTGTCGGTTCTCAGGCTGTGTATGCCCTCCACAGGCCCCATGTCATGGAAGTGCACATGAATCCAGACACTTTAGACTATGTAGAACGTACAAAGCAGGTTGTAATGGACACGTCTAATCGCCCCATTCACGAGAAAATGTTCATAGCTGTTACACAGGTGAGATTTAGCTAGACATTTTTGCTTGGTAAAAATAATAATATAAATTCAGTTGACCGGTCATTAGAGACCTTAAAGATCCCTAGTCAGCCACTCCTTTGTTATTATTTTCAGTCGATATCAGACAACGAATTACGTGTAGAAATCTTGAAATAGTCTTCTAAAAACAAAGTGTTATTATTCATTTATCGAATTCAACCGCAAATATCGCACTACATTCCCTAAATCAGCCGATGGAAATGGATGCTTTCTCTGTCTCGGTATGTTGCTAGGCTGACAAAATGGATACCATGCAAGATTTGAGAGCTAAATAACCTTAGCACTTCCCATTCTTCTACTTTTCCCATTGGTAATCTTATAGATAAACACGCCCCTATTCAGGCACGCACCATTTCAACTGTATAAATTTCGCGTTTCTGTATAAATTCTCTGTGATATATGATACTGGGAGGAGGCGAAATAAGTGTTTCAGAGGCTTGATCTTTTTCTCAATAGACAAACTTAGAGCAATGGTCATGCTCCAGACAGACAGATCATCGGACGGACAGACAGATTCTACCCTAACCTAAACAGTAAAGAAAAAAAAGAAAAAAATCTATACCCATAATTTCTCCCCTCCCCCTCTCCGACTTTGCAATTTTCTTTTATTTTGTATTAGAATAATTACTCTTGAAGTTATAGGTGAGTATGTCGGTTGTCAGTTGAAAATTTCTATAATTTGTCGGTTCTCAGTCAAATTTTATATATATTTGAGCAAACGCAACGCGAAATGCCTACGCCGGTTTTGCGCAAGCGAAATGCCGAACTTGAGATGGTGCCTCGCAGTCCTTGAAAACGTAGCCCTGTTTTGGGATAAGGCCCGTTTCGCGTTTCAACTGCTCATGTTATGCCGCAAAAGAGAGGTCGATTGAACCGCATTGGCCAAGTAAAAGGTCAGAGGGTGTCACAAAGGCGTGACTTGGCGAGCAAGCATACTAGCGCCGCGTGTTAGCAAGACGCCTTGGCCAAGAACACGAACGGCAAGTCGTCACTTGTAATACGTCTTTTCCGATAGGAATTTCCGCGCTATTATTTTTACTACAACAAAACTGTACAAGAAAACTGTCTCGCTGCGCACCTCATTACCTCGGCGAATTCAAGGCAACGCCAAAACAACACACAGACTGCTGCCGTGCATAACAAACAGGATTTTGAGAAGACAGGCTAGCCAGTCAGGTGGCACAACATGAGCAAACGCAACGCGAAATGCGAGCAAGCATACTAGCGCCGCGTGTTAGCAAGACGCCTTGGCCAAGAACACGAGCAAGTCGTCACGTGTAATACGTCTTTTCCCATAGGAATTTCCGCGCTATTATTTTTACTACAACAAAACTGTACAAGAAAACTGTCTCGCTGCGCACTTCATTGCCTCGGCGAATTCAAGGCAACGCCAAAACAACACACAAACTGCTGCCGTGCATAACAAACAGGATTTTGAGAAGACAGGCTAGCCAGTCAGGTGGCACAACATGAGCAAACGCAACGCGAAATGCCTACGCCGGTTTTGCGCAAGCGAAATGCCGAACTTGAGATGGTGCCTCGCAGTCCTTGAAAACGTAGCCCTGTTTTAAGATAAGGCCCGTTTCGCGTTTCAACTGCTCATATATATATATATTTTTTTATTTTTACAAGTATTTACAACATTACATTTACAACAGTTCAAAAGAAAAGTGAAAAGGCACAACAACAAAAATACTACTGAATAAGTTGCTTAATAGGAACCCATTCAGGGCCCGACATTTGCGGTCATATGGTCGCCAATGGCGACTAGATTTGGTGGATTGGCGACCAACATTTTAAAGCTCGTCGCCAAATGGCACCCCATCTTTCAAAGTTCGGCTGAAATCCCCGCTTACGTGGCGACTAAATATTGTTTTTTGGCGACTTTTTTTTAATTGCTCGCGAATGGCACCTGGCGAAAGAAATTAATGTCGGGCCCTACCATTTATCGAGGTGTTGAAG
This sequence comes from Scolanthus callimorphus, assembly GCA_033964015.1. Classification (NCBI taxonomy): domain Eukaryota; kingdom Metazoa; phylum Cnidaria; class Anthozoa; order Actiniaria; family Edwardsiidae; genus Scolanthus; species Scolanthus callimorphus. Next base: position 38,598,620 of record CM066911.1, read on the forward strand.
CATTTGTTTTTATTGAGTGCAAAGAGAAAGCTCGATGAATTCGATTTGCTTAACCAGTTTTAGATTGGACAGCGGCTGAATTTCTTTCTGGCGACAATAATATAGAAAACACTTAGCGATAAGGATAACGAAATTGATTAGCGAAGAATACTCAATGTCACATGTAATCCCTAATAATATACCTAATTCAGTTAACTTACGATCAAGGATTCTCAGTCATATCTTTTTTGCTTTGTCGCATGTTATTGTTGGTTAACAGATTGATAATTTTAATTGCCGGTAGTCTGTTATTTTTTCCACCTGTTTTGTCGGTGGTCAGCATGGTTTTACGGCCGTTTGTTAGCGATACAATGATGGAAATTGTGGGAATAATGCTGCTTTTGTGAGTCGTGCAAGTAAGGCCTGCGGCAAACGTCGAACTTGAGTCGCGCCGAACCAAAGAAGTATTGGTTCGACAAAAGTCGACTGAGTCCATCTTTACCACAGGTTCTAATTAAATCACGCGGGCTGATCACATGTCGGACGTGTTAAACGCGCCATTGCCTCAACCAGCTTCAATGCTGCATTTTAATGAGCCCGTTTCAGTCGGTATTTAGTGGAGTTGTTCCGCGTAAGAACGTTAGAGATGCAAATGAAGCGAAGAAGCGAGCCTTTTGTTTCCAAGGCTCGCTTCATTTGCATCTCTAACGTTCTCCACTGAATAAAATGAGCTCTTCTGCGCGTAAAGCAATTTGAAACTTTAGCAATATCCTAAAAAGATTCTGACTGTAGTAAGCTGTCTGCTTTCTATAAACCTTGCGAAGTGTCAAGTACAATTTTATCTGATCTGCATTAGAGTCCATGAATTCAAGACGGTCTTTGATCTAATATTATTTGTATCAGTTCCATTCGAAAAATAATTTGAAACTCTCAAATAAAAAGGCACTTTTATGGAGTTTAGGTTGAAATAATCCAGTTCATGTAGCGCCATTTTGTATTTGCGAGTCGTATGGCATTACGCATGTTCTGTCGGGGGGACACCGACTTTTGCGATGACGGGGAGGAATCGATTTTCAGGTTTTGACACAACAAAGTGCAATTTGCATCATTATTTGCTAATTCATATAAATTACAAGTAGGTTTGGTGCGACTCTAGAACGCCGTTTGCCGCCACGCCGTACCAGAGTCGTGATTCCCGGCACGGCTCGTCGATCCAGAATTCTGGGTCGACCCAATCAATTAGGTCGATCTCGTGCGCGGCAAACGCCGTGCTACACATGCATGACTTCAGCCGAACTTTCTTAGTTCGGCTCCAAAAGAGCGACTGTTCGGCGTTTGCCGCAGGCCTAATATAAATCATTTGCCTGTCCATTTCGCTCAACATTTTCACACCAATAATAATAACCTTTATTGACGTTTACAACGCTATAGCGTTCAATGGTCACTATACTAAAATTGTAGTAATATAAATACAAATCTTTTAAGTTAAAAAAAATACTATAATATATATTATATATAAATTATTAAATGCGTCTTAGAGCGTTTGAGTCAGCTTATTGGAGCGTATTTTAAAACACCGAGAAATATATTTCGCCAAAGGGTTTTCTAAACCTTCTGAGGTCAGAAGCCATTTGAACTTTTCTAGACATGGCAGAGCCGCAAAGAATGGGATAAGTCCCACTGCCACGTCGAAAAGTTTCTTTCGTTCAACATCGTATAGCTTGCAGTTAATGAGGAAGTGCATCTCATCTTCCACTTCCCCATCACTACAAGCCATACAATGCCTTTCTTCTCTCGGAGTTGGCTTTGGTTTCTCGTACCGCCCCGTTTCGACCCTTAGTTTATGAGCGCTGACTCGAAATTTTGTTAAGGCTGCCCTTCTTTCTCTGCTCTTGACCACAGACAGATACCTTTCCTTTTTATATGTATCTTTTATAATGTCATAAGTGCAGAGTTTACCGCTATTTTGTTTAGAATGTTGCCATGCCTGGATGTAAGAGTCACGCAGTGTGTCTTTTATACTGCTAAGTAAAAAACGTGTAAGTGTTATCTCTTGCATCCAGACATAGCTTCTACCGGCGTGATTCAGTAATGATCGCACACTTGCTGACCAGCTTTTCTGGCCCTTGTCCGCCAGGGCTTGTGACACCCTGTATGCTTGACTTATAAGTCTCGAGGGTTCGGAGTGCACAAGGTGTGACCAATACTTAAGAACAATGCCTTTAATATCGATCTCTAGGGGGAATCTCCCTAATTCTGATAAAACAGCTATATTACTAGCTTTACTATGTACCCCCAGAATCCATTTGCACATTTTTATATGTACAGCCTCAATCGCTTTTAAGGATTCTGTCCCCCATACTGCTGAGCCGTACAGCAAGATGGGTTTTATAAGGGAGTCAAATAGTTTAGCCAGAACGTCCGGGTCTGCATTTATATTATCAGAGAAGATACTCTTCTTGAGCGTATACAGAGCTTTTTTCGCCTTCTCTGCTAAATTCGTTTTGGTGTTACCAAATGTTCCCGTGGTATTGAAAGTTATTCCGAGGTAGGTGAAGGCATTTGTTGATTTGATATTTTGACCCTCCAACCTAAAATCACTATCGGAATCTTTAAGGCGACCACCTTTCCGAAAGACCATGGTTTTTGTCTTCGAAAGGTGATTGTTAACTTCCATTTTGAACAGTATTCGCTCAAGGTATTAATTGACTCTTGTAGTCCTACAGGATTACTAGACAGCATGACTAAGTCGTCAGCATATAACAAGGAATGCACTTTGTTTTCTTCGAGGGTGACACCACCATTTTTGCTCGATTCAGAGAGAACCTCTTCGACGTCATTTATGTATAAATTGAATAGCAACGGGCTGAGGTTACTCCCCTGCATCACACCTGTATTACACTCGAAGAAATCAGAAAGGCCTTGTTTTGTTTTAACGCAAGCTTTTGTGGAGGAGTACATATTTCTTATGAGGCCAAGGAACCTTGGAGAAACTCCGGTTTTCATGAGCTTCAACCATAACAAGTCCCTATTTATCGAATCAAACGCCTTTTTGAAATCCACAAAGCATGCGTAAACTTTTTTGCCTTCTTGCAAATATTTATCTGTGATTGCCTTTAATATAAATATATTGTCAACAGTACTATATCCTTGTCTGAAGCCTGCTTGGTTGTCTACTAAAATCCCGTGTTCATCACAAAAGCAATACAATCGGGTAGTCAGAATTCCTATCAGTAACTTCCCTAGACAGTTAAGCAACGTAATTCCTCTATAATTGGCAGGATTGTCCTTTTTGCCCGATTTAAAGATAGTTACAAGCATTCCGGTTGACCAAGCGCTAGGGTAATTGCCACTACTCATGATAAGGCCGAACAACTTTGCAAGAGGTAATAACAGCTGATCTTGACCATGAATAAACATTTCATTTATAAGGCCGTCTACACCGCCGCTTTTTCCTCTTTTGAGTTTGTTAATTGCGCTTTTTATTTCTTCCTGCGTAATTTCTGCGTCTAAGACGTCAACGAGTGTATTATCCTCTTTGCAATATCGTTCAACTTCGATAAATTCGTCACTTTTCTCACCCTCGTTAATTGGGCTATTGTAAAGTGCACTAAAATAATCGGTCCATTGTTTGTTACTAATGTTCGGTTCTACCGCTTGGTCACAATCACGGGCTGAATTGTTTTTCATTTTCTTTAGCCTCGACCAAAAATGTTTGCTATTCTTTTCATTGCTAGCGTGAACTAACTGATTGACTTGCTTTTGTGCTAACCCTAATTTACGCGCCCTTACCAACTTCCGATAGTTTCTTTTTGTTAGATAATACTGACCCCTTAACTTGTTATTCAGAGGGTCTTTAGACAATGACTTGGCCAGCTTTTTTAGTGCTTTTTTGAGAGATTTGCAGTCGGAATTGAACCATGGCTTATGCCGCTTCCGTTTTGTTGCTTTTAAATTAGCCGGCTGTTTTACTTTAAGCGCGGATAAGCCTATTGTTCTCAGAATTTCTGTGATATCGCTCGTTGCTGATTCAATGCCTATTTGAGTACCTTCGTAATTACGTTCTAAAAAAGCATGCAACAAGTTGGTACTATTTACGTTACTGATGGATTCTTCACCAATGTGAAATCAGCATATTTACTTGACTTGAGGAAAAAAATGGGACCATACTTCCAGACAAAGAGCTGAAGCGTCGTATGGCGACCGTACGGTTCTTACGCCCACGCCAGAGATTTCGACCCTGACAGTCGCTATCCTGGTGTTGAATTGCTCAGTAGCTAGATACCTATGGGTGAGAGAACGCCCGGCCACCAGACCATATAAGGACGCCCCTTGTACCGTTAGTGAACAATCAACATTAACTATGCACCACCAACGTTTTTATAGGTCTGATAAGTGCGTAAGAGATCCATGTGGGACCTGTTGTTGGTTTTGTTTTTAACTCAATAGCTTATCTAATATAACGGTAAACATGCAAACATGTTTCTCACAGTTGCCGTTTGACATAACCCAATAGTAGCCATTATTATGACACGGGAATGAGTTTCGTTTTTAAGTTTTGCATTTGCGCATGCGCACAGACGTCATCTCGTGCAATTTTCGTTTCTGTGGACAGACGACCATTTATCCCCTGAAAAACCATGTAAGGATGCCCAGCGTTATATACTCTCCGCTTCTTAAACACGATTGTCTGTCCATTTATTTGATCTCATCTCGTCCAATTTTCGTTTCTGTGGACAGACGACCATTTATCCCCTGAAAAACCATCCAAGGATGCCCAGCGTTATATACTCTCCGCTTCTTAAACACGATTGTCTCTCCATTTATTTGAATATTTCCATTGGTTCCGAACACTTTCCATGCGTCAGCTTTTCCCATGGATGGGTTTCTTCAGAAAATTCCCCTGAGGAACAAGCGATGATGTTCATGAACGAACTATAGGCCTTCTGTGGCCTAGCCTAAACGTCGAGCCAGCGTCGTGCCGAACCGAAATATTGGATTGAGCTTGACGCTGGTGCGACTCTAGTACGACGTTGAGAGCCAACTTTTAATTCGGTTTGACCAAGCTATTGGCTCGACATTCTCTGTCCCGCTACCTGACTGTAGCGCGACTTGGCTTTAAACGCCATGCCATCGTCGCGCCGAGTCTGATGCATAAATTATAGAATCAATTTGAAAAAGTGTTTTGCTAAGAATCCAGGTCTGTCACGTGGCCACAGGAATCCCCAAAACTTCGCATTGTCGGCTTGACTCTAGCTCGATGTTTAGAACCGCTACCACGCCAGCGCCGAGCCAAATTGGACTCGGTTCGGCACGACGCTGGCTCGACGTTTTAGACTAGGCCTGTGTCACATAAAATAAACCGCGTGCGGTTTTATTACAGGTTTCAAGACTACAAACATTGTACTGCAATCTGACGCTTACAGACATGAACGTAGTGGCTGAACTAAAAAAAGCGGACATCATCATAGGAGAGGGGGTCTACTTCTGCGCATCACTGGCCGCCAAGAAATATAACCTCACACATGTGGACGTGATCATAACTGCATTAGCGACCCCATCGGTTCAGCACTACGGGGTCTCTTTATACCCTGCGTATGTCCCTACACTGCTGTCTGGACGCCCCGCGAAAATGTCCCTCAAGGACCGTGTCGTGAACGTCATTACGTACCTTGTGTTTAAAGTTTTGGGCAGCACTGTTTTGTCGCTCGATAACACATATGGGAAGATCAGGAAGGAGCTTGATATCTGTCCCGGAGAGACCACTGAGGAGTGTGTAGGGGATGCGGACTTGCTTCTCCTATTAAAACCTTTTGCGTTGGATTACGCACAGCCAATACCACCACGTGAGTGCAGGGGCCCATTAGTAGTAGCCTCAACTGCATTATGAAGTTGAGCCACCGTTTTTCCTGACCTACCTATTTTTAGAATAGAGCAGATTTCGTATGACTGTAAAAAGTGCCGCGGTACGGCGCGGTACTGTCGCGGTGGCGGTACGGAACCTGGCCTGCTGTAGATGGAATGAAATCGTGTAGTCGCGGTACGGTCATGGTCGCGGCGCGGAACAGCTTTGTGGCGGTACTTTCACAGTCATACGAAATCTGCTCTAGTGGTACTAGGTTATAGCGCTGCGCACAGATGCATCACATCTGTCAATACACGTTTCTCCAATTTTCTCAGTTTTCTCTCTAAAGAACGATAGAAAATAAATTGTGAACTGCTACTTCCACTCATTAAAGCATAGTTTGTATGTACTCCTATCCTGGCTCGTATTTCGAGTGCGATGCTTTTGAATGGTATTTCAGAGGGATTGTTTGTCTGAGTCTCGTGATCTCATTTTAAAATCTGTGCGCAGCGCTATTATTTGTTTGCTGGTTACGCTAAGATGAAATTAGAACAATGGGAGGTATTCACATGAAATTGCAATGGACGATTCCAGCTATAACGCACGCGCGCGCTGCATGTCGGTAGATGTGGGACATTTGTCGAACAAACTGTTAAAAAGCGCGCGCTGCATTCTGGTAGTTTTGGGACACGGCTTGGGCATTTCTAAATAAAGAAGAGCGCGCGCGCTTATAGCCGGTATAGTCCATTGTGCCATGAAGTGTTTAAAAATAGATCGTCAGTAACGCTGCGTCCGATCATGGACAATATATGTGAGATGGAAGCTCCTATTCATGGCCTCCTGGTGAGTGCCGTCACAAGGTTGATATAGATCAATAGATCTTGGCAACCATGGCAACGTTCTCAGGTGCATCATGGGTAATCAAGGCAAGATTGCGAAGATAATCCCGGGGGACTTGCGAGCCGGCCATTCTTTCCCCCCGCGACACAGGAATCCCACGTGCCAAAAAAATCAAATATCCGAAAAACCCACTGGAGAGCCGGATCACAGGCTTGGGGGAACTCCCATATTTTTCGGACGGGAATTCTCGTCGAGAGCAATGTTTAGCTAATGTTTTTGACCCCTAACAGATTCTAAAATGGGAGTGGCCAAGCTTCAGAATAACCCTTAAAAGATACTATTCTCAAACCCGGAAATGCGAATTCATCTTTTCCCAACACTCTACACAGAGGTTTTACAGCGATTCAAGGCGCTCTTTTCTTAATTGAAATGCAAAATTGCTTGATTGAGCATCCTGAAAGATAGCAGATCCCAATATTTCCTGGCTTTTATATTTTAACCCCCTAAAAAATACCGCAGGCCACGATTTTAACCCTAAATATACGACGAGCATCCCTCCAAGGGACTCGGAGGACTTCGTATAATAATGCGTTCATTATGCAGAGCAAACAAATGTTTTCTTAAACATTCATACCCCTTGTGTAAATGGAAGCTTCCGAAGGTTTCTTGAAGGTTTTGAAGTTCAGACATGGGAGTTATTAGTCCCTCAATCCTCATTATAAAACATTCTATAGACCAGTCGCTCAGGCGAGTAGCTCGCAAATTATTGGTTCTGTTTTTATTTCGAGGGGTTGTCGTACGACTTCCATATAAGGATGTCCCTATACGTGCTCTCGACTCGTGTCCACATAGGAGGCTCTCATGTCCAAATGCAAATTGCTTCATTTTTATTGAACATGTATTCCAATTTAATCTGGCCCTAATCCCGACTCTTATCCCCTTACGAGTGTACATGAGTATTCATGCAATCATGCTCCAATCCATGTGGGATCACATGCCTTTTAGATTATAAACTTACAATAGAATGAAGCAATGTGTAAAAATGCAAATGAACCTCGTATTTGGACATGAGGGCCTCCTATGTGGACATGAGAGCATGGCGTATATGGACTTCCCTATATGGAAGTCGTACGACGGACGACGGCGGGATTCTTATGGTCATTTCTTTACATTAAAAGATGTCCGGGAGGTTGGAAACTTCATGGCAAGGCCCGCGCAGCCATTACCGGCCGAGCTAGACGCTTTCATGAGAAGCTCTGGTGACGAGGGCGTGATTGTTGTCTCGTTTGGTTCGATGATTGACAGCCTGGATGATCACGTGGTACAAACGATGATCACTGCATTCTCACAGCTCAAACAGAAGGTGGTATGGAGGCTTAATCGTAAAAGCCTAGATTTAGAATCTAAAGAGCTTTTCTGAATGGTCGGCTACAGTCTATAAAATTGCCTCATTAAATCTCATTAAATAACGAAGAATACAATTAAAAAACAAAAATCTGGCAAAATAGGGCCGTGGGACACATTTTTGAGCTGTTAATATCTAAAACCATTTTCTAGACATCCTAAGGATTCCAAAAAAGTATGTCTCATTACTAGTTCCGGGGGTTCCACGTGAACCCGCTCTACCGACTAGACTAATATGGCACAAGAATATGAAGTTGTCGCAATTTGTAATATTCGTTGTTACGATTTATAATAATCAACTGTCCATCGCCTAGGTTTGAGTACGGTTTCTGCCATCTAAAATGATTTTGATATTCTGCAAAGTTTTATTTATTCATGGAAAATTTTGCAGACAATGCCGCGTAAAGCCATGCTGGAAAGGCAACTTCTCCAGTTCTCCATTTCGAATACTCTTTTAGCCTGCGAACATCCAGTACACGCGAGTCCAAAACAAGGCAACTCAAAATTACACAACACACGGCGCACCAAGCTCTGAATGTGCGCACACAAACGTGGCAGCGTATGCAGTCTTCTGTCATTAGAAATCAAATTGAATTTCATTTTGATAGCTTCCGTCAGGAGGCTGGGAGAAGTAAAACAAAATCACAAAGCGAATGCGAACGCTACGATCAATTGAAAGATAAAATAAAAAGATAAAGTGATAATTCGTGAATATGAGTACGCATGCGTAGAAATCCAGATATTGAATTTGAACGCCTTATATTCAGATTGTTTCAAAAAGCCACCATCGAATGACCCACAAAGATTGGAGAATGAATCAAGTCGACAGCTAATGAAGTTTTAAACGCAACTATGAACTCAATAGAAACAACAGTGTCCCACATGGAACACGCGATCTTCAACCAGACCTATAAATACCTAGAGGGATGTATAGAGACCGTTAGTTGTTCACTACTCATTACAAGGGGCGTCCATTTAATGGTCTGGTGGCCGGGCGTTCCCTCACCTAGATCCCTGGACCGAGACCCTGAGTCGCTACTGAACAATTAACACCGAGGATAGCGACTGTCAGGGCCGAAATCTCTGGCGTGGGCGTAAGAACCGTACGGTCGCCATACGACGCTTCAGCTCCGTCTGGAAGTATGGTCCTCGTATTTTTGGTTACCCAAACGAAATTTCGTTAATTACTAAGTTTCAAACAACGATTTTATAGGATTATTCAAAGCTTAAGGAGGCTAGATTCCGCTAAGAAAATAGCACGAAAAAAGCGATATCGCACGAGTCGCGCAGCGACGAGGGCGATATCGTCTTTTTGAGTGCTATTTTCGGCGGAATCTACCGACTAAACGCTTTGAATATACTTGAATCCTATGATATCTCGTCCTCAATTTACACAAAAAAGAGATATCATAGGATTCTACAGCTAATTGCGAATGATTTTGATAGAGTAATTTCAGTCGTTTTTTTTTGCAACAAAAACACGATTTACAGCTAATTCCGAATGATTTTGAGCGGCTAATTTCAGTCGTTTTTTGCAACAAAAAGATCAAAATAGTCAACTGTTATTGGCCAGATTTATTGAAATGTAATAACGATGACAAACTTTAACAATGTCTGCGCATGCCTCAACATTAGCCAATCAGTAAAGGCCCTCGAATAGATGTCACCGGAGCCTTCCCCGCGGGGTAATGAGCGGGGAGCTTTTTTTACGAGCTTGTTCTTTCATCGAAAATTGACTCTGACATGATCCATTGGCACTAGTAAGAACTCTTTTCTCACACTCACTTTTTAATAATCATCATAATAATAATCATCAATTTAATATAGCGCCGCTTCTATAGGATTATTCAAAGCTTCAGGAGGCTAGATTCCGCTAAGAAAATAGCACGAAAAAAGCGATATCGCACGAGTCGCGCAGCGACGAGGGCGATATCGTCTTTTTGAGTGCTATTTTCGGCGGAATCTACCGACTGAACGCTTTGAATATACTTGAATCCTATGATATCTCGTCCTCAATTTACACAAAAAAGAGATATCATAGGATTCTACTAAAAATCCAGTGGCGCTTTACAATGATATATCATAACAATAGTTCATTCGCCCTATTTTTATTGATCCACATACCGTAACACAACATCGAGCAGCGGCGTTTTTAAACGACTACCATAACTTCCCTGTCGATACCTCACAGTTTTTGGGAATCTGCATTTGCGAATAAAATTATCCAATTAAAAGCGGTCGGTCGGTTTGGGCGATTTGGGTGATTTAGCGTTGCCCTGTTTTGTGGAGATACCGACATATTGATGCGCACAATGTGCCATCGAAAGTAATTTATAGCTCTGCGGCGCCGCGCATTTCCCTTTCGTAAACGGTCGTTGCCTTTTAGAACGGTCGTTGCCATTTCTGTGAACGGTCGATGCCTTTTCAGAAAGGTCGTTGCCATTTCTGATCCCTTGGGACAGTTAGTAATTATCATATATATAGCTTCGTTCTATAGATGCTAATGAAAGATAGTACAAATCCAATTAAAAAGCACCTCCAACCCAGCGAATTCACTCGTAGCGCACTGGTTAGGGTTTGGGTTAGTAATTGGGTTACCGGTTAGGGTTAGGGTTCTAAACAGGGTAGAAATTATACAAGATTTTTTCCTTTTACCTTGACTGAGACATATCAAAAATAAAACGTGAAAATTTTCTAAGTGTCGTCCAAATGGCAACGACCGTTTACGAAGGGGATATGCGCTGCGGCGCCTTCCTGATTTGCGGATGAGCGTACCTACAACGTTGGCTGTAGAGCAACTTGCGTAAATGCGTAGTGTATCTGGCTAACGGCACTCTCTGTGGGATCAAGTAAGTTTCACCACACAATGTTGCGTGACGAATATGATGAAATTGACCGATCCCCACATTCATTGTTCTATTCCCTAGTTACTGTTGCTACGTCGGACAGGCAAAAATTTTACTTTGGCATAGATGGAAAATACACCGATTGCAGGAAAGTGTTAGAAGTTTGCTCATAATATATGATTTTCTTCGTATAGCTGATCCAGCTAAATCTGAAATACGAATAGCTGAAGAATTCATTAAAATCTTCGAATTTCGTGTTTGTTGCTCGGACATTTTGAATTCCATAGAGAAAACTGCCCATTGTTTGGCGATTAATCAAGTGAAGACGGGATTGGTCCATTGTTGCCTGGCATCCTTTCTTTTAAACGGAGGCACCTGATAGTTGTTTATTTCAAATTCCGACGAAGCTGTATTGCAAATTGCGACAGCAGTTTTTTATAACAATTATGACAGCTTTTTTATAACAATTATGACGACTTTGTTTTTAATTTAATTTAATTTGAATTTATTAAATTTGCCCGAGGGCCGGAAAATCCTCACAGAGCGAGGCTCTAATTACGAGGTTCTCTATAGTCAGTGTAGTGGGTTAGTAAGTTGTAAGTCCTGCACTGAGGATGGGCAACTTCCGACGTCCTCGTGGTTCTTTAACGAATGAATGAATGAATGAATGATACTTTATTTACCCACGAAAGTTACAACAGCTATTGGGCTGGTTTACATGTAAGTCGTGCATATAGATATATAGATATATATAATAATAATAATAATAATAAATACAGGATAAAAACTATTCTACAATAAACTATGACAATATATTTATATAATAATAAGAAAAATAGACTACCCGTTGTCGAACAGAGTGACGGATTTCAACTTGTTCTTAAAACTCTCAAATGATTGGGTTTGTCTCAAATCCTCTGGGAGACTGTTCCAAATTTTGGCACCGCTAAAGGAGAAGCTCTTTTTTAAAGATCCAGTGTTTGGGCGGGGCAATACAAATCTAGTACCTCCACCCCGTAAACTATAATTGTAGAGCTTCCCACCGTTTCAAATAACCCTGCAACACTCTCTGGTGCAGAGCTATTTTTAACTTTATGCATTGCCAATGCCTTTCGTTTTGCACGTCTTTCACCCAGTCTATCCCATTCCAGTAACCCCAGGACCAGGTTAGAACTAGCTCTATTATCTATACCGAGAATGAGTCTGGCTGCCCTATTTTGAAATTTTTGCAGTTTGTCAGATAATGTTTTTCCAAGAGTATCCCAGACTTCACAACAATAATCTAAGTTGAGTCTGTACAATAGAATTGTATATTGTGATTAATAAATCAGTGGGTACAAAAGGTCTAATTCTTTCATTACACCTAGCCCTGAGTTCACCTTTTTAATGATATGGTCAATATGATTCTCCCAGTCAAGGTTATCGTCAATCACTACTCCGAGCATTTTGCTTTCTGTTACTTGCTTTATCACTTTTTCACCAATTCTCAAAGTGGGCTTCTGTTCTAGTTTGGCTAGGCGTTGCCTAGTGCCAACTAGCATAAACTCAGTTTTAGCGCGACATTTAAATGCAATTTATTGGCCTTAAGCCAATGACTTATCTTTGCTAATTCTTGATTTGCTCTGATTTCTACGTCACGTCTAACGTCCCTCTGGTTCCGGTTAGTGTAGTGCATGTGTGAGAGACGGGACCTACGGTTTTAACGTACTTATCCGAGAAGACGCGAAGGTCTATTAACCATTTGCAGATATAAGAGCAAAGGCAGCACCTTCTCCTCAAAACCCGTGTGTTGGTCAGGCCGGGTTTGAACTCCCAACGTCCCGCACATAAGCCCGGCGCTCTCTACCACTGCGCTAACCTGTCGTCGGTCAATTGCGAAAGGTATTACAAATTACGACAAATTTATTACAATTGGTATTACAAAATGCGACAATTATTACAAATTACGGCTGTACAATCGTACACGGTTCCCTGCCAAAGCGTCTGGGTCGAGATTTGGAAACCACAGGCAACCCGCGGGGATAAGTAAAACGACAGCATTTTCTTGATAGCGGGTTTGTGACGAGCATCTTGTTTTTTTTAGGTAAATTAGCAAGCTCCCTGAGTCCTAACATCAAAGCACTTCAATGGCTTCCGCAGAATGACTTGTTAGGTCACGTGGCCACAAGACTATTCATTGGCCACGGGGGTGCAAGCGGTTTGTCCGAGACGGCATATCATGGGATTCCTATGGTTTGTTCTCCTCTTTTCGCTGATCAGTTCGATAATGCTCAGCTCATAGTGTATGTCGGGATAGGGGAGATTCTTGACGTCAAAACAGCTTCTGCAGATAAGATGGTCAGCGTTATCAACCAAGTTTTGACAGATAAAAGGTACGAGGCAGCTATGCTTCGCATGTCGGCAAATAACTGGTCCTCTTATGTAGGTTAAACAACACCAGAAATCGTTTGTTAGTCGCCTTCGACTACAAGTAATTTTGACTTTGATCTAGGTTTTTCATTTCTTTCAACAGATACAAAGAACGAGCTTCTCGATTGTCGAAAATTCTGAAACTACGACCGCGTACTCCAGTGCAAGAAGCCGCTGACCTGGTCGAGTATGCGCAGGCTCTAGGACGCCTTGATCACCTCAAGCCGAGAGGACAAAAGCTCCCTTTCTACCAGATCTACATGCTAGATATCATGGCTATGTTAGGGGTAGCCTTTGTTATTCTTATCATTCTGTTTGTAAATTTTGTAAGGTGCATTGCAAAAGTGATGTTTAGAGAAGGCAGAAAAACAAAAGCTGAATAGTAATAAGAGTCAATCGCAGTCGTTTTTGCCGAATGCTTTTGGGAGGACTGGGTCGAGTCACGCGCGGGCTAGCTGTGGGCTATTTTAGCGTGGTTACCAAGTCAAAATCAATGGTGGACATAAGGAGAACTCGAGTCTCTGTGATTCCTCCAAGGTTGCATTCAAAAATTCACCGCTTTCTTGCTACTTTTGCCGAAATTCTTATAAAAAGAGGATCTTCTGTCACTTCCTTATAAGGTAAATTATTCCAAATATGGTTTTGGCCGTGAGGTGTTTGAAACACGACAATTTTCATCAGGGATTGTTTGATATGCTAAGAGTAAAAATCTCCCATGTCAGGCCCGTCCCTCATATCAAGATAAATGTGTCGCTTTTGTCAATGCGCCAACCCATGCGTGACGCGGGCTACCTGTGCAGGTATTTCCGAGCTCCTGGGGACCAAAATAAAGATGGCGGCCTACACGAACAACGTTTTGACGAATTTTTTTGACAATTTAGCGTAAGAAATAAGCTAGGAAACTTCTGGAACTCCAAATATGGCAAGTGTAAACTTCCATATAAGGAAATTTTAGAAAACGACACATTTCAACGAGAACTTTCTTGATATGGTGATCAACAAGTGTTTGTTCTTATGGCTGGTTTCTATATTTTGCAGTTGTGGATAAACTTCGTTCTGCGACAGCTGCAACATATGGAAACCGGACTTTAGACTGACTGAATTTCCTTATTTGGAAATTGAAGTACAATACTCAAGAGTAAAAGTCGTCTTTGCTAGACTTGCTACACAAGATTTATATACCAAGAATGGCCGAGACTATTATCAAAGGGCCGAGGTCCGCGGGTTTATAAATCGATTTTCATGGGAGGATTTTAGGGGGGGGGGGGGGGGGGGGGGGAGGATTTCCCATAAATTTACTATTTGCTGGAGGAAATTTATAAATTATTAATTTATAAAACTTTCGGCTCTTTCTTGGTGTTGCAAGGCTCCAGAGGTATAAAGACAATAGAAGACAAAAGACCGTAGAACGAAACAAGATGGAAAATAGCTCCAATCCTAAAAATACAATGCAACACAAAGAAAGACCCAACTTTCAAACGGGTCATTTTGGACTTTTATCTAGATATCGCGCTACTCTCAAGGTAGGTTGCACACTCTCGATTGCGACTTTTTCCCAACTTTGGTTCATCCCACGTTGGAATGAAAAGAGCTCTAGAAAAGGTGTTTGCAAAAAGTTTCAGTTTCACCCCTAAAAGATACCTGTTTGCAAAATTTTTTAGTTTCACCCCTAAAAGATACCAAACATGACGGGCCATGGCGTGGCTCAAAAAACAGCGGCGTAGCCAGGAATTTCTGAAGGGGAGGGCCGGATAGTGAAAACATGGACGAAAATATTCAAATTTCCTTCAGCAAATACAGTAAATGTATGGGAAAATCTCCCGAGCGAGATCACCAGTTTCGAGTGATCTCCCGAGCGGGTACCTCTGATTCCTGGAGTTCTTCTACTATTAAGCAGCCTGATTCTGACGGGAATAATGACTAATTAATATCACAGGGCAATTTCTGCAGAAACCCATCCATGGGAAAAGCTGAATTCCTCATGGTAAGAATGAGAAGTGGTTCGGATTTCCCAAGGCTATTTATGTGACTATTACGAACAAACATTTCCCATGCAAGTGCCTTAGAAAATCCAGCTTTTGCAGAAATGTCCTGTTAGATGCTGTTGTACACACAGAACGCTCATGAATGGGGACCCGTTCATCCACAAAAGAATTTCTGATCCAGACTTCAGAGAACCATCTCAAAAACACCCTGAACAAAACACGGCCAAGACCAAATTTGGAAGTATTTACCGTATTTGGAAAAGAATTTCGGCGACATTTGCCAGAAAAACACTGAATTTTGAGCGAGAACTTCAGAATTTAGCAACTCGATTTTTGGATTCATTCATTCTCCATGTTGGATCTAGCTTAGCAACCAGGCCGTACCAATTTGAACATCCATAGGGAACCCGCGCGGCAAGCCCCAGTCCCCTTATAGGCGTTTGGCAAAGAGGACGGCTTATTTTGATATGGCACTTTCGAGAGCGCGGCCACCCCGTCCACCCAGAAAAAGGCCTTTACCACACTTTTCTGTTATTTTTCCTTCTCTTTTTGTCAGTTAAACTACGGAAGAGCATCCGGAGGGATGAGTTCTTGGATTATCGATATTTGGTCCGCTTTGTTCATCACCAGAAGTCATAAGTAGGAGCGTGCATCCTACGTAATGGGTGGGTCTCACATGTGTTTTATAGCTTGAGCTATTTTTAGAAACAGTTGCGCGGGAAAAAATTAGCCAATCAGAATTCTTCCTTACATTTGACGTCACGCCTCATCAAAAATTCAGATGGAGCTCTGCTTTTAGCCAGTGGCTAAATCTATTTTTACTTGCAGTTCTTTTCGAGATGGAAAACCGGGTGAAAATGGTATCTCTTTGCATGGTTTCTAACTGTACAAGTTCAGTAAACTAAAACAGATAACAGATGGCTTCGGACATCAAGAAAAGTACTTGAAAACAATCTAAACGACTAAAGAAGGGAAAGCAGAAAAGAACCGCGGCCTCGACGCTTCTTCTCACGGTTCTCGCACAGCGAAAGTTCATGAAGGACTATAAATTTATGCACTAAAGCTGATGAATTGGTGGCTACGGATGGATTAGGGAAACATAAAGGATTACAACGAAGTACCAGGACTATGTGGATGATTGATTTCTAATTTGGTACACAGACAGATGAGTTCGCTACATACAAACGATCCAAGCAGGAAGGCGAGAATGAAAGTTTGTCAAAAACTTTACAACGTGTTCGCCGAAAAAAACTGAACACATATACACTCGTAAGCCGGGACTATGAACTTTTCAATTCCTAAGTCGACATGGACGTTTTTAGATTCTTCTTTTTGTTTCATTTGTGTGAAATTATTTTTTGATGCACGAAATTTGTCAAGTTTGTTTTTTGTTGCGAGAACTGGAGTCGGTGGTAAGGACGTAGTAGCGTTGAACTTGTACCTGAACTGCTTGAATGAAGCACGACTTGAAAGAGTTTGATCAGGCGTTTATTAAAAGGTATACTTTATAAACGACAGAAGTTTATTGCTTACATTCTATAAACTATTTGAAAACAAAATGAATGGTACCGGTGCGAAAGGTGTAGGCACTGCATGATGGCACTCTGCGAATCGACAGGAAACTCGAGGAAACAGCAAGCGTTTTCTAAAATTGTCGGCCAACATGTGCCAACGGAGCCTGCTTTGATTTCCGTGAAATACATGGCAGTCGAGGATGGCATCTGCTTAACAACCAGTCAGTCTGAGGGCAGAAGTTAGCTTATTAAGTTGTCAATGTTCTCTTGTAGCGTACTGCTTTGGTCTTTTTATTTGCCTATTCATTTGCTGTTCGCTAACAATCATAACAATTTTTAGCACTTCGTGGATATGTACGCCTTCTAGCTTGTCACTTCATCGTGTGCTTTGCTATTTTTGCACCCTGGCTCTAAATCACTAGACTAGTAAAAATATTTGCTTCATTTTGGCAAAGGGATAAAGTAAAAGCCGTTTTGTCGGTCGTGTCAGAGGAAGATTTCGTATTTCGTGCGCCTGCTGCGTGTATGACGTAATTTGTTTACTTCTCTCTGATTGGTTGATTTTTCGCGCGAAAATCTAAAAATAGCCCAAGCTATAAAACACATGTGAGAACCACCCAATAGGAGATGCACGCTCCTACTTATTAGCTTCTGTCATCACGCAAGGCATTCTGGTCTTTCTGTTGAACTTCCTGACGCTCCTCACCTTTGGGGTGAATAAACATCTGCGCAAGCGCAATAAATACTTCCTGCTGAGTGTGTTTGTTGGTGATTTAGTGAGTGGTGTTGGTGGAGTCATGTTGGGTAGCACTATACTCACGACAAGGTCATTATTCCAGTACACAATACAACTACAAGCATTTCTACCGGTGCAAGTATTAGATTCACTCGGTGCTGCGTCTTCCCTCAACGGCGTAGTACTGGTGTCCCAGGAAAGAGCTTATGCAACAGTAGCGCCATTTAAGCACATGAGCGTATCCACGCGGATTTACATGGCTGGCTTATCTTCTTCTCTAGTTTTTTGTCTTATATCATTTCCATTACAACTGGCAGTCCCGGTGTATTTTTACTTCATTTTCTGTGTTGCCATCTGTTTTAGTGTTGTGATAGTGTGCGTATGCCATTTTGTTATTGTGAAACACGTCAGGCGTCAACATCGGATCATTCATGAAACACAGGCAAACCAAGCACCACAAACAAACCAAGCACCACAGGCAAACCAAGCACCACAGGCAAACCAAGCACCACAGGTAAACCAAGCACCACAGGCATACCAAAGTCCACAGGCAAATCAAGCACCACAGGAAAACCGAGCCCACAGGCTAACAAAGCACCACAGGCAAACCAAGCACCACAAACAAGCCAAGCACCACAGGCAAACCAAGCACCACAGGCAAACCAAGCACCACAGGCAAACCAAGCACCACAGGAAAACCAAGCATCACAGGTAAACCAAGCACCACAGGCAGACCAAAGTCCACAGGCAAATCAAGCACCACAGGAGAACCGAGCCCCACAGGCAAACAAAGCACCACAGGCAAACCAAAGTCCACAGGCAAATCAAGCACCACAGGCAAACCAAGCTTCACAGACAAACCAAGCTGCACAGGCAAACCAAGCGCCACAGGCAAACCAAGCTGCACAGGCAAACCAAGTTCCACAGGCAAACCAAGCTCCACAGGCAAACCAAGTTCAACAGGCAAACCAAGCTACGCAGGTCAACCAAGCTCAACAGGCAAACCAAGCTACACAGGCAAACCAAGCTCAACAGGCAAACCAAGCTACACAGGCAAACCAAGCTGCACAGACAAACACAGCTCCACAGGCAGCCCAGCAGCGGATATAACCTTAAAACCACAGCCAATCCAATCTTTGCATGTGCATAAAGCACCACAGGCAGCCCAGTCTTTACAGCCACTTCATCGAACAACCCGAAATCCATGGGTAAACCAGGAACCGCAAACACGCGTGACCCCACAAACAAATCAAGCTCCACCTAAATCGCCACATGCAAACCGGTCTTCACAGGTCCAGGTAACCCGAGATACACAGGCAACCCGAAGTACGCAAGTAGCCCCAAATCCACAGGTAGCGCAAGTTGAAGAGATTGTTCGTCTTCCAAACCAAGCCGAGAATTTGCATCAAAAGAAAGAACGGAAACTCACAAAGACCTTGTCCATTATCACCTTCTCAACCTTGTTGGCATGGTTACCGACGGCCGTCTGGATAGGCATGGGAGGGAGTCACGTGACTCTGTTCCAAGTCGCCTTTGCTTTTCGGTATACGAACGCTATGTTGGATCCAATCGTGTACTTGTACAACATGCGCGATTTTCGCCGAGCACTCAAGAGGTTGATGATGACTTGTTCTCGTGATAAACCCTTTCATTGGCTGATTGCATTTTCTTTCCGCACCGGTGGGGTCGAGGACCCTTGAAATTCCAGGGGGTAGGGATCTATCTAAGCCCTGGAAATTCCAAGGGGAGGGGGCCTGTCAAGACCCTGGAAATTCTAGGGGGTGGGGTCAAGAACCCTGGATATTCCAGGGAGGAGGGGTTTAAGCTGTGGAAAAGGGCGTGTTTAGGCAACCTAGAAATTCCAAGGGAGGTGTTCAAATTCCAGGGGAGGGGGGTGTTTAGGCCCCTTTCCAGGGGAAGGGGGTGTCGAAGACCTAGGGTCCCCGACCCCCGGGTTTGGAAAAATAATGCGATCAGCCATTCCACAAGGACAAGTCTTGAGGGACCAATAGACAATAGGGACCGACCACAGAGGGGATCGGCAACATGGCAGACATTGCTGGAGGAGCTGACATTCAATTCATTTCTTGTTTACTTCTCTTGGGGTATGACTGGCGGATGAGAGAAGAAAAATATAGGTCTTATCTCTTCATGCACTGGATGTGACCTGTATACACCATTGTAGTAAAAAAGGTTGCTTTGGCGTTTGGTCTTTGAATGATAGCGCGAAACAAAGAAATATTTTGCTTCAGTGACCACGAAACAAAGGTGTTCAATAGGCCTTTATCACGCAATATTGATTAATAATATATAATAGTTATCCGAAAATGAAATCCAGTTTTCAATTCTACACATCGTATTAGTAAAACTGCAAAGTTCAAAAGAAAACTGAAAACTGACTGAGATATGAATTTTCAAAACTTCCTATTCGGACTTACTTTTTACAAAGAAGTGTATGGGCAAATACGTCAAGTCGAGGCTGGACGGGCATCGATGCCCGTCCAGCCTCGTTTCGATTATTTTCCCATACATTTCTTGTAAAAAATAAGCCAGAATACGAAGTTTTGAAAATTCATATCCCAGTCAGTATTCAAGCAATCTTCACCAAACTTTGCTATTTTACTAATATGGATGTGTAGAATTGAATACTGGGTTTCATTTTCTGATAACTATTATATATTATTAATCAATATTGCGTGATAAAGGCCTATGACCAAAGCAACCTTTTCTGAATTAGGTGTATAATACGAGATGCCGACCAGTGTCATGAGTGTGACAGCAATCACAAATAGGCGATGACCAGGGCTATGTGAGCTATGACAGGACTCGGACTGCCGTTCGCTGATCGCGGAAAATTGGGCATTTTCTAGCTCTTTAGGAAACTGACCGGTTAGCGCAGTGGTAGCGCTGACTGGTTAGCGCAGTGGTAGCGCTGACCGGTTAGCGCAGTGGTAGAGGCTTATGTGCGGGAGGTTGGGAGTTCATACCCCGGCCGGACCAACACTCAGGGTCTTTTCTGAATAATTGAGGTGCTGCCTTTGCTCTAACATCTGCAAATGGTTAGACCGTCACGTCTTCTCGGATAAGGACGTAAAACCGTAGGTCCCGCAACGGAAGAAGAGCCACCTAGTGGAATCCGATTTGCTTAACCCATATTACTATTATTTTTAAACTGACCAATCAGCATTTAACTTCTAAAAGTCTGGGTAAAAACGGGAAAACGGCCATGGTTAAAAGGGATGACTCTAGTCTGAGGACCTGATTAATAATTCATAGGAATCATGGCATATAAAGCATATAAAGCTTCGTCCTATTTTCTATCGTTTGACTGTGCAATAATCATCGAGAGGGGGGGGGGGGGGGGGGGGGGGGGAGTGGGATGAAAAACGGGAAAAACACATGGCTGAAAGTTTATCTCCCTCCTCCGTGAAAATGTTATCGCCGTAGCTGTTATCCAACAAATGTAGTAACTTCTGATAGCTTTTTTTTATTGTAACATCAGCTTGTCAGTTTTAAAGGGGACATTTTTGTTAAATAAAAAGTAGCTGATTATTTACTGGTTACTGATTGCCGCGCATGGCACGTGTACACTACGCCTAATACGTTACGTTAAAGGTCCTTTGTCCGATGGGTGTACTATGATTTGTTTGTTTTGTGACCTGATAGGGAAAACAAATTTCAAATAACACCATTAGGTTGATGTGCTATGACTACATATCACTTAAATCAGTTTTAGACCAAAGGATGGATCGAAATTCCGCGAGATTTAAACGGATTAAGTTTACTACTTTTACCGTTAACTCACAAGAATAGACTTATTATGGGCTACAAAACATGTCACGCCCATCGATCACAGGGTCTTAATAAGCGGCTCATCTCCAGTGTAAGAACTCACCAGCTGCATCACAAAGCTTTCTTTTGGTAGAACGAAGGTTGAACCAATCATGATATAGTAACTAAACACAAAGGTGTCCTCAAGGAATGGTTCTTACACTGGAGATGACCCTAATAATAATAAGCGTCCAATTGAGGCACAGTTTTTCCTGACTTATCTATTTTTAGCGGGAAATTTCCAATATGAAATGATCCATAAAAAAATCAGGATTTAACCGAATCGAACATTTTTTTCACAGAAGCTCACTACTTAATTAGAGGATTTTGCTCAAAAAGTATTATAAAACAGTATCTGTCAAAATAACACTGGCATTCGTTCCTAGTCGTCTTAGTTTCAATCTATGCCTTTGTTTTGAACGCTATAAAAGTAATTGTGAGGCATAAAACCACCGTTTTCTTTTACGCATGCGTCAGTGGCTGTCAACAGAGCATCCCCCGCGAGGTGACGAGCCGGGAGGAGCTGAGTTCGAGAATGATAAAATCACAAGTGCCAATGTGTTGTTTGCCTGTACATATCAATTCTACTGTTGGTGACATTTGTAACATTACACTGAGGTTTAAAGTTATGAATATTCAGTTACAAAAGCATGTTTCCTTGGTGAGTGTGAACGTACATTTATCCTAAGAGCTCTTAAAGAGCCTGTGTCGGCCGCCATTTTGACAGCATAACAACATACCAAGTCGGAGAAAGCATCCATTTCCATCGGCTGATTTAGAGAATATAGAGCAAATTTCTCGATTGAATTTGGTAATTCAAATCTGAAACTTTGTTTTAGATGTTTATTTGACATTTTTGCACGTAATCCGTACGAGAACAATAACAAAGGAGTGGCTGACACGGGCTCTCTAAATTGCAAGTTCTCATACGCTGCATCGCAGACTAGCGAAGACGTTTATTCCCCTAGATCGACGAAATGTATGTTCATTCTTCAAATAGCTAGAGCGTTGTTTATACTTTCTAATTCCATTACCCTCTCCTTCCCATTCTCTTAACTAGAGTCAGCCCAACAGTCCGTGGACCTAGAGAAGCGCGATCTTAAAGAACTTCTATTAAGCAGGCGTTCGGATTGGCCATTGCAAATGACGCGAACTTCAGTCCAACAGAAATCGAGCGAAATTGGTCGACTGTTTTATTGCCTGCATATACGAAGTCTATTCAAATAATGCTAAAACTGGTGCAAAATGCGACGACTAGAACCGGAGAACTAAGACAGATTACAGTCCGACTTATCTTTTGGAGAGTTGCGATAAAAAAATAGAGAAAAAGACGCATTTAAGATCTACAGTTCGGGCTCCCTGTGCTAGGCTGAGATCACGTGTCACATACGCGGTGTATCTTGAAGTTCTGAATTTGCGGACCTCATCGATCTCATTAGGATCGAACTTTGGGGTGAAAATCCCTATTTTCTTTCAACCTCTCTGACAAAATAAATGGAGTAAAAAAGCTGAAGATCATGATGTCTAGTACTTGTGTGCCGAATTTGGTGGAATTTCGAGTAAGTGACAAATTAGGTACTAGTGGCACTTTAAAACATCAGCTTTAGACTGGTATTTAGACTGTTAGGGATCAAATATTAGAAAGGAAACTTTCATCATAAAGTAGCGAAACAAGCATTGAAAGGACAACAGCCAATCAGAACACAGAATTAGTTACATCTTCATTCTCTCTCAACTCTCTGATGCAGGTAACTGTCATTCCGAACTATTTCGGATCGTCACTGAGTTTTTCTACGGATGGATCTCTGTTTTCCTTGTTTAGAATCTTCTGCAAAGATTGCTCATGTAGTACGGCTTCTCGGCGCTACCATCATTACGCTCAAGATCTTCCACTGAAATGAGACATGAAATCGACATGATATTATAACCACCTAATAGCACGGCTCATTGCATTCGACGCGTGGAAATGTACTCGCCTTAATACCGAACATACAAAGTTTGACTGTTCAATATTAAAGACCCATCACCAACCGGGAGCCTTTGCGCCCCGTTTTCTTTTGTTTTCATATTGATCCATTGTTTTTCGGGTTCTCTGATGGCTAAGAGTCCGCAAAGGCTGTCGGTTGGTGATGGGCCTTTAAAATTATTGATCTCATTTGATTGTGCGAAAGACACACTGTGGGCTATGTATGAAGCGGTTTAAGGGAGGGGCCCTGTTTTGAACAGGTAAATATTTCGGATTGTTGTTACTTACAGAAACAGAGGAAGATGGTGTCGATGCACATGTCGTAAACATCGAAGAACATCACACAGACTACGTAGGCGAAGATCACTGTGATCTGAAAAACAAGGGGTCATATTCATTACAACGCTAAAGCCCGGTTCATACTAGCTAAAGCCTGATTCACATTGGCGACATAACATAAACAGAACATCACACAAGCTACGTAGGCGAAGATCACTGTGATCTGAAAAACAAGGGGTCATATTCATTACAACGCTAAAGCCCGGTTCATACTAGCTAAAGCCTGATCCACATTGGCGACATAACATAAACAGAACATCACACAAGCTACGTAGGCGAAGATCACTGTGATCTGAAAAACAAGGGGTCATATTCATTACAACGCTAAAGCCCGGTTCATACTAGCTAAAGCCTGATCTACATAAGCAGAACATCACACAAGCTACGTAGGCGAAGATCACTGTGATCTGAAAAACAAGGAATCATATTACAGCGCTAAAGCCCGGATCATACTAGGGGACTAGTCCTAAGGGACAAGTGTCAGGGACTAGTCGCGGGGATCAGTCCCCTAGTGTGAACGTGTAAGGGACAAATCCCCGAAACAAGTCACACGTACCGTACACACTATGGGAGAATTCGAGGGGACCGAAGGGAACTGGTAGATCTTTCAAAAAGTTTCAGCAGTTTCAAAAGGGCGGCAAAATGAGATCGTGAATGACGTGTTTCATTGGCTAGAATTATATTGGAACCAAACACACTGAAAAAATGCACAATTGCCACCGGGACAAGTCCCAGGAATCAAACCAGTTTGATTCGTGTGGCTTGCCCTGGGACAAATATTTAATCCCGCGACTGAAATTTCAACGCTAAAACGGGAGTACATACTTCAGGACTTGTCCCCGAAGCAGGTGTTTGATGTTTTACTCACAATAACCGGTACAACATCATAGTTGAGACTGTCCGGGTCATCAGCTCGCACCTTCTGGAACCAATAGTAACTGGCCACTCCTAGAAAAAAAAGATTGACAATTGTTTACGACTTTGTCACATTTTTCTACAGTATTTTGCAAAGTCGGAAGACATACACCGGTTTTTATTTAGCCGTTCCTGATTGAAATGAACTTAGGCGTTTCGTCATTTGCAATAGGAGGTAAACAACGTTAAGGTCTATTCACGGTTCCCCCCTTCGTCGATGAGAAGAAAGCTCCTTCGATTCGTTGTATTAGTGAATACCTTTTATTATATAAACTATATCAGGATTTCGGCCGCTGAGAAATATCGTAATTCGCACGGCGAAAAATTACGATAATGCCTACTATCGTGACTCCCATGTTTTTTTGTCGGGGATGATCGTCGTATCTCTTAGGAGTTAAAATCACGGATTTTGATCTCTTTCAAGAGTAACATCTGGAATAAAATTTAAGGGAGATTGGTATCGTTTAGAGATCTACAGCGGCAAACCTTCAAGAAAGAGAGAGTACTTGTTGACAAGACGATAAATAAGAAAACATCCAAAGCAGCATCTCAATCAAAGACGGAAATTTCTTGACTTGGTATCTTTTAGGGTAAACAATCATTTGAGCCACGCCCTTTTTGTTATCTTTTAGGGATGAAACGGAAAATTCCCGAAGATCATCCCGGACCAAAAATATGGGAGTCCCCCGGGTCCATGTATTATTCTCTATTTAGTTAATGCTTACCGACGATTCCAGTAACCAGAACTTTACCCAGGAAAAGAAGGAAAGCCGTCACACTGTTGACGGCCGCAACCCTAAACACAAGAGGATAATATGTGAAGGACTAATCGCCTTTCGTTTTCCTATGGAAAATGTTCTGCCATTAAGGATACGGTGTACACCTATTCAAAAAAGGTTGCACCGTCACAAATGTCTGTTGCAGCCCGCGGTGCCTCATGGGAGTTAAGAGGTTTATACCAAAGCAGAATCAATGGATGCTTGGTTTTTAGGGTAAATAACCATAATTATCAATCTTCGAATTCTTGGTTTTCATGTGACGTCATCAAAAAGCTAACTTCTAAACCAAGACACCTACACAGATGACCTTTCTGTGATGAATATAACTCTATTCAAGGATTTGTCAAACGAAATTTCGGCACTTTCTGCCAAAACGTTTTGTCTATTGTCTCCATTCAAGCTTCATCAGTTTCTCGTCGGTATTCACAACTTTTTCGACTTCAAACTGAGGTTCCCACTGTATTATGCGCCGTCGATGCCTATTCAGCGGCAGAGGGAAGAATTCGAAACTGGACTATGAGATCACGTGATAATTCTTTTGGGAGGATACAATTTCTCACACACGAATGATGGCTAACGTGCGTAGCGGCTCTAAAGGGAGTCGGGCGAGCGAAAACCCGCGCTTCTTCCGAGGTTCCATTTTGAAAAATGTGCCGTTAAATATGAGATCACAGAATATGTTATTCTAATATCCCATTCACACCGGCGCTTAAACTGGTTTAAAGTGGCTTAATTAATTAATTTAAATAAAAAGTGGCTTAAATCCTTATCTCCTAAGATGAGACTGTTCCAAGGACAAAACTGAATTGACAACACTGTACATGTTACTAAGTGATCATTTAGCTAGTAAGAGTTAGAAACAGTACGAAACTTCACGTGTTGTGAGGCGAAGAAAAACCTTGGTTTTGGTGTGAATGGCCGGTATAAACAATTAACCAATAGATAAACATAACAGTTTACCTGAGAATATTTCTCAGTAGCAGTGGAAAGCATTTTTGGCTGAAGAGCAGAAGTTCTTACCATAGATTGCGATCTGTAAAAAAGAAGAAATGAATGACGATAATCTAGAATGGGTTTTTGCTGAAATTGCGTGTCTTCGTTCATCAATACTTACCATAATGTACGCGTTCTTGTTTAGGAAGCGAAGACACTTCTCAAGACACCAAAAACAGCACCTGCAACAACTGAAAAAGAACGAAAAAATATCGCGTTGGTCAGAAAACGTCTCTAGATTACACCAAAAAAACAAGTTCCCGTATTATTATACATTTAAGTCACTATCGCAAATCTGATTGGTCGAGAGCAACGATCAATTCTCAAAGTCGCGTGAACTTGACATGCGAAATTTAATATCTGGTCGATCAATAACTTGGTCGTTCCCAAGCCCCTCGTCCGTGTTTGCATTTTCAATAAAGTCATTTGGCATTGTATCAATGTGTCTTCTTTCAAATGATGTATAATAAAACATTTATTGAATTGACTTTTTGCATGACGTCGTGAGTGCCTGTGTTGTCTGCCTCAACCGATAGCACAAGCCTCGGCGTTTTTACAGTAGGCGCGTTCAGTGTGGTGAAATGTATTGCTGGCTTGCACGTGACGTCATTGGCAGCCATGTTGGTGTACAGGAACAAAAGAAAGTTCATTTGTTGCTCTTTGTTCTGTACATCAACATGGGGGAGGTGGCTGGTGATATACGGTCAAAGTTAATCGAGTGGAATGGTCTAGAAACCCGGCAAGCTTCAAAGGGCCATAACAATAGCGTGGGCTGGATGTTGAGACCGCACTGACAGTGCACAGGTTTGTTGGGTTTCATAACCAGTCCACTCCATGAAATATGATTCAATAGGCAAGAAGTATTTACCACATAATAAACTTGACCGCGGCATTGTCCTGTCCATATTCTAGAAGAATTAATAAAAAATAATTTCAGTAAGTCTAAGGCTCCATTTTTTATCTTTATTCAACCATTTATTTATTTTGATTGTTTAACGAAAAAATGGAAACGAAATAAAACTAAAAAACAAACAGCCTTTAATGATAACAAAATAAAAAATAACAAGTAATAACAATAAGTATAGAATTACAAACTAAAAATGTCGAAAAAGGAAAATAAAAGTGAAAAATAACCGCTTTTTCTGTCAAATAGATGGCAATTTTTAGTGGAGCTCCTTAGCAGCCCAAGGCCGCAGTACGGAGCGCCATAGGTATCGCAGGAAAATACAATACCTCAAAGTATACCTCAGATATACGATCGACCCCAAAACCGTCTCTCATTTTGGCCGGAAAAAACTGCGCGCCCGTGAAAAGATATATAAACGGAAGCACCGCTTTTAGCCAGTGGCTTATAAAATCTATATCAAGTAACACCGATGGGCCACCACCTTGGGGCCAAACTAATTCAACCTGTCCATTTAATACTTGTTCTCATTTGACGCTACATTTTCAGCGATGCACAGAGAAAGCCGAACATCATAAACCGCATGGCAAGCAGAAGCTGTGCTCCACTAACACTGCGGGTTGATAAACTAGAGGGCAGGGCTTGAAAATAACTTTTTTAGTCTAAAAGGTTGGTCATCTGGGCCTGGGTTAGTGTTAACCGACTTGCTAGGACTAAATGTGTTCTTGACCACTAAATTCTTGACCATGATTGGATAATAATCTTATTTATCCCAAGGTTAGCGTTAACCCCATTTTAGGAACCGGACCTGGACACCAATTCTGATCGCGTGAACAACAGTAAGCACATCAGTAGCCTTTGACAGTCGTCAACAATATTTGCTTGCATGCTAGAGTTCAGCGCGGACTAAAACGAGGGGTTAGTAAAACTGGATAGGAAGGGGGATGGGGGTGGTAGGGAGGGAGTTGATATAATGGGGGGAGGATCAAAAGTCTGCCATATGGTCTCACCCTTCAGCTTTTTATCAATATACTCAAGAACAGCACGGATGAACTGTACAACAGCAATAATAGCAGCTCCGAACGCCAAGGAGCCAGTGTGGTACCTGAAGAATACAAGAAATACATAGTCAGCAGCCTAGTCCCTCGCATTCTGGGTGGGCTTCCTGTGGTCCGGGATGAACCGTGAGGATGCGCGAGCACTGGGCCGAGCTCGGGGAGAGGGTTTAATGTCACGTCACGTCACACGTCTTACCAACCACAGGAAGCCCATACAGAACGCTAGGGACTAGCTGCATATTCAATGTTATGTTCTGTTGTTCCCTACGAGCAGAGGCCTCTTTTACTTTGTACTCGCTGGGCTGACGAGCACGAGTAAAAGAGACCTCTGCTCTGAAAGCGCGATCTCTATAAACCTGTAGCAGTGCCTCCGAGTTAATCCGAGTTACTCACATGAGAGTTCTGCTGAAGGACGACAGGACTGGCAGAGTAGGGACATCCTGGAAGGAAATAAGCAACCGATATTTAAATAAGTTAGTGAGACCAATAAACACCCGCCAATCATAACCGAGAGACTCCTCTGCAGTCTAGTCCCAGCGGTTAGTCACGCAATGCTCCCAGTAGCGGACAGAGTCACGCGGAGAGCGTTACGTGACGCTAACCGCTGCGGAAGGAGTCTATTTTTTCTATTTTTTTGTACAGCGCTCTGCCTCGTACCCAAGCGTGTTCTAGCGATTTTCGAGGTGAGAGCGACTGGGAGCGAGGTAGCGCGAAAGGCATCATGGGAAGGGCGGAGAGCTCCCATGATCCTATGCGTCAACGATCCGTTCCCAAGATTCATTGCGCGCTCGCTACCAGAGCACTCACTATGTTTTTCTCTCTTTCCTTACCAAATTCATAGTTCCGATGAAACAATGGAGCCATTTCACGCTATCTGGAGATACCAATCAGAGCTGGAAAGATTCTCCCTCGGGAACTGATCTTGTCCCACAAACAGTATTTCAGGACTTCCGAAATCAGTCCGATGTGCGGCACTTTTTTGCCTTTTATGACAGTATAAACTGAGATCATCTGAAGATAAGGATATCTGGTAATCCTAAGCGGGATCGGAATATTTTTGGACTTTTTTTAAGGAAAACCCTGGTTTGTTTGTGGGACATAACAACAGTAACTATGGCTCTGAATGACAGGTCGGAACTATGAATAGGGACGCCTAGGGACGAGGCAGTACAGCACTACTTACATCCGGTTTGTTGAAGGCGAAATACCAGGAAGCAAAGGCACCAGCCAGTACACACTGCCCCAGAGCAATGATAAAGTTCATCACCCAGAGCCAGCCAAAGAAATGGTAGATTTGCATACGAAGAAGATGCCTGCAAGTCAAGTGCACAATGCCAAGATGAAGAGGAGAAAGGTCACAATTTAAGGGTAAACTTTAAAGCTCATTCACAAGGAATAAGCAAACTAATTTGGACTGCTTTGGCTTGTTATGGAGCGGATGGAAATGGATTGCGAATTGCCCTTTTGGATTTCTTACCAGGCTGAACTGTTTGCAAACTTGGGAATTTGATAGCGAAAGGATTTATCGAGTTTAGTCAATGCTATACGACTCCTGCCATGTCTGCCTGTCTTTCCCCTTCTACCCCGCACCTCCCCACTGTTGTAGTCTTGCTCCTCTCCACCGCTACTCTGCGCCCCCCTTTCTTATTTCCTCTACCAGTCCCCTTGGGGATGATAGCGTGTTTATAGCCACAAAGACTTACACGTTTTCCTTGTAACCAGCCAGGATGCAGCTTGCTGTTGTGTTTGGATACACACTATCGAATGTCTGCAAATATGACAAGAAAAAGTCTCGCATATAGAAAACAATTGTTTTATATACTGTGAATATGTGATTGCATGTTTTATGGTTTCCTAGTTGTCTCGTATCTCAATGTATAAGCTGAGATCAGGCGAGAGTGGCCTTTTGTGTTTATTTATACGGGAGACAGAGTGGCCGAGTGGTTAGAGCGTCGTCCTTGTGACCCGATGACCGAGTTACCGCTCTGGCCCCTCGACATTCTCGTACCCAGAGCTCTCCGGCTCGTCTCCTCGCGGGGGAGGCTCTGGTGACAGCCACTGACGCATGCGTGAGATTTAATACAGAGCCGTTGAGAGAAAGATCTTTCTGCGCATGCACCAACGTTCAAAACCAGCCAATCAGTAAAAGTCTCAAATGGATGTCACCAGAGCCTCCCCTGCGAGGAGACGAGCCGGGGAGCTATGGGTACGAGAATGGCCCTCGACCATTATTTGTACATAGCCAACTAGGTTTGCCTCAGGACCAGTGGGATTCTTTATCTTGTATGTGTGATACTAGCTGTAATGGCTTGATATTAAGCAATTATTGGATGAGGTTTTGTGATTTCCAGAATAAACAATGTAGAGACAAGTGGAATCAGGCGAGGCCGTAAGGCCGAGCTGATTCCACTTGGCGAGATATTGTTTATTCTGGAAATCACAAAAACCGAATTCAATAATTGTTTTATTATACATTGATTCAGTGAAAATACTTTTTTTTCTGTCAAGCAGTTTATTTTACACAAGCGCCTTGTTATAAATAGGGGAAACATCCAAGGGCTGTAGTCCCATGAAACATTGCGCGCGTAGGATCAAGAATCAGCTAGCTGATTCTTCAAGAATCAGCATGCTGATTCTTGGAGACCCTTAAAGTGCGTGATTCCCAAAGTAAAGCGCGCGCTTTTAGCCAATCAGAATCGAGATAGTGAGTACAATGTATAATAACAGCGGTTACTAGCTACACTAAAATTCGAGTAAAAACAAAGCAAGTTTTTACGTTAAGAACCCCGAGGTTCGCAATCACAGACTCCATCTTCAACTTTTACATATGGCGCCTGCGATTGCAAAATCAGGCCTTTAAAGGTAAAAAAAAAAAACAGCCAACAACTCCTGAAATAATTTTTAAGTACATTCAATGCATTGCCAATGGGAGATTGAATGCAAACAGAAACATATAACTTAGTTGAAACATGTAACGGCGAACCAAGCTGTGGATTATTCGTGGTCAATTTATGACCATATTTGGTCAATAATGAACTCTCGACTGCTAACCCAAGCAGGTTTTCTCTTCATAATATTTCATTTTTCGCTCAAATAAAGTAGAGCAACAGTGGTAAGTAATAATATACTAACATTAACATCTTGAAGTATTGCAACAACATTATTTTCAAAATCTGTTCAATGTTTATTCTGCGAATATTCCGCAGCTTGGCACTAAAGCAATGTATGCTTGTTACACGTTTCAACTCACTTATATGTTTCTGATGCAAACTAAGAATCATATTTTGAGCCAGCGCACCCTTCCCATAATGCACTGCTTCGCTACCAGTTTGTATTACCATCAAAGTACAGACACAAAGCTTTCTATGTTGTCCGTTAAGCGCGTTTTAGCACCCAAAGCAAAGAAAAGCTCCTAAAAATACGATCCTTTGCATCAAGTCAGAGTTCCTGATGCCCTGTTTCACGTAAACAAAATCAAAGCGTTGGCTCTGTTAACGTGCATCACTCGTTTTGAAACTACCTTGGGATCGCAGACACATTATCAGTCAAGTTGTACTTGTCCTTGATGCTAGCGTCGATCTTGTACTGTGGTACACCATTAGTCGCTAGAAATCTACAACACGGTCAAGGAAGTGCCACAAACAACTTATGAATAACACCAGCAAAGACCACAGGGAATTTCTGCAGAAACCCATCCATGGGAAAACTGAATTTCCGATCACAGATTTCCCATGGCATCCTTGAATTCCGAACACTCTTCCCATACGTGTGCCTTGGGAAATTCAGCTTTTCCCATGGATAGGTTTCTACTGAAATTTCCTGTGGATCCCGTCACCGCGAAAATGTTAATTTACTACTGAAAGATTATGAAATGTTCCCTTCAGTTTTATAATCAACTAAAAGGAGCCATGACGGCGGCGCGCCTTTCCCTTTCGTAAACGGTCGTTGCCATTTGGACGACACAATTTTCACGTTTTATTTTTGATATGTCTCAGTCAAGGTAAAAGGAAAAAAATCTTGTATAAATTCTACCCTGTTTAGAACCCTAACCCTAACCGGTAACCCAATTACTAACCCAAACCCTAACCAGTGCGCTACGAGTGAATTCGCTGGGTTGGAGGTGCTTTTTAATTGGATTTGTACTATCTTTCATTAGCATCTATAGAACGAAGCTATATATATGATAATTACTAACTGTCCCAAGGGATCAGAAATGGCAACGACCTTTCTGAAAAGGCATCGACCGTTCACAGAAATGGCAACGACCGTTCTAAAAGGCAACGACCGTTTACGAAAGGGAAATGCGCGACGGCGGCGGAAGGTTGCTGTCAGACACAGGTGCAGAGTCTGCCTGTGCGCTGACTGAGTTTTGCGCCTTGGTCGGCCGCCATTTTGTCAGCCTAGCAGCATAACGAGTCGTATAAAGCATCCATTTCCGTCGGCTTATTTAAGAGACCGTGTCAGCCTTCCGTGCTAGCAGAGGCCTCTTTTCTCTGCATTTCGCTGGCTGAGGTTCGCGAGGAAAGGAGACCTCTGCGCTGGGTCGAAACTCGTTTTTTTTTTGTCGCCGTCCACAACCTTGGGCGGTTTGCTCACCGTTTCTTGAGCCCACTATGCGCACGCATATCTACAGACGTTTTCCGCTGATATTATTGGTGC
Source organism: Scolanthus callimorphus (assembly GCA_033964015.1). Taxonomy (NCBI): domain Eukaryota; kingdom Metazoa; phylum Cnidaria; class Anthozoa; order Actiniaria; family Edwardsiidae; genus Scolanthus; species Scolanthus callimorphus. The sequence goes on from CM066911.1 coordinate 38,631,622, forward strand.
CGCCCAGCGGAAAACGTCTGTCAGCGAAATGCAGAGAAAAGAGGTCTCTGCTAGCAGGGAAGTGTCAGCCACTTATGTATTATTTTCGTTCGATTTAAGAAGACAAATAACGTGTAGAAATATCCAAATCAACATCTAAAAACAAAGTTTCAGATTTGATTTACCAAATTCAGTCAAGCACAGACTAGCACAATAGCTTCAGAATCCTACAGTTTAGAGGATACATGATAACAATAAGGAACCAGGCGAACAGAATCAACTGCAACAGCCAAGGGATGATAGGGAAGAAGAGTGTTGACAACATGCTTGCCAGGGCCTGAAAATAAACAAAAACAAAGATCAAAATGCCTCAAAATCCTGAAATTGAAACTAGACATTTGGAAAGATTGAGACTTAATATTTATGTACCCAAAGAAGCGAATGTGTTGATACACGAATTGCAGTTGATCATAGTCTCCACAAACACTACCCATACCGTCTCACTTAACACTAGTACGACAGTACCAAAGAAGGAAACCTTTCAGTTTCACGTTTTGTGTTTCAAACAATTCGAGTAAAGTACTGAATCGACAATGTACTCAAGCGTTTTTTAAATAACGTTTTCAGGAAAAGCAAATTTATCAGGAAAAGCAAATTGCTTTGACTGCTTGACAGCTCGAGAAGTCAAGTAAAGTAAAGTAAAAAAAAGCAGAAGTCAAGTAAAGTAAAGTAAAAAAAAAGCTGCTTTGGCTATCAAATTTCCAAGTTTGAAAACTGTTCAGCCTGAACAGAAATCACAAATGTCATTTCGTAATCCAATTCCATCCGCTCGATAACACCCAAAATACTCCAAATTTGTGCTCAGATAGCAGTTGAAAGGTTATTTAACAAACCTAGATGATTATTTTGCTCATTTCGTTTGAATTTGTCTACATTTAAGCGACCTAAACTTGCCTCAAAATCGTGACACTGCCCTCTAATGCAAAGGCATTCTAATATTACGAGTTTTCATGCGCTTGTTCGGTAGAATTCGCCTTTGTCACACGGCAGCCATCTTGGATTTTCTAATACAGCGAAGCTGGCATGAAAGCGAGGGCAAGAGTGTAAGCTCACCCACGCATAGTCATTTCTGTAAGAAAAAATCCAAGATGGCTGCCGTGTGACAAAGGCGAATGCTCTAACCTGAGCACTTTAAATACGGGTCTCTGGTATCGAAAATGGCGGCGAAGCAGTACATTATGGGAAGGGTGAGACGGATCCTTTAACGTCGATAACTCGACATACTTGTTGCCCCACTTTACCCCCATTCTCTATTAGACCTCCTTTTGAAAGGAATTCAAAGCTATAAGTAAGACGAAGAGAGAAACGTTCTGAGTTCGAACCCAAGCCCGTACGCATATTGTGTTTTGCACTATTAACACACACTGCGCCACCTAGCCTTCTGATAGTTTCTAATCCCATGACATCTACGTAGGCCTAAAATGTTGGCCTAGATTGAGGAATAATTCTCACGAGAAACTAAAATTAACTGCAACGCAATAATATATTTCCGTCAGTATCGCTTTAACAGCTCAATCCCTCATGTTTCCGTCAAAGTATGTTGCTGATAGAGATCTATGAATGCTAAAATCAGGGCTCGTACGCTTTCTGAGTGCCAAAAAATCCAGGATTTTCCAGGAAGTCTTTGGTTATTTTTCCAGGAGTTTTTATTGGGTAGAAATGCTCCCTCCTTTCTAAAAAATGATAAGTCTGGAGGATGTCATAATTTTCAGCACAAAATCAGATTCAACCAAATTTGAGTTGAAACATTTTTACAGACTTTCAAGGACTTTCCAGGAAGGAATGAAAATCCAGGATTTCTAAGACGCGTAGGAACCCTGTAATATACAGATTTTTGATATCAACATACTTGCTAGCTTCGTGGATCAACTCCACCGCGATTTTGATCCGCTTACACAAGACCAGGACGATGAGAAAGATGATAATGAGGAGGACGGACAACAGGATCCCTGTGGCGACAACAGGGAAAAGAGCGTCAAATTCCTAATCCAATACAGTCCGGTTTACACTTGCGATATTTGTCGCAATGGTCGCGGCGTTTTGTTTCTCGCGCGAGTTACAATAGGCCATGTTCGAATTACTCTCCAATGCCTACAAACTATAGCCTCAAGTCGAGGCTCTCTTCTAAAATTACTGTAAATGTATAGGAATTAGGAGAGAGCTTCGAGTTGAAGCTTTTGTCTCGTATGCATTGGAGCGTAATTCGAACGTGAGCTATTACAACTCTCTAGTGTAAATGTAGTTTTGTAGACATGTAGACAAGTAGTTTTGTAGCCCATAAAAGTCTAATAAGGTAATAGTGAACGCAATTTTAGGCTGTGCCTAAATCAATATATTCTCATTTTGTTGTTAAATAGATCTGTTTATTACGAACGTACCTAGTGCTAACCAGGTCTCCTTGGAGTCTCCGTACTTGGACAAGTCAAACGTGAACTGTAATGCCTTGCTGGTGCCGGTATCATTCAGATACTTGAACTTGGAAAAGCAGCAATACATTCCTTAGGGAAAAAAAGAACAAATCTTAAAGTTACATATTCAACGAGAACATCAAATGTTAACATCACCAATTCTGAAAATAATAAAACGAGTGATAGGGCCCGATATTGCGACCATATGGTCACTCCTGGTGACTAGAGTTAGAGGGAACAAAAATTTCACCTTTCCTTACCTTTTCAGTCTATAGGTTTTTAAAAATGCCCTTCTAAAAAATTGGCTGCCAATGCAACAGCACTACAGTAATTCGGAGAAAAACAAAAACGGGGACCAGATTTCTATTATGGCGACCAAACTTCACTACTTGCCACAAGTCACAATAAAGAATTATTCTACATATAACACTCAGTCTTCCCTGCTAGCAGAGGCCTCTTTTCTCTTGCATTTCGCTGGCTGAGGTTCGCGAGGAAAGAGACCTGTGCGCTGGGTCCAAACTCGCTTTGTTTTGTCGCCGTCCACAACCTTGGACGGTTTGCTGACCGTTTTTGAGCCCACTATATGCGCACGCATATCCGCAGACGTTTTCCGCTGATATTATTTGGGCCCCCACAGCGGAAAACGTCTGTACATATGCGTGCACATATAGTGGGCTCAAAAAATGGTCAGCAAACCGTCCAAGGTTGTGAACGGCGGCAAAACAAAGCGAGTTTCGACACAGGGCAGAGGTCTCTTTTCCTCGCGAACCTCAGCCAGCGAAATGCAGAGAAAATAGGCCTCTGCTAGCAGGGAACACTCAGTCCTACTTCTTCTGATACCTGCGAGAATTTTGAGGAATTGAGCTCTTTTTACTCGGCTCCCCATTCAATATAAATTCAACCAGGTAGGAAAATACTTGGTAATAACAAAGAAGGACCAAAACCACAACCTCTGACATGTTTATTACTGTTTCCATGGTAACGTTATTGACACTAGGGCTGTCTGTTTAAAAAATAGGAAAAATCTGAAACTTATTCACCTACAAGTGAAGTACTACAATACTTTGCCAAAATACTCTGGGTTGTGTTGACAAACAAATTAGGAAGTTTCGAAGACTTTCACAACTTAGGGAATATTCACAGATTTTACCTATTTTTCCAGGAATCACTTCTATAGCCAAACGTGTTGCCATGGAAACACTAATTAGCATATGGATGTATGAGGTCTTGGTTCTTCTTTGTTATTACCAAGTTTGAAGTGAATCTAATTATCCCAAACAGAATTATAAATCAAACATTGGCTGATTGCATTTTTAAACCGCACCGGGGGGTTGAGGACCTCTTTTAAAAAGACCCCCTCCCCTGGAATTTCCACTCGTGAAACAGACCCCTCCCCTGGAATTTCCAACCTCATAAAGGACCCCCTCCCCTGGAATTTCCATTTTTTCTGGCAAAATACCCCTGGAAAATATTTTTGGATAAAATGTCCCTGGAAAGTCACCTTTTTTACCCCTCCCCCCTGGAATTTCCAGTCTCCAGACACACCCCCTCCCGTGGAATTTCCAGAGTCCAAAACAATCCCCCTGGAAAATTTCCATAGGTCCTCAACCCCCCCTGTGCGGATTAAAAATGCAATCAGCCATTGTTGGCCTCTTTTGCCCTTGTCTTGTTGTGACGTCATTTTTGCTAATTTGCATAAGTAAAAATCTTGAATATCTCAGTAACCAAAAGAGCTATGAACGCGAAATAAGCGACATTCTTCCTTATTTTGAATGTTCAATCAAATAAGTCATTAAAATTACAGCCCTGAGTAGCACTTTATACAAATTCATCAATCATGTAAGTTTTAGCATATCAAGCGTCAGTTTTACACCGTTTATACCAATAAATATTATACTCGACAATAACTAATAACATTGTTCTCTTGCATTCAGACATTATTTTGATAAAAGCATTAGTAATGCCTCGGTTTACATGGTCTACATACCAAAAACAATTAATCCCATGACAGCGATAATGGTGAACCATATCAGAGGCCCTGCGATCCATCTAAGGAAAAAAGGAATTTAAAACAAGCTGCGTCACAAATGCTTCCTTTGTTTAGCAGAACGAAACATGATGAAATGAGAGCTGAACACAAAGGTGTCCTCTGGGAATGATTCTTACACGGCGGAACGCCCACAAAAAGTGGCAATCGTGGGATCCGGGATCCACGCAACCTCGTACCCAGAGCCCGTCATCTTTTGGCCAGCGGCAAGATTCAGGGCCCTGGGGGAATCCGATTTATGAGCATGCGTGGTAGGTCAAAAACGTAACGAACTTTCATACAACAATCAAACCGGAAACCCAGAATCTGGGTTTTAAAAAAATCGATCCCCCAGAGCCCTGAATCTTGCCGCTGGCCAAAAGATGACGGGCTCTGGGTACGAGATTGGGATCCACGGGTCGGGATCCGGGATCCACGGGTCAGGATCCGGGATCCACGGGTCGAGATCCGGGATCCACGGGTCGGGATCCGGATCCACGGGTCGGGATCCGAGATCCACGGGTCGGGATCCGGGATCCAAAACTCCTGTGGATCCTCTTTACATGGGCCGAACCTACCTATGGGGGTAAATACAAATTGGTGATTGGTAGTCAAAATTTTGTTATGTTAAATTGTACCTTGTAATCACAATGTAAACAAATGCCAACACCATTGCTATGATGAACCCCCTGAAAAAAGTAGAGACATGTGAATATTACATGCTGGATAATTGTATTAAAACGACGCCCATCGCTACTCACGCTAGAATCCAATACCAAACGCTCTGTACGTCCTCAAATATCTAAATACAAAAAAAGTGACGCTTGAGATCTATTTCAGAAAAGACTGCACCGTCGAAACTGTCTGTTGTAGCCCGCGGTGCATCATGGGAGAAACTAAGAAGAACGAGATTCATGTCTATTTTGCGCTATAGCAAAGCATATTCATTCGTGCAAAAGAAAATACACTACAACTCATTGGAGTATATTGTTATTGCCAGGGTTGAACAGCAAGGTTTATTGATTCCCATTACATCGATTGTTATAATTTTTATATTATATACTTAGTAATAATGGTAATATATGTTTAAAATTATCTAAGTTTGACAGCTTTCGCTGTCGATTTCTGGCGAGAGTGAAGTACAACGACCACCACAATGTGTCTAAAGCATCCTGAATAAATTATTCTGATGCAACTGCCAATCAGATTTATTGACAATACAAATAGCTACAAGCCAAAATGAAAAAGCTTCCCAACTACACTGCGTTCCGTTGGGAAGCATTAATTCTCATCGTGTTAACCGAGTGCAAAATGTCTTGCGAACTATTATATTCAAGTATTAGAGCACAACTTTCTATGACTTTATCAGCGCATTAGTATAATTACTCAAGTGATTATAAGAATTTCTGCGCGCTGATTGGTCAAAGGGTTCGTTTTCTCTTGCTATAATCACCTACAGATAACATTGAAAGGATTGAAAGTGCACGCGCGAGTTTTGTTATGATCTTGAAAAAATCCCCAAAACAATTTTTTTTTGTCAAAAAACCTTATCAATCACTCGGCGAATAGTCACCGAGACGAAGTCGCCGATAATCATGTCGCCTTCGGCGACTAATTGGTAAATAGAGCACGCGTAATGTTGGGAGACACGATGATATAGCGGGAGAGAACCATTACTTTATCGGTGAAATAGAGCATAGATTTGGACCAATCAGAGCGAGCGTTATATCGTAGCAATCTTATAAAATCCGCATTTGGCATAAGCAGGGCGATCAATAAGTAAGAGTTAAATACCGAGGGCTGAGGCAATATGGCATATAAATACCGAGGGCCGTAGGCCCGAGGTATTTATATGCCATATTGCCGAAGACCGAGGTATTTAACTGACTTATTACATGATCTAAGGTGATTTTTCTATCGGGTGGAGCGCCATGCAATTAAAAAATCGAAAATACTCCGTCAAATAAACGATTTTTAACCATATAAATCAACCAGGGATCTTTATTTTTCCAGTAGAGGGGTATCCCCAGAGGTTTAAGTCGTATCGGAACAAAAGGATGAACAATGTTTTTGAAAGCTATTGTCGTCAGTGTTGGTTAGGAAATATGTGATTCCTTGACTGTCTTTTTTCTTTTCAACTTTTCATGATAACGTGTATTTTGCGGGCAATTCAAATTCAAAGGACTCATTGCTAACGCTTTATCACTGCAGAGAAGGTGCCTTTTACAATACGTTTGTTTGCATTCTGAAGCCCCCGTTTCATTAAATTAAAGAACATCCCTAGAGTGGTTGGGAGACTACAAACAAAAGTGTGGGCTATTGTCCTTTAGCTTCCATGCATTCATTTTTAAACGACCAATGGTAGTACTTCTTTTTGTACCAAACAACAAAAGAATCAAAATACCTGATTATCGCGATTTTAGGTCGTCATTTTGTAGAAGTCAGTGCTTGAGTGCTGAACTAGTAGTTCTAAGTTGGCGACTGAGAACGAATTTCGGAGAAAAAAAAACAAACGCTGAACTCGGCACTCCCTGTGTGGTTTTAAGCTGTTCAAGAGATAATACATTTCAAAGTGTCCTGTAGTTGGCGATTGATAACGACATGGTAAGTTTAACTAAAGTTCTTATTTACAGCAATTCGTTTTATTATAACAGTTGAAATATACCGCTCTGGTGAATTTAAATTGCATGACTAACTTGAACGTATCTTAGACCGGTGTGTCGTTGATGCTGCGACGTACGAGGTCCATCCAGAATTTGAAAAACTTGTAAAATGTATTAACGAAAGAAAAATGTGTTGTGCATATGCATTGTTATGAGCTTAATGTTCTAAATTCTTTTTATTTCTATTACTTTCACAGTTTGATTGAGCGTGAAGCAGAAATGGAGCCGGCCAGCAAGGTTACCTATAACAACTGCTCATTCCATATTAATTATAGTTAAATTTAGTAGAAAAGTAGAAAGAATCGCCAATTTGGAATTTTGAGACACTCTATTCAGCTAAAGCTAGTAATATATATATTTTTTCAATTTAACCTAGCAGACAATTTTGTAGTATTTTTCATTTATCTGTGTGTTTCAGCATCGGAAGGGTGGGGCTTTATTTGTCTAATTAGTCATAATTGCTCCTCATTATAATGTGCCGGGTCATTTATGAGAATCAATGTTCCATAAAGACCCGTGCATTTATAATGCGGGTCATTTATGACTAATTATTCAATAATAGCCCCAATCTTCCCTGCTGAAACATCAAACCCTCCCCGTTCTTTAAGAATGTAATTAATTCATAGGGATTTAAGTAAAATAAAGGGTCCTGAATAACAATAGAAAAGGTGTCAATCATGTAATAAAGTATGGTTATTTATCCTAAAAACTCTGAAAAAAGTTATTCTGTTTTGGTACACCGATTTGCTACCCAACAGCTCTGACGGCGCAACCTTTTCTGAAATAGGTGTATAATATTCTAGTTCAAGAAAACAAATAAAAACACAGTCGAAATATATATATAGAGGATATTACCAGGGACGTGTCTGATATTACACGGTGGCGCGAAGATATGAGTTTTATTTTCGAGTGGCAAGAACAATATTTTACGAATGAGCGCAGCGAATGAGTAAAATATTGTTTTTGACACGAGAAAATAAAACTCATATCTCCAAGCCACCGTGTAATTTTCTTTTTATTATATAGACAAACCAGAAAAAAATATTCCAAATTGATTTCCAAGCATTTTTGTTTTGACCGATATCCTCACTAGTGAGGATATGGAAAATATGTCACTGAGGACCCGGATGTAGCTTCGTATGAGATCTACGAGTGGCGTATTTCCCAGTAAAACACTCGTGTCTATATGATAAATATATTTATTATATAGACACGAGTGTTTTACTGGGAAATACGCCACTCGTAGATCTCATACGAAGCTACATCCGAGACCTGCGTGACATATTTTCCATATCCTCACTAGTGAGGATATCGGTCAAAACAAAAGTGCTTGGAAATCAATTTGGATTTTTTTTTCTGGTTTGTCTATATAATAAAAGAAAATTACATGGTGGCTTGTGCGCTCATTCGTAGAATATTGTTCTTGCCACTCGAAAATAAAACTCATATCTTCGCGCCACCGTGTAATATCCTCTATAACTGTGTTATATGTTTTTCAGACCACTTACTTTCATTCCGATATTTTGTGCATCAAGAAGAATTTTGAGATCCCTAACAAAAGATGAAACGTATCCAGTGTAGCGTTAGTACAGTGTGCCTGTGAGAGACGGGACCTACGATTTTACGTCCTTATCCGAGAAGACGTGAAGGTCTAACCATTTGCAGATGTCAGAACAAACGCAGCACTTACTCCTCAATATTTAGAAAAAGACCCTTAAGGCCAGGTTTAAACGTTGAACCTAATTCTGTTACTATTGTTCAGTTAGAGCTACAGTAAAAACGCGCATAAAAGAACAAGTGGATTAAGAACACTCAGACTGAAATTTGGTCAAAAAGGTACATTAGACCAAGGAGGTTTTATAAAACCTCCTTGATTAGACATAAGAACACATGCAGCCTGAAAAATGAAAATTGTTCTTGTATAAAACAAATAGCTGCCACTTGAGTTCGAGTACAGTAACCCACTGTGGTAGAGTACTGAGTAGATCAATAGACCATTGCACACAGAGTTCTACAACAGGTACCGGAACTGTATGGGGAATTCCAGGGTGCATTTGGCAATTGTTTTTAGACTTGACATTCTTTATTTGACTGTTGGTAGTGTATGCAGGAATAATATTTTCAGGCTGATTTTGCAGAAAACCCCCGATGTACAAGAACAAAATCAGCCTGAATCCCCAAAACACCGGTTCTTTTATGCGGGTTTTTACTGTATTGTCTCGAGCTCATTTGCATTGGGAATAGCACTATATGCCGTGTCAACGCCGCACCTCGGCCGCGCTAAATTACAATTTGAATCCTTCCAGCGCTACTAAAATCAGAGCTGAGATCTTCTCCATTCGTCAGACAGGCTATATTAACGTCATTAAATCACTAGTATCGAAGTTACTTGTTTTTACTTGCTAATAGACCGAGTCAATTTAGCGCGAGAGAATTAAGTGCTGAGTGTTGGCCTGGTCGAGGTACGAATCTACGACCTGTAGCAAGTCAGACCGGCGCTCTACTAGCTGAGCTTACCGTGAGGCAGTACTACTGGGCCCAGAAGAAGGACCGAAATAAAGGTCCAAAACGTTGGCACATTTTCCGTTTCTATTTTGGTTTTCCCTTCTCTAACATTGCAGTACTACTGGCCAAGCACTTACTTTATTCCAGCCTGAACATCTGACTTGGATACATTTTTGTTTTGCACGGGATCCCAAATGTCTTGAAAATTGAGCAGGGATGGGATACAACGGTACAAAACTGCAAGAAAAGGAAATAAACAGCAAGGCATCAGTTTAATTTTGACCACATTAGGTGATTAAGACAAGTTTCAAATGTCGACTTCCGCAGGGGCGACCATAAGAGCAGATTTCGTATGACTGTGAAAAGAGCCGCGACAACCGTGCCGCGACTAAGCGATTTCATTCCGTATCCAACGTGCCGCGACCACGACAGTGGCGCGCTGTGTCGCGGCACTTTTCACAGTCATACGAAATCTACTCTATATTCGCAATGTCGGACACTCGTTTCCTTTTTTAATTAGCTCGGATTTGTTCTAGATGGTAAAATATGGTTCAAATACTTTACCTGGAGTGCTTGCCAAATAATATGGAACACATTTTCCATTTTTAATCAGCTCCATTTTGTCCTGAAAAAAAGAAGAAAATTAATCGAAATTAATCTCTGCTATTTTTAAACAACTTCGACTCCGTTTACACGAGGCCGGTACAAAACCGGACCGGTAAAATTTCTGGTACGCTACCGTCGCGTTCACACGGGACCTGACCAATGTTGGCACGGCTAGGCGTGCACGGTCCCGTGTGAACACTGTTGCAAAACGTGCCAGAATTGTACCGGTACCTTATGAACAGACGGTACCGTACCAGAATTGCACTGGTCCGGTTTTGTACCGCTCTCGTGTGAACGGGGTCTTACCAAACATGAAAGATGATGTATGCTTCAGTCACATTTTCTAATTTACCGCAATATGTATCTCTTGCAATAAAGAAGGTGCAAATACGTGTGCTCGCAATTATCTTCCCCAATGTACCTTAAGCTCGTGCAGTGCTCGCTTTGCACTTCGCATCGCTACAGGGTAAGAAAATACATAAATATTATACCCGATATGCCTCTAAAGGAAATTTATACAGACCAGCTTCCAGAACAAAATATGCACTCTCACGCTTTCAAACAATTGCAAGTAGAATCTGGGAGATGGTCCCTTACAACATTAAGATTATGCCATTTAAAATTTTTGTTTCTCATTATAAAAAGCACCTCCTTCACAGCCAAAATTATTAATTTCTTCTTTTTTTTCTTTACACAAATAATGAATACTGATAAAAGTAAACAAATGACAAAATATGCCAAAAAAACTACACTGTAAACTTTTTTTATTATTTCTATGTAGGTAAGCTTATGTAATTGTAATTAGTCTCTCTATTTTCAGTGGTAGTGACCATCTCGAAAGCCATGCGCTACTATGGTCACTACGCACTTTGCTTTTGTTTCTCTACATTATAAATCTTTATCATAGTTGTTTTCTTTTTGTAGTGTATAACCTTGTTTGTTTGTAATATAAATATGTGCTACTGAACTGAACTGAACTGAACTGAACGTCTGCATGCCGAAGGCCATTACCCAGTCACCTTCTTAAGCCAATAAGCCTGTCGACACCAACAGGCTCAGAGACCTGCCTCATACCCAGACGTCTCAGGTGTGTCAAAAAAGGGCAAAAACCCGCGGCGATCCGCGAAAAGTAAAATAGCAAGGCGCGCAATGCATCAATGGGAAGGTTCGGGCGCTCTCGCAGAGGACCACGGGAACGCTCAACCGAAGAAATGAGACCTTACGATCTTACGCTCGCCCTTCCCATGATGCCTTGCGCGCTAGCTCGCTCCCAGTCACTATCGCCTCGAATCGCTAGATCGCGCCTGGGTACGAGGCAGCTCAGAGACTTTATTATCCAGCACATCGCCCAAATATGGTCATTGGAACGCCAATAGCTGTCTTCTGTACATGACAGCTATCCTGCGATATCCGTCTCTGAGGAAAATATGATGTTTTGAGCTCGTAAATAATACACAAAAGTCATTTTTTTCGGGGGTTTTTGTGCTATCGATGTGCTGAATAATAAAGCCATTATCCTGCTCGATTTTGCAGAATATCGTCTGATTTTAGCCAATTCGGGATTTCGTCCCTCGTCGGCTAAGTATCAGATGATATTCTGCGCAATCTCGCAGGATAATGGTTAATTATCACAAACAAATAATCTGAATAATGCCCGGGACATATATACCGTATCTACGATACAATAGGTTCTACCATCTTTTTCTGTAATTTATCAAACTATTGCTGACAATGCCTGCAATTCAGTTCACACTGCAAAAAGTATGGATAAACCTAGCTATCTATCTATCTATCTATGTCAGATTAGTGAGAAAGAAAAAAGAGCAAAGATACAGTGCCAATAGGGCTGGAGATTCCGGATCAAGATGGAAATCCAAGGAAATAAAAATTGAGCTGGACAATACAGGAACTTCAGAAAGAAGGGGTGTGAGACGAAATTTAAAACTTTCATTAGCAAGTACAGTTAATGGGAAAATCTCCAGAAAAAGGGGGGTGACCGTGGGGCTGGACAGTTTTAGGTAGAGACAAAGGCCCTACATGCGGGGCACTCTTGCAGAGAGAGTGAGAGTTAGCATCTTGAAAGAGAGAGGAAGGTACATACCGCATAGTTATCTGTAGCATTTACTCCAGGTTTACAAACCATGTCGGCAGCTGATCGGCTTGTACCAAGCTGATTTTCAGTTGGGCACTTGCTGACACAGACCTAGAAAAGCAAAGAATCAACACATGCAAATGAGCTAGATACACATTGCTTCTTCAAGTAGGAAGTAGGAGAAGTAGGTTTGAAAAACGTGCAATTGAAGAATGAGCTTTTGAAAAATGGGAAGAGAACAAATTGAAGTATGCACAGTATTAATTTGTTCATCTGCTCCTGTGTGCTGCCCCCAGGAGGGGGACTCCCATATTTTTGGGGCTGGGGTGCTCGTCCTACCTTTTAGGGTTTAAAATCAGGCCTCTGGTACATATTAGGGGTAAAATTCGAAAACTTGCAATTTTTTTTGAGATAGGTACCTGTCAGAGGTCCGTTTAAGCAAATCACACTTGTTGGTAGCCTGAATTTCAGACATATTTTCCCTCGTAAAAAAATACGAGAGAAAATTACGAGGGAAAATGTGTTTTTGGTACCTTTTAGGGGTCAAAATAAACTAAGTGATGCCATGTTTGGTACCTTTTAGGGGTAAAATCGAAAGTTCCCGATGAGCACCCCTGCCCCAAAAATATGGGAGTCCCCCCCCCCCCCGGGTGCTGCCTTTATTGAAACAATTTTATTGATACCAGTGATGAAAGCAGCCTTCAATAGGGCCTGCAAAGTTTGGTGGGGCTTTCAATGCTGTCAGAACAAGCCAGCAAGCACAGGAGCTCCACCGTTTCTTAACGCTATTTTATGTTTCACTGCCGGCTGCTCTTTTTGAATAACTGCCTGTTTAGAAACATTCTGGCACAGCACTGGGCTTTGGTACAAGTACTGTTATTTCATATTTTTTGTAAGATTTATAAAGAACACTGCTTTTAGGTTGTGGGTTACCTGTGGGGTGTGGCACTTTGGATTGGACATGCCTGAGATTCCAGTAGGAAGGCATTTGGTGATGTCAAAAAATACCAGGTATTTCTTATTCCTTGAATAAAGAAAAAAAGTTGCTCTAAGTGACAAAATGTGTGTGTGGCCATGTAGTGACTGTGAATTTGGCCCTGGGGGCTGGGGGGGTCAAGTCCCTCATATATGGTATGTGGTGTTGGCTTGACCAGGCTTAAATCCAGGGCATAAAAGATTTCAATTAGAAAATTCCTGATTATCAATGGAGAGGTATCAGTTTTTGGGGGGATTTAAAGGCCCATAGTCAACTTTTTCAATTTTTTGCCTGATCATACTCAAAGTAACTTACAGGTATTCTGAATCTCTTCCACATATTTTCCCTAAAAATATAAACAACAACAATTGTGAACAACAAAATGAAATGGAATGGATAGAGTGGACTGTAGAATTGATAGTAATATGGGTGTGGCTCTTTTAAATTTTACCCCCAGGAGAGGAAGGAAGGGCAAAGCTACACTAAGGTGTAAACTTGTCACAATCAATCTCTTACCAAGATGCAAATACTGAGCAGGTTACTACCATATAAACAATCCAAGCTTCTGATAAACCAGAATTTTGGGTTTTCATGTGAGAACTGAGCCTGACAGCAGGGACGTCAGCTCTCCCAGTTTTGCTGGGAGTCTCACTATTTTTTGCTCTGTCACCTGGGAAAAGTTCAAGATGACTGCCATATATTTAGTAAGAATATTCCTCCCAAGAGAATTTCAGGAAATTTTGCCATTTTAAGGTGTTCTCCAGATTTTTGAAGTCCTGGGTTGACGTCCCTGTGACAGCCCCTAAATGAGCAGTCACTGGGACATCCTAGTGATAATGCTAGCTTGATTTTAACCCGATCTAGGTTCAGCACCCATCTTCCCTCCCCCACTGGTAAAAAGTTAGTATGTCAAAAAGATGCTATGTCATGATATTGCATCAGTTCAAATAGAAACACAGGTTGCCTCATGCCAGAGAATTAAGGCATGTCTGGTGTGGCTACCTTTAGTCACACACTAAACCAAAAGAAACTTTCTCATATAGGAATAGACAAATTCAGGTAACAGCCTGTTTACCTCTTGTTGCCAGCCATTTCAGGTCACCTGACAATTCGTTTGAGAGTTTACCTATTGCTCATTTTGTACCATGCATTCGCTTGAGAAATTGTACAATTGTAACTTAGCTCCCAAATATTTATCATACAACCTGAGTTAGATGGAAAAAAGATGTAAACATGACCATTAGCCGATTTAGTCTTACAGTCAAAAGACATGAAGCATGCCCCCCTAGAGTTGAATATTCAATTCATTATTCCATTATTGATTTCATTATTCAATCCAAAACTGCAGTTTTTAATTCAATATTGAAAATTTTGTAATCTAAATAATTACTCTGGATGAACAATTGCTTATTCAGAAATATAAATTTGAGCGTTTAACATTTTTAATATTGGATTGAAAAATGCATTTTTGGATTGATAATGAAATCAATAATGGAATTATGAATTGAATATTCGACTCTAGGGGGGCACGCTTCATGTCTTTTGACTGTAATTGAAAAAGATGTACAGGTAGACACAGCAATAGTGCGTGGGCATACAGTACCTTCTGAATTAGTTGGCAGGAGGAGTCTGTTGATGTCCCCCTCAGCAAAAGCTGCAAAAAATAAAAATATTACCAACATTAACAATAGTACCAACATTAAACTTGTATATTATAGCCAAAATCATTGTTTCATGCATGGAATTTTCAAAACATGATTTGAATTTTTGTTTTGTCCAACAGTCAAATCATCTGGGCATGCCACTCAGGTCCTGACCCTATTTCTCTCAGTGCAATGGCATGGCTTTTTATGGCAAAAGAAAATATCCACCCCCCCCCCCCCCCCACCAAATACTGTACTTTCCAGAGGGGTGAGGGAGTCACTTTCTAACACCCTTCTGTGAGGAGGGTTGGGGGGGGGGGATATTTTCTGGTCTGGTATCTGGTGGATTGGCCCAGCTACCAGTATGGTCGCAAGGCAAATTGATTGGCAGGCAATGGACAACCAACTAAGAACTGGCAGTGGCAAGGGAATGGCATTTTTATAAGATTTGTTACTGCAACCTGTGAAATAGCTAGGTTGCCACATGTTCACTTTATTTTGTTATAATGTCAAATCTTGTTGAATGAATTGATTTATAAACAAAGGCCTCCCTCGAATAAATGACCCCTACGAATAATCACAGTAGCTCGATCATGAGATATATATTATATTGACTATACTTACCAACTATCCCAACAATAACCATGCCGACAATGTAGGCAACAAAAATAAGACAACAGATGATGTCTGTACATGATCTGAACATAAGAAATATATATATAATATATATTAGAGCCAACAAAAAATACACTAGGGGGAAAATAATTGTTCATCTTTGGGAGAAGGCAAGAGCAATATAGTAGCTTACATCAATTTTCATAATTCTGCGAACTCCCACTTGGCATTTATTCCAAACGTCAAACAACATGTTGGCTTCTGTCAATCAAACCTTTTAAGTCAAGTCAATGCATGTTTTCTGAGTTTGGATTGGATTTTACAGTGAAAATTGTGTTTTGCAACCTATAGCTAGCCCCTACGAGTTCACAAGACTCAACAAAACGTCTGCGTAATCACCCACAGTTGATCACTCATTTGATTGCCAGAAGCAGAATTATGAAAATTGCAGTAAAGGGCTGGCAATGCTTGTTTGGAAAATGTAGAACCTTAAGGAATTCTTAAGGATTCTAGAATCTTGGATTTTTTCCATACAAATACTGTATCTTTGGAAATTCCAAAGGGGCAGGTGTGTGCGGGTGGTGTGTGTGTGTGTGGGGGGGGGGGGGGGGGGGGAGGCACTTACCTGTCCTCTATAGGGCCTTTAAATTCAGGATCATGGGAGCGCTTCTTGCCTAATTGGAAATCAATAACAATAAATGAAATGAAGCTTTTTTTGCAGCCTGGATTAAGATGTTTATTTAGTGTGAGCAAAAAAATATATCATTATATCTTTGGTGAGCATTGTGGTGTATTATCCAGGCTCAATAAACATTTGCCAGGCTCTAAATAATTATATAAGAGGCCTGCGTTAGTCAATCGGTGTTGATGACAGTCTTCATAAATTATTGTTTTTGTACTCAATGCTCTCCAAAGTTATAATAATAGTGATGAAGTTGATTTTCTTAGACGTAAATATGTTTTGAGTCAGGCCAGAAAAACATATTTATTTATGCCTGGGAATATCAACTTTATCGTTATATTATAATACTGGCTTGTATTGGGGCTGTCGGTCCAGATCATAAAATATACCTTGACCTTGACCATGACCTTGACCTTGAAAATACTGACCTCAACACTGAGGAACATGGTATTTCACAATCCAGAGTTCACAGCGGTAAATAACACATTATTATATTTATGTCTCCAATGAATCAATGATTCCAGAAAAAAAAGAAACACACCCTCCCCCCTTATGGAAGGACTTAGAAATTCCAGAGGGTGGGTTCAAATGCATTGTATTTCCAATACAATCACTTGTGTAGAGGGGGTGTCATATCTTAATCCCCTTCCCCCTTTTGGGGTTATAGATGACTGAATAGATATTTTCTGAAATCACACAGTCCATGAAAATAAGGAACATAAATTGTACAGTACAGATATCAATATTTATAAAAGCTTTCTATATTTTGTTGAAATCAGTCTTGAGTCAATTCTGCAATTTAACCACCACTATAAGGTTAAACCATTAAAATCGTCACCTAGCAATATAAGTTCTTTTTAAGCACCTTTTTGCTAAATAACAAAACGTTTATGTAACCTTATGACAGCTGAAACCATATCTGTAAAATAACGTAGATTATTGTGGCTCCCTCGTGGTCAGGGAAAAAACAATACCCTTTAATAAAGCTTATTCATTTTCAAGAGCACTACTCCAGCAAATAAAGAGGTCCACCAATAAAGAAAATTCCTTGAATACTACATTGAGAGGAAGACGCTTCATTGTTCTTTAGGGCCCTTTAGCCTATACCAACTAAACGCATATTTCAAACCAAAAATTATTAAGTTAGGGATGGGCATAGCTTAAATGTAATTTATTTAAAATACTCGAATTTATTTAAGTCATTGTGCAGACCTATTTGCTTTTTGAAAATAAGCTAAGTAAACATCGGTTTTCTAGTCTGTTTTCAGCCATCGCTGTCGATGCTACAGTATTTCGGTGCAAGACGCATCCCAGTTTCAATAAAATCAACAGCTACTCCTAGAAAAAGGTCTTCTACGAATTCTTAAGCAACAAGCATATTATACTACATTTCTTAGCACTTGCAAGCTTCGATAAGATGTAGTTTTGACTATAAACAGTATAACATCGAGCGCAGAAATCGACAAGCAAAATGCACACACGAACGGATCCTGTCAAAACGCATTCGAAAATACAAACTTCAAAAAGATACAAGTAATTGGTCGGAAATAGTAAGACAGCTTATCATATGAATCTCTTACTCAAATACAAGGGACAGTTAGTTATTGTAGGAGAATTTAAAAAGCGGCTGAATTAATATTTCAAACGTTCGCTCACTCACCTAAGTCTACTTCGTCCGCCATTTTGTTGTCAGAAACCTTTGCCAGCGTAAAAGCTTTGTCACTTGCAAATTTATTCAGTATATTTTGCAGTAATGTATTCTAGTTCTCTTTAGAATAAAACTCTATTGCTCGCTTCGCTGCATATTGCCGCTGAATTTTATAGTTGTCCCCAGCGAGTGTCCAAAAATTATTCACAAGCTTCGCTGCAAGAGTTGATGAATATTTGGATGTGCTTGAGCATTATAAACAGTAAGTACTGTAACCTATAGACCTCGTGACCTCCGTTATGCGTTGCGTTACATCGTAACGGAAAAAATATTGGAAAAATTTATGTATGGAACATTCCGTCCTATGTTTTGGGAAATTTCCTCAAATAAAATTAGAATTTGGTATTTCATTGATGTTGCACTAAGATAAATTTTCAAGACTCGAAGGTAAAATTCGTATCTCCGCGCGCCCCTTAAGGGACCGATCGTTTATTACGTCTACGGGGGGGGGGGGGGGGGGGTCTACAAGAAGAAGGGGCCCGAAGAAGGGGCAGCAAGCAGTACTGCAGAATGTTGCTCTCTTCACGGAGAAGGAAGAGCGAAATCACTACAAGAATAGAGTCAGAATCTCTCAGGATAACGCGTCACGGTCTATGTACATCAACACATAAGCGGTTAGAGCGGTTTTCACATGACCATCGTGAAAACAATTGCAATTGAGCAATCACTAGCCAATCAGAATCGAGAGAAATCACGACTTGCTCCTAAATGGCTTTTTTCTTAGCCAATTGCAGGCCGAATCAATTACTAAGTAATTGCTTTGCACAATTGTATTTACTACAGAATTTGATTGGCTGAGAAAAACGAGTAGCCAATGAGAACGCAAAGCAATCGCAATTACATAACAAGTCTTTACAGTCATGTGAAATCCGCTCTATTGGCGCGATGCTGATAGATCTTTTACACTCTAGCCAATCAGATCGTTCAAGTGAAATTCCTTTGACAAAGCCAGGTTTCTGAAAGGAGTGTCCGCAGTCCCTTCTTTCGGCGTTTTCCCCCCGTGGCGCGTCTCTCCATCTCCTGAGTATTTGACACCCTAAACAAATCGAAGCGCGCCGCGGGTAAAAAAAAACATTTCCCTCGATTTACGGACGTTCGCCGAAGCAAGCAGTCTACGCGCCCCTCCATGTCGAGGAGGGCGCCAAGAGAGCGCGCGAGCGCCGAGCCCCAAGTCGATGAGCACGGATCGACATTGCATAACAAAGTACATTTATAGCATCATTAGTATATTTCAGGAATGTACGGTTTAAATTTTTAGTTATGCTGATCTTTATTATTTGTATAGACTTAACTTTTCGTCTTCCTATGTACCTAAGAAAGGTGTTCAGGAATAAAGATTATTATTATTTTATGCATTGGACCCCACTGGGTTCATTGGCAGAGATGGTCCGTTTCCTAAGCTCGGATTCAACATGATTTAAAATGACGATTATCATCAATGGCCTAAAATTACGATCTTCCGGGACATGATTGCTATCTAAAATTTTTGACAAGAAAAAAAAAAAACAGCCCGTGACCCCCACCCACCGCAGCACAATTGCAGAGCGCTCTTAAATTTCATGTTCAGTGCGCATGCGATTTTAGTACGAATTCCTTGAGTAAAAGATTCAACCTCGTCCCCAGGATCTTCTCGGTCGGTTTTCAAAATGGCGGTTGACTCGAGTCGAGAAGACCCTGGGGGAGGCTGAGTCGCATGACTATCTCGAAACAAAGGACAGACCTCGTTCCCATGTTTTCAAACAGTGGTCATGTGACTCAGCCTCCCCCAGGGTCTTCTCCCGAGTCAAACGCCATTTTGAAAAACGACCGAGAAGACCCTGGGGACGAGGTTGTAAAGATTCGGACTAAAATCGCATGCGCACTGGACTGGGCTTATACGTGTACTACTTCAACCCATTCTCGTACCCAGAGCTCCCCGGCTCGTCTGCTCGCAGGGGAGGCTCTGGGGACATCCATTTGAGGTTCGGTGGTAATTGGCTGATTTTGAGCATTGGAGCATGCGCTGAAAGGTCTTTCTCTCAGCGGCTCTATATTAAATCTCGCGCATGCGTCAGTGGCTGTCACCAGAGCCTCCCCTGCCGAGGAGACGAGCAGGGGAGCTCTGGGTTCGAGAATGACTTCAACCTAGAGCCACTCAATCGGTCATGGCTAAAAGGGATAACTCAGAAGGACCTGATTAATTATTCATAGGATAAACAATAGGAACGAAGCTACATGGCATAACATGGCATATGTAGCTTCGTTCTACCGTGAAGCCTATGAATTATTAATCAGGTCCTTCTGAGTCATCCCTTTTAGCCATGACCCACTCAATCTCGTACCCAGAGCCCGTTATCTTTTGGCCAGCGGCAAGATTCAGGGCTCTGGGGGAATCGATCTTTTTTTTTAAAAACCCAGATTCTTGGTTTCCGGTTTGATTGTTGTATGAAAGTTCGTTGGGTTTTGGACGTACCACGCATGCTCACAAATCGGATTCTCCCAGAGCCCTGAATCTTGCCGCTGGCCAAAAGATGAGAGCCACTGGACAGTGTGGGACACTTGCGCATGTCAAATAACCATGTCACCAGATTGATGATAATCGTCAATTCAAAAGCGATTGACATTAGTGACAATCATTAATTCGAGTTGGCGGCACCGAAAACAGGGCACGGAGGTGGAAATGAGCGTAGGCCTGGGAACTAAACTAAACTCAACGGGTCCGAGTCTCGGGAGCCGCAGAATGTTTATGTTTTCTGGGTTTTCTCTTTTAAATTACTACTTTCAAATAAACCACCGACTTACCATTTACTTTGTCTCCTAGCAGCTCATTGCTTTCCCCTAAAAATCAGTGTAAGAAGCAACATAAAGACTTCAGTCGGCAGAGTCCCCAGTGCTTGAGAACTGGCTGAGATATGAATTTCCAAAACTTTTTTTTTTTTTTTACAAAGTAATGTGGAAAATACATCGATACAGCCTCGACTTGACGTTTTTGCCCATACATTTCTTTGTCAGAATACGAAGCTTTGAAAATTCATATCTCAGCGGCACCTACAAAACCTGGATCCGGATCGTCGGATCATCGGATCGTTGGATCGGATCATCGGATCGGATCATTTTCACTTATATGTAGTAATCAATATAAAATTCGATACATCTTCGTCGATGACGTCATTAAAACTAGAAAATTTAATATCTACACAAGGGAACATTCCAACTTGGAGAGTTGTCTCCAAGCCAAGGGGAACAACCCCCCTATCATGTGATATGACGTCGTCAAAACCTAGAAAATCAAATATCTTGACAACAATCAAACGTTGTTTAGACTAATAGAAGTTCTAAAATTGGAGAGATTTTAGTTTTGGCTTGGAGACAACTTCCCCCAAGTTTGCCAATATCATGTCAGATACTGTTGTTGTTATACATGCCATCATATCACGTGACAGGCGTTTGTAGCCCCTTGGCTTGGAGACAACTTTCCCTAGTTTGGACTTCTGTTAGAATGTTCCCTTGTCGAGATATTACATTATCTAGTTTATATGACGTCATCAATAACGGTCATTGGTGACGTCATACAAAGGTGACGTCATACAACGTTTCCCATCCCTTGATCATCATCCGATCCGACGATCCGATCCGATCCGATGATCCGATCCGACGATCCGATGATCCGATCCGACGATCCGTGATCCAGGTTTTGTAGGTGCCGATATCTCAGCCAGTTTTCAAGTAATTCTTTTGAAACTTTGCAGTTTTACTTAATACGGATGTGTAGAATTGGAAACTGGAATTCATTTTCTGATAACTATTAATCAATATTGCGTGATAACGGCCTATAGACATAGACTGCATGACATGTGTTTTATTGGTGCTCTTGGTACCGTGAAATAAAAAATTTACATAATGGGATGGGATTTGAGTAGGAGTTCATGCCCGGGGCGGGAGGGCATTGGGGATGGGATTTGAGTAGGAGTTCATGCCCGGGCGGGAGGGCATTGGGGTGGTGGGGGGTTGGAGATGGGTCTTTTTTGTACCCTTAATTAGAGTAAGGGTTTCAAACCTTTGGCAGCACACGAGGGCTGGAAAATGGTGACCAAGGCGCCTTTCAAGTTTGACAATCATTTTTAATATATTAAAAATCAGTATGGATACCATCCAGTTCTCGAACGAAGAACGTTCCTTGGAAGACTAACGCTCACTCTTGGAAACCAATTTTTATTATATAAACTATAACGTTTTATCAGGATTTCGGTCACTGAGCTATAACCATCAATATTATTAACTGCCGATCATACAAATAATCTCCGTTGAAGACATTCGAAGATGACTTTTTTACGCGCTTGGATAAATATTGTGTAACGGGATTTGCATTACAAATTATGATGATCTACTCAGGGACCATTGGTTTCGCAAAAGTAAACATATAATTCACAAATAACTGCGTCTTAAAACTGTATATGCTGAAGCAACACATTAAATTATGCGTTATAATTAGTCTACTCAGAGAAAATACATATATTTGCCACGTATAAACCGACCTTACAGACATTAGATTTATCTTAAATTAAGGGAAATATGCTTTAAGTTACAGAAAGAAATCAGTTGGCGAGCATCTTTAAATTTAGAACTCATAAGTCGAAATAACTTTAGTAAATTATACAGTACTTATATTTTAACAGTTTATAACTTACATTTTTATCCCCAGGAAGAAGGAAGAGTAATTTTTTTAGCTTAACATTGAACTATACCAGCGGGAAAAAGTATTATAAGAAGACAAGTGAATCTCATGCAACCGTACATTTAGTTACTGTAATAAGTCAATACATGAGGATATGTTTTACCTTTTTCGGTTTTATCCGCTGCCATTTCTTCTCATTTGCGCGAGTTCGGCCCGACGCCGATTTCTGCACCGAAGAGTGAAATTTAAAAGCACCCAGAGTCAAGGTTGGTCACTCACTGTCCCCAACAAGCGATGTAACTGACAGCATTATACAGCTAGGGGGTGGGACAGACTGAGGTCAAATCAATGTACTTTTGAAAATAATTCATTCTCCAATCAAATGACCGGGTACAGTTCTCGGTGCGTGAAAATCTCAATCATGCGTTAACCATGAATTCTGTTTATCTGTGTTGCTCTTTTTTAAAACAACACTAGATAAAATTACAAACATATCTTCGCTGAAGAAAACAGTAGTCCATCCAAAACGTAAACAAATTTCTGCTTGACTGCTCTCGATATTTTCGATACAGAATTTTCAGCATGCAGTCAATTCAGGAATCGAACTCGCAAAAATAGACTTTTTTTCCCTTTTTTTCTCGAATTATTTTGTTGCAGGAAGGCCCATACTAGCTTAAGTGGGAGTAGGGCAGATCACAGGTGGTTGTACTCATAGGAAATGAGTCATTTAGCTCCGTATAAACAAGGTGTGAAAACAATTGAAAGATTCGAAACGACAAACTTAGGTTTCACGCGCTGAAGGTTGGTTCGACACAAGATCGGCGCGGGCGACAGCAAATGGCGAACCCGATAGCCGAACTTTTTTCCGATCGGCAGGCAGCGGCGCGAAGCCAGGCATTTGCGAGGTACGCCACTGCCTTGTTTTCAAGGCTCAACCCCCAATTCACAATCGCTTTTCTCGTTTGTGTGCAAAAAGACCTAGCACGGGCCCGTTGCTTCCATATGGTCGCCAATCTGCCTCGTGCCCAGGCGTTACAGGACCCGGGGGGGGGGGGGGGGGACTCCCATATTTTTTGACCCCTAAAAGATACCAAACATGGCGGGCCATGGCGTGGCCCAAATAATTTCTTACCCTAAAAGATACCCTAAAAGTTGAGGCCTTATGTGCAAAGTAGGCGCGAAGGAGACAGGTAACAGATACCCATCAAGAAATTTCCGTGTTTGTTTCTAATTTATCGTCTTCTCATCGAGTAATCTCTCTTTCTTACACGGTTTTAAGAAGCACCATCATGAGAGAAAACAATTTGGACACATATTTCGGCCCTAAAAGATACCAATCTACCTAATTTTATTGAAGATAAAGATCACCCCTAAAAGAGACCAAGGCCCCGTGATTTTAACCCCTAAAAGATACGACGATCATCCCCGGTCAAAAAATATGGGAGCCCCCCCCCCCCCCCCCCCCCCCCCCCCCCCCCCCGGGTTACAGGAGTGTCGACTAAAGTGCAAATTCTCGGAGCATGCAAGGCATCATGGGGCGCGACTCGGCGCTTTCGCAAACGATCTTCCACTGAGGCATTTTGCGTTAGCTTGTACAAAGAATGTTTTATAGGGGCCAATTACACCTTATGTCGGATCAAGTAGCATGTGGATGCTGGACCTAGTATGGGCTGTTGCAAACAATAGCCGTACACCCCCTACCGCGGAGGAATTCCAAATTTGAAAAATTGCTCTGCGCCATCCCTGAGGAAATTGGAAGCAACCCCTGTGGAAATTCCTCTTGTGAACTCTCTTGTGAACATGTGGAAATTTTAAAGTTGCAAATGAATGTCCTGTGGAAATTCCGGAGTGAAATTTCAGGGCCAGACCCAAAGACTCCTATGGAAATTCCAGGTTCCGCGATGATAGGGGGTAACCGATATAAAATGGAATACCCATGAATACTTTCACTACGGATTTCAAACCCAAAAAAATACGTCGGACCCCCCGTCATTTTTATATCCGAGTACCCCCCTGGGACTCAGAAATTAAGTAATGGTCCGTATAAGAACTAGAGAAGCCAACTGCAAAGCATGCTGGAATGCAATTAATTTCTATTGAAAATTTAGGCAGCATCATTGGCTTAGACACAGAAATCAGTAAAATTCCTATGCTAGAAAACCGTTTCTGAAGATTTTCGGGGAGACATAAGCACGATTTGGTATTCACAAATGGGATATGCACTTTTTAAAGACTTCGTATGCGGGGAACCTAGCGTAAAATGCCGATTCTTCTTCCTTTATTCTTCTTTATTCTGATTGGTCTAGAGACTTTTTATCGCCATATTTTCTCGAAACAAGTCAAAATCTATCAATTTTTCACATGTATTATGTTACTAGTCATGACAACTTTTTCTGGTAAATAAATAGGACGTATCCTATGTGGGGAACCCTCAAATGGGCAATTCCAGAAAATAAAGGTACCCTACCCACGGGTGGCACTAGTTTTTCGGATGAGACAATAAACCGAGGTCCCGTCTCTCAGCCCACTACACTTAACCACTATGCGAGGGACGTTAAACAATCACAGTGCTCCTCACTACAGAATGTAATCTAACAACCACTCATGATTGTAAACTGCATTGTATAAATCGCAGTCCGCATCTTAGGGATCAGACATGTCCACATCTGTAAACCGCATTTGAACATATTCATATGATAATTTGCGGTATACAAGTGCCTACATTACATTACATTACATTTTTGACCCCCCCATGCATCCAGAATTTCCAAAATGGTTTACCCCCCCCCCCCCCCCCCATGCATATAGAATTCCGGGCAGGTTAAAGAAAGTCAAGCTTCGAAAAACCCCTTGCAATCAGAATATTCCCAGCTCTTAAACCCCCATCCCATCTGAATTTCCAAATGCCGCCCGTGGAGGGGGGGGGGGGTACCTTTATTTTCTGGAATTGCCCAATGCCATAGAACAATGAAGATTTCTCTAGTTTTTGCATGGATGATTACTTAAGCACTAGGAAACAAGGATTTTATTTATTGATACTGATGCAGATTTATTAATTACAGCAGAGCATGATTGGCGAGAAGAATCAATCAAATGCTTTGGTGGGAAGAATCAATCAAAGCCTGCTTGCAGGCGGTACTGCAGGGACGTCAACTCTCCCGGTTTTGCCGAGAGTCTCAAGATTTTTCGCTTTGTCTCCCGGGAAAAAATTCAAGATGACTTCCATACATTTACTATATTCCCGGGAGAATTGCAGGGAATTTCGCCATTTCCAGGTGGTCTACAGATTTTTGAAATCCAGGGGTTGACGTCCCTGTACTATCGCGGAAAACCGGTCCGTTCGGTGATCGGGCGCCATCTTGGATTTCTGAGGCGTGCAGTCCCAGGGGAGAGCGCCATGGCGCCCAATCTCCGAGCGGACCGATAAAAAATCCAGTACCGCCTACAAGCAGGCTACATCAATCACAGATCATCTAAAACAACATGAGAGGGCAACAAGCCCCAAGAACTAGAACAATTATTTGTTTAAATGTCCAAGATAAACACGTGAGGGCAACAAAGCCCCAAGAGCGGACGGGGGAGATCCAGGAAGAGGAGATGGGGGACGCGATTTAAGGTGGGTGCAACGTCACACGACTGTCACAACTTTGAGATTCGTTTTTTTTTTCACGACGGGCTAGTCATAGTCTGAATTTCAGCCGTCCCTTCGCTCTGAGACGTGCTTTACTTCGCACTTTAAGGCTTGCACCCGAGACGAAAATTACTGCTTAAAGTCAAAATATTTTATCGTTCGCTGTTGCTATGTAGATTTTTTTCAATTGTCTTCATTTCACACAATCTCGTACCCAGAGCCCGTGCATCTTTGAGCCAGCGGCAAGATACAGGGCTCTGGAATAATCAATTTTTTTATACCCAAAATCTGGGTACTCCTCAGTGCGCATGCGTTTGACCTTGACCGTTACTAAAATCATGGATTTATCACACAGTTCTTCAATATGTTATAGGAATTTTTCACATTTTACAGTCGTGGTTATAAAACCAGCCAACAAGAGGTTTAAAAACATGAATTACTGAGATATTTCACTCAGTTTTGAGCAGGTTTTGTTTTAGCAAAACAGCGCGCGTTCTGTTTGACATTGAAAGTGGCGTGATCTTCGTCAGCAGCGCGCGCGCGACAAATTTTGTCAACAACTGAACATTTGCCTCAGAATCAAGACTTTTGTTGCATGATTTGTCGTGTTATAACGCTAGTTTTGGAAAATTGATCTTACGAAATGCTTACGAAAATCATAACAATAGATCTACAAGTGGAAAGACTTTGAAGCGCAGCGTTTGATACCGGAAATATGTTTTCGCCCGACAGGTGATGCTTGTGTGAAAAATATTTTCTGTTAGATTTCCTTCGAATTCAAATCGCGCGCATGGGCAGTGGAGAGGAATGACGAGCCAATGAAAATCGTCGCACGACTTGATTATTCCAGAGCTCCGTATCTTGGCGCTGGCCTAAAAGATACGCGGGCTCTGGGAACGAGATTGCATTTCACAGGCCAGTCAATCTTTAGCGCATGTGCACTACGTTTTACCGCGTTGTCGCCCGCGTGCAAAGTAGTTTTGTGACGTCACGATGCATCCACCTAGATAGTATTTTTACACAAAGCATTTTTGGGCGAGATCTTGGTGTACGCTGCAACCAGCAGCAACCGAGGCATGAAAACGATGCAACAAAAACCAAGACAATGAAAAAGAGTACAAAGACCTTATCATTGACCCCCATCTCAACCAGTTCTGGATCTGCCCTGTTTTAAAATGTATCACCATTCTCCTGTCCGAGCCTCCTTGCTTCTCTGATCCATTGGGGGAGAAGGCTCTGGTGACAGCCACTGGAGCATGCATATCAGAAAATGTAGAGTATAGAGGTCGAGGGCATATGTTGAAAAGATGACTAGAAAACGCATGTCGGTGTCATTTAGCCAGATACGTTTCCAAAAGCTGGTTATATATACAATGGTTATATATGCACAGTTTCAGCCAATCAGTGAAGGCCCTCAAATGTACTGTCACCAGAGCCTATCCTGCCAAGCCAGTAAAAGAATGATGGATCACAAGTCATTAAACCGTGTAATTCCAAACGAGATACATACCCCACCATGGAAGGGTTTGGAATTTCCCGGATTGTGTGTAGTCAGAAACATATAACTTAGTTGAAACATGTAACGGCGAACCAAGCTGTGGATTATTCGAGATGAATTTATGACCATATTTGGTCAATAATGAACTCTCCGACTGCTAACCCAAGTAGGTTTTCTCTTCATAATACTTCATTTTTCGCTCATATAAGGTAGAGCAACAGTGGTAAGTGATAATATACTAACATTTAATATCTTGAAGTCTTGCAACAACATTATTTTCAAAATCTGTTCAATTGTTTATTCTGCGAACATTCCGCAGCTTGGCACTAAAGTAATGTATGTTTGTTACATGTTTCAACTCACTTATATGTTTCTGGTGTAGGACAATACACTCCTAATTTCCAGGCCCTTAGCTAGCATAAGGCGAGCGAGGCACTAGCCTCGGTAAACATTTCTGTTAACTAGCAGTTTAACTTCCTGCTTAATAATTGGAAGAAAACTGTATGGCGAATAGTTTTCTTGAAATCTGGCTCACTGCCTCGTTAAGGATTTTCTTATGGCTACGGGCCTGATTTCCCATAAATTTACTATATTTTTCACTGCAAATTCCATTGGGGTGGGGTACACATGTCCTTAGGTAAACTCCCTCCTTGGTGGGGGAAAGGATCTTTTCTGATATTACACATTGGGCTAATGAATGAAACATACAGGATTGTCAAATCAGGTCTACTGTACATTGACTCTCCAAAGAGTTCACCTTATGCACTGTTTATCAACACTGCCATACTACAAATGCTAATGTGCCAACCATAAATTGAATAGCACCCTTTGTTCTGTTAACCAATCGATCTCTAGTTGGCATATTAAGAACAATGGATGACATCGGTATGAACGCTATAAATGTCAGCGCTATGAATGGAATTTAAAATTATTTTGTTTTTAGTAGAATACAATGTGAATTTAATAGAATACATGTACCTGTATTCCCAATTTGACAATGTTGTAGAAAAATACAGTAGAATGCCTCTAGAAACTAAGGCACTCAGGCTAACAACTACATTACATAACAAATTATCACTATTTGATTACCAGCACATTTTTGGAAAGAGGTCTAATTGTTTTGAGATTTTCAGGGTTAGAATATTAGACTAGTATTTGAACCTAATTGACAGTCAAATTGTTTCGTTGTCAGGTTTCCAAATTAGCCATTGTCTGGAAAATGCAATTTTTCTTTTCTAAGTAGCAACATTCCAGTAGAATGCACTCCATAAAAGCAGAATATTGGCTAAAGGCTGCATTCTAAAGCAAGGGCCAGATGATAGGAATCCACAGTGTGTTTGACTTGTTTGTCTGGGCCTTTCTAGCATTGCTCTCATACAGGTGTATGCTTTTTACTTGGAAAACATTTAGAAAGATGAATAATTATATTGTCAGTTATAAAAATGTGTTCTCCTTCTTGAAACGTACCAAGTACCCTTACTCTTATTAATGATCAATATAAAAATAGACTTTGTGCAGCTTAACATGGATATACCTCTTGATTTCTAAGGGTTAATCACCAGAGCATGACTGGAGAGTACGTAAACTTAAGTTGACTTGCTTATGGAATAGTGAATAAATTCAATTGAGATAAAGAGTCAAACTGATTTGATTTTTCCAGAAGGTAATGGAATACAGATCAACTATGTTTCCATTTTCTTGCACTCCAGTACAGCCCTGTGAAAGACAAATTGCACAGAGTGCCTAGATATTAATTGCATTTCTCTCTGGTATCAGACTTGACTATACTTACCAAACCACATTTCCTGACTTTAGATTTGTATTTTGTGCTAACCAACAGTTTTTCAATTTCTCAACAACTTGTAAGAGATTTAATAAGGGTCCAAGTTTCATATAAGGCATAAGACATTCCCTGTCTAATAGCAGCAAAGCTTTTCCATTGATTTCCTCCTCACGAACGAAAGCCAGAATTGTGTCTGAGCACTGCTCAATGTTTTCCAGATAGTCCAAGACATCAGAAACAGTCCACTTTCTCACGTTGCTGTTTCCAGCTCCCAGAAATGTAGAACTAGGCTGGGGCATTTCCAGTTGCTTGGTGATATCATTGTTGCTAAGCAATGATGCTGAGCTTGATCGAGACATTTCAAGTTGCTTGATTGTAGCCGTGACAGAAGCAAGTGCTTCATCTTCCTCACTCAGTGACCCTGGTGCCATAGGTTTTTTCTGGTCATGTGGTGGTGTAAGAGTTCCTTGGTTGCTAGGAGACAGCACATGGCTATCATAGCTATTTGTTTCATTACACCTCACATCTCCAGGCCAGAAACTAGGTCCATTTGTATTACTCCAATTCAGGTGACCACTAGACTCTGGAGTTGGACTAGACTGCGGCATACAGCGAGTCTGGAAGTTGATTTCTCGTACATCTTTACACATAGATTCAGCAGGGACAACATAATATTCTTGTGCTGTTATGGGGGAGGCAACTGAGAGGGAAGCAGGGGGGCCATTGTGCCCATTACTCCACTTGATTTCACCACCACCACTTGGACTTTTAAGATCATTGTGTTCATTAATGTCACTAGTCTCAGAATAATTCTCTGGATTAACAGCTGGGCTGGGGCTTTTTCTTGGAGATGCTCTGGAATTTCTAGGAGTATTATGTCTTTCTGTGGCATTCTGAACAAGTGCTGGTTTCACAACAATATAAGATCTTAGAATTTCTGCACCATTGAGTCTTTGAAGACCTGCTAATGCCTCACTGTATGTTTTATACTTAACAAATGCTACACGATTTTGTGTGTTTCCAGCTGTCCCCTTAAAATTCACAATCTTACAAACATGAACTCTGCCAACTGTCTGGAAAAGTTTCCTTAAATCTTGTTCTGTGATGTCATTGTTGAAATTACTGATGTGGAGACCGTATAAGCCATTCCTGTCTCTGGGAATAAAGTTCATATCTTTGTCTTGGTTATCTTCATTATAAGAATCATTGGCTGATGCCATTCTAAGGAAACAAATCAAAAGAAAATAATAGTTTTACAGATGTCAGCCCAGGACTTCAAAAATCTGGAGACTGCCTTGAAATGGCAAAATTTCCTGTAGTGTGGGGTAATAGAGTGAGTGTGTAATTTGTGATTTGAATTGTAAATATTATTAGGAATTGTACATATTAGCTAGTAGTAATTAACTTAATTTCTTAATTTTATAGATAGTTATTTATTATTTTATATTTGTGTCCTTACTTAGTGGTTTTACTACTGCTATAATTTTTACTGACACACAAATAAGTATTTATTATTATTATTATTACCTAGCAGTACCTATAGCTTATGCACAGCTGATAAAGGCACAACAAATCCTACAGCATAGGACTAAATTTCCATACTTCATGACATTAAACCATCTGGCTTACTCAATCAGGCAAATTCTTTGGAAAAGAACTCTACTGTAGGAGATACAGTGTGCTTATGAAAAAGGACTGTTTTATAAACCCGGCCTAACTAATTGATAATCAACTTAATCATACATCAAACACCAATCATTTGATTGATTCTGATTGAGTTTGGTAATCAAACATAATCAGATCACCAAACTTTTTTTCAATCAAACATAATCAAATGTTTGAATACCGAACAATGTGGCTAATCAAACCCAATCGAACTTCATGTGAAAAACAGGCATCAATTTCTAAACCGGAATCAATCACGACCAAGATTTACCACATCAGTTTGGCTCGCCTGGCGCACACAAGAGTATTATGTGGGTATAGCTATTGGTCATACTAATAATACGCCAGGGAATACTGCAAACATTTTAGAGTTCGAACGGATTGCTAGTTACCCTGTGAGCAGTGATTTCCTCACAGGGTAATTGCTAGTCACATTCGGCGGGTGCTTTCAGGGCAGTGTTGTTTGTGTGTGTGTCAAAGACAACGGGAAGACCACCAGCGATGCACAGACTGCTTTGGGTTTTGAAGAATAGCGAGTTTATTCCCAGTTTATTATAGTTTTTCAGGTTATGTTGTTATCTAGAAGGCTAAATGTCCCAGCTAAAATGAAATTTTAATAAAGCTAATAGTTATGTTAACTGTACATGGCCGTCTATTTGTTGTGTATTGCCCCATTGCGTGCCACTGATGAGTCTTAACCGGTTTCTAAATGTTAGAATACGTGCCTGATATTACGTATCCATTATCTGATTACTCTATCTAAGTCATGATTCACCACTTTAGATTAGATAGATTAGTGCTATCACAATTATTATGATACCTGTATGTAATTTCCTATGTAGGACTTGCCGGAACCAAAAGAATGTAACTCTAAATAATCGTACGTGAATTCCATTCTTGATACGCCTAGAAACTTGTATATAAATATGATTGAGCTATATGAAATAAATCAGTTGTTGTTGTTGTTATATATGTGAATATCCTGTCAAGTTCTTGTATGCTATGTTGTGTAACTACTATGGCTACGGGGCTAAACGCAACAGGTTATGGGCCCAGGAGGACGCTCATGTTCAGTGGAGACGAAAGCAAGTACGAGCTCTGGGAAGTAAAGTTCCTTGGCTACATGCGCCTCCAGAAGCTGTACGATGTGGTTATACCAAAGGAAGGAGAAACCACAGCCCCTGACGAAGAAAAGAACGCAAATGCGTTCGCGGAGTTGGTCCAGTGCTTGGACGACAGAAGTTTGGCTCTCGTGATACGAGAGGCCAATAACGACGGCAGGAAAGCCCTAGGTGTCTTGCGAGAGCACTACCAGGGCAAGGGGAAGCCAAGAGTAATTGCCCTATATACTGAGTTGACTTCCCTGACGATGAAGGATGGCGAGTCTACAACGGACTACATCCTCCGAGCGGAGAAAGCATCTACCGCCCTGAAAGCCGCCGAAGAAGTAATAAGCGATGGGCTACTGGTAGCCATGGCTCTAAAAGGCCTGCCAGATGGCTACAAAACCTTCGCGACGGTGGCAGCGCAGAAGGACAAACCGATGACCTTCAGCGAGTTTAAAACAGCTCTCCGAAACTATGAGGAGACGGAGAAAAGCTGCCGAAGGACCCCTGGAAATGACGAGGAAAGCGTCATGACTTTAAAGCAAAAATTCCAGGGAAACTGCTACAAAATATGTGGAAGAAAAGGCCACAAAAGTATTGACTGCTACAGCAAGGAGTCTAGCAAATGGTGTGCAAAGTGTAGGACTGTATCACACAACACAAGAGACTGTCGCAGCAGGAAGCCCCAAGGTCAGTCACAAGGGCAACAGAGATCAGGCGACTCCGCAAAGAAGAGTGCCGAGGAGGACGAACATGATTTCGCCTTTACTTTTAGTGAAGAACAGATAACAAATAGGAATGGTAAGAAAGTCACTAATCTCTTACTAGATAGTGGTGCTACGAGCCACATTGTAACAGAGCGGGAAAAATTTGTGAGTTTTGATGAAAATTTTGACGCAAATGGTCATTACATTGAATTGGCAGATGGAAGTAAGGCCAATGTAGTTTTGGAAAAGGGAATGCCAAAGTAAAGCTTTTCGATGTAAATGGAAATTTACAAGATGTTATTCTCAACAATGCTCTGTACATTCCGTCATACAACCAAAACATTTTTTCAGTTTCTGCTGCCATTGCAAAGGGCGCGAGTGTCAGTCTTAATAAGGATGCAAAGTATTTTAAAGCACCAGATGGCACAATGTTTGAGGTCGAGCAGAAAGGCCGTTTGTATTATCTAAACAGCATTTCATCTTCAAACAATAATGCGAGTTCTTTAATGCAGTGGCACCAAATTATGGGTCATTGTAATTTTCAAGATTTACGCAAATTGGAAAATGTTGTTGAAGGCATGAAAATTGCGAATGATGAACAGCTCGATTGCGCTATTTGTACGCAAGGCAAAATGTGCCAAACTCGGAGCCGTAAGCCAGATGATAGGGCTAAAGCACCTTTAGATTTTGTGCATTGCGATTTGGCCGGCCCGATAGATCCCGTAGCAAAGGGAGGTTTCCGATATGCTTTGTGTTTTGTAGATGATTTTACCAGTATTAACATGGTGTATTTTCTGAAACAGAAAAGTGATACTCTAGAAGCGACGCAGAAGTTTCTTGCTGACATCGCTCCATTTGGTAAGCCAAAGCGCATTAGATCGGATGGCGGGGGTGAATTTACAAGTAAACAGTTTAAGTCTTTACTTCGCAAAAATCGCATTAAGCGCGAGACAAGTGCGCCGCATTCTCCACACCAGAATGGTACTGCAGAAGGATGTGGCGAAGCCTGTTTGAAATGGCGAGATGTCTTTTGCTAGAGTCTGAATTACCTAAGGAATTGTGGACGTACGCAGTAATGACAGCCGCATACATTCGTAATCGTTGTTTTAACGCGCGATTAGGTAAAACGCCTTATGAGGCCCTTATCGGAAAGAAACCGGATGTGAGTAGGATGCATGTTTTTGGCTCTACGTGTTATGCCTATGTTCAGAACGCGAAGAAATTAGAAGCGCGCAGTAAGAAAGGCACTTTCGTAGGTTATGACCGAGATAGTCCGGCATACGTTGTTTATTACCCGGAGAGAAACGTTGTAGAAAGAGCGCGATGCGTAAAATTTCTTGAACAAAACAAAGTTTACGTGCCTAAGATAGACGAAGACGAGAGTGTGTTACCGACCCCACCTACAACTGTTGACACTGACGTAACAGAACAAACAACAGAAGAGGAGGACATGACGGAGTCTGAGAGTACTGAAAACAAACTAGAACGTCGTTATCCCGGACGAATTCGCAACAAACCTAAGCGTTTTGACGAATATGCAATGAACAGTGACTTAGACGAAGTTAGCAACACTGTAGACTACTGTTATCGAGTCGCGAACATCCCGACCACTTATGACGATGCTTTGATTTCAAAAGAGATGCCAAAATGGCAAAGGCCATGAATGACGAAATGACAGCTCTAATTGACAATGACACGTTCGAGTTAGTCACGCCACCCGAGGGTAGACAGATAGTGGGGGGAAAATGGGTTTTTTGCCGTGAAAACGGGACCTAATAGAGAAGAGACACATAAAGCACGCTACGTAGCTAAAGGCTATTCACAAATCGCAGACATAGACTATCAGGGAACGTTTGCGCCTACTGCTCGCATGAGTTCAGTACGAATGCTTATGCAAACAGCAGTGCAGAATGACATGATTACTCATCAAATGGACGTTAAGACAGCTTATCTAAATGCGCCAATTGACTGCGAAATTTATATGGAACAACCGGAAGGCTTTGAGAAGTGCGGAGAAAACGGAGAGAAACTAGTTTGTAAGTTAAAGAAATCTCTATATGGTTTGAAACAAAGCGGGAGAAATTGGAACAACATGCTTCATAACTATTTGCTAAGTGAAAACTTTTCTCAATCGCTCGCAGACCCATGCGTGTACACTAGAAATTCAGAGGAAAATGGATTGATTATTTTGATCATCTGGGTAGATGATATCATAATTTCTGCAACTACTTTAACTTTGTTGGAAAGCGTTAAAGAGGCTCTGTGCAGAAAGTTCAAAATGAAAGATCTTGGCAAACTTTCGTGGTTTTTGGGAACAAATTTCAAATGCAACAAAGATTCAATCGAGATGAGCCAGACACAATACATAGATAAAATCCTCTCGAAATTTGAAATGTCAGATTGCAAACCAAAGGCAACGCCGTGCGCTCTAGGAGCAGAAAAGAGTAACGACGAAGAAGCGCGTGAATTGGATGATCCGAGATTGTATAGAGCAATTGTGGGGAGTTTAATATATGTAATGACAGGTACTAGACCTGATTTGTGTTACACTGTGACTAAACTTTCACAGAATATGGCAAAACCAACTCAGTCAGATCTCAGTATGGCAAAACATGTACTGAGATATCTCAAAGGTTCACGGGAACAAGGCCTTAATTTGGCAAATCGGAATCAGCCTTGATACTTACAGGCTCGTGTGATTCGGACTGGGGAGCATCTGTGAAAGATAGACGCAGCATAACTGGATATAATTTTCAGTTGACTGAGAATGGACCGTTAATTTCATGGAAAAGCCGCAAGCAGCAAACTGTAGCTTTATCTACTTGTGAAGCTGAATACATTCACTAGCTAATGCTGCACAAGAAGCTAAATTTTTGAAACAGCTATGTACTGACATGAGTATATGGTTGAAGAAGTAACGATTCATGTCGACAATCAGGGAGCAATTAATCTAGCTAAGAACCCAGTTAACCATCAAAGATCGAAGCACATTGACATCAAATACCACTTTATCAGATCAGAAATTCAAAGTGGAAATGTAAAAGTTCAGTATGTCCCAACTGAGGACAATGTAGCAGACATTTTTACAAAACCAGCCACAAAAGCTAAGCTGGAAAAGTTCAAAACTTTTATAATGGGAAATTAAATTTTTGTTGAAGGTTCGTAACATCAGAGCAAGTGGGGGTGTTAGAATACGTGCCTGATATTACGTATCCATTATCTGATTACTCTATCTAAGTCATGATTCACCACTTTAGATTAGATAGATTAGTGCTATCACAATTATTATGATACCTGTATGTAATTTCCTATGTAGGACTTGCCGGAACCAAAAGAATGTAACTCTAAATAATCGTACGTGAATTCCATTCTTGATACGCCTAGAAACTTGTATATAAATATGATTGAGCTATATGAAATAAATCAGTTGTTGTTGTTGTTATATATGTGAATATCCTGTCAAGTTCTTGTATGCTATCTTGTGTAACTACTATGGCTACGGGGCTAAACGCAACACTAAGAAGGAAGACGGAAATAATATGCTCTGTATGCTGCAGGGGTAGGAGGAAGCTTGAAATGGGCTGTACTTTTTTAGTTCATGAACTGAACACAAAGATCCCAATGCCAGAAACATTTAACTTAGCTTAGAAATAATTTGCATGCGAGCATCACGCAAATCAGTGTGACCAAGAAGAAAAGTTTTCAAAACAATTAAACCTCATTGCGTTGATGAGACGGGATGCTCGTAGAATGGAAAACTGTGAAGGGGCTTGATATCGATGCATAGTACTTCGAATACGGGCTTGTTTTATCAAGTAAACGGCAAATAATTTTATGTAAATAACTTAGTTAACTAAGAAGCTCTATATTTCGAGTAGAGTCAGTTTCACCAACGTTTGCACCAACAAGGACCGCCAACTTGAATGAATGTGACTAGCATTCACTAGAGTTTAAGTACAACGTAGACACACATTATTTCTTATGAAGATAGCATCTTACCTGCTAAGACGTAGGAAGAAGTTAAGAGATGATTTCAGCACCGTATCATTGTAAACAACACACAGAAGAGAGAAACATTCAAGAATTAATGGCTGCCGCTGAATCGCACGTGAAATTGACAACCACGTGGGACGACCGAAGTGGCCTATGGGGACTGGGGTGAGTTGGGATACCTGTGTGACAAAAAGGCTCCAAAAGGAAACAACACCGTGACGACGGAGAGGATCCCGTCCCGGTAAATCTATCAATAGGCCATTTGCACTAACTTGGTCACGTGACCCAACTACCGAGATGTTTTGTCAAAATCCATACAAAGTACATGTTAGTGAGAAACTCAAGTTTCAGCTTAAAATCTCTAATCTGGGGCAAATGGCAGCGAGTTGAATGTTCAAAATTTTATTCAGAATGTATGGGATTTGGGTCACGTGACCGTTAGAGCAAATGGCCTATTACTCCTCGAACCACAGGCAGACCAGACTATTAAGACCCCGTTCACACTACACCGTTTTCAAACGAAAACGGATCCTTTGTGCTCCGTTTTCAAAAAAATTTGCGTCCACACTTATCATTTTCGTATCGTTTTCGCCCGTCCACACTACAACGTGTATCCGTACGAAAACGCTCTTATGCATTCAGTGGGCATGCTCAAACAAGCTCAACCGCATGTGCATTTCGATCTGTCGTGAAACGTGACAGCTGGTCAATAGAGACGGACCATTTGGTACCCTCCTGACTGCTTTTTAGGGAACCTGACGTTCTTATAAATAGATTGGTTTTTTGGTCGGCTCGCACTGCGCGCTCGCTATCTACAATGTTAAAATGTCTTTTTAAAATTGAGTAAATTTACTATTAGCAAACAGTAAATAAAGGTTTAGCAACCCGCCAGGAAGCGCAATTGTTAAACACCAAGTTCTCATTTACTCCTGGACGTTTCCCATTCTTTCAACTCATATGTCCAAAATTCGCAGCGCACTTCGCACGCATAAAGAGGATACTTTGATATAGCATTTAGAAACTAAAACGTACTGGGCTATGTTGAATTTTGGAAAATTCCTATGTTTTTTCTGTGACTCCATTTCTTCAGCGTGATTTTCGTGTCCAGAAATAACAATTTCATTAACCGCGTAGTTTGATTTTCAAAATCACAGCGCGCGTCGCGCGCATCCAGAGACATACACTAGCAAGGCTCGGTACTGATCCGAAGCATCTTCATAGTAGCGAAACTCTTACATCCGGTGACCAAAAACCAAAAACTGATCTGGATGCTACGAGCAAACAAATTTCGCGAAAGATAAAACAACAGGAGAGCTTGAGTACTTTATTGAATTGTGATCAATTAATGTGTTTTGATGGCGACATTATTTAACTGACATCTCAAGCCATCAAAATAAATCAGGGAAAAAAATCAGCACAGTCACCTTCTAGGGAAAAACATCGAGCAGCAAACCGTACGCGAAAAAATATCGAGCCAAAAAGAATTAGCCACCCTTCCCATCAAACATTAACCTTTACTGTGCCGTTTCAGTAAACGCGACCTATTGGACGCCCCTCCACTCATTACGCGCCCTCTTGTTTTGGCGGGCGTATCTGTTCTGCTTTTCTATTTACTTTAAAACGCCGAACTATACTAGTATTTTGGCTATCCATCAACAATTTGGATGTTTTTTGCACCGGCCAAAAGGGTGCTAAAATCTTGACACCGCTCTGTACTAATCTTGAACGTAATGCTGAGCTGACATCATGGATGTTCCACCATAACAAGTTGATTTAGTTTTCACAAGAGTTTACAATCGAGAGAATAAAACACCAAAAGGAGTGGTTATGATTAAATAGGAATTGAAATTATTATTGTAGCCTGAATTTTCTCTGGGGAGCATTTCTCGACCTAGAAAAAAGAGAACGACAAGAAACTTAAATCAGACGCAATGACAAGTATATTGCCAAAAGACTCCTATGTTTGGCAGAATCAGGTTGCGTTTCTTCCATGTTTGTTTTGTGATTTAAAATGATGTTTTAATCTGCAAGTATTGATTGCACGTGATTGCAAATAGACGGCTAATAAAGTAAAGCCATTTCCTCCAATGCTGTCTAATCATTTCTGCCTCGATCTTCAGGCTTACTCTGGGACATTTCAGGGGCGTAGCCAGGGGAGGGGGAGGGGGTCCAGGGTCCCCCTTTCTCGGGAGATTTTCCCATACATTTACTGTATTTGCTGGGGGAAATTTGAACATTTTCGTCCCATGTTTTCACTATCGCCCCCCCCCCCCCCGCCCTTATCTCGCAGCTCAGACGATTCCAGAAGCGCGCGCTCGTCTTTCAGAATGCCCAAGCCATGAATGCTACCAGAATGCAGCGCGCGCTTTTTCAACACTTCTTCGACAAATATCCCACATCTACCGACATGCAGCGCACGTGTGCGTTATAGCTAGAGTTGTCCTTGGCACAATATCTCCTTATCTCGCCTTTCATTAGAGTCCTAAACTGTGACGTCACAAATTTGAAAAAGTTCGGATGTCAGAGTTTTGTCCACGGATGAAATGCCAACTCCAAAAAACGTTGCATGCAAAAAAAAAAATGAGGCAAATCGGTTGAAACGCGTGCGAGATATGGCCCTCTGAATACATAATTTTCTTTTAAAAAATCACTGTATTATGGACGTTTGGAACTGAACCAAAAATACAGTCATTTGTTAAAGAAATTATGCATTTAGAGCTGGGTAGCATATCTCGGTAGCGTGTTGACGTGTAGCTATCATTCGAAATTTAATATGAAATTAAAACGATCTGTATACGGATTCGTTTTATTCACTTTCGAGAGCGTTGTGGAAATTCCAGGGTCAGAATCATGGAGTCCGTGGCAATTCCAGGGTCAAAATCAACAAACCCTGTGGAATTCCAGGGCCAAACACAGCGATCCCTGTGGAATTTCCAGGTTCCTCGATAGGGGGGTGCAAGTATTTTTTTTAGGAACAGCCCAATAGCTCCAAAAAAAGCTATCAGTTTTTATTTGATGTTGACGTGTGCAAGGACAGTCTCCAATTAAGAGGTACATTGACGTCATCGTTTTCATTTTTAGCCGGATTCGACCGTCCACACTAAAACGATATATATATATATATAATATGCATGCGGGTTCGTTTTTATTCACTTTCAAGAGCGTTTTCAAACTTATACGGATTCGATGAAAACTGTCAGCGTGTTAGTGTGGACGGAAGGCCTAAACGTATCAAAAAGTAAACGGATTCAAACGAAAACGCGTTAGTGTGGACGGGGTCTGACTTAACGTTTGAGCGAAAAGCCATTTATATCTATCTGAAATTTGGTGCCGAATTTATTTATGTGGCACAGACCCCTTCACCAAACAATTGAGACATCAAACGGTACGGAAATATATTTCCTGCAAATTGTGACTAAAATTACATCCTCTCAGAGGCCTTAAATAACATTTTAGAGTCCTCGTTATCTTCGGAGACATTCGTGATTGCATCGCAACTATTCGTCACGTTTTCGTTGGCGTCGTCGGTCTTCTCCGACGACTGAGATCAGCTTCGCTGTCACGTCGAGTCCAAACGGGAAAACATCGTCTTGCTCGCGCGCGCATGAGTTAATTGGGCAAGACGCTGTCCTTGTGACTGTAGGCTTAGGCAGCAACGCCTTTTCAGTGTCCTTGGGGTCAAGCGAAACCCGTCTACACGCCAACCCTTCGTCGTCTTTTTCCGCTATACAAGAAGTTCTTAGTAGCTGTGGAGGGGTGGCCGCGCACTCGGGAATCTTCAGCGCGGGGACTGGGGTGAGGAACTGGCCCATTAACGAGAAAAGCGAGATCTTGTGAACGGAAGTGACGTCACGTTGATTGAAAGGTGAATGGGACGACTGTCCGTTGGGGATCGTGTTTTTTGTTGTTTTATGTGGACAAGAAGCGAAGTAGATATCGAGCTAGGGAAAGACAAAAGAAGCAACACTGAAAAAATATATAAAAAAATAACTGGAAGAGTCGAATAATGCCAGAGTGTACACAATGCTGTATTTTGTTAGCCCAAAAAAAGATATTAGCAATTCCGGAGCGCTTTTTCTGGAAAAAGCCGGCGATTAACGGAGAATAAAAGGGACCGCTTGCTACGCAGGCCATAATTTACGGACATCCGAAAAGGTAGTTACAGCAGTCTAGATAAGAACACACAGGGCGCCCCTTAATTAACTTGCATTATCTTGTTTGATTTCGCCACCTCACCTTTGATGTGATGACGTCAAGATTTGGGAGTACAAGTGTGTGCACCAGGTTGCCATTGACAACCAGTCGAATCTCGATCGTGTTCGTCGTGAATGCCAATAAATACGGGAAAGCGCAAACTGAAGGGAAAGCAGAGAAAAAGACGCTTGGGTTTGAAAATGTAGTTCAAGTGACAAAGTTAGCAAAAGCACAAAAGTATATTGAACAAAGGTCCTCTGATTTTCCGTGGTATGCCTTTTTATACACCATGAAATTACGTGGTCAAAAGTGGTCAAAATTTCTTCCGAGCGGGTCGGCGCAGTACATTTTGACACCGTTAGACACTTTATTACGTCATCCCGAGATATATAAGAGGACATAAATAGACGCCAATATGGGAGATTCTTACTCTTAGTAATTGGACTCTTGGTAGCTGTACCTTACCTATAAACTGAGGGGCGGAATTCCAGTTAAAAATAACAGCTGAAGACTGTTCTCCGTTTAATCCTTTGAATATTGATTGATCTATGAATAGAAGGAGATAGCCAATGAACACAACGCAATCTAGTTGTTTAAAAGAAACCCTAGCATACCACCTCCGATTGGTAACAAAACATATCTTTATAAATGTTTTTAGAAAGTTTTATGCTGCTGTTTTCGCTACTCACTATCTAAAATTGGTCTTTTGTCTGTATAAATCAATCTATTTTGAAAAGTTGACTTTTTGTCAGGGTCGCACGAGAATAATTGAACATCGTTGAACATCGTTTGTTGAAAAAACAAAGATTTGGATGCTAGAAATAGCACATAGTATACAGTGATGGCGGACGGTCCTAATGTGAAAGATCGCCACTCCTAGTAATGGACTCCTGGTCATAATATTCTAAAAAAAGCACAAAATCTACAGTGTTGGCGAATAGTCCTAATGCGAGAGATCGTCACTCCTAGTAATGGACACCTGATCATAAGATGCTAAAAATACCGCATAATCTATAGTGTTGGCGAACAGTCCTAATGCAATAGACTCCTGGGACAAATAGTTTTGACTTACGATTAAAAGTTAGTAATAATTCCTGTTTGTCGTCGTCATACACGTCTATCGCTGACACAAGTGTGGTTTTCTTTTGCGAATCAGCACTGTGGATCCTTTGCGTTTCCCAGAGGGGTGGACTAGGTCAAAATGGTTCTTGTACCCAACACACAGTAATGGATCGTGACTTCCGGTCAGCAGTACTGTCACGAGTACTGCGGGCTCACTTACTGATACTTCCTATAAACGGCGAACGAAGAAACAAAGATCAGCACAATACTAAATGGCTCTCAGTGTTTTTACACCATTTCTACATTCCTAACGTTACCGTGATGTTATTATGTCACGCAAGATATTTTGTCATGCAATTTTTTTGTTCCGTAATGTCATTTTGTCACGCAATGTAATCGTCAGTGGATCGTTTCACACAATCGCAATCTCAGCCTCCCTAGCCGCGTCACCAAGTACCTATGCTTGAATGTGAAACAGGCATCTAGCAATATTTAAAGCATCACGCAATCTTACTTTGACTATTTCGAACCCTTCGGTCATGTCACGCACGCTTCCGACTGCCCACGAGCTCCAGATCAGCGGATGCTTCCATTTCATCAGCAAAATCCTTTTCCCGCAAGCGACCGCCATGAATAAGGGTTGGGTGCCACGAGTGTAATTAACGTAGAAGAAATGACAACCTGAAGAGACAAAAACAACCCGGAATTTAGAAAGTGTCGTTTCCGGTTCTGGTTTGTAGATTTAGATATATCACAATGCAAGAAATCTTAACGATCTCGGGAATATTAGAAAAGAACGAATTTTATGTTGCTCACTGCATACCACTATGGCAAAGGAGTAAAGACTGATTGGCTGATGTAGCGGGCGTATTGTTTTACTTCTAGCGTATATTGGTATTATCAATAAATGCTTTTCCTCTTTCTGCGTTTTTGCCTGTGTCATCATATTTCTTTATCACAGCCACGAATCTGAAGTTGTCAAGAGTTGGTCCGTTAGCTCAGTCGGCAGAGCGTGGTGCTAATAACGCTAAGGTCAAGGGTTCGAACCCCTTACGGACCAGCGTGGAATTTTTTTGCTGCCACTTTTGCTTGGCCACCATTGCTTTTACCGATGTTTAGCAAGTTTCAAAACATATTTGAAAGAAGTGTCTATAACGCGAAATCCAAGGGTTGTTTTAGCGTGACCAGTTCGATAACTGTTTTGTTGTGTCAAGCGATGAAATATTCACGCGTCGAATGCAATAAGCCGTGCGTTTGGGTGGTGGCTGCTTGATCAATAAATTGCGATTCTGATCGACAAGGGAAGGATCAAATTATCTTTCATTCATATGAAGATGTTGGCACTATTATGTCTTATCACGTGCCTTATGGCACGGCTCATTGCATTCAGCGCGTGATGAACAACACAACAAGAACTGTTCATTCTGAAAAGTGAGCATTTCTAAAGCGTTTAAACTCTTAATAATTTCGAGAAAAAAGTTCCAACAGCACTCCGGGAATTGAAATTGAGTGATGCATAATATACTGCAGGTAGTTTTTAATTTCATATAAATGCTCATTAATTTTTCGTATCAAATCCTTATTTCTATTTCGCATTCTAATAATATAACCACGACTTCTTTTTAATGAGCGCAAAGACGCAAGAAGTAGTCTATTTCTATTTCGTGTGAGTGGCGCGGCATTCTTTTATATATTAGAGTAATCTCTACCTAACTGTCTAGACAAGGGGGCAATTAAAATATTGCGTCAATTCATTTCGTGTACAATGGGCGCCTTTGATATTTCAAATTCAAATGGAAAACAACAACAAGTGCAACAACAGAAAACATGGTAGCCAGCAGTGTCCACATGTAGACAAGGGACCGTTATTCCAGACGTATACCTTTCGTCTTGTCGAGCTTGTGTGATTTGCAATCACTTTTAGACAGAGAGGCTTCTTCGTCCTCTTCAAAGTCCGATAACTTGAAGACGCAGATTCTTGGGTTCTTGAATTCTTTACCTGAAAGGAATAAAAGAGTATCAAACACTTCCTGGACACGGAGAACACTACCTTAAAGCCTTCACTATGATATATAAATTTAGTGACGTCACGCCACGAGACCAAGTTGTTGCATGTCCTTTCTCCCTACAAAACTTTGCCCACGTTTGGTTGTCTGACCGTACCATCTTCGCTTCTTACAAGGTTCTTAAATTATAACTTGGAAAAGTTTCGTTGTCTTGCCACCTTGCACTGCGAGATATTTTTGCTTTGATAACAGCAGAGATCCGCAGGGCACACAATTTTCAAGTCTTTTTATTGCATTTGATACCTCTATTCCTTTTGTTTGCCCCATTAACACAATTATCTTCCAGCGAAAGGAGCTCAAACTTGTTAATAACAAAACCAATTCGAAGAGGATTCTGGTAGTGGTATCAAGATGTTATAAGGGGAATTGTGAATTGTCTTAGCTTGAGAAGGCTGCAGGTATCTATAACAAACTCACCTTTATCAACACGAAAGAGCAAGAGACCATACGGTTCAACCACACTCAGCTGTCTGGTGATGACGGTTCTATCAAACAATGTGCGAATCT
This sequence comes from Scolanthus callimorphus, assembly GCA_033964015.1. Lineage (NCBI taxonomy): Eukaryota > Metazoa > Cnidaria > Anthozoa > Actiniaria > Edwardsiidae > Scolanthus > Scolanthus callimorphus. The sequence continues at coordinate 38,676,451 of CM066911.1, forward strand.
TTGTTCCTAAAAAGTAACGTATGAATCTCATGATTCTTGCAAAGAAAGGAGGAACATATTACAAGCGACACAATGAAAAGTAGGGGAAGGAAGAGAAAGCCGGAAAGGAGGAGGAGGAAAAGGAGAAGGATGACAGAACAGGAGAAAGAGGGGAAGATGAATAAGGGGGAGCAAGAGGAGGCAGATTCAAAAAGAGGAGAAAGAAGATGCGGAAGAGGAAGAGGAGGAAGTGAAAGAGGATGACAGAACAGGAGGAAGAGGAGGAGATGAATAGGGGGAGGAGGAGGAGGAGGAAGTAGAGGCAGAATGAAAAGGAGGAGAAAGAAGATGCGGAAGAGGAAGAGGAAGAAGTGAAAGAGGATGACAGAACAGGAGGAGATGAATAGGGGGAGGAGGAGGAGGAGGAAGTAGAGGCAGAATGAAAAGGAGGAGAAAGAAGATGCGGAAGAGAAAGAGGAAGAAGTGGAAGAGGATGACAGAACAGGAGGAAGAGGAGGAGATGAATAGGGGGAGGAGGACGTAGAGGCAATATGAAAAGGAAGAAAAAGAAGATGCGGAAGAGGAAGAGGAAGAAGTGAAAAGGATGACAGAACAGGAGGAAGAGGAGGAGATGAATAAGGGGGATGAGGAGGAAGTAGAGGCAGAATGAAAAGGAGGAGAACGAAGATGCGGAAGAGGAAGAAGTGGAAAGGATGACAGAAAGGAGGAAGAGGGAGAGATGAATAAGGGGGAAGAGGAGGAAGAAGAGGCACAATGAAAAGGAGGAGAAAGACGATTCGGAAGAGGAAGAGGAGGAAGTGGAAAGGATGACAGAACAGGAGGAAGAGGGGGAGAGGAAGAGGAGGAAGCGAAAGAGGATGACAGAACGGGAGGAAGAGGGGGAGATGAATAAGGGGGAGGAGAAGGAGCAAGTAGAGGCAGAATGAAAAGGAGGAGAAAGAAGGTGCGGAAGAGGAAGAGGAAGAGGTAAAAGAGGATGACAGAACAGGAGGAAGAGGAGGAGATGAATAAGGGGGAAGAGAAAGAAGAAGATGCACAATCAAAAGGAGGATAAAGAAGATGCGGAAGAGGAAGAGGAGGAAGTGAAAGAGGATGACAGAACAGGAGGAAGAGGGGGAGATGAATAAGGGGGAGGAGGAAGTAGAGGCAGAATGAAAAGGAGGAGGAAGGAGGGGATGCGGAAGAGGAAGTGGTAGAGATAGAAGAGGAGGTGGTGGAGGACGAGAGGGGATGAGAGGAAGGAACAGGAGTAGAGTAGGAAGAGGAGTCTCCAACCTTGCACGACGACAATTCCTTCGTCCGTACCAAGAAATAAATTATCACCTAGAAAGGAAAAACAGAGGTTCACCTACCAAGAAAGAAAGCTCACAAAAGTAAACATATAAACAACATTTCCAAAAATGAAAAACATGAGTCTTCGATTCCGACTTACCCCAAGAATCTCCACAAATGATTTTGAAAGGAAAGTCTTCGTACACGTCATGAGGTTGCCATGGCTACACACAGATGTAAAATATTTCATATTAGAGATACGATGTGAGTAACTCAATCTCACAATTACTGTGCGACTACGTCAACCGGGCCATCCCGTAAAAAGTTTGTCATTTAGAGATTCAAACCATTTTAAGCAAATTTAATACCTGCAATACATCTGACGATGAGTAATTAAGTGTTTTGAAGTTATTTGTGCCCATAATTTCCACAATTTTTACGAGAAAAGCGTTATTTCGGTGTCTCAGATCTCAAGAAAGTCGAGATCCTTTGTTCTGTACTCGCTTTCTGATTGGCTAACTTCTTACAAAATGGCCCGGTTGACGTAGTCGCACAGTAAACTCTAACCTCGACTTTTATGTTTGCAGAGGTGGTGACTAAACTTGTAGGTGCATCTCCCTTCACGATGGTCTTTAGCTTTAATGACTACAGGGCAAGGACAATGAAAGGTCAAGTCACAGTGATAGAGCAGATTTCGTAAGACTGTAAAAAGTGCCACGGCAAAGTTGCACCGCGCCGCGACCGTGACCGTACAGCGACTACGCGATTTCCACCGTATCTACAGCAGGTCAGGTTCCGCACCGCCACCGCGACAGTGCCGCGCCGTGTCGCGGCACTTTTCACAGTCATACGAAAAGTCTGCTCTTGATAGTGAGTAGATTTCTCGCAAACAATTCAGACGGTAAAATTTCGGACATTACGTTATCGGACTATTTCGGACGAAACATTTCGGACACGTTTTTTGCACGTACGTTACTCGTACTTGACAGTGGCGGTTTCTTACTGTGCCTCGCCAGTAGAATTCTTTACACAACTGGTAGCACAACTACCAAGTTTAACTTGATTCAATTTTGCCCGATTACACCTATAGAAAACTAAGGGTTTTTGTGTTTATCGCTAGTCAATCATTCTCAATTAATATGGACTTGAATGTTTAGACCATGATGCAGTAAAAATAACATACGGTTTAAACCGGACACAAAAGGTCTTATTTTCGGACACTATTTTTGTCCAAAATGTAACTCATGCGGCATTTTCTGCAAGTAATGCAGGTCACACTTGTGCGCACTTTTCAGGAAGGCATTAACACATTCAACTCAGCATCGCGCAAGCTGTTAATTGTGACAGAGTAACTATTTTGTTGCCGAGTGTACTCTTACCTGTCCGTACTGTAGAAATAATTGTTCCCGTTCGGACTGTTTCCGGCGATGTCCTCGCGACGAATCAGAGATGGCATCTCCCCAAGACTTGCGACCCCCAACTTTCTGAGGTGAAAAAAAATCTCAAATCGTGTTGAGCCATAGAAAACTCGAACTCGTAGTCTTAATGGCTGACTGCATTTTCAAACCAACCGGGGGGTTGAGGACCTCACTTAAAAAGACCCCCTCCCCTGGAATTACCACTTGTGAAACAGACTCTCTCCCCTGGAATTTCCAACCTCATAAAGTCCCCCCCTTCTCTGGAATTTCCATTTTGTCTTGCAAAATACCCCTGGAAAATCATTTCTTTGCTAATATGTCCCAGGAAAGTCGCCTTTTTTACCCCTCCCCCTTGTAATTTCCAGTCTCCAGGCACACCCCCTCCCGTGGAATTTCCAGAGTCAAACACAACCCCCCTGGAAAAAAATTTCGTACGTTTCAACCCCCCCCCCCCCGGTGCGGTTAAAAAATACAATCAGCAAATAGAGCATCCTTGGTGTTGGGAGGGAGAGTCGTAGGCGAGTATTTTTAGAACGGTCCGAGTGTCTCTCCCGACGTCACATGTGTTCTATTTCGCCAATAAAGTCAAAGAAAAATGTGCCCTAATGCTATTATATCATTAAGCTAGCTATAAAGCTGGCACTCGGCCATGAACAATATACCGCTAACCTCATGCATATGTTCCTGCCATAGCCTCGTTATCAAGCTCTCCAGCGTTCGCTGTCGCCGGTTGCTGAAGATCGGTGACGAGTAAGCCGCCTTTTCTCCATTCATAACTAAAAAAAGGAGAGTTCTTTAATCTCCTCCGCAAGCATTCTCTCAGGAAGAACGAAAGTAAACAAGAACAACGCGAAAGCATTGTCTCGGGCTTCCTGTGTTATGAAAAAGGAGCAAGTGTCTTAGGACGTCCCGACTACTTCACGTCCATTGAAACCGAAACACAGGAAGCCCAATATCAGTTCCTTTTGCCCTCAGAATAGACCTATCCCTAGTTTGACGATAGCTCCGCCCACTCATAGCAAACGATAGGAAGTTTTCCCTACGGAATTCAAAATGTCCGAGCAACAAACTTGAATATCGAAGATTTTTCAATAATTATTCCGCTTTTCAAGATAAAAATATTAAATCCAAATTGCATGCAACAACTTCTAACACCTCCCTGCAATCGGTGTCTTTTCCGCGCTCTATGCCAAAGATAAAAATTGGCTTGTCCGACGTAGCAACAGTAACTAGGGGTATAACATGAATGCTTGATCGGTGAATTACCTGCTCCCCTCCTATCCTTCTAAACAGAAGTGTGAGCATTACTTACGTTTAACAAGGAGAAAGTTTCTAAACTCCTGGTGGCTGTGAAATACTGGCGGGCACGGGAGGGGAGGGCCAAATATCGGGACGTTCTTCTCCGAGTATACTGCCACCCTGATAAACAAACACATTCCATCAAAACTAGCCAGCTAGCCGGCGCTCCACTGGGTTTTTTCGGATATTTGATTTTTTTTAGCGCGCGGGATTCCTGTGTCAAATCTTTCCCTCCCGCCACACAGGAATCCCGCGCGCGAAAAAGATCAATATCCGAAAAACCCCGCTAGAGAGGCGGCTCGCAGGCCACATCAAAATCCATCAAAACAAACAAATAGGCAAACAAATAATGAATAATTTATCTGACTCGACAGTTTTTCTGCGCCCACCATTATGGCGGCTTCGTAGCTCGAAGAACATAGCCTGGTTGTGTACCGGGCCTTCCTTGTATGCAGTGAGAATGTAAACCGCTGGATGTGCGTGGGCGCTCGAGCTCAGGGTTCCCGTTGACATCACAACTAACCACAGGAAGCCCGCAAAGAACGTGAAGGACTTGGCTGAGAACATACCTGTAACTATCATCTCGTTTGCTGTGCGTGACTAGCGCGAATATATCTATATCAGTACAGTCAAGGTAAAAATGCCGACAACAATTTCTGTGAACTCTGAAGCAACAGTCAATCGTGTTTTAGCGGATTTCTTCCGTGTCACAACTAACACTTAAAGGCCCATCGCCAACCGGGAGCCTTTGCGCCCCGCGTTTTCTTTAGTGTTTTCAAATTGATCCATTGTTTTTCGGGTGCTCTGATTGGCTAAGTGTCCGCAAAGGCTCTCGGTTGGTGATGGGCCTTTAAGCCTGGTTTCCATACAGCTGTCATTAACAAAGTTGTTCTGCGATTGTGCAACTTATATGGAAACGGGTGTTGGTGGAGCAATCATACCAATACTGTATTTATTCTGGAATTTCCTTTGGAAATTTGGTGGAGGTCTATACAACATTTCTGGTCTGATTCTTACAACATTTTGTTGAAACAATCGTGATAGCACCCGTTTAAGAAAGTCAGAATGTAATACACTGTATTGCAAGTTTTTAGAAAAATATTGATCAAGGATACGGATAAATTTTGATTTGACGCCGAGAGGAGTGAAAGAAGGTTTGGAGTCCTCGTCCTCAGCATCTTGGAACACCACCGTTACGATGTCGTTACCAATATGACGCTTGCGTTCGACCTAGCCAATCATCAACGAGAGATAATTTTAGTTGCTGCTGAATGGCTTCCTCGTCAGCCAATCGCAAGTCAAGTAAAACCACTATCACGCGGTGAGCACGTGACCGTTTTTTTGTAAGCCGAGCCAAGAGTAAAAACACTCTCACGAGGTGAGCACGTGATTACTAAATTCACAGCAGATTTCGGACCGAGTTACCACGAGGGCTCTGGTTATCAAATATAAATGTCGAAGGCCGACTCCCCAGACATCCACCCGTAAGTTGAATTACGCTGGACCCACAAAGGGTGGTCACTGCCCGAGGGATTGTTACGTCCCCCTGGAACTGGGTAGGGGAAGTGAAGACGAGATGGGACGACAGCTGTTTAATTCTCATCCAAAAGACGTGAATACAGTAAACAAAGTTCACCAATACGAACAGAGAGAACATTTCTTCTCTTCCGGCCCGGATAACAGTGGTGGAGAAGCCAGGGCCCCGTTTCTCGAAACACCCGACAATTTTCGGGGATGATTGATCCCAAAGTTTTTGTTATCTTTATTATCCTGCTGATTTAGATAGTCTAGGACTACCTATTCGTGGATATTAATTGCGTTTACGTTTCAAAAAAGAAATTTTCGATTTTATCCAAACCCTCCAATCGACGAAAAATCTCAAGAGAGCAGCTTCTACCGAAAATTTTCCATTGTTTTTTTCTTTACCCTAATTTTGGGTCCCGAAGACGTCGGGTAAAACTAGTGTAATTCTGTATAGGTAAAGGTTTTCGGGCCCGAGAATTCTCGCGTGTTGGAGAAACAGGCCCCAGCGTCGTAAATGAGCGAACAAAGCAATCTTGAGAGAGTACTGGTAAAGTCAGAGACGTGAAGATCATACCTGTTGCGGGTTATCAGGCGTGTAGGGTAGTAATGATGAGACGTGAAACATGATCTCATGTCCCTCGTAGATCGTAAACACAGAATGAGAACCAGTCATGTCGTCTGAAAATAAACACAATTCAGATGGGTATTGGGTCGCCAAAGGACGACAATTTAATCAATCATCGTTTGCGCTGTTTGCACTTGGGAGGACTGGATCGAGCCACGCGCGGGGTAGCTGTAGGATCTACAAATTGAGAACTGCATTCTCTCCTAATTCCTGGAAGTCTAACTTCAATATTTCACCTATTCTCGCTATTTCCGCCGGAAATGTTATCACAAGAAGGTCTTTTGTCACTTGGTGACTAACGTAAACGATTCCAAATATGGGCTGAGCCTAAGAGACACATGGAAAACAATCCGAGCTTCCAACAGATGTGTTCTGAGAACTTACGCTTGACGTCCAGTCCCCCGCGATATCCTTGCCACCCTTGTAATGTAACGCGGTCCCCGAGAAGATCCAAAAAATTATTGAACTCTTCACTTCCGGTTTCTGAAACAAACAAAGCAAAACAACATTTTTCCAAATCCGATGAGTACAGCAAAAAACGTCACCGTCACTCGTCTGGCCCGCCTTGGCGAACAGAACACGGATCAGCAAAAAAATATCTTCCCAGCTACACACCATTACCAAACATCGTATTTTTCCCGCCATTTTGACGGGTTTCCTGTGGAAATAGGTGCGCCTACCAAACTTTGATACATACCATTACTAAACATTTCATCATCACTGGTCTGGCCCGCCTTGGCGAACAGAACACCGAACTTGAAATTCACCGAACCTTCCTGTTCTTCCAGCGTGAGAAGCTCCTGGTGATATATAGTACAGGTGACAAAAAAAATCAAAATACAGGTGGCAAGAATATAACAATAAATTCCTATGCATTATTTATTTTGCTTCCAAAAGGTTTTGCAGCTAAAATATGTGCATCGCGACCGGCGTTTTTAAAACAACGAATTGTTTTTGGCTTCCCTGTTCCGCCAATCAAATGTTATGAGCCAATCCGATTTTTGCCCAGTTTCGCCAAGTGCAGTCGCCTGACTTTCCGTCGCGACGTTGTCTGGTTTTAGTTCAGAGGGAAGACAGTTGACTGCACTAGGCGAAACAGGGAAAGAATATCATTGACTCAGATAGTTTGATTTGCGGAACAGCAAAGTTAAAAGTCCAAAAATAATTCGATGACACGCACCTGCTGGAATTCAGGGGTTGACACTTCACGGGGTCCCTTATCGAGTTTCTCAATCGAAAACGATCTGAAATAAATATATCTTATTAGATGTTTTTTCATGTAATACGGGCGGATATTTTACAAGTTGTTTTACTTAGTTGCACAATTAAATGCTTCTGTGCTAAAAATACTAGACGTCATCTAGTCAAACTGCCTATGTAATTCTTTTGATCAGATCTGGGTCAAAATACGTAATCATTATATGATGTTTGGTATGAGCACGCAGACGCATCTTTGCGGGAGTCTCTTTCGGCGAGCAATAAGTGGTGTCGGCTTTCGCAGCCTTCTCAAATGCAGACAACTTTCAAACAAAAATTCACCAATGTCAAAAACTCACTTGAGTATAACCTTCGCCGATATGGGTTTACTTGGAGAATAAGGTATGCAGATCTTCTCGCTGCCCTGGAAATAACGAAAAAATAATCGTTTTTATAGCGAACTTCGAGCGACAAAAGGTTGTGATTCCACCGCTGACACCATAACGTGTTATGACCTGTTCACACAGCGCGAGCAACTAAAGCTTTTGATTCCACCCCTGACACCATAGCGTGTTACAGCCCGTTCACACAGCGCGAGCGACTAAAGCTTTTGATTCCACCCCTCACACCACAGCGTGGTGTGAGCCTGTTCACACAGCGCAAGCGACTAAAGCTTTTGATTCCACCCCTGACACCATGGCGTGCTATGGCCCGTCCACACAGCGCGATCTTAGCTGCGATTTGAAATATGTTGCGGCGATCGTCGACGTCATATCGTTCGGTGTGAACGGCCGCCGATTTGGCTGAGCGATATTTTTCAGTTTGTAGGTGATCTGAACAAATCGCAGCTGCATCGCAGTGCGATTTAAACAACATGTTCAAAACTTCGCGGCGCCAGAAAATCGCCGGCCGTACATTTCGTATGACTGAAAACGGCGCCTTCCGTGCCGTGTCCGTAACCGTATTGTGCCGTGCCATTTCAAAGCAGTTTGATTGGTTAATCAGTACTTTAGCGTGTCGTGATTGGCTGAATGTTGTCACGAGAACTTTGACTGTAACTTGTTCCGTGCTGTACGAAATCTGCGCTCTGCGCTCTTTGAAAACTCCTAAACATCACGTACCGTTTTTCTCCACAAAATCGCACGGTACTGAGGTACTCCGTAGTTATCCGCATCAGTGAGGCAGACTGAGAGAATGATGGGATTCTTGACATTGTCGAGCGCTACATAGTTTTGATGGACTGAAAGTAAAAATTTATACATACATGTTTTATTTATACACGGTAAAAATCTTCAGTAATATACAAACATGTAGTGGATAAAAAAAATACATATTAATACTGAATTACAAGATTGCCGTGTGGGAATCGAATAGTATGTCATAGGTATTCCATAATTTTTCGTTTGAACTGCCCAAGAGAAGATGCGGTACGAATATCGCAGGGCAGGGAATTCCAAAGCCAAGTCCCGTTATAACTGATCGCCCTTTTAAGATAACTTGTTCGAGGCGGAAGAAAATCACATGGTTTTTAAACCGCGTCTCAGGCCCCTCGTATGGGAACAAAGAGAGGGATGTATCTGCAAGTTTTTTTTTGGTGAATTTTTCTGCTTTGATAAATAAATCATATCAAGATTATAGTTCCCGTTGAAATCGTGTCGTTTTCGAAAATTTCCTTATAGAAGTTTCCATATTTGGAATTCCAGAAGTTTTCCAAGCTTAAATTGTCAAAACTTTCGTCAAAACTTGCAGATTTTGGAGAGAAACGCCGTCCGTGTAGGCCGCCATCTTTGTTTTGACCCCAAGTGCCCGGAAATACCTACACAGGTAGCCCGCGTCACGCCGGGTTGGCATTTAGAAAAACAACACATTTATCTTGATATGTATAAAAGATACTTTCAGATGTACCGCATAAGATAAGGCGGATTTCCTAATAAGGAAGTTTTGCAACGCCGGCAAGTCTACAGTGTTTGGTGAGATTATCTTGATATGCGTTGTCATGGTGACAAGAAATACGATGAATGGCATAGAAAAGTAATACCTGCATTTCAACATCATATACGAACCTTTTCCGAGGAAGTACTTGAAATACCATCGTGTGTGGAACTCGGGGTTCTCAAGATGCACCACGCTACCTTGACTACCACTTGCACTCAAACCATTCTGGTAAACAAAGATAATAAGTCTAGTCCGAGACATCTTTAGGACATAGAATCTTTAGGACATGTTTGGAGTCCTTAGGGCATGTGTACCGTCCTTAGGACATATTTAGAGTCCTTAGGGCATGTGTAGAGTCCTTAGGACATGTCCAGAGTCCTTGGGACATGTTTAGAGTCCTTGGGACATGTTTAGAGTCCTTAGGACATGTTTAGAGTCCTTAGGACATGTTTAGAGTCCTTAGGACATGTTTAGAGTCCTTAGGGCATGTTTAGAGTCCTTAGGACATGTTTAGAGCCCTTGGGACATGTTTAGAGTCTTTAGGACATGTTTAGAGTCCTTAGGACATGTTTAGAGTCCATGTTTAGGATGTCTGGAAATTGATTTTAGTTGCCCCAATATCGAAAAAGTGTCCCACGGGGTTAAATATGCAAGTGAAGCATTGTCCAGAAAAGTCTGACAGAGATTTTGCAACGTTCATCAGCATCGGAGGAATCGCGCGCGCGTGACACATGACACTGTAGTCATACTAATGACCACGCGTGAGCGTGAGGGGGGGAGGGGGGGGGGACTGAGCTTCCCCCAGTTTCTTTAAGTAAAATAAAAAAAAAAACGTGAAATGGAAAAAAGCAAGCGACTGCAGAAATATAATAGCTTGTCAAGTTGATGTACTCAGAAACTTTAACTTTTGTTTCAATTCGCAAGTATCTATTAACTGAAACGCAATAGAACTCAAAGAATCGAAAGGGTAGAGGTCAACTAACGAGCTCAATATTTGCTTACAATACAGGCTTAGGGCCTTTCAGAGCGTCCAGACTATTTATAAAACAATACACCATTCAAATTATTGTTTACCTGTTGTCCAAGCTCACCACTTTCGATACGGAACTTTGACGCGATTCCTGATGGCTCGTAACCATTGCCATTCAGCACATTCAGCTACAAAACACAATGGTTCAGACGGTAAAACTAAAAGGCAGCGCACGGAAATGCATAAGAGGGTGCTAAGAGGGTCCCTGAGCAAGGCCCACAACATATTTATACGCCCGCGAATGACGCGAACATTTGACTATATTAACATCGAAGGAAAGTCTACAATATCTCATCAAATGTGATATGCCGCATTACGTCGCTTTAAAAACTCTAGGAGCACATCAACAGGAGCCTTCGTCACCTTTGGTGGGCGTCCAAAGCACAGGGAGCCCATCAACAGGAGCCTCCATCACATTTGGTGGGCGTCCGGGGCACAAGAAAAGATTAATCTAATTTTAGATATTGTAGATTTTTACATTTTGAATCGCTCAAGATTGGTAACAAATTATGTCTCAAGAGAAAGAATCGCACTGCACGCGTAGAACCGAATATTCTCGTCCTTGTTCATTTATTATAACGACTCTCAGATTGCCTCCCCTTTTCTGCGTCTTATTTCTGATCAACAAACTTCCTCGGTCTACTATACCCACAGGTTTTCACATACTTACTGTCTCCAGAGATCCGTAGTAGTGCCGTCTACTCAAACCCGACCTACTTCGACCCACATCAGGCGAAGGAATACTGAAACAAAAATAATAACGATTCGATCTCATAGAGCGAATTTCAGATCACTGCTCAGTTCAGTTCGGTTCAGTTTATTAGCACATATTATATTACAACAAACAAGGTTATACACTACAAAAGAAAATAACTATAATAAAGATTTACAATGCATAGAAACAAAAGCAAAGTGTGTAGTGACCATAGTAGCGCATGGCTTTCGAGATGGTCACTACCACTGAGAATAGAGAGACTAATTACAATTACATAAGCTTACCTACATAGAAATAATAAAAAAAGCAAAATACACCTAGCCAACCATGAACGAGAGAAAAAACAAGATGCAACTGAATGGCTTTCCTTGTCAACCAATCACCATCCACGTAAGACCACTATCAAGCGGTGAGCACGTGAATGGTTTCCTGTAAGCGAAGCCCCAGTAAAAACACCAACACGCAGTGAGCACGTGATACAAATACATATGAGTTTTTCAAAATTTGATTGGTTGATATAACATGAGGGACCAATGAGAATTCAAAGTAACCGCAAATACAAATACTTTTCGACCCACTCTACCAGGTGGTTTGAGTTTTATAAAACCTTTGCATATCAAGATAGCAGTGTCGCCATTCTAGAGATTGACCGGGCTTCCTGTGGTATCAGTGTCTACCTTGTTGCCAGACTCTTGACCGTGAACACGAGAGTGGATGCACATAGCATCTTTCCTCGAGTATATTTGAGATTTGGTTGAGTTTTAAACTTTCTAAGCCAATAGAAATAGTGAAAAACTCACTGGGATTCCAAATATGGTATGCAGATATTTCCTTATAAGGAAGTTGGAGAATGTCGACACTTTTTCAAGGGAACTATCTTGATATGCTTTTGGCTGAAAGTCATTTGACCAATAAGATCACAGAGTAATGTCGACGGCGTGATTGGCCAGGAAGCACGGGAATTTCTGCAGAAACCCATGCATGGAAAAGCTGAATTTTCTATTTCCATGGATGGGTTTCTGCAAAAATTCCCTGTGGGAAGCCATTAAATGCAGTAATCTTCTCTATTGATTTGATTGGCCATGGCCCCAAACTGTTAAACTTCTACTGATTAAATTTGAATTCCCGAGACATTTGTACAATGTTCTTACATAAAACGGATAAAATCAGTAACTGTGTGAAAGGAACGTGGTATTTTGAAACAAACTCGGATTTTGTGCCATTTTTTCACATAGCACTTTTAAAAAAGTCATGAAGCGTATAAGCAAACGAGTGAACCTTGGAGAATCTTAATTGTTCCCAGGGTAAAATAAACACTTTTTGGAGTTTTAAGGTATCCCTTAAATTCACGTAAACGTCTCATTTAATTTGAAAATTCTCAAACACATCGTCGTTTGTTAAATTTCACTAATAACGTCGCGCCAGACGTAACCGCTTTTAATTATATGCGCATAAGCATATGTCCCGCCATTCTGCCCGATGGGCCATTTCGAGGTAATGAGGCCTGTAGTGGGCAACATAATTAGCCAATCAGAAATGACCAGAACACACAGCGCAAAGGATACAGACTTTCTTTTGCGTTATTCAGCGAAATGGAAAAATTGTTATTATATTGTCTGAGTTTTAATTACTGTAAATGAGAGCTTCCCTATGGAAGATCCGTTATACCCGCCGGTTATATTGTTTTGCGGTGAGACGGTTTTGTGACGTAAATAAGATAAGAAGATTGGTGACGTTGATAGCCACCTGTTGTGGGAAACCCGTCTACCAGTTGATTGTCGTAATCACACAATTTCAAGGTTTCTAATAGCCCATTCACACCAAAACCATGTTTAGTTAAACAAAGTTTCCCTTCGTCTCACAAGACAGGAGGTTTCTTACAGCGATAAACTCTTACTAGCTTAATGATCACTTAGTAACATGTACAGTGTAGTCTATTCAGTCTCCTCTTAGGAGATAATGATTTAAACTAATATAAATTAGATTACCTTTAAACTAGTTTAAGCGCCGGTGTGAATGGGGTATAAGTCGCAAAATATATTGTAAGAAAACCAGTGTAACTAAAAATCTACCCGGCCGAGCTACACTGAAGCAAAGCTCTGCGAGTTACGCCGCTGAAAAACAATTGTCGTGCCAAGCATTGTAATAACGCCTGACACGAAGCGAGTAAATTACAAATGCACTTGCTGACTGGGATAACCATCTGCCGGATGCTCTGGCCTCTGACTGGTCGAGGATATTTAGAATGATAAGATATAGCCTACCCATTAGAAATACGGATGGTTTCCACGGACGCTGTGTTCGGCCATATTTCTGCCCCTTGAAAATTCAGGGGCGGATCGATTGACGGGGGTGCCGTGGAGGCCTCCCCCCATATCTTTTTCGGGAAATTTTCCCATACATTTACTGTATTTGCTAATGGAAATTTGCAATTTTGGTCCCTATATTATCACTGTACGACCCTCTCTGAAATACCTGGGTCAGACCCTGAAAAAAGCGGCCACATGATGCAATTGATTTCGTGCCCTTCCTATTACTCGTAAATCAAAGCCGTTTGACCAAATAATCCTGGAAAAGCTTTTGGTTTTCTGAAATGTGTCGTTTTGTCATGCCACCCCGTGGGTGACGCGGGCTACCTGTGTTGGTATTAACCGGCATAACGACGGTGACTATATATAAGGCCAGTCTTAACGTCCGGTCAAAGTCGTGCCGAACCAAATTTATGAGTTAGGTGCGATCATAGCGCGCCGCTTGGTTCACAAAAAAAGCTCGAAGCTGGCTTGACATGATCTATGAAGACATTTGGCTCGACGTGTAGACGGACCTAATTTGACACTTTGCAATTTGCCCTTGCAGTGCCGAAGCGTGGTCTGCTCAGTTTGCGCCCTGGGGGGGGGGGGGGGACCTAATTTGACACTTTGCAATTTGCCCTTGCAGTGCCGAAGAGTGGTCTGCTCAGTTTGCGCCCTGGGGGGGGGGGGGGGGGGGGGGGGGGGGGGGGGGGGGAAACTCCCATATTTAGGGGTTAAAATCATGGGGGTTTGGTCTCATTTAGGGGTGATCTTAATCTTCAATAAATTTTACGGAGATTGGTATCTTTTAGGGCCGAAATATGTGTCCAAATTGTTTTCTCTCATGATGGTGTTTCTAAAAACTGTGTTTACTCGATGAGAAGACGATAAATAAGAAGGCAGCATTTTAGTCAGACACGGAAATTTCATGATGGGTATCTTTTACCTGTTACCTGTCTCCTTCGCGCCTACTTGGCATATAAGGCCGCATCTTTTAGAGAATCTTTTAGGGTAACAAATTATTTATGAATCCGGAGTGAATCCGAATACGTGTGGACGGGCGAATTCGATTCGAATACGCTGTGATCACATTACATGTGGACGCTGATATTTTTATGTATCCGGAAAGAAAAAATTGCGGGTTCAAAAATATCCGGCTTATCTCCGGTGTAATAACCTGTCATTGCTCACGAACTGCGTCACAAAGCTTCCTTTGTTTGGAGAACGAATCATGATGAAATAAGAACTGAACACAAAAAGGTGTCCTCTGGGAATGGTTATTACACCGGAGTTAACCCAAATATCCGGATGCGTGTGGACGGGGCTTTAGCAGTATGTCGTGATATAATCCTCACGATTTTAATTCCAAACTATATGCTGAATATCCATTAATGAAATTTGTAGAGTGGGTAATTAGTTTCTTGCCTCTTCATTGGAAATTGTTTGATGTTTTCGTGAGAAAATCTCCAGCATGTCAACTGACCATGGCAGTTGCCGGGATTCCAGAAACGACGTTTACTCATTTACAACGGCCTTGTCACGCGATGAGATTTTAGAACTAGTAAAACTTGCTGAAAGCAAGAAAAAGTAGATGTTCTTCAAAGTTAAGTGAACAGGAAATGTGATTTTTCTTTTCTTTCGCGCTGCACGGCTGCAAGAGTCTTGTATTTAACAGTGTAACTAAAAGTCATGAAAAGTTGAGGATATTGTGTTTGAAGTAGTCTGAAAATGAGTATTGGTATATTATAAATTAAAAACTAATGAATGAGCATTTATGGCAGTATGATGACAGTAATATTAGTCGAGAAGAAGATTGAGTAGAAGTGTGGCGCCAATAATTTTCTGCTGAACGCGTACATAAAATATCATTGGTTACAAAAACGCAAATCAAAACTCGCGAGAACGGAGACGACAAAAAATCGCATGAATTGTAAGGAAAACAAAACCATTTTTCTTTTACAAATTAGGACCATTGTAGCATTCCGTCGATAAAATAAAATGTGGTCCAAATATAAACATCAAATAGAAATAAGCAATCAAACAGATTGGTTTGAAAGCGTGCCGTCTGCATGGAAATTTAACCCGCAAATCATCGGCAACTAAAATAATATTGGATTTAAAACATGAATAAATAACTAATAAAAAGCACCATCACATCACTTTAATCTGGTTAACCTGATTAAGAGAAAATTATTCACTTGCTTTCAAGTCACGAGGAGTATGCTATCTTATCTTTGTTGTTTATTATTTATTTTAATCGCTAGATGTTGCAAAAATGAGTTTACTGCACAGCTCACCACAAACTTCTTTCTTGGCGGCATAACACCAGGTTCAAAAACTACTTTCTTGTGACAAAAAGAGCAATGACGCAGCTAGAATTAACTAATTGAAATGGCAGCTATCATGTTTTAAGAGTTAGCTTAATATAATCCTACCTGTTTGAAATGTTGCAGCTCTACGGCGTGGGGTGGGCAAAGTCGCCATATTTTGTCATCCAGCTTGTTCTGTCCGCAGGTGCCCAAACTATTGCAATTCCAAGATACAAAACTAAAACACCTACTTGACTTTCTTGAATGGGAAGCTTTTGAAATTCAAATTTCAGCTTTGAATATTGATATCATGTGAGGCAATGTTATGACTTTGCTACGAAAGTATTTCTTTGACTTGCAATGACTGTTTTCCAGTTTTTGTTTGAAGGTGTGTTGTAGTTCTTCAGGCAAAATGAAGCACGCCGGAACACTTCGTTGATTTAACACCTCAAGCCCTCCATAGCGAGAAAAAACAATTTGCAGTGCTTTTAGAGAGTCTGATATTCAACTGTCTGCAAACATATAATGATAAATGTGGTCCTTTTTCACGCCATTTAATTGATTTCTGATAATATTTCCTTCGTGTATTCACACGTCGCTGCAACTGTTTCTGTATTTAGCTTCACACCTTCAATAATTTAGAGCGATTTTGTAGTTCAAGGACTACAGTTAGGGATAATAATCACTTTCTAGTCGGTGCTTAGTGCTATAAAGCAACTTCTTCCTTGAGATAATTCGCACACAAGAAGCACTGCAAGTTCGTCACTCCATTCGTAAAGCCAGATCCAATGCAGACTCTCCAAATTCGTTCAATTTCAAAACCTCGTCTTTCATAACAACTTGACGTCGCTTCTTGAAGATATTGCGTAGGGTAATTAATTTCACTGTTTCTTAAATTGGCGAAAGGGAAAAACCCTGAGTGGCTTTTGAATGTCAAAGTCTTGTAGCTTTTGGTGGAATTAATCTAAACCAGGGGCCAGTTTGGTTGAGTCTTCACATTTTACAAGTTTCTCCTCATCAAAGCTCAGCTACACGAGGTTCGATCCAAACTGTACTTAACGAAACTTGCTTAGTATTATGATAAGCGAATTTCAATTTGTAATTCAAACGCGAGGGCTTTGCACTAAATCCTTTCTGATCTGATGAGTAAATCGCTTAAATGAGCAAGGAAACTCGTTTAAGGTAGCATCGAATCTTCGCTAAATTGGTCGACTTCCCGGGCGAAACGGTCTCCTCAAAAGCGAAGTACATATGAATCTATATAAAATTTGCATACATTGATATATGACAGCTAAATGGCAAATTCGACCTTGTATTGCTCCGATGTCAGAACTATTGTTTGCACACTGCGTGAAGTCGTAAACAAAGAAACAAATACAACAGGGCTGCATTTAAGATTGTTGGCGCAGACAGTCTCAACAAAACAGCAATAAAGCAATAACATATCAGTAAAAACGTAGAAAATTCAACACGGAGCATAATTAAAGAGAATTCATAATTTCGTAACATAATCCATGAGTCTACTTTAGGAATTGAAAAGGCTGATAGCTTTTTGATGTCTGACATGTTTGGAGAACGTAAAGGCCATGTTACACGGGGCAATTTTTCTTGCAACTCGCAACGCAACGGTGCGACGAATCAAAAATCATTGCGAGTTGCCGCGGGATGTTACACGCTCGCAATATTCTTTGCAACCTGCAATGTGCCCGCGTGGAAAATTATAAATTACAGCGGCACTATCAAAATCAAGCGCGTGGATTGGCTCATTCAGGGAACCCATAGCCAAGACATGTTACACGTAGCAACTTGTCTCGCAAAGTTGCGAAAAGTAGAGCTTGGTTCTACATTTTCTGCAACTCGCAACGCAACAAACATTGCATTGCCGGGTGATGTTACACGCGCGCTTTTGGCTGCAACTCGCAACGCAACAAATATTGCGTTGCGAGTTGCAAGAAACATTGCCCCGTGTAACATGGCCTTAAGTCAAAGATAGATCGTGTATCACGAACACCTACGACGTGTCTAGCATTACTAGAAAATAGGGGGGAAAAGGCTGCTTGACATACGCAAAGAGAAACAATGAGACCACAGGCTTTACAGACTACTGACTGTACTGATTTGTGTGAACAAATATATATATATATGTTATTTACCGTCTGGGAGGTCCATAAAGGTTGACCGAGGCCGGAGTCCGAGGTCAACAGTTTCCAGGCCGAGGTCACAGTTTTTCCCTATATGGACTGACCTAAAGCCGGTAAATAACTTATTTATTTTTTTTTCCAATTTCATTTTTTCGATGAAAACAGGCGCACGCAAATGGTTACCGTGACCTAGGTAGAAGATAGGAAATTATTATTCAGCCATGCCACTATCTCGATTCTGATTGGCTAAGAGTTAGTGTTAAATATCCCCCCCCCCCCCCCCCCGCGCGCTCTGAGAACCAATCAGAATGCAGAATTCGTTACCGTGCCCTCTAGGAAAAAATAAATATGTAAAACTACTGTGATTGGATGTATGTGAAGAATTACGGTAAAAATACCGAGAATGTATGGGCATATAAACACTATAGAATTACGATAAAAAATTAAAAGACAAATAAAGAATTGTTCTACATTAATGATCTAGTGCTACTTGTCTTGCGAGAATGTTTGAAGATTTGACCCCCTTTTTGCTATATTGGGATGGGGAGCGAGAGAACAGGAAACGAGCTTAATCTTCAAAATGTTCGCAGATATCAAGGGAAGTAGCACCTAATACTAATACTATTGTAGAACAATTCTTTATTTGTCAGTTACATTTTTCATCGTTCTTTTCTCGTGTTTGACCTTTCGTTTAGCAGACTCTTTATAGCCTAAGATGAGACCTGAAAAGTGTAACTTTGGGCTTTGTACATGTCTTTGTTTTTATTTCGTTTCTTCCTGTACTGGGTATAGTAACATATTAATTCTGAGAAGATAAGAGGCTGCATAATGAGAAGTCGTGTTTTCTAGCGTTACGTGAACGTTATAACGCTTTATTTCTTCTTATTGCGTGAAATTCACAGCTTGCAAAAACTACTGAGAGCTGTATACATATACCGGAGCACGAAACTGTGACTGTTTTGACACGGCAGGTGTAGACGTTAATTAACAGGCGGAATATTTTAAAACTTTTATAGTTTAAAACTTCATAGTTGCTATGACAACATTGCGAGTGAATCACGTACTCCCTCACTTCACGAACACGCAAAACGGAAGAAACGGCTACACAGCCCGTAGCCAGGGTTGTGTGGGGGTGCTAATGTAGAAAAATCGGACCAACGCGGTATGAATTTATTAACCGCTAGTCAAAATGCACTAGAAAAAGCAAATATACGAAACTGGCTGTATGCCAAAGTGACCGCAGTCTTCTGTTTGGCCCATTTAGTCACTAAAACAGTGTTTTCAAACCCATAAATGTAGACCTTTTTGTCGCGTGGTGGGGGGGGGGGGGTGTCTGCGCACCCGCGGCAACCCCCCTGGCTACGGGCCTGCTGCAGAACAGAGTTAAAAACAAGGTCAAGAAAATTATTTCTTAATGCAGCGAGGTCAAATTTAAAAAAATGACTACTCCGAAATAACCTTTATAATAATATATAATATTTTATACTAATAGTCAAATCCCGCTAGCAGTCTATCATCCGCGCGCGCTGACTGGTTGAGCTACTTGCTATAAAGAAGCGAAAAGTTGGACAGGACAGAAATGAGCAGTTTTATAACTTGCTTTTGACGAAGAATAATTCTCTACTGATTGATAATTTTCTCGAAAAATATTGTACGTCATTTGCGTCCGAAATTTCCATTCCTGGAAAGATCCCCCAAAAACGTCAATCCTATTGATAGATCATGTATTGTATTCTCAGGTATTACGACACGTTTTTCGTGATCACGAAACATCTCCTAAAATGTCCGTGACTCCTAAGTGCAGCTTTGAATTATAACTAGAGACATTAAAAGAACGTGCCTTCTTGTTTACTTACTAACAAGGTAAGTTTTGAATGTCGCCTTGGGCAAAATTAGCGTGAAAGAAGATATTGTTTTTAACATTCTATTGAGGGATTTTCAGGTTTGCAGGAACCCCTCCTCCCCCTCTGGGTTTTGTTGTATTGACTATCAACTAGTTCTTCTAGATGATGTCATATTATTGGATATGTCTCGATATGTCGCTCCAGGGGACTATTGAGGCACCTAAAATGTAAAATGGCCGTCGGATAGCTGACATCTTGGATTTTCTCAAGAAACCAAATTCAGTCGAGAAAATTGCTCTATATTCTCTAAATCAGCTGAAGGAAATGGATGCTTTCTCCGACTTGGTATGTTGCTGTGCTTTCAAAATGGCGACTGACACCGCCTCTGGACGAGAAGTTTAATTACAAAAAGTGCTGACTCAGTTCTTCACAGTTTTTGGCTTTAGTGCCCTGTATTTTCATTATCTTCATTACTCTGCAACCAAATCTAAAACTTTTAGTGTACAACGTAGACTGCCTTTCCTTACGTATTTGACCAACTTTCCACAGACTCAAATATATACGAGTGGCATACTGCAGAATATCCCACGCATCACTTGTATTTTTTGGTATACTATGGAAGCAAGAGCATTTTCTCTTGAGGGAAGTGGTCAAAACATTTGTACTCGACCGGGACCCGATTTTATCAAGGGAGGTGGTAGGTTCCGGGTTGTACCACCCCACCCCACCCTCACCCGTTTTTTTAATGTCCATTTTCTCCGTACCCAAGTAAGGGATGTTGGATGTTATTGCGTGGATGTGTTGCTCCCGCTATAAAGAAGACGGTGCTTAGCCGATCTTTTTTATTCATTATTTTACGAGATATTCACAGTTAAAAACGATATTCACAGTTGGTGAACGTGCACCGTCAGTGGAGCGCAGAATCACTTCCCGTATCCTACTGCCCATGCCGTTTGCTTATGCGTGATTTTTTTCAGTGTATTTTCATCCAGTGCACCGTTTATTAAAAAATAGCAAATGTTAAGAAAAAAGAGTTTGGGTTTGAATTTGCCCTACTGGTGGTTCTTCTCGCGTAACTGAAACCGCACACTAACAATTCCTTGAGAGTTTAAGCTATATGTCTTACAAATTAATCCTTACTTTTATCCAACATAATCTTTGTGACTTAGTTTATCATTATTGTATTATATAGGCTTTAATCTTGTAGTTATGGGACCTGAGTACATAGGTAATATCTTCGACTACAATTGTTTTGCAGTCTAAACGTCGAGCCAACGTCGTGCCAAACCAATAATTAATTGGGATGATAGCACGGCATCCCGCATTTAGAGCAAAAAATTAAATTAGCTCGAAGCTGGCGAAGCAGACGTGAACTGCAGTGCTATTACAAATACTATTCATTCGGCAGATATTTGGTTCGACGGGGGGGGGGGGGGGGGGGGGGGAGGGGGGTAGTACTAGCCTGCGAACAGGCTCTCCTGTGTTGTTATTCGGAGTTTTTGTTTCGAGTTCAGGAACCCTGTGGCGCACGGTCGGGGTCGGGGGAGCGTGGGGCCGAGCACAGAAAGGAGAGCCTGCAACGGCCTTTGTTCGTTACGAGTACTCCGTTCAAAATCCAAACGTAAAATACTGATTGGCCAATTTCTCACGTGACGACAGAAACCATCAGAGCGTGCTACAAGTGCTGAAATCAAAATGGCGGCGAATGTTGACACAAATTCTCAACTACATAACGCCATCGAAGCGCTTTCCGTACACGCCTCAAAGCCTATGAAACTGAAGAGGAGAGCAAGAGGTTGACTTTCTCGAAGGACTTCTCCCTGGCGTTGAAACAACTACTCGCTTTGAGACGAGCGCTTGTCGGGGTTTATTAATATCTGCTAGAGCCGTGGAAAGCTTGCAATAATTCAATACTTTTCTAAAGCATCCAGGGCAGATTCTTGTAGACAGCGAGTTTTTGTTTTCCAGCTCGACACCAGCACTACCGAACAGCGACGAAAGCACTAAATTTTGACAACCATAGATCTCTGTTGCAAGGTTTGAATACGTTGACAAACGACGCTAGAGAACCGTATTGTGTTCTCAAAGAACACTTGCAAAGCCTACAGAAATCGTCAGTTGTGACTGATACGCTTTCGGGCTTTCTACCCTTTCGTCTATAGGTTTTCTTTGGCGTTTCTTGGAGATTCATGCAGACGCGGAGAAGCACGTGAACCGGTTAAAACAAACTTTCTGTTTTGACAGTTGTTTGGATGAGTGAGCATGACCCCAAGGGTCACTTCCGGTGAATTTTGATAGGTTCGTGCCATTTTGATGATTGACAAGAGATTAACAAATGTAATCAAGCGGAAAAAGGGGCAGTTCCCAAACAATACAGAGACTATTGCAGGCGCTAGCCTCGCAAGCTCGGCTCGAAATCCACTCGCTATCGCGAGCGGATTTCTCCTAGCCCCCCCGAGAATTCGCAAACAAGCTACCCAAAATCGCAACAGAATTCGCAAACAAGCTACCCAAACTTCGCCACGCCAGCTATCACAAGCGGATTTCTCCTAGCCCCCTAAATCGCGAGCGGATTTCTCCTAGCCCCCCCCCGAGAATTCGCAAACAAGCTACCCAAAATCGCAACAGAATTCGCAAACAAAAAGCTACCCAAACTTCGCCACGCCAGCTATCACAAGCGGATTTCTCCTAGCCCCCTAAACTCTAACTAGCGCCTGTGTGCAGGCTAGGGTAGTACCAGAGGGGGGAGGGGGCTTAAGAAGTTATAGGTTGTTTCAAGGGTCGTACCAGAGGCGGGGGGGGGGGCTTAAGAAGTTGAAGGTTGTTTTAAAGGTCCTTGTCATTATGTAATTGTCATTATGTGAAACTCATTTACCCCCCCCCCCCCCCCCCCCCCCCCCCCCAAATTATTGTAGTACAGTCCCTTATGGCGTCGCAAAGCGTAAGGCCCAATTTCTATTTCTATCTAGCACTCATATGTATTATCCAATAGTTGTATAAAACATCTAATTTTAAGGAAAAAGCAATAGTTTTTTGGGGCCGAATCCTATTAGCAAAACCCCATTTTCATCCCCTTTTAAAAATAATATGTAATAAAATTCTTCTACACTTTAGGCACACAAATTTTAATTTTTAAAAAACCTGAATACTAACATCTTAAACGAGGACCTATTATGAGTGATGTCCATTAAATTTTCAACAAAGACTTTTTATGGGAATATAAAAGAAAAATATTGAACCCCGAGATAATGTGTGATCGCAAGAGATAGGCGGCTACCAGCAATGTTTGCTTTTAGAAGGAAACATAAAACAACAAAAAGCCACAAACTTAAAAATATAGAACACTGAGCACTTCAGGCAATAATAAACAATACAAGAGAAGCTCCCTCGACTGTGACCGACTCACTATAGAAACGCTTTTATAGATCTACAGTGGAAAGCAAAGATATAAAAGCGAGAGTTTGTTTTTAAATGAAATTCACTTAGGTTTAATTGCCCTTCAAATAGAAAGGTAGTAGAACACTAGCTAATGAATAACCCATGCGAAAAGTACACGAAAGAACAGGAAACAGCGAGATCGCACGATAGAGAAGTGTATTCTCCTAGCAAGGAATTATAAACACCGGTAATCTGTTTATTCACGGACCAATATCTGAAGCACAATTTCTTGATTTATTAAAAGCTAGCATATGTATTTTCTTACGCACAAAGCTCTAATTTCCCCCCACAGTATCACGAAATTGCGAGCATTATTCGCGCTAAATAGATTGCCGATTTAGTTCTCATGACGAAGATCGTTATAAGCTAGCACTCACCGTTGAAAGTCTTCAAGGCTTCTGTTAAGGTTGTTAGCCGTTGCAAAAGAGCCAGCCGGACTGGAAAACCTTTTCGGTGAGAGAGTTGGCCTTTTAAACACAGCAGTTAGCTCGGGGTCTTGGTCAAGGTTTATATTTCTAATCTCAGACAGATATCTGCTTTTCGTCTGAGTTTCCGAGCAGAGTTCATATCTAGACAACTGTCATCTTCTTCTTCGAAGCGAATTTTGAGTTGCAGCTCTCATTAGGAGAGTATATTTATATGGCATGATATTCCCCGGCAAGAGATATTCCCCAAAAGCGTTATTTCCTTTTTCATTCAGCAAAACATGACACTGTTTCGCTAATCTTCGCTCCGGCTCCCCCAGTCTCGATTATCAAGCGGTCAACCACGTTTGAAATTTCGTAGTGATAATCAACATCCATGAAATACAGCGAGGTCAAATCCAATAGTGACTAAGGAAAACGGCGCCAAATACTGCCTGGCTTGCTTGTATGTTGTGGCAAATGTCTACCGAGGGTTTCTCTACTCGGTTATTAAACTCAGCACCATGCAGTTTGCATATTAATTAGAGGTCTAAGGCCTCGCGCCAGTCTTGTGTTTCAAGTGGCAAAAGTTTCCCATGGAGACATGTTTTATCGGTATTAATAGAGCCACGATCGCGGGCTCACCTTCATGGAAACCGAGCCTAGTTTTTCTCAAACTTTTTTTTACATGGCAGTAAAGAGTTGGGGGGCCCTGATTTTTTTTATTATTTCTGTCTTGTGCTACTGCTCTTGAAAAAGATCAAACTCTGATGAAACCCTTACCCCTCCCCCATATGATATGCTCCCCCCTCCATGATTCGCGTTACTCACTAAGAGTGAAATTTATACACTCTGATTTATAGAGTTAATTTACTCTTGCTCAGGGAAAGACGAGAAAGTCAAACAGCGATGTCTCTGGATCCAATACGGTACAATGTCCGCAGAAATTTAAGTAAATAAGGTAAAGGTTTTTATTATTCGCTAGATTAATAAAGGTTTAAAGCTAGATTGTAGATAGTGCTATAATGTTCGTGTTCCGCTCAGTATCATGTAAGACCGCAAGAATGTATCATTTATGCGCCAAAGGAAATGGGTGGGTTTGGCGGCTTTTCCGCGGTATGCAATGGACTGTATTTGTACTCGGGTTGCGCTGTTAGGACCTCAGTTGTTCTATCTCGCGTGCACATACATAAACATACATCTGGTCATATATCTAATTTTAAATAAACACCAGGGAAGCCCAAAACCGAAACCCTGTGTCCTTTTATATGTCGTTTGATCAATTGAATGAAAAAGATTTAAAAGCAGACAAAACAGGAGCCGAGAGATGCCAACGTTTCGGATTTTACTTTCAATCCTTCATCAGGGCGGCTATACTAAAACCGTTTACTCTTGCTCACTAGCATTTCATTTCAACCCGGCCGTTTCATTTCAACCCGGCCTAACGCTAACAGCAATTTGCAAGGGCTTCTGGTCTATTAGGCTGGGGTCTAAATCGCCGTGACAAAGTCTTTATTTTGGTAAATCAAATCTGGAACTTTGTTAGTTAGGGACGTGTCATTATTTAGCGGGGGGGGAGGGCTCCTTTTTTTGTGGGGAGGGTCCTAATTTTTTTCGCGTGTCTAAACACAGCGGGCCTGTACGCGCGCCGAAGCGGCACGTTCGCCCAGACTTGAGTCGCGGTCAGCGGTTGCATATTTCTGTGATAGTAGCAAGATGGCGGCGCGTTCGAACACGGAGCAGTGCAAATGAAGGATGTTTGATCAATATTTATGTTGAGTTCAACCGTTATACCCTGCCCAAGATGAGGAATTTTGCAAGAAAAAGCTTCAGGGGACGTTGTTGTCGAGGAACAAAGCATTTGCTTTACAAATTCTCTTGAATTTCAACAAACGAGTTCGACTCGTGTAAAAGTTCGCTTCCACGTCTCCTATTATCGTCTTCCTCTGTAAATTCCTTGCAAATTTCGAGCGTACTTTTCGTCAAAAGCGATTATTATGACTTGCAAGAACTGCCTGATGTTTCTGCGAGGATCGCGATTGACATATTTCAAGATGTGAGAACGCTGCTCGGTCTTGGAGTGTAACAAGAGTTTGTCAAAAATTGATTTAAAAGACTAACACCATGAAGAACTGCACTGTTGAATGGGCCTTGATCTTTGACAAGGGACAGGGTCATGGACACATGGAGATTTGTATGCATTCTGCATTACGGGAACTGACACATCTAAAGCATGTCAGTCTACAATGACAGAAAAAGAATATCAGGATTGCCAGAGGAAAATTGACTGCCTTTGTGTGTGCCTAGATTTCACAACCTGTGAGAGGCTATATCTTAGAGCTTAGACCTTCTATAAAAGCTTTCATTAATACTAGAAGATAGGCCAATAACATTTTAGGTAAAATGAAACAAAAACTACAGTATAAAAAATCAAGGACTTCCCATAATGTCTTCTTGAATAATAAAAAGTACTAAAAATACTATAACACCTGGAAGCTCAAGAATACTTATGTGTGAACTTGCATACATTCTAAACTCCACTTGCTTACATGCATGCTCACAGTTTCTTGTCATGTGACATGAGTGAAGCTTGGGATAACTCTAGTACCATCCAGTTTAGATGTTATTTCACCCTCACCGTGGCAACTATATCTGTCATGGAAAAAATGTCTGCCTCTTTTGAGGGGGATATCTGGCAGGACAGTATTGTAAGCAAGTTGGTATTTTTGATTTTGACATAAATTCTGTTTGCTTATATTGTCTCCTAATTTAATAAGGTAGAAAAAAGGAAATATTTTATTCTCTAATTTAAACAAATACATTATTGACAACAAATACATCATTTTTTGACTGTTAGCATATGAAAATGAGGCAGCAGTGAAATGTTTTCAAAGTAGCTGATCAAACTCTGGTGACTAGGTGCCAGCTTTTTGCACTTGTTAGAATTTATGATATACTTGTAGGAGAATATTATGTAGATGACAAAAACCAAAGAAAGTCACCACTGGTAAAATGGATGGCTTCAGGCTTTGAAGGATTTAATAAAACTTTTCACCTACCCATGGGACAGTTGACTGTCATGTCAGTGCTCTTCTGTACTTATCAGGGAACTAATTTATTTAACTGGCCCTTGCTAGTCTTTCATGGAATTCCCAAAGCATTAATACAATGGTCCTTTATCTGTAAAACTAGTCCCAGGAGAAGTTTACAAATTTCAGTTTTGCCATTCAAATTTGAATTAATTAACTCTATAGCAGCATGTTACAATTCTGTCAAACAAAATGTTACTGATTTAAAAATGAGGTCCTATGTTTTGCCCCCTGTTCCAAGCTAGCCATAATAGTTTATGACTGAAATCAGACCTAATCACCTGAAAGCAGTAAATAACACAATATGTTATTTTTTCTTCTTCAAGTAGGATTTAGCTACTATGTATTCTTCACAAGCTTTCTACTACTCAAGGTCAGCTGTCTCGTTTTTGGAAATTGCACTGCAGATAACAAGGAATTAAGTGACTGATGTAAAAGTCTTGATGTTACCTTACAAGATCTAGTAAACCTGACCTCCTTTTTAAATGGCCTGAATGCTTTGAAAATTATATTTATCAATCTGACACATGAAATATAATATAGGTCATAACTGTAATATAGTCTCTGTGTGATTGATGTTGTATTTTCTATCCAATACAGAAACATTTTGATAGACACAAGTGTCACTGAATTTAAGCATAGAAAAAATATGCAGGGGAAAAACACAGTATGTAAGAATGTGGCCTCCTTTGTACTGAAAATCATTCCTTTCAGCTTATGGAACTTCTCCTCTTAGTTGCTTTTGGGGTAAACAAAAGCATATTTCATTTTTTTAACTCAAATATACAGTGCAGGATTCTGTAAGTACAGAAACATTTTCATAGACACAAGTGTCACTGAATTTAAACATAGAAAAAATATGCAGGGGGAAAATACACAGTAAAGTATAAGTAAGACTTTGGCCTAGCTCCTTTGTACTGAAAATTATCCTTTCAGTTAAATGGGAGCTTCTCCTTTTAGTTACTTTTGGGATAAACAAAAGCATAACTTCATGTGGAAGTGTAGAACATAAGTTTATTAGCTTACCTTCTGAATGATTGGGAAATTGAATTTACACTTTGATTTTCATTTCTGATAAATTATGCTTTTCTAGGTGCTGTTCAGACTTCTAACTTGAGTTAAGCTTAAAAAGCATTCTACTATTATACAATCTGAATTCTGACCGGAAAAAAGATTTATCAAACTGCAGTGGACTATAATTTCAGTTTCTTTGAGCTGTAAAGCTGTTTGAGCAATTTTGGAGATGCAATTTTGGAGGTGTAGACGAAACGAAACGCGCGGTTTGACCCGCCGCTCGGATGTGAATTAAAAGAGCCAACTTTTCTAACAATTTTTACAATCGCTTAGAGTAGTGAATGGAGAAAAGGAAATTAATTTAAGTACTGCATACTAGAAGGAGGATTATTAACTCGAAATATCTTCAACTTATCTGTTAAGCGAAGCAGAAAGATGTCTTAAAGCCTTACAACCGACACAAAAATAAAACACATGGCTTTGCAGTGAAAAACCCGCGAAAAAGACACAGAAGAATCAGGAGGAATGTTTTTGATATTTCTGCTGTTCAGTTCTTACCTCTGGTAGCCAAGCCAAGACTCTTCCTTCTGAAGTAAGCCCTAATTACTTCACATCTACCATCATTATCTTGCTGAACTGGAAGTATTCCATTCGCTGCCATGCCCTCCAAAATTCTTCTAGCTCCGTAAGGTTTTCCCATTTCATAACACTGACCAACTGATTCTGAGCGATATTTTCGTCCAAAACACAGATTTCTAAAGAACTAGAAAGTGTCTCGCGCGAAATTAAAACAGAAATTTAAGGTATTCGCTCATATTATCGGCCACAAAAGGTTTCGCGCTGAAAATAATACTTTAGAAAATGTATTTTTCCGAAATGTTGCAACTTGTTTATAATATGGATCTTGTACTTCTTAACTGTAAAGAAAATCTTACCTGATTATAACGGGAATCCTAGAAAATAGCAATTTAAAATGATCGCTCGTGAGTACATTTTATCGACCACCCAAACATATTATCGGCCACACGGCAAGACACCGTCACATTATCAGTTTCAACTTGCAGTAAATCGCACTTTTTTGCGGAAAAAATTAAGTCGCCTATTTCTTTAGTCAATCTGAAGAGTCAGTGATAATTTTCAAAGAGTTTTTCTTTCATGATTGCAAGGAAATTGAGCAAACGCGCGCGATACATCACGATGAATTTTCGAGGCTCGGTGCGAAATGTGTTTTCAACGCGACATGCTGGATTCATGGGGAATCTGCTGGGTGGCCGATAATATGTACAGCAGGCACTGGTGAGCCCAAGCTACAGAGTCAGCGGAGTATGAATGAAAAACAGATCGAACTGAACCTTGGGTACAATATGAACGAAGGAAGGTTCTAGCGAATTTTCACGGCATTTGGGCAAATGTTTCGGGAAATTTCCGACATTTTCTAGCGCTTGTAAAGGTGAACGCGCGGCAAAAATGAAGCCATGACTTCGGTGAAGAGTTGAAGGTGTGATTTCATTAGTTTATTAAACGTTTTCTTGATAAATATTTTACTTTTCCGGCATCAACTCAGCTTTGTGGAAAATGACTTCTCTTCGTTCTTCGATCTTTCCCGCTATGCCTAAGAAAATAATGTTTTTCAAAAGTGGCCGATAATATGGAGTGGCCGATAATATGATCCAATACCTTAAAAAACAAAATCATAGCGTTTTGGTTTGAAGACTCAACAACGCACTAAGCATGAACTCAAAAGGATTAATAACGCCATGGAAAAAGTAGTCCAAGGGTCAAAATAGCTGCTGACGACTATGTTCTGTGTTTTTCGAATTTTGCCTCTTTCCAGTAGAGCAGAAATCTGCCTTCTTTTTCCGAAGCCCGTCATGTTTGGTATCAGAACAAAGCTGCTTCCTTCGGCCATAGCTTCCCGCCTTCCGATCTTTTCTTCGGTAAACAACGAGTGAGAAACGAGCTGCCGAAGTGGATGGTCGGATAAAATCGCAAATTAGTCACCAGGCTACCAAAAAGCCCTCACGTCCGAGGCGGAAAGCTGCCACGATTTAGCGTGCCGTTTTGTCGCGCGCGCAGGCCCGCCGTGAAAGGGAGGGTCCAAATTTTTTTCACTCCTGTTTGGGGGAGGGTCATAATTTTTTTCAGCAACATTTGGACGATGAAGAGGGTAAAACAAATGGCGATAGTGTTTATTTCAGCAACTTCTCCATAAAATTTCGGCGCGCTTCGCGCGCATAAACAATGACATCATATATACTCTTTGAGCAATGAGGACACTACCGTTGACAAGAACAAGTTATCTTGACGAGGAAAATCAAACTCTCCCAAAATTTCCCTGCAAATGATAGGCCTGGAGGGCATGTCACTATATGTTTGAAAGAAGATCCCCTTAGGTAAGCGTGAGTTTTCGACGTTACAAGCATAGACATTCGTCCGTTGGGCCGCGCTTCGCGCATATGAATATTAATAACTTCGTCATTTGCGGAGCGCAGTTGTGCGCATGAATAATATAACCTAACCTATATAGTTGAGGTAGTGTACTTCCTGAGCTCCTGACAGGCTTTATTTACTATGCCGTACACAAAACATGTTCATCTACCCTTTCTCTGAGGCTTGATGAAATGCGATGAACAAACAGAAAAACGATGAACAAACGAACAAACGTTCACAACGTTTATCAAAATTTGGCCGCGCTTCGCGCGCAACGAAGGATATGCGAGCCCGTTTTTCTGTAAAATGTCTACAGTACTAGGTCAAACAGGGGACGGGAGATGTGGGATTACGTTAATCATTGTACTTAGAGGGAGGATCACTGTATTTTACCTGTGTGTTATAAACATCCTCACGTAAATAATCGAGGCGATGAATAATAACCGCGGTTCCTTATGCACCAGTCAATTGACACCCCTGCCCCCACCCCCGGGACAGGGCGGGAAAATCACGCGGTCAGGCCGGGGATTTAACACATAAATCTACGGAAGGGCACGGAATTTAACACGCACCTTCTATAGGGGGGGATATTCAGCGGGGCATTAACGGGGAATTAACGCTGAACCAGAAGTTCGATTATCGTGCAAAAATATATTGGTTTAAGGACCGAGGTCGGAGGATTTTGGGAGGGATCACTTCATTTAATTGGGCGAGTGAAAGGGGAGGATCTCTCGAAATCTGAAGCCTTAAAAGAGAGATTCCAGCAACGTTTTATTTTACTCATTATGTTGAAAATTTCGGCGCGCTTCGCGCGCATAAGGAATGACATCCCCAATGCGTACGAATGTCGCTACAAGCATGTGTATCTTGGCAAGGACAAATGAAAACCCCAAAAAGCCCTCCAGTGATACGCCTGGTTGGCAATGTTCGAAAGAAGTGAGTTCGACGTTACAAGCTGCATAGAAATTCGTGTTTGGGCTGCGCTTCACGCACATGAATAATAATAATTTGTAGCGCATGAAGAATAAAACCAACAGGCTTTTTTACTACACGCAGAAAATAAAACGTTTATCTTTTTTCTGGAGGCTTGATGAAATGTGTTTATCAAAATAAAAGCGCGTTTCGCCATTTGCAAAAGTGTCCCCGGGGGCCTGGAGCTTCAACAACGACCATGTCCCTGGTGACCGGGAAAATAGTAACATTTAACACTTAGCGAATGTTAAATCGGGGGGCCGTGATGTCAATAGACTGTTGCATGACAGAAGTCACTTGGACAATAGTCTATCTAACAGGTTTTTCAGAAATAAATTGCATGGGGGAGGGTCCCAATTTTTTTTACCTGACTGGGGGAGGGTCACATTTTTTTTCTTATGTTCAAGGGGAGGGTCCTAATTTTTTAGCCTTGTTTGAAAAAAATGGGAGCCCTCCCCCCGGTAAATAATGACATGTCCCTAAATAACTTTTTTTTCAGCTCTAAAATATGATTTTTTCCAATTAAATGACAAACAAGCGCGCGCAAATTACCGTGGGACCTCTAGGTCAGAGAGTAAAAGACCGCGAAATTCATAATGATTTTCTACTTGCATGTAACGTCGAACACACGCTTACCCACCAGAGGGGCTTTCTTTCTAACATAGTGACTGCCCGGCCGTCAGGCCTATCATGATCACTGCAGGGCATTTTTGGGAGAGTTTGTTTTTCCGCGCCAAGATACACTTGTTTTTGTATAACGGCGCGAGGGTAGTAGTGTCAGTGTCTTCGTTGCGCGGATTCTCAAAGATATAATAAACTAGATGTATGTCGTTCTTTATGCCGCGAAGCCCGCCGAAATTTTAATTAATCTAAACTTCAAAACGTAACGTTTCAGTTGAAAAAAAAAAAAAAAAATTTGATCAATATACGGTAAAAAATAAAGTGATCCCCCCTCCCCTATTTTTGGTGGAAGACGTATTACAGAAAGAGCGGATCGCATTCTTCTTTTGTTGCGCGCGAAGCGCGCCCTGATTTTAATAAAACGCATTTCTTAAAGCCTCAGAGAAAAGGTTGATGGACATTCCATTTTTGTGTATAGTAAATAAAGGCTGTAAATTCCTTATGCGCCAAAGAGCGCCACAAATGACTAAATTATTATTCTTCGTGTGCGTAAACTGCGGCCTGAATGATGATTTTCTATGCTTATGTTACGTAGACCGTAGAACTCACGCAGACCTAAAGTGTCAGTTCCTTCGAACATAGTGACTGCCCGCCAGGCCTTTAAGTGTTTTTTTTTTGTGTGTGTGTGGGGGGGGGGGGGGGGGGGGGGGGGTGAGTTATTGGCTTCGTTGCGCGCGTTCTCAAAAACTGTCTTAGATGTCTTCCTTAGCGCACGAAGCGCGCCGAAATTTTTTAATGCACATGCTGGAAGAACTCTTGTGGTCTCCCCTTTCAGGGCATGAGATTTCGAGAGATCCCCCCTTTCGCTCGCCCAAAAATGAAGTGATCCCCAAAAAATCCTCAGCCCCCTACAGGCCATTAATAATGATCGGTCCCTCCGTATTTAATCGAAGTATCCTCAAGAACAGATGCGCGTGACTTTGACAAACAATTAGCCTGCGTAAGCAGCCGCTTACGCAGGCTAACAAACAACGCAACCATTGATATTTTTGACATGATGATATTTCCCAGGCGCTATCACTCGCCACACTGCGTGAGGACTGATATATCTAAGAACAACTCATGATTGTAAACTGCATGCATAAAACTGCAGTCCCGCATCTTAGGGATCAGACATCCACATCTGTAAAACCCCATTTGAACATGGATATGGATATTTGCGGTATAAAAGTGCATACATTTACATTTTTTTTAAAGAGGGGTGACGTAACTTGGGGACATCCATTAGAAGGCCGTCGCTGATTGGTTGATTTTGACCGTTAGAGCATGCGTTGAAAGTTCTTTCACTCAGCGGCTCTGTTGAATCTCGTACCCAGAGCCCGTCATCTTTTGGCCAGCGGCAAGATTCGGGGCTCTGGGGGAATTCGATTTGTGAGCATGCGTGGTAAGTCAAAACCGTAACTCTCATACAACCTTCAAACCGGAAACCAAGAATCTGGGCATGGCTCAGCATGGCTTTTCAGTCATCGCCTTCGGACTATGTGACTATTGTGATGTATTGACGTTTCAATGACTACGTTGAGCACACTCGTGGTGTGCAGTCAAGCATGTACAAGCTTGGTTCGAAGTAAAAAGCTTTTTGTGTTCTAGCTGTTGTCTTTAGACTTTTATTACTTGGTCTAGAGAAGTTCTAAGACCTGACAACTATGTATGTCACTTCGCGGAAATCGTCCATCTTGCACTCCATGTTGCTTCTGTTTGTACATTATTGATTATACTTCAGTCGCACTAGAATCACGCGGGTCATGAAGTTTCTGCCTTTCAAATATTTGAATTTAGCCAACGCTGGAGTGCTTGAAAATAAAACCTTTCCTCAGTTTTGTGCTGCATATTTTCAACGTCGTGCTGCTTTGTTCCAATCACCTAATTTACGCGGCGGAATGAGTTTTGTCAGTGCATGCGATCGTGTCATGTTAATCGAGCGTGGAAAACAGCAAACGCCAGTCGAAATTGGCAAGAGACTCTCAGTAAAAGTACAAGACAGAGACAAATATGGATGAAACGAATGAAACTGAAAGGTGAAAAGACCTTACAGGTGAGAAATGGGAAGGAACAAAAGTAAACAAAAAGATCGACCATGTCACGTGATCTCCCCGATTGCTCATCGGTAGAATCCCCGTTCTGCAAAATAAAGGTCCGGGGTTCGAATACCGGGAAGTGAAGGTAATTTCTCGAAGACAAGCACTTTTTGTGTTTTGTTACCGGAAGTGTGTGATTGAAAAGGTTATTTTTTTATTCTGAGTCGACATTACTTAGACAATAATGTTGCCACTGAGCACTACTATGCACAATATTTTCTAAACTATCGCTTGCTTTAAGCAGGGACTTTAAGAGACAAAACCAAAACGCAATATGAAAATTAACACCGCATTGCTTTAACCGGTGACGTCATCGAAACCTCTTTTCTCATGATCAGCCCCCAACCTCGTTTCCAGCGGCCAGCGGGTTTCCCTTGGAATGCCTGTTGGGCACAAGGTTGGTACACCATCATTCTCGTACCCAGAGCTCCCCGGCTTTTCACTTCGCAGGGGAGGCTCTGGTGGCGGCAGTTTGAGGGCCTTCGCTGATTGGCTGATTTTGAACGTTGGTGCATGCGCTGGAAGGTCTTTCTCTCAACGGCTCTGTATCAAATCTCGCGCATGCGTCAGTGGCTGTAACCAGAGCCTCCCCCGTGAGGTGACGAGCCGGGGAGCTCTGGGTTCGAGAATGGGTACACCATATGGGCCAGCCCGTCCCACTCTGTAGAACATCAGCAAATAGCTTCCAGTACGCTCTGCGTACCTATGTTTAACTTTTTGCATGCACTCGTGTTCCGTGCGACATACCCCCCCCCCCCCCCCATCCCCCTGTACGACCCTGTTACTCCTGTTTAACAAAAAGTCACAAGTGGTGCGTGACACTCACGTCCCCACTATCTGTCTACCAAAAACATGGCGAAAATCGCGACATTTTCATACTCTTTGTACAAAATTACATATATCTTTGCGCGGTCAAAATGAAGTCGAAACTCGACAAGCTGTTCGAGTATCTCCTTATTGTCACTTTACTACTTGCTCTGGCCGGTATCACTACAGTCGAAGCGGTCGGAGAATAATCTCAAAATGCTGTATCGAGGGAAAACACAGATTTTCCATCGTTTATCC
Source organism: Scolanthus callimorphus (assembly GCA_033964015.1). NCBI lineage: Eukaryota > Metazoa > Cnidaria > Anthozoa > Actiniaria > Edwardsiidae > Scolanthus > Scolanthus callimorphus. The sequence goes on from CM066911.1 coordinate 38,711,222, forward strand.
ACGAATTTAACAAGTAACAGTGAATTATTGTGCTGAAAAATAAGCGGGAAAGCTAGTTTTCACGCCATAATTATTTCAGCGTCGTTCACGTTTTGTTTTGGTCTTATTTGCTCCCACTGAAGTTGAAGATTCGCCAAAGAGCTCGTCATCAATATAGCCAAACCTCCTTGTTTTTTCGCTTTCCTCTCGATGCTGCCATGTTTACGATGAATGTATGATAAGAACGCGCATTCTCGTACCCAGAGCTCCCCGGCTCGTCTGCTCGCAGGGGAGGCTCTGGTGACATCCATTTGAGGACCTTTGCTGATTGGCTGGTTTTGAACGTTGGTGCATGCGCAGAAAGATATTTCTCTCAACGGCTATGTATCAAATCTCACGCATGCGTCAGTGGCTGTCACCAGAGCCTCCCCCGCGAGGAGACGAGCCGGGGAGCTCTGGGTAAGAGAATGAAGAACGCGTGACTCGATTACCGCAATACGATACCATAGCGCACGCGCAGTAGTGAAATATTTGGCCGCGTAAACGTGGACTCTAGTTAGAGCAAATGTTTGCAACATGAGGATAAGTTTGATATGCTAAATACTTAGCTACTAGAGAAGAGATCAAAACAACGGCACTCGATAGGTATCTCCAGGGATGGTGAAAGAGGTGGTGGGTACCGGTTACTACTATACCTTCCCCCATAAGTATCCAGTTTTTTTTTTCGCCGAAACACAAATAAGGGATACCCGATTTTATTGTAGAAATGTGTTGTTCTCTTTGTGCAGAGTACATTGGTAGGGTTTTCGCCATGATGCATTAATTATTTCACGAGATATCGGCAGTTTGAAAATCAGATTTTTAGGAAATTGAGAGAGGTGGTGGGTCTCGGTACTCACAACTAGAGTATGGCTGTGTGGTGTTTGCGCACATGCCTCAATACCTCGCCAATGCATTGGAAATAATTCAAAGGAGAGCGTTGGCTATCATTTTCCCTGGTGTTAGGTACGAGGATGCTTGTGCGCAAACTAGTTTACTCACGCTTGAAGCTCGTCGCTTAAACGCTTGTCGCAGGTTCGTGGCCCGTATCTGACACCAGGTACAATCTTAGGTACCCCCCTAAACACAAGCCCAAATTTAATACAGACCGATTTGGTCAGTTTGACACTGTGCGATTTTCATAATTTATTTGTAATATCATCTATATGTTATGTAATATGACTTGACCTGACCTGTAATTCAGCTGTTAAAGGATCCCCCTCAATATCATGCATTGCGCGCTTGTGTTTATGTTTACATCCGGGCATTTGTAGCATACGAGTCACATGAAGCTTTGTGAAAGCGCGCCGAAAGTCGAAGCGCTACAGTGTGCGAAGTGAGACCCTAAAAGCACGGAAGGCGATTCGGCCGATAGTAGCGTTTCTCTCAACATTGAAAGCACAAGCGCTCGAGAATTCAATGTTTATGGATCTGCGGTTGTTCGGCGAGAAGCAACAGGCGATGAGGCCATGCGAGAGTAGGAATCGTCGCAAGGACTCGTAGTAAGTCGTTACTGCATCTATCGTTCATGGTACGCGAAAATAGGTAGTTTATAGAAGATTTTATGAACGATTTCTTTCTCCTTCAGATATGTTCGTGTAAGAATACATGTAGTAGAGGGAGGACAGCTAATAGAGAAGGCTGTCCCTGCAAAAACGCGGGCAAGAATTGCACAGAACAGTGTTCCTGTGGGACCAAGAACAAGCGATGTAAAAATGTTGAGCAAGCGAATTCGTCTCTTGTGCTCGCAGATCCAAGTGCCTTTGAAAGAAATCGTAAGGCCTTGGAAGCTGCACGGATAGAAATAGAGGTGAGTTCGCCAAACCAGTTGCAAAAGTAAGCTAGCCGAGCTTATTTGTTTTACTGAAGTTACTTTTTGTCGCCGCAGAACTTCGTGGAGGCGCTTACCAGAGAGCAAATGTCTAGTGTTATGGTGAGACTTCTAACTCAAGGAAAGGGCAGTTTGAACTTCGCACAAAACCTACTTAGAGATTTGGAGAACCCAGAGCCAGAACAACCAACACAACCTGCTCGATTACCATGGTGCATTTGCTGTGTATGCAGAGTTATGCCAAGCGAGGAGGAGAACAAATGTTGTAAAAAGGTGCGATGTGTCACTTCGTACACTGCATTTCAGCACAATTGCATCGACCAGGGAACGCTGAAACTGCTCATCCTCTCACGGTGCGATATTCGTGCCGATGTCCCTGATTTTTCGAGCAACAGTTACCGGAAAGCCGCATACCGGTCGTACATTTTATGGAAGTACGGTAAACTGGGGAAGAAAAACCGACGAGTGGTACCTGCGTGTGTTGTGGCTGCCATCAGAAGAGCCTACCCTTCGCCGGACAACGTGTATATGGGTTTTAGGGCTTCATAAAAAGAACCCTGCGAACGAACTGGGCCGTTTATTATAATTTGAAAGGGATGGACCCTACAAATGAACTGACATTATATGTAGTGAGCCTATAGTTTTGTTATAATTTCAAAAATATTGACCCTTAGTGGCATTTTATTTTTATTTGAAATTATTATAGAACTGAACTGGGAGGACCATATGAAGTGACATTTTCACTTTTGTTATAATTTGAAAGGGATGGACCCTACAAATGAACTGAGAGAATAGTAGCTTGTTAGGGTATTTTTGTAATTTACAAATTGTTATGAATAATATTTATTATAATTTACACACCAGTAAAGTGAACATTCAAACCATCGAATATTCAAGTGCACAGCTCACTTGCTAGTCCAGGTGACTATTAGTAATAATACAGTAAATGGTAAACTATCAAACCATGTGAATTTTACACAATGAAAAAGTATTTCTGCAAAGTGCAATTCCAGAAAATATACCCATATCATGTGTGGCTCGAAATCACCAGAGTGGGGGGGGGGGGGGGTATATCATGTGTGGCGTAGACGTTGATGGCATCTCATTGATGGCATCTCGAAATCACAAGGGGGGGGGGGGGGTATATTTGCTTTTCACATTGCAGGGGTAATTTCTGTTATTGCCCAAAATATTCTGCAACGAAACATTTTGAATGATGAAAGCATCACATACAGAGGTAAAGACATTGTATATGTTATCACTTTTTGTTGAATGTGGACAGTCTTGCTTCTACCAGGGCAGCTGTTTGTGGGGCAGCCCTCATAGCAATTGTAGGGGCTATGTTTACTGGGTTGCTAGGGGCAACAGCAACATGTCGGTTGATGGACACTTCATCGTCCATACGCCTTTTCAAGATGTTTGCACAGAGCACAGGCCAGAAGTCATATGTCTTGTCTTCTTTCACAGGCACTATACGCCAGTTTTTGGAACGTTTAGAATAAACCTTCTTGTGGCGCCCAGGAATTACTTTCCGAAAAAGATGGAAATTGTGGTCTAATGCAGCCACTTGGGTCCTTGCTGTAAAGGCATCATAGCTGAAAAAAAGCCATATTGATACATAAATTTTTTTGACAATTTAAAGGATAATGGGCAATTCAAGAATATATGTACCCCCCATGCATCCAGAATTTCCAAAATGACTTATCCCCCATGCATATAGAATTCCTGAGAGGTTAACCTAACTTTCTGCTTCAAGAATCCCCCAAAATCCCCCTTCTCAATCAGAATTTCCAAATGCCACCCGTCCCAGGGGTACATATATTTTCTGGAATCGCCCAATTGTAATGATTTTAGTTCACAATTTTATCCAATTTTAGTTCTTGTGTTCTTGAAAAAAAAAGTGTTTCTTGTAAATCTACCACAAAATTCTGAAAATAAGTCACTTGTTTATACCCCTCCTCTCAATATTAACCCCCTTCTTAGTCATATACTTGTAAACATTTGACAGCTTTCCTGCAAATTTGACTTTGTATTTTTTAATAACACAGTATGCTTTGTACAGTTGCAAAAAGACCTCTGATAATAAGTCCCTCATTTAACTATAAGCCCTCTCCTAGTTCTCTTGAAAATTATATGTCTTTCAATTTACTCCTACTTCTCAATGACTGCTCTATTGGTCAGGGAGTAGGTATAATTTACAAACAACTTTTTACCTGAAACCAGTTCTTTTGGGCACATACTTCAGCATCATTGAATTAAAGCTTTCAAGGCGGCTGGTGTGTCTGACAAGCGGAAATAAACAAGATAATAATTTTATGTAAGACATTCATAATATATAATTCCTTAATAATCCATAGAATCACCAAGTAGGGAATTTCCTCTTTCAACCTCCCAGTAAAAATGCAGTGAATGTAGGGGAATAAAATGTGCATTGACACCTCACAGCCCTCCATCCACTTAACCCATGCAATTTCCAATTCAAATACCTATGGTGGGGTACAGAATGACACAACAGCAAACACCTTGTTCCTTTATCTCTTTCATTCTAGAATTGAGTTCTTAGCCCCTGTTATTCACAACTGTATATATCAGACAATTTTGAGTCCTGATTGTAGCATACTGTAGTTCTCAGTGGCTCTTTTTATAAGATTTTGACATGGATTACCCAATAACAATGCTTGGTTATCACCTGAAGTTGGCATAATGTTGAAGGGATTTTAGCCATAGCTGATCAAGAATAATATCCTGCACAGCTCTGAAAGGTTTGGAGCCTTGCACCAGGTATGTCTTTTCATTGTCCAGTTCAGCAAGAGGGCCATGTGAGCACATGCCATCTGCCCATACATGTTCCCCACACACATGGTGGATAACTCCAATCCAGGCATCCTAAATAACAAATAAAATAAATTAGAGGGACAGAATTGAAAAAAATATATAATAATTAAACACAAGATTTCCGGTATAAAAGTGATAACTCCTTTAATTTTGCGGTACAGAGAGACGAAGTGAGATGTTCACTCTTTGACAGCTGATTGTTCTCGAGCCTGGGGGTGGGAGGAGTTATTCCTTTTATACTGGAACCTCATGTTTAAGACATAGTTCCAGACAAGGTTCCAGAGGTATGGAATAATTGGGGGCTTTTAGAGTATAAGTACAGCCCTTAAGACATTTCAGAACAAGTTTTATTTTTTCATCTGTCCACTGCAAAAAAACAGACAAAAATTAAGATTGTTTTCATATTGGTTTGTGATAATTATATAATTATATAATTATCATTGATTAATATAATTATATAATTATCACTTCTGTGGAGGGGGGAGGGATTTCTCAATTTCTGGAATTGCTCAATGTACTTTTGAAAATTTTCTAAAAACAGCTCAATCCTCAAAAGCTAATTCTTACCTTCAAGGTCTCCCCATTGCCTTTTGCATTTTCAGCACAGTGCCAGAAATAATTTCGAATTGGCTCGACCCATTGGCTTATGCATTCATTTCCTTTAATTTTCGCTGCCTGGGTATCAAAGAAGAAACAGGATTAGAGCAAAATAGAATTAACATAAATGTGTTGATATGAATTGACATAAATTGACCTCCCATAAATATATGACCCAAACAATTGTTGCCCACAAAATTGGTCCCACTGCCCCACAATAATATATCAGTTTGCATTTCAATATTTGCTTTAAATCTGCACTGGCCTCTTCCATAGACTCCAAAGCTAATAGAAAGGACCATTCATGGACTGAAGTGCTAATTGTGTTGCCCAAAAAGATGGAAGCCCTTAAATGGGCCCATGGAGTTGTTACCCTCCCTAAATACTGTAGGCTGTAGGTGCAAAACATTGAAGCCCACCCCATAATTTACTGCCCCCCCCCCCCCTTGGTAATTAATGACCTCTTCAGCACAAGGTCACAATATGTCATGGGTGTAACAATAATTATCCAAGGAGCAAGTCATTTGGTGCTATATTCATTGCTTCAGTAAATTAAAATATGCAGGCAGTATGCCATCGCTGTAATATTTTAAAAAGAAATAATAAAGTTGAGTCGAGGTAAAATACAGTAAACTGTCACTAACTTACTGTTGTCAGCTTTGCAGTTAGTTTACATGACTTGTGCCACACATCAAGGCTATGGAAAAGCTGCTCTAGCTCATTAGGATGGAGATCTAAACAAGAAAAGATTATAATTATTTCATTCTACTCAAGTGGAAGTAACTTAACTTTTTTTTCTTTTCTATAAAAGAAAACATTACACAGTTGAATCCAGGTTTAGGGAGGAGAGGTGGGGGGGGGGGGGGGGGGCATATATTATCTTTTATTTTTATTTATAGAAAACAAAGACAGCATCTATGTGCAGTGCCTCATTGGTCAGAACCCCTGTAGTGTGGAATTATTGATTATGTCATGGTTGTTTTAACAAACATTTACCTTTTAGGTCTCTTATGAGCTTCATCACCGTACTTGAAGCATCTGTAGTCAGTTCTCCAAGCAGCAGCTTCACCATCATTCTCTCTATCAGTCGCTTTACCCCCATGCGTTCCATTGTAGTTGAGCAACCACCTGTCTCCCTTTTGTCAACAATTTCAAGATCGAGTATGATCCCCAGGTGGTGCTCCATTATTGTGTAAGTGCAGTATTTTGCACTAAACCCTGGCGAATCCATCCTACCATCTCCAGACAGCACCAACCTCTCCTCCTTGTACACATCAGCAACTGCCTCTTTGGTTTTCTCCCAAAATGCACTCACTGCAGGAACTATGTAATGGGCTTGAATCTTTTCTGCAGTGCTACTTGAGATACATCCAATATTTGCAAACTTGAATAGTAATTCTGTTTTTTCAAAGTTGTTTCCAGTTATTGGAATGCCAGAACTAAGCACCATAGGAACAGTGTGTATTGGATGGCCCCTTTTGTACCCCAGTGTAGAAGAGGAACACCAGACACCTCCATGACCATTGGGACAACAGTATGAGATTGTCACAACACTGCCTTCTTGCTTTTTGTTGGTCACTTCCCGTTTGAGCGTACAGCCACTAACAGGGCAGGTTCCTTTAAAAAGCCCTACAATCTGCGGAAGTTCAACAATCACCCGCTCTGTTTTTAGCAGCCGCACATATTCAGTAACTTCTTTTCCTCTTTTTGTAAGTTCTGTAAGTGCATTCACGAGTTCATCTTCTAGGCACTCAATGTGCTCTTTGAAAGTTATAGGGCCAAATGGTTGACATCCTTCCTGTTGCTGTTGATTCTGTTGTTGTTGCTGCTGTTGATTCTGTTGTTGTTGTTGCTGCTGTTGTTGTTGTTGATTATGTTCTTGTTGTTCCGATTGTTGATGGAGATGTGGTGGGTGTTCATCAGTTTCAACCACTTGTTCATCAATTTCCATGTTCTCTATCCCGATTTTGGCGACAATGTGATCACAAGGATCTTCAGATATTTCTAAGCATGAAAGTGTTGCACTATCATCCAAACTACTTGACCTACAAAACAACAGTAAATAAAATAAACTGATATCCACTAGAAATGCAAGACTGAGTACCATGGCATACATAACAAATTATGAATGAACTTTGTTGTACAGTTAGCAATTGTAAACTGCATCGTAATAAAATAATTAATTGCGAGAATCTCTTAAAAATACCATTAAAAAATCCATAAAATAACAAAAATACGCCCAGGGCTTATATTTTTCAAAATAGTTTTTATGGGGGTTTGTACTTGGCCTTAAAATGGCCAAATGTTTCTGAGTATATACCCCCAAGGGGGGGGGGGTGTCAGTTGGCAGGGGGGCATATTATTGGAGGGTGTTTTGTGGGGAATTATATTTCGGGGGGGTTAATTTTGGAATTTTATGGAATTTCACATTTTGCCATCCTCTATGCAAATGAGTTTTGAAAAATTTGAAACAGCGAATCTATCCTGCCACAAACAAATAGACATTGGACTTACACAAGAATGTCTTCTTCCTCACTTCTGTAGTCATCATCGTCATCAGATTCAGATACATTATCACTGACAATAAAAATCGACAGAGGTTATAAGAAAAGAAAATCACAGTAGTCACAACATAAGTAGCATGGAATGCTGGTCATGAGAGAAACCCCCAATTGATGGCACATTTTTTACAGAAAATTTTTATTTTTTCATGAACTAACATTTTGTAAATCAGATGTAATAGTGCAACTAGTTTCTGGCAGTCTCTAGTGTGTATAATTATCTGGAAGCCAGAATCGAAAATATGTGATTCCATAAAAAATCCATACACCAGCCATGGCATATGGGAATGAAGGCATATGGGAATCCCAGAAGGATAAGTGAGGGGGTACAGGTGGGGGTGAAATGTCTTTTGCTTCCCATACTATCACTATTTTGCAGTTCAAATTCAATGGGGGTATACCACAATCTCCTCCCATGGCAGGTTAGATGGATAAATTTTACCTTATTTCATCATCACTTGAGCTGAGACTTTCTGAATCACTGCAAAAATGTATATACATGGCTTGGTAACATAGCTGTCAACTCACCCGCATTAGGCGGGTGTCACAAGATTTTGAAGCCTGTCACCCGCATAATGTTTGCAAAAATTTTCATACATTTACTGTATATCACCCGCATTGTCACTCAGAATTTTTCATACATTTTCTCTATTTACTTGCCACGTGAGAGAGAATCTCAAGATTTTTGACGAAGTTGGGTTGACAGGTATGTGGTAAGTAACTATAAAAGAAACTGCAACTGTTTCAGTATCATTTGCTCTTGAGAAAGCAAGGAGAAGAGAGAATAATAAAGAAAATAATAATACACCTTGAATAATGATGATTATCTACCAACCTTGACACTCCTTCAAAAGGATTACCGCTCAAGCTTCCATATAGTGGGTTCATCCCTTGTAAACACTCAGCCACTGATAGTGTCAAAGAAGCACTGGAAGGTTCTTTCTGTGGCTCCTTCATTGTATCGCCAGTAACATCAACACTATCACAAACGGAAATATCACACATTGTTTCTTCCGAACTCGCATCGTTGTTTGAATCAAATGAGCAATGACAGTCAATTCACAAAATGGCTTATCAAATGCATGTCTGCAGAAACAATCTTGTCAATGAGAAAGCCTAAATCCGAGGCAGCACAGGATGACAGTTTACAGATTACGTAAAAACATGCACGCTTTTCGAAAATGAAAGCTCAAGCGAAGCTCGTAAACACTAAAGCATATTACAGCGTGCTGTATACAAGTTAAGCTAGATGGACAGAAAGAATATTGGTTGTCTAGATAAGAATTAATCAAACACGATATAGAAAAAAACAAGCTTACTCGCTTTCGTCTTGCTCGACAATCGGCGAGAACGATGCATTGAACTGCAAACGTCCATCAACTTTTTCGTTTCCAGGGGTCGACCAGAGCTGTCTTCTTGGAGGAACTGAATTAAAACATATGAGATATTACAATTTCTAAACGACTGTTTTAGTCGACCGCAATTTCAAACTCATTCATTGTTTATATTCTCACCTTGAAGGCTCCTCCTTAAAACATATGAGATATTACAATTTCTAAACGACTGTTTTAGTCGACCGCAATTTCAAACTCATTCATTGTTTATATTCTCACCTTGAAGGCTTCTCCTTCGATGTTCGGCGGGTTCTATCTCCGAGTCTGTATCTTTTGGCACCCTATGCAGCAAGATCTCCGCAAAATTGCTATGTGAGAGACCTTGCATGCCCATGCTGGCTTTCTTGGCCTTCCATACATCATACGTGGACTTTTTCAGCTCGATGTGTACAACTTTCTCCCGTCGCTTTGGGCGGCCTCGAACTGGGAGGTTCGAGTCACCCATCCATACAAACGGAAAATCAAACCAGTTCTACTCCAAAGCTAAAATATCACCGAACAATAACGTTTTGATAAATATTCTACGAAATGGTGGCTTTTACGGGCCCTATTCTTGGCCGATGGCAGAGATTTTTGCCGATTTTCAATGACTATAGTGAATTGCCTCAGATATCCGCCGGTTAAAATGGATGCGTCTCGGCTTTGCGGGCGCGCAATGCATGATAATGAGGGGGATCCTTTAAGCTGCGAGAGGTTAAAATAAACAGATCATTCATTCATTCATTCACCCCCCTAAACTGGATACTTATAAAGTACCGTTGTTTTGACTTCTTCCATATCATGATAGTTTCCTTAAAAAGTGTCGACTTTCTCCAACTTTCTTATAAGGAAATATCTTGGAATCCCAGTAAGTTTTTCACTCTTTCTATTGGCCTAGAAAGCTTAAACCTCAACACAAAACTCAAATATACTCGAGGAAAGATGCTATGTGCATTTTCCACTGTGTTGTTCACGGTCAAGAGCCTGGCAACAAGGCAGACAAGATACCACAGGAAGCCCGGTCAATCTCTAGAATGGCGACACTGCTATCTTGATATGCCCTATGTCCATTCTGAGACCCTCCATATTGAAGCCGTTTGAAGCGCTTCGGCCTTGTCATTAAGGTTGCTTGCATAGTTGTTGTCAAGTTTTTCAACAGGTTACTCTACAATGCCCCCCCCCCTCCATCCTCGTTTAGGCACTTCAGACTTTTGCAGGCCAAGTATGCTTAGCCTGCGTACTGGCGGTTTTGTCTGTTTTGTGTGTTTTCCAATTTCACTCCGAGTGCGAGAATATGGACGCGCAAAGAACGGGAGCAGAGGAGAAAAAACCGCCTACAGTCAAGCCCATTTTGAAGGAATTCTTCTCTTTTAGAAAGTCATGTAATTATAAACAGACTTTTTATCCCAACAGAAGATATGCCAATTATTCGAAACGCGTCTCTGAATGAACTATTCGCAGTGAAAAGCTTTTTTGTCAATCTTTTGTTTGCCAATAGCTAAACATTACAGCTTGAAAAGCCAGTTCGAGCCAGTCTATATCTTACAATTTGATTTCCCTTTTTTGTAAACTAACTTGGAATTATAAATTATTACTGACAACCGTTTTAGAAGTAGTTTACAAAAAGAGCTGGAGTGTTTTATCGGGGATGCAAACACGAGGGCGTAGCAAGCTCTTTTTGTAAACATTACTTAAAGATACAGCCTGTGATCTTTGTCCAAAGCAAATCTAATTCTGAAGTACTCAAAGTAAAACGTCGATGAAGGTTTTCATGTAAAAATAATGTCCACTCAAGTCACACAAAATAGCACGTTTATTTCCCTTATCGATATCTGGCGCCATACTCTGCAGCCAGAGCCGGTAAGAGGAATGTTATTTTAAAGCAAGACAAAATGGACGCGTCTGAGATCCTCACTCGTGGAATCTGAGACACGCAGGGCTGCAGACGTATACTACCGAAACAGGTAGAGCGTTTATTAGGCTCGAGAAAAAACACTCGTTTCCAGACAAAAACATTCACGATTTAGTTGAAATTCCTTTACTGAGGTCAGCGATACGTGTAACTCAAATATTTTAATTTGGAAAATTTTCAACTTAAAACACAAGAAAAGGCATCTGCTCGTGTTTTCTACTAATTTTATGAGGTAAGAAATACAAATCAGTGTGTAATTTCCCAAATTTGAACGATTTCTGTGGCAGCGACTGGGCATGATTGATTTCGTGCGAAGGAATGCAATCAGACTCGGCAACGTTTTTATCTGGAGACGGATCTAGACTAAAACTACATACGAGTAACATACGACTACATACGAGTAACATACGACTACATACGAGTACATACGAGTACATACGAGTAACATACGAGTAACATACGAGTACATACGAGTACATACGAGTAGCATACGAGTAACATACGAGTACATACGAGTAACATACGAGTAACAAACGAGTAACATACGAGTAACATACGAGTACATACGAGTAACATACGAGTACATACGGGTGAAAAAATGAAAACCTCTTTTTAAGCTTTTTTAGCGAATGAAAAAATTTTCATCTTTGATCGTCTTATATAATTTGATCGTCTATATATTTTATTCCATTAGTGGGTGGTGGGAAGGGTCACTAGTGGGTGGTGGGTGGGTTCACTAGTGGGTAGTGGGTGGGGTCACTTGTGTATGGTTGGTGGGATCACCAGTGGATGGTGGGTGGGGTCACTAGTCGGTAGTGGATGGGGTCACTAGTCAAGAAAGTGGGTGGGGTCACTAGTGGGTAGTGGGTGGGGTCACTAGTGGGTAGTGGGTGGGGTCACTAGTGGGTGGTGGGTGGGATAACTAGTGGGTAGGGTCACTCGTGGTGGGTGAGGTCACTAGTGGTGGGTTGGGTCACTAGTGGGTGGTGGGTGGGGTCAATTTAGTGGTTGTTGTTGTTACTAGTGGGTTGTGGGTTTTTCTGTTTTTCATGTGATTTCATATCAAGATAGTTCCCTTGAAAAAGTGTCGACTTTCTCCAACTTCCTTATAAGGAAATATCTTGGAATCCCAGTAAGTTTGTCACTATTTCTATTGGCCTAGAAAGCGTAAACCTCAACCAAAACTCAAATATACTCGAGGAAGGATGCTATGTGCATTTTCCACTGTGTTGTTCACGGTCAAAAGCCTGCAACAAGGTATACCAGATACCACAGGAAGCCCGGTCAATCTCTAGAAAGGCGACACTGCTATCTTGATATGCAACAAGTAAGAAATCACATATAGCATAATGTCAATCGTAAACCCACCACCCACACCCACTAGTGATCCCACCCACCACCCACTAGTAACTCCACCCAACACCCACTAGTGACCCCACCCACTAATGGCCCACCAAATACCCACCAGTGACCCAGCCCACTACTCACTAGTGACCCCACCCACTTATGACCAAACCCACTTATAACCCCACCAAACACCCACTAGCGACCCTACCCACTACCCACAAGTGACCCTATCCGCTTATGACCCCACCAAACACCCACTAGTGACCCCACCCACTACCCACTAGTGACCCCACCCACTACCCACAAGTGATCCCACCCACTACCCACAAGTGACCCCACCCACTTATGACCCCAACAAACACCCACTAGTGATCCCACCCACACCACCCACTAGTGACCCCACAAACCTTCCACTAGTGACCCCACCAAACACCCACTAGTGACCCCACCCACTACCCACTAGTGACCCCACCCACTACCCACTAGTGACCCCACCCACTACCCACTAGTGACCCCACCCACTACCCACAAGTGATCCCACCCACTACCCACAAGTGACCCCATCCACTTATGACCCCAACAAACACCCACTAGTGATCCCACCCACCACCCCCTAGTGACCCCACCAACCTTCCACTAGTGACCCCACCAAACACCCACTAGTGACCCCACCCACTACCCACTAGTGACACCATCCACTACCCAATAGTGACCCCACCCACTACCCACTAGTGACACCATCCACTACCCAATAGTGACCCCACCCACTACCCACTAGTGACCCCACCCACCATCCACTAGTGACCCCACCCATTAGTGACCCCACCCACCAACCACTACTGAACCCACCCACCACAGGCCAATGGAATAAAATATATAGACAATCAAAATATATCGGGACGACAGTCAAAGATGAAACATTTTTTATTCGCTGAAAAAAAGCTAAAAAAGAGGTTTTGATGTTTTTTCATCTGTATGTACTCGTATGTTACTCGTATGTTACTCGTATGTACTCGTATGTTACTCGTATGTACTCGTATGTTACTCGTATGTTACTCGTATGTACTCGTATGTACTCGTATGTTACTCGTATGTTACTCGTATGTACTCGTATGTAGTCGTATGTTGCTCGTATGTAGTCGTATGTAGTCGTATGTTACTCGTATGTTACTCGTATGTAGTTTTAGTCTAGATCCTGGAGACGAGCGCTTTTTGTCGAGCCCGATAAACGCTCTACCTGTTTCGGTAGTATTGTCCACTCAAGTCACACAAAATAGTATACCATTTTCATCCGCATGACAAAGCCGCTCATTGTCTCGCGCGAGTATTAAGTTATGGGAGATGGGTTGGCCGAGGCAATGAGCGGCTGAATGCGGACAGCGTCCGCGTTATGCCAGGGTGAATGCGGTTTCCACGTCGCCGAAGGGGAGGGGGGTGGGGACGAAAACTCTTAACACTTACCGGCTTTCGTATCTGGTTAAAGAAAGGCCCCGAATCTCAGTTTGGCCAGCCTTAAATGAGTTAAGATTTCCCATGGGAATGCCGGCTTAGCTCCTTGCATAATCTATTGCTGACCGAGGTTACGTGAATCGCGCATACCGACACTTCGCGGCATTCTTGCTAATGAAAATAGTATACCATTTTCATCCGCATGACAAAGCCGCTCATTGTCTCGCGCGAGTATTAAGTTATGGGAGATGGGTTGGCCTCGGATCCCGCACTTTTGCATCCTTTGTAGCAACGAGGGCCACCCATAAGAAAGAAAGACCCCAAATAACCCCCAAAAAGATGGGACTTCTTCCCAAAACTCAAACTCTACACCCATTAATTTTATTAACTCAATTGCTTTGCCATATCAAATCGCTTATGGGAATGCAGGAGAGAGACCTCTAAGCTCATTCCTTTCTGTAAACCCTTGCGCTACGGAAGAGGCAAGCGGAGCCCCAGTCTGGGAAGATGTGCTTGCAGCGAAGCGTGAAGCTACCAGGTCACTGTTCATAACTTTTCCGGTCTGGGTGTAATAATCGAGAGTTGCGAGGGAAGACCAACCAACGTGTCTAGCGATGTCATCAGGATGAACACCGAGCAGCGACAAGGTGATCGAGCAGCCACTGCGGAAGCTATGCATCGTTTCACCGCCATCTAACCCCGCCGACCGCAGGTGCAAAGAGAGCCTGTTGGCGACGGCAGAGCCAATGAAGGGTTTTCTGAGACTTCGTTCCTGGGGGTTAGGACCCTGAAAAGGTGCCCGCCTCTAAGGTTGATGCACATAAGATCGGAAAGCTTAATGTATAATTCAAGGTTGGCCATGGGGCAAACATTTTTTGTCTGCGCATTTTTTGATCTGGAATGCGTTGCACTTCCCGGGGCTCCTTATAGTTTTGCCAAAGGTATGGCGAAATAAAAAACCGTGACCGCCCGGGAGCCGAGCGATCTCTTTAGTGAAAACACGCCCAAGATCTGAGGCTCTGTCGCCCGCGAAAAAATCCAAGCAGAAGAAGGCTAGGTCTCGCGCATAAGTGTAACGCCGAGCGCCCGTGAGATTTTTGGAAAATACTAAAGCTTTGAGGTACGAACAAAGCTTAGACAGTTTGTCGAAAAATAGTGGCTTAGCTTGCTTAGGCGCGACTCGTGCGCTCGCCTGTTCTTCGCGGATGGTAGAAAGATACTGCTTCACGGAGTGATGGGCAGCCGGATTACCAATCCCCAGTATGTTATTCCATTCGCCACCTCGATCAGCTTCTGCGAACATAGACCTTAGCTTGCCGATTAGATTGTCGACGGTTCCGGCGGCAAGTCTGGTAGGGCACGCACAGCGGGTTTTGCCCGAGATTCCGAAAAACGCACACTGTGGTGAATGGATCTTTGTCTTACCGCCTTTGTCTTTCCAAACCAGGAAGCGTGTCACGTCTTTTGGCGAGGCAGAAGTTAATGATTTAGGAATGGGCAGGGAGGAACGAAAACGCTCAAATTCAGACTGGAGACTAGTTTTTTGCTTTTGGTAAGGTTTGGTGCTCCTTTTATTGGAAAGGCTGTCGAGTCTGCGATCGAGAGACGTAATATCTAAGGCGATTATTTTCCCTGCTTTCCGTAGTGGCCTTGTTTTACGTCTATATCCACACCTTTGACAGAACGCAAACTCTTCATCATTCGGGTAGTTACAAGAAGGGCATTGGACTGCGGGAACCCAAATCCTAGGGACGAGGGGCAACACCTATGAGAAAAAAAAGGGGGGGAGTTTGTACAAAAAAAATGGAACAAAAGACGGCGAGAATTGCGAAATGATAATGCTTTATTATTATTACAGAGCCCTAGATAGCATGATGATTTAAACCGGCGCGCAAATGTAAATGCAAATGTAGCAAGAAATATGTTTTTTAATACGCTGCAGATACTTCCAGGCAGCTATCTTGATCAAGGGCGTGATTGGAAATGGAATGCCCACAGATCCCATTCTAATGCTCTCTGGATCCAGGCCGTCTCGTGTGATTTTGAGGGAAATAGGAGGGTATTCTTGTCATTCTTGGAGGCGAGCTTGAAAGCCGCGGCTGACTCACGTTGGAGAAGGGGCCACCAATACTTCCGGGGTGAGAGGTCTGGCGCAATTAGAGTAAACGGGCACGCCTGCGCCATTAAGTGTCTGAGTAGAGCGCCAACGAACAGAAATGGCGGAAAGACGTAAGCGTTTTCGTTAGGGGCGATTTCTTGGGAGAAGACATCGGTACCTTCCGCCTGCGCACAGGGTAGAGGGGAAATGAATCTCAGTGGACGTCCGGAGGAATCCAACATGACATTAGAAGGAAGAGCCATCAAGTCGATAGAGTGAGGGCCGAAAGCTGTCTCGACTACTTTCCAAACTCGGGGGCTCAACTTGGCGTCTAAGTCGGAGAGCACACGCGAAGGCGCGTCTGCGGGATTGCACTTTGAGGGGACGTATTGTAATGATACGAGCAGGTTTCTTTGTAAAGTGAACTGGAAGATGGACTTCAGGATGTGAGAAATTTCCTGAGATTTGGAAACCTGCCTATTCCAACTGGATATGAGGGTTTTATTATCAGAGAAGACATTCACCCTGGCACCGGTATAATGGCCCAACAGACTTTCCAGGGTCCGTAATAGCGCTAGCCCCTCCTTCTCTGCGATCGGGCGCTGGCGTTCTGTATCGTCCCAGTAACCCCTAGCTTCCACCTTTGGCTTACCCGGCATATCAAGGCAACCACCCCAGGCGAAGTCGGAGGCGTCCGAGTAGAGCTGTATCAGCAAATGTGTCTCAACTTTCCACGGCATGAAGCCCTCCCAGTCGTCCAAAAAACGCCAATGTGAAATTTCCTGTTCTAGGGATTTCGACAGCTTAATTTGCGAAGATCGTTTTGTGGCATGCCGGGATATAGCCTGATATGCAGCGTTAGAGTATAACTTTGCGGCCGGAACGAGTAAAGAAAAGGACGTTGTTTTTCCCGCAAATTTCTGTAACTTTTTTAGTGACACGGTTTTTTTAGACAAAATGTCCTCTCGCAGTTCCGCAAACTTGATTCTCTTGTCCTGTGGAAGGATAAAGGCCTGCTTCTGCGAATCGCAAATGTAGCCTAAATAGCGCACTTCTCTTGACGGGGACAAACAGCTTTTCTTCAGGCCAATGAAGTAGCCCAATGCTATACAGACGGAACAGGCGATGAAAGCGGCCATTTCCGCAAGCTCGACATCCGAGAAGGTGGCCCCTTTCCGCGGTTGGTGGGGAAGGCGCAGCTGGCCGACATGACGGTCATCGATGTACTGAGAACAGGGTACACCCAAGGATCTTATAAATTGGTTGCAGCCATCCCCACAGTGTTGTATATATAGGCGCTGGCCTTCCAACCAAAGGGTAAGGTGGTATAAGTAAAATACCACCCTCCCCACTGCAATCCGAAGTACTGTGTACTAGCAGGGCGGAGGCGGATATGATCGTACCCACTCTTATCGTCGAACGTGGTTTGATAGTGACCAGGCTTGACATAACGACAAAGGTCTGTTAAGTAGTCCAATTTGAAAGGGGATTCAAATACTCATTAATTATTCATGACCTAATCAGCCAACCAGAGCTCTCATTTTGTACCACGTGCAGTACCTTGAAATCCCAGGAAGATACTGCAAGTGGGACTTGAAAACTTTTCAAGGTCCAAGGATCTTTGAACTATGAATATTCATAGTTCAAAGGTCCTTGGATCTAGAAATGTTTTCTAGATCCAAGGACCTTTGAACTATGAATATTCATAATATCAAGGTCCTCACCCTCGAAAAGTTTTTCTACTAGTCAGTCTTTGCGCAGTGCAAAGGCAGACCGTAGGAACCACTCCGTGACTAGAAGACAAAAGTCTCCTCTCTCGGAGAAGTCAATACAAAGAATTTTGGTTGGAGACTATATGCTTGTGCGCCGCCAACCTCCATGTGGGACAGGCTTTATGGAAACACTCTTCATCTTTTCACTTCTGCGCATGGCTAGTGACGCAATCCAAGTTCATAATTTTCATAATTTCAAGGCACTCGCCATCGAAATGTTTTTGTACTAGTCAGTCTTTGCGCCATGCAATGGCAGACTGTAGAAACTGTTCCGTGAGAAGACACGCGTCTTCTCTTTCGGAGAAGTAAAGTACAAAGGATCTTGTTCCAGACTATGAATGTGAGCCGCCAACCTCCATGTGGGGCAGGGTTTTTGGAACACTCTTAATCTTTTCACTTCTGCGCATGACTAGTGACACAATCCAAGTTCATAATTTCAAGGTCCTCTCCCCGTCGAATGTTTTTGTACTATTCAGTCTACGCCGTACAAAGGCAGACTGTAGAAACGTTCCGTGAGAAGACACAGGTCTCCTCTCTCGGAAATGTAGAATAGAAAGGATCTTGTTCCAGACAATATGCATGTGCGCCGTCAACTTTCATGTGGGACAGGCTTTGTGGAAACAATCTTGACCTTTTCATTTGTGCGCATGACTAGTGACGTAATTCAAGTTTCACAAGTAAAAAAATATGATTACATTGATAAATCCTAGCCAAGGTTTGAGAAGCCTTGATTGTTTTAACCCTTAAAGGGTAATCACTAGATGTTTTTTCTGGAAGATCCTTAGGGAGAAACCATGAATTTTAGGAAATACTACGAAAAGCTATATTCTTAGAGGCGCTCTGAAATACCAGGAGCTCTTCACTAGGAGCGAAGCCCATTATAGATTGATCTATTTTTAAAAGTTTGTCTTTCTTCCTACCCCCGAGGCAACTGACTTTCCAAAACATCACATTTACCGCCCTTCGTTTTTTTTTCATTCGCGTTGTCGTGGTCACGGCGGCGTGAGAAAAATAGAAAACCAATCTAAAAATAGCTCGGTCTAAAATATGGCCATCACAATCACACAGCTATGTTGTTCGCTCTTAGTGAAGGGTTCCTGGAAAGGTTCTGAAGAATACGAAAATAAATAAATACTTTCCCAGGGGTTCTCCCCATGGAATAATATCATATGGCTGATCGTTGATGATTTTATCATCAAAGAGAATATATTTTCTCTGAATTCACGGTTGGGCTGTTTTAATTGAAAACCACAGGGTATCCGAGCTGTTACCTGAGTTTTAATGTTTGTAAATAGTTTTATTTGAGAAAGAGATCAAATCAGGAACAGACTGTGTATGCTGTGCTATTTGCACTTTATAGGTTATATATGATAAATTGATTATAGTTATTACTAGTATTTTAATCAATTGGTAGGCAAAATAATTCAAAAGAAAGATTGTTGGCTTTCCAGTAAGCTTAGTTTTGAAAAATAAACGAGCGTTTTCAGCTGAAATGCAATCTCGTTCCCAGAGCTTCCGCTGTAAGCTAATCGAAGGCCTGTTCTGATTGGTTGATATTCCCGCTCGCGATATATGGAAAAGCCGGATGTCCTAGATTCTAGGATTTCCGGTTTTATCTGTGTCCAGTGAATGACCAAGGGGCTGTGGGAGCGAGATTGGCTTAAGAGATACTGTTCATTTTAGTGGACTTATTTATAAATCGATTTCTCTGTATCAAATACATATAGTGTGATACTAGTGTATATATCTATACGGAATGTTCTCCGCAAAATTAAATATTTGTTTACATTTCAGTCTCCTCGATCTCTCGACCCTCTATAGCATCTTGTTGTTTCCTTGTCCACCCTGACAGAACAAATGGCCAGACACCCTTGATGTTTACACACGTGCGACATTTTCTGTTTGTCGCATTTGATTTTTTCGAGTGCAAAATGGGGTTGTACTCCCTATATTCGGATGGTAGGTATGACCGTCGCATAGTTTAAGGGTGAAAATCGGCGGTCCGGTATTTTTAGAGGTTCTTTGAACTAAAACGGTACGCTGAAGAAGGTAATTTACACCGAGGATGGAGTTTTTAGGGTGAAAATTTTATTGACCATTTTTTTAGGTTGGAAATTCGTGCTTCCCCACGGTCATCCCTATCATTTTTACCGTGAAGTTCCCCCTCCCCCCCTCCCTATTTTACCGTGAAGTCCCCCACCTCCGGCATTTTACGCAGTTCTTTCAGTATAAATCAGAATGCTAACGAACGAAATGTTAGCGAAATGTAAACAATGGCGTCAGCTAAGGTTCAGCAAAATTAAAACCAGTGTAGTAAAACGGGTTAAAATTGGAATGTTTTTTTTTCCAGCTCGGGAATTTTCCCTAATTTTGAAATCGCCTCCTGGGCTGCTGCCGGCGTCTCGCTCGTTTCACTTTCTCCCCACCAACACAGAAACGAGCCACAACACAAGTAGCTGCGTGGGAGGATAAACATTTCTCAGAAATCACTATAATAATGACGTCACTACCTTAATGTCTCGTTCTAGATCATGTTCCATTAATGCAACCAATAAGATTCTATTTTGCCTGAAGCTATCCAATCGCAAGGCAGTACATATGTTATTTAGACGGGGCTCCCCGAATCCAGCGTAGGGGATTCCCCTCGGTGAACCAAATAAGCCGCCATCTATAGTCAAATGCCCCAGTTCTGTATTAGCTTGTATTCGCGATCTTGAAGCTAGTAATTAATTGACTTTCGTGAAAAATCTGTGATCTTTCCTGGCTTGATATTTGACTGTGCAAGGTGAGACCTCGTAAGATTTCTTTAAGTAGTTTAGTGTTCGATTGCAGGCTCATTAGTTACGTTTAAAACTCTATTTCCGTACATCATCTGTGCAACTTTAGGCAGTCTTAGAAAGTACAAGATCTCTAGCAGAGGCAAGTTACGTGTTAGGAGGTGCATAATACCACAGATGCACAAAAAATATAAATCGCAGGAAACAACATAGATTTCATTACTTTTAGACTAGTTGGGGTAGATTATGGCAGTAGACCTTGTCGAGATTTTTAAAATTTTCGTATTTAATTAATTTTCGTGCTGACCCGCGACTCAGCCGGAAAAAGCACACAGTGGGCAATGTTTTCGTTTGCTGTAAAAACGTATACGTATTAAAATTTGCTTCTTCGCGATTTCTAAATAATTTCTTCAAATTTTATAAGCAGCACTTTACAATGTGTTCGATTACAAAGTCCCCCCGGACATGCATGTAGCTACTGAATCCGAGGAAATTAAAAACTATTTTTTTCTTCTTTCTCCCCATAGCTCAACAATCAATGATGCAGATATTTGTGAAAGGAATTCAAGTAGGGACGCTCACAATACATATCGAGGAGGTAATGGTATAAAGGATACGGACGCATAAACGAGCATAATTAACGCATATAATGCGTTTAAGCGGATTATTTGCTGTTTGCCTCCAGTTGCTGATAATATTTGAAAGGGACGTTTTAATGTGGAGCGATCAACATTTTCCTAGCAAAGCACGTGATCCTCAACACCGGCGCAATAGACCTCCTCGTAGTCCGTGGGCCAGGAGTCGAAACCCTCCCCCTCGGGGATTTTTGCTAACATATATCATTCGAAAGCTTAGGGTTGTTCGCACTTTCGAAGTGGAAGCGTTTAGGAGTTATACGGCGCATTTTACATTTGGGCTTCAAAACCACAGGGTACCCACGTCGAGAATAGCGAAAAACACAAATAAAATCCCTGTGTTACATCAAAAACACTCGATATCGCACCTTTTGCCTAATAACAGCCTAAATCCGCTATTTTGCTAGAAAAACTCTTAATAAAAGCATTAAAAGTAGGAAATTCGTTCAATAAAAAGCACAGGGTACCCACGTCTCATAATTTTGAAAACAGTCAGAAAAAGTGTCTGGCTCTACACGATTTTCACACGTTTCCTCTCCCAGATATGTACAAAATAGTGTTTTATCAGTAGTAAACGAATATGTGTGCTTTGCGGCATATTATGCCATCCATGTTTGTTCTTGTTAACTGATGTATCAGAGCATTTTCGGGCTCTGGGATCGCCGCACTTTCCACGACAGACAAGGCGGTGTTGCTTAGCCTTTTTGCAGTCTTCTCGCGTGTAATCGCTAGATTTGAATTTGAGCATTATGTGCGTGGATAGCTTCACGTTAGTGTCTTAGCCAGGGTCCTCCCAGAGGTAAGTGCAGTAGCGGTGATAGCTTTCAAAGAAATATAATTACCATCTGTTCACGGAATAGTGAAATACAACAGTTTGGCATTATGCTTTGTACCCTGCGAGCAGTGGTATCCTCCTATCTTCGCTTGCCGCCGGGGCCAAAGAAAGGAGGAAACCACTGCTCGCAGAGTAATATGCTTTTGGCATTTGCTATTATACCAGATATGCCTCTAAAGGAAATTTATACAGACCAGCTTCCAGAACAAACTATGGACTTTCACGCTTTCAAACAATTGCAAGTAGAATCTGGGAGATGGTCCCTTACAACTTTAAGATTATGCCATTTAAATTTTTTGTTTCTCATTATAAAAAGCACCTCCTTCACAGCCAAAATTATTAATTTCTTCTTTTTTTCTTTACACAAATAATGAATACTAATAAAAGTAAACAAATGACAAAATATGCCAAAAAAAAATAGAACTACACTGTAAACTTTTTTTTATTATTATTTCTATGTAATTGTAATTAGTCTCTCTATTTTCAGTGGTAGTGACCATCTCGAAAGCCATGCGCTACTATGGTCACTACGCACTTTGCTTTTGTTTCATACATTATACATCTTTATTATAGTTGTTTTCTTTTTGTAGTGTATAAACCTTGTTTGTTGTAATATACTTTAATATGTGCTAATAAACTGAACTGAACTGACTGAACTGCTTTAATTCTATGCCGTAGTACGGAAATAATCCTTTCTGCCGAGTATCCTCAGGCTCTTCAATTTGCTGGGATTGATATTAGAATTGTGACTTATAGATTGTAGTAGGAAAGTAATGAGCTATCTGCTTACCAGTGCTAGTGCGCACTTGCGTGTCTTTGTTTCTAAAATAATGCAGCTCGTGCACCATAAAGTAAAACGTAGTTGCGCTAAATTTTGCTATGGCGTGCGTCGCTGACGGGAAATTCGCGCCTGTTGTGCTATACAACTTTTTTGGAGATTTTGACGTGGTTGTGCTGCTGGGTGCTTTACTTTTGGATTGCTTAGCGTGTTAAGTTCTCATCCGAGTCATTAATATGTTTTGCTGGTCCCTTATATACAGAGTGAAGTGTATGTAAGTAGGTAATTAGTAGTTTCGCGCCTCGTAAAGTCCAAAAGCACTTCGTTACGAATTCCCTCGGATGGCTGATGGCTACAAGCTCCGTATATTTCTACGGCGATTCCAAAAGTGCACTAGTCGGAACGTGAGGGCTATGAGCCATAGCTTAGTATTTCATGACATTTTGCAGACATAGTAACAACAAGTACAGTACAAGTAGTGTTTTCGCATAATGTAAAACTCTATTTTTCCTTTACAGCAACCACAAAACAGTTATTAGGAAAACAACGGATTTCCTCATATTTCCGCTAGACATGGTTATCCTTTGGAGACATTTCTACGACAAAATATTGAGCTAACCATTTGTTGTTGTTTTCCTCTCATTTTCTGACAGAAAAATCGATTTCCGCCTGTTACTCAAGCTATTAAATTCGCATTTCGAATTGTTAAAACCGCGCGACGCGGGTATCCTGTGGAATACACTGTTGCCCAAATCACCCATTTGAATGCTTTTATGCACACGTTTTCAACGTAATCATGCCTTAAAGGCTATTTCGTGACCAGCTGCACAATATGTTGAGTTTTGAATGGAATACAAGCATTTTATTTGTATTTTTCGCTATCCCGACGCGGGTACCCTGTGGTTTTGAAGCCCAAATGTAAATGCACCGTAACTCCTAAACGCTTCCACTTCAAAAGTGCGAACAGCCGGTTTTGGACTACCCTTGACCTAAGCTTTCGAATGATATATGTCAGCAAAAATCCCCGAGGGGGGGGGGAGGGTTTCGATTCCTGGCCCACGGACTATCGGCTTGGGCGTAATGTTTTCCCATTTCAGATCACGTGGCATTCCCATGAGTATTTTCTCTTTCTTTTTCTGCTACGCACCGAAGAATATGTGAATATGGAAGCATTCCAAACAAAGAGAGAATACTCATGGGAATGCCACGTGATCTGAAATGGGCAAAACATTGAATTTTTCTTTAGAGACGACTTTGCAAGAGTGTAAACTTTTTGTTTTCTATCCAGTTTCTGCGGAACAGGTCCGCTGCGTGCTTGTGTACTTTTACCGTTTTCTTCAGTTGACCCTGCCCTTGCACGTTTACATGAATTTGCTTATTTCTGCAGGGCGCCACCGCTAAAAGGTTATTTGAGTTACTGAGCGAAAAGAACGGTATACCGGCTGACGAACAACGGTTGATTTTCGGTGGAAAGGAACTCACATACAAGGATTCTAAGAAGCTGTCAATGTTCGGCGTAGTGGCCGAGTCAACTCTTTTCTGTGTTTTACGACTGCCGGGTGGATCCGAAGAAAAGGTTCTAGATGATGACGTGGAGCTTAGCGATGCCCCGGATATGATCACGTGGGATGATGATCCTGAGAACAAACGAGCCAAGATGCCATGTGGACATGCTATAAGTAAGTAGTGATGGTGATATAGATGAACAAACGAGTCAAGATGCCATGTGGACATGCTATAAGTAAGTAGTGATGGTATAGATGAACAAACAAGCCAAGATGCCATGTGGACATGCTATAAGTAGTGACGATATAGATGAACAAACGAGCCAAGATGCCATGTGGACATGCTATAAGTAAGTATAGTGATGGTGATATAGATGAACAAACGAGCCAAGATGCCATGTGGACATGCTATAAGTAAGTAGTGATGATATAGATGAACAAACGAGTCAAGATGCCATGTGGACAGTGATCAAAATCGTGATGATGGTGATGATAATGATAATAACAATGATGATGTTGAGGAGGAGGAGGAGGGAGAGGAGGGGAAGGGGGAGCAATGATGAGCAGGATGATGACAATGATGATATTGATGAGGAGGAGGAGGGAAAGCAGGAGGAGCAAGAGGAAGAGCACTAGAAGGGGGACCAGGAGGGGAAGCAAAAGGAGGAGCAGGACGGGGAGGGGGAGCAAGAGGGGGAGGAGGGCAGGAGGAGGAGCAAAAGGAGAAGCAGGAGGGGATCAGGAGGAGAAGCAGGAGCAAGAAGGGTAGGGGGAGGAGCAGGAACGAGGGAGCAGGAGGGGAAGGGAGAGCAAGAGGGGGAGGAGAGCAGGAGGAGGAGCAAAAGGAGGAGCAGTAGGGGATCAGGAGAGGAGGAGCAAAAGGAGGAGCAGTAGGGGATCAGAAGGGGAAGCAAGAGGGGTAGGGGGAGGAGCAGGAACGAGGGGAGCAGGAGGGGAAGGGGAGCAAGAGGGGGAGGAGGAGGAGCAAAACAGGAGGGGGAGGGGGCAGGAGGAGGAGCAGGAGGACGGCGGCTGATGATGATGCGTTCAAAGCAACGGCACTTATAGGGAACCAATTTCAGGTGGTGGTTATCCGGCACCGGTCACCTTTTAATTTTTCCTGAAAATCCTATTTTTAGCTGGAAATATCCCTTGAATTAATTATATATATTTACGTATCGAAAAGATGGGCATTTTATTATACTCCACTGAAGAAGAGCAGCACATATATGTGATAATTGTAGGTGCCCCCTACTGTGCTATGATAAAAATAGGCCTTGAAAAGCAGGAGAGTGCTACCACACCCGGTACCCACCACATATTTCGAAAAGTCTGGATGGATCTCTACGAAGTAACGTTGTTTTGACCTAACGCTGAGTTCTTCTTTTAGCTCCAGAATCGCTGACGATGTACTGCCGCAGTCTTCTAGATGAAGGTCGATCTCGATTTCTCTGTCCCTACATCTCAATAATCCCAGGCAAGACCACTGTGTATTGCCTCAAGGAATGGGAATACACGGTCGTTAGACGCTTAGCCGTCTTGTCAGATTCCGAGAAGAAGGAATTCGAGGAAAAGATTTCCAAGATCTACCTCTTCAAAGCCATGGGTATCCAAGAATGTCCCGGCTGCGACTCCTTGGTGGAGCGGATCAATAAAAAGGATTTTAGGATATCGTGTACGTATTGTAAAAAGAAGCTACATAAGAATAACGACTTCTGCTGGTACTGCCTTCATGAGTGGAAAAACGCCTCCAGCTTGACTCAATGTGGTGAGTAATGAATCAAACACGAGACAAGAGACCAGCTAATCTCATCTCATAGTTAGCAAAGGATTGTTTGTCAAAACGAAACGTCCAGCGAGTGAGTTTTTGGGATCGGGGATCGAAGCAAAAAAAAATGTCATTGTCATGCAAGTGAAATCCAGGTAACAGTTGACACAATAAGGCCCGTTTACACTTGCAATTTTTGCTGCATTTTTTGTCGCGCGAGTCGCGGCGATTTTTCTCGCACGTACGCGTCAACTCAAAAACATTAATGTAAACTAGGTGCAACTCGGCGCGATCTGCCGCGATTTTTGTCGCGGAGATTTCAAACATGTTCGAAACTCGATTGATGCGATTTGAAGAAAAGAGAGCACAGAAATCGCACCGGATTTGCATCTCGTTTACACTAGATAGTTGGAATTGCAACTCCGCGCGAGAAAAATCGCCGCGACAAATGCAACAAAAATCGCAAGGTGTAAACCGGCCTTAAAGCAGGATTTTCTGAGGAGATGGAAACGTTTCTATCAGTTTCTTTTTTTGGAGCCGTGGAGCCCCCCCTTTTTTTTTTCTCTGGAGCCCCAGAATTATTTTTGCTCTGGAGCCCTGGAGCCCCAATCATTTGCACTGGGGCCCTGGATCCCCGAAATTTTTGATAACAAAAATCCTCTTATAATTTTGTCTGGAGCCCAGAGCCTACAAGCTTAGAACGGAGTTCAGGAGCCCATTTATTTTCCCTCTGGAGGAAAAATGGAGCCCTGGAACCTTATTTTTTTGATTTTCTCCAAACGTGGTCTCTGCACATTTTTGTTTTCTCAGGAAATGCTGACTGCTCTGGTGAAGACAAGCGCCTGAAGATTCTGCGAAATTGTTCCAAGAAAGAGATCGTCGGCATGCCGGGTTGTCCCTCGCTCCGTGCCTGCCTGTCATGCGGTATGTTGATTGAGCACGTAAAGGATTGCAAGCACATGACCTGTCGATGCGGAAAAGAGTTCTGCTTCATCTGCTTGAAGCCCAAGGAGAGCACTGGCTTCAAATGTGGGAGATGGAACGAGCCCTGCACTATTGCTCCGGTTCAGACCATGATTCCTGGAGCTTGAAATCTATTACAGTTTAGTATGATTACTCAAGTGATTATAAGAATTTCCGCGAGCTGATTGGTCGAGAGGTTCGTTTTCTCTCGCTATAATCACCTACAGGTGATTACACCTAATTCAGAAAAGGTAGCTTTGGTCATTGGTCTTTGGTCATTGACTGCGTTTGTTTCATGGTCACTGAAACAAAGAATTCCTTTGTTTCGCGCTATAATTGAAAGACCAAAAACCAAAGCAACCTTTTTTGAATTAGGTGTATACCATTGAAAGGATTGGGAGTGCGCGCGCGAGTTTTGTTATGATCGTGAAAAAGTCCAACAAAAAACGTCTTCTGTCTAAAAAAACTTATGAATCACTTGAGCAACTATACTAAAATAACAACGCTAAATTTGGGGACATTTCCATTGGTCGAGAGTAATCACGTGACATCATCAGTCATTAACAACATTACTAGTGAAAGTCAGAGACTCTTAGAAACTTTTGACTTGATATTTCACAGGAAATGTATAAATCGTTTTTAAAGTGCATATAGTTTTCTTAGCCATATATTACACTGGAAAACTTTTCGCATTTCCAAAGTATGGAAAAAATGTGTCGTTTCTTTGGAAATTAATTGGAAACAGCAATTTCCAAAAAAATTGTACATTTACAAAGTTGAACATTTACTGGAAATAATTTGGAAATTTAAGACTGCATTTTATTGGAAATACTTTGGAAATATAATAGAATATTTTGGAAATACTTTGGAAATGCCACAAGCATGAATTTGAAATACTTTGGAAATGCCACAAACATTGATTGGAAATACTTTGGAAATGCCACTAGCATTGATTGGAAATACTTTGGAAATGCCACAAACATTGACTGGAAATACTTTGGAAATGCCACAAACATTGATTGGAAATACTTTGGAAATGCCACAAACATTGATTGGAAATACTTTGGAAATGCCACTAGCCTTGATTGGAAATACTTTAGAAATGCCACAAGCATTGATTGGAAATACTTTGGAAATGCCACAAGCATTGATTGGAAATACTTTGGAAATGCTACTGGCATTGATTGGAAATACTTTGGAAATGCCACTAGCCTTGATTGGAAATACTTTGGAAATGCCACTAGCCTTGATTGGAAATACTTTGGAAATGCTACTGGCATTGATTGGAAATACTTTGGAAATGCTACTGACATTGATTGGAAATACTTTGGAAATGCTACTGTCATTGATTGGAAATACTTTGGAAATGCCACTAGCATTGATTGGAAATACTTTGGAAATGCCACAAGCATTGATTGGAAATACTTTGGAAATACTACTGGCATTGATTGGAAATACTTTGGAAATGCTACTGGCATTGATTGGAAATACTTTGGAAATGCTACTGGCATTGATTGGAAATACTTTGGAAATGCTACTGGCATTGATTGGAAATGCCACAAGCATTGATTGGAAATACTTTGGAAATGCTACTGGCATTGATTGGAAATACTTTGGAAATGCTACTGTCATTGATTGGAAATACTTTGGAAATGCCACTAGCATTGATTGGAAATACTTTGGAAATGCCACAAGCATTGATTGGAAATACTTTGGAAATGCCACAAACATTGATTGGAAATACTTTGGAAATGCCACAAAAATTGATTGGAAATACTTTGGAAATGCTACTGGCATTGATTGGAATACTTTGGAAATGCTACTGGCATTGATTGGAAATACTTTGGAAATGCTACTGTCATTGATTGGAAATACTTTCGAAATGCCACTAGCATTGATTGGAAATACTTTGGAAATGCCACAAGCATTGATTGGAAATACTTTGGAAATGCCACAAGCATTGATTGGAAATACTTTGGAAATGCCACAAACACTGATTGGAAATACTTTGGAAATGCCACAAACATTGATTGGAAATACTTTGGAAATGCCACAAACATTGATTGGAAATACTTTGGAAATGCCACAAACATTATTGGAAATACTTTGGAAATACCACTACATTTTTACCTTCAGTTGAATACAAAGACTTGACTAAACATTGTAATTTGAAATACATTTATTTTGAAAAATATAAGCATATAATATCTAATATAGATAAATAAATACTCCACAAAAAATAATATCCTTTTTAGTGTTTTAATAAAACCAGCGATATGGCATCATATGGAAAAACAGATGCCTGTTGATGACCCAGCTCTCAACCAACCCAGAAATAATTTTGCCTTGGACCTGACCAACCGGACTTGCCCTAAGTTTTCTTGTCTTTTATCACTACAGCTACCAAGAAGGCTCAGGCATTACTGCCTTCGTATGGGACCCCAAAACCCAGCCACCTACTTCCAAAACTAAGCCTGCTACTGTACATCAAAACTTATTGAAATCCCTGCTTTTAAAAGGCAGATTTTTTTTCATAACTTTGAGCAATTTTGGCAGAAAGTCCACAAAAATATTGTTAATGTTAAAAAGTATTTTCCCGATAAAACATATCAACTGAAAGCTGAGAAAAATTAATTTTAGTTTTTGCAATGAGATGAATTTTTGCACCTAAAAAAATTAAAGCAAAGAAAACATTTGTCTTAATTCTTGGGATCCTTTAATCTTTTTAGGTTGTTAAATCTAACAACATCATCCACAATGATTCTACATGGTGGATCCACAAAAAGTCAGCACATTTTCTTTTAATAATATCGCAGCTAGATTTGACCCCCTTGCTGCTCTTGACATCACCAAAA
This sequence comes from Scolanthus callimorphus, assembly GCA_033964015.1. Taxonomy (NCBI): domain Eukaryota; kingdom Metazoa; phylum Cnidaria; class Anthozoa; order Actiniaria; family Edwardsiidae; genus Scolanthus; species Scolanthus callimorphus. Next base: position 38,741,131 of record CM066911.1, read on the forward strand.
CCAATTAATTTGAAATACAATATTGAGATTTCTTTATATTATTATTTGCTAATGTATTCACAATTGTTTATTATGGTTTCGCCAAATTGGCTGAGACTTTCTAATTATGTGAAGCAATTAAATTTAACATCATATTCAAATTTGGTGGAATTAGCAAAATTTTGGAAACAGGAACAGGGGTCCACAGTAGCTGGGATATTATTAAAAGTATTAACGCAAACAAAGTTTGAAATGTTTTAAAATATCACTAAATCATACTTCCTACTGGTACTGTCCTCTAAGTTTGTTATTCGTCACACAAAAGTTATGACCAAATTTCACATTTTACAGAAAATCCACTTGGATTTTTCGTGGATGCCTCCCAAGAGCTTTGATGGCCTCCTCCTTGAGGTTACAAAGCTTCTTGACCCTTTTCAGTCATCTGTGTCTGCTCTTTGATAAAATAAGTAGAACAGACCACATTTAGTTTATGTATTACTTTCCCAATATCAAGTGGAAGCTGAGAAAGTCCAAGTGCATTTCCATTAAATATCAATTTTGTCAAAACCAATCTCTTTCCCAGTGTATACTCCGCTGTTGTTGTTTGTCGTAGGCTCTGGCAGCAGACAATCGCAGCTGATTCTGATTGGCCGATATTCCCACCCGCCATTTTGAAATTCGTCTAACCGACAAAGACGGTTACCACATAATAAAAAACCGGATGTGCTAGATTCTGACATCTGGTTTCGCCTGCGTCCAGAGCCTCCAAGTCAGCATGACCGAGAGGCTCTGGTTACGAGATTGGGTCAAAACATTTATAATATTCAGTTGAAGGATATCAAACTTGGAGGACAGTAGGAGGTGTCACTTAGCATGTGTTAATACATTTAAGAACATCCCTGCTACAGTGGACCCCCCTTGTTCCTCTTTAAACATCTCTAAAACAAAATTATTGTGATCATTTCTGCATGAAATTTTAAAAATTGGTGTTTAATTTAATTAATTAATCGATAATCGGCATGTCTGGTGCACATTTGTGACATAACGACATAAGAAAAATATCACACGATCAAAATTTAGTGGTTTCCAAACACTGAAGTCGACAAAAAATAACATAAGATTGCTTTGGTGAAGTAATCTAATGATGATCTATGGAAAATATTGATTATTTCAATTATTTTCCCATGCCTTTTTCATTGAAACAGGCTTTAGGCAATTCAGTGGAACTAACTAAAATAAATAAACAAAAAAGCAAACAAATAAACAAAGCTCAAGTTTGGTTTGGCCGATTTTGCTAAAAACTTTCTGAATATCTGAGGCAATTAAATTGAACGCCAATTTTGAAATTTCGTGCAAACGTGATAGCAAAATTGTGTTTTAGAGATGTTTAAAGAGGAACAAGGGAGTCCACTGTAAATGGGATATTATTAAAAGATCGAAATGTGTTTAACTCTGATCTCTTCTACTGTCCACCAAGTTTGATATCCATTACATGAATAATTATTATAAAAGTTATGACCAAATTCATATTTTACAGAAAATATGCTATTGGACTTTTCGTGACCATACAGTACGTATATAGTTTATGTATTATTTTCCCAATAAAAATATAAGTGGAAGCTGAGAAAAGCTAGCAATTCACAACAAATTCCTCTACATGGTCTACATTACATGAATTCAAATCTTAATTAAATAATTACTTTAATTTATTGGGGTTCAACAGTCTAATAAAGGGAACCTAGTAAGCTACAGTGATAGTCTTTTACATTTGTTTATATATATATACAGTATGTTGCAATATTTTATTTGTATTGTTTGTTGTTTTTATTCATTATTGTCTGTCATCGTCCTCAGGGGTCAGTCGCCACTGACCACCCATTGCCGGATTAGCTTGCAATTAGTGGCAATTATATTATTTTAAGGTTAAAGTAGGGTTCACTAGCATACATTACATGAACCTCTTTGATGGCCCAAGAGCTTTGACGGCCTCCTCCTTTGTAATCTTCTTATTTAGGGGCACAACTTTTCAGTCATCTCCCTCTGCTCCCTGAATATTAAGTAGAATAGATACCACAATTAAAAGAAAAACATGATCTTTGAGCAGTTTACTGAATTATTTGAAGAAGAAAAATCTATGTAAAAAAAAAGTATGGCAGCAAACTCTGCAAAAAATTGATTGAGCTAATCCATGTAAATCTTCGTAAATCCTCTATTGAGGTATTTGAATTTCACAGGGGTATGCTAGAGGATCTTGAATTTTACAGAAAAACTGAAATTCCCAAATGGTTGAAAAACAGAACTTCTGGATTTGCACAGGGATAGAGCAATTTCAAGTTCGCTATGTTTTTGTGAGTGGAATCACAAACTACTTGAAGCCCGCCAAAATGCAAACTTTAGTACTACATATTTATCCAGAATCACAAAAACTTCATTGAAGAACTGCTTGACATTCACTATCGAAATTGAGACTCCCACACAATAGTTACTGTATGTGCCCTAGTAATAACAGGGGTGAGAATTCCATACTGACAATAAGCATTGAAATTAAACCATGGATCACCTACAAGTCTACCTACCAGTTCAGCTAGGACATTGCCTTGTTGAGCAGATTAAGTTGGTTCTGGTGCAGCCGCTCTTGTATCTTTTGTTCATATTTCTAATAAGTACAAAAGAACAAAATGACAAGGCCCATAAGCCGCCAAGTTGCATTGCAGGCTCACAGAGAATAAAACGCAGTTGAAAACTCTATGCAAATTTGCAGTTTGAACTTTTGAAATGCGAAGAACAATAAGAACCCCTTGGGACCTACTGTATCTCCGCTGAGTAGCCTGATTCTCTATACTGAATTGACTGTTGGGACTACTGTAGTGTATTTCTACCAGGGGGCATTTACACTGGATTTCAAGTTCAAAAGGACTTTAAATGCACCGAAAAGTGGACAAAACAACCATCAGATAAACACATTAGTAAGTAGTCTTTATTTTTCTTGCAATTCCTTCTAACTGATGGAATATTTTAAGTAAACTTTCTATATTTCCACGCTCCTGTGAACCCTGTGGTCCATGGACTCGCCATGAAAAATATTTTTTAGATTTTTAGAAAACCTTTTTTGGAAAGGGTGTGGATTTGATACATCACTCACAGGGTTGCAAGCTGGTGTTAGTGTCTTCTTTTTAATCAATGCGAGGAGGAGAAGCTGCCATTCAGCATTTTCTTAAGCAGGGAAATACTGCGTTTGGCATGTTGTTTGGCAATGCTTTACAAATAAAGATAAATTTTCTGTGAATGAATGCTTAGAACTTAGAACATTTCATTTAACGGGAGAAGTGTAATTTAGTTAGTTTTTTTTTACAATTTGTAGCTCAAAATGGCAAATGTTGTACTGCAATCTCCCTAAAATTGAAGATCAAGATAAAAGAGACCAAACAAGATGATTTTAACCCCTAAAAGTTACAACAATCATTCCCAACCAAAAAATATATGCCCCAGGGCATCTCCCTACTAAAGAAAATGCCTGAACAGCCGCAGTTTCTCTCCTTGCATTGATTTAAAAATAACACCAACTTGTAACCCAATCTTGTACCCAGAGCCTGTCATCTTTTGGCCAGCATCAAGATTCAGGGCTCTGGGGGAATCCGATTTGTGAACATGCGTGGTAGGTCAAAAACGTAATGAACTTTCATACAACGTTCAAACCGGAAACCCAGAATCAGGGTTAAAAAAAATTGATTCCCCCAGAGCCTTGAATCTTGTCGCTGGCCAAAAGATGACGGGCTATGGGTACGAGATTGCTTGTACCGTAACCCTGTATGATAGTACCAGTAGTTAGCTAGACAGGTTTTCTACCTCAGAGCATTAAAATACTATAATATATTTTAGGGATGCTAGTGTATTACTGGAAACTAAAACACTCATATTTTCCGTATTATTATGTAGGTTCCTCACTAATTTCCTCACTTCTGCAGTGAAATCTCGCTCAGTTACTCGAGTTTTAAGCCACAAAAATTAGGTTTTGTTCTAGCTCCAAAGAGAAAAACCTTAGCTCAATTATGGAAGAGGAAGCTACAGCAACACAAAGGGAAATTAATGAGTTCTTAACTAATCAGAAAGGAATCAGAAAGGGAGCATTTCACAAAATATTAGTACTTTTGACTTTACCAAGTGAGTTGTTCAATTTATTATATTTTGCTATGTCAATCTTATCCATAATAAAAAGAACATTACACGGTGGCTTGAAGATATGCATTTTATTTTCTTGTGTCAAAAAAATTTTACTCGCTGCCCTTGTTCGTTAAATGTTGTTCTTGCCCTCTATCAATGTAGTACAGACAAGGAAACCTAAAAATCCTAAGAATCCTAAAAATCCTAAAGGCCCTCTATCCATGTACAGGGCATCTGACAGGGGTGGTGGTGAGGATCCGCACAATTTGGCCATTTCCGCACCTTGAGAGCTTTTCCCGCCTTGGAAATATATAAATTACAGTTACATATTTCCTCAATTTCTAGCATTTTCTGAGCGATTTGGATGATAAAAGAACGAAAAACTCTAGAAAACTCGACTCTAAAAATTGCATATCGCTTCCTTACTGAAATTTATGCCCAGGCGTTCCTGGTGACTACAGCACCAGGGGAGGGAAATGCTACCAATGATCATCATGGGGTCTGCGTTTACACAGGGGGGTCTGCTTTTACACAGGGCCTATTTTATTACATGTATGTAGTCATGTATGTAGTGATTCAAACTATTACTACCATTTTGGAATCAAACATGCATAATTTACTACAGTAGAGGGAGATGGTTGCAGACTAATGAAATATTTTGGCCTTGAACACACAAAACAATTTTAGCAATGCATGGTATTGGTGTCCATATAGGGATCAATTACCTGATGCTGAACTCCGACATCACTTAACATTGGGAGAAGTTCCACTCATGTCATGTCTTGTTAGAAACTCCTTTCCACACTCAGTCTGAAAAATACATATAATTCTGTTGCCTGTAATATGAAACTATTTTTATGTTTGATAGATTTTTTCTTTGATAAAAGAAATCAGCCCGAAAAAAAATGAAAAAGCTTCCTCTTCAGGTTCGACAGTTCATGCACAGGTTATAGGATAGTTTTCCTCCAGTAATTTTGTGGAAACTATATTATATGACAATGATGTTTTTGCGTGTGATAAATGGGGTTGAAATGGTCTCATTATTTAGGTTGCTTAACTTGAAAATCATACTTTATACAGCTAAAAACCACTGAAAGCACACTTCAGTAGTGACACATGCTTGACCTTTAAAGGTGAAAACATTACAAACAAGACCACAACTGTTGTGTACACAACTGGAGTGTTGACAAGCAAACAAAAGGTACCAACCATAACACTGGCCCTTAAGCAACTGTCACATGCAAACTAAGAGAATTGGCTGATGAGAAGACAATGGCATCTAGGTTTATTTCATACCCTGGCTCTTTTCTCTTGAGTTGGGAAAAGGTGTTGGTTACTGATTGAGTTACATTGCATGTGAGTTGGGTTGAATAACCTACTTAGCGGCATGTCTCTTGAACAGAGAGCGTACACAACAGATGCTCCAGGGTTCAAACTATTTTTTGCAAAATCTGCTAAAATTTGCGGGCTTCAAGGGCACTATTACTACCAACCTGCACAAAATTCACAAAATGTTGCAATGAGCATATGTACGCATCATCAAGCAATTCTGCACCTTCCACAAATATTATGCAACACAAAATTTGCCATCGATTTTGGCCATTTTCGCAAACAATTTGACTCATGTCCCACACAATTAACAACATTTATTTTGTTCCTATATTTTGAGGTGAAATAACCGGCAAAGTCACTTTCCTCTCTCATTATTTAAAAGGGGAAAAACATCTCATACGTACAAACCAGTAAGCAAAAAAAAAACTGTACTGTATCTAGGATCAGATAATAACATAAGTGTGCTTGAGAGTGGTTTTCATAAACCCATGAAACAAAGTGTGATAGTCAAAGTGTAGTAATCAAGCCAGCACAAAAGAAAACAAAGAAATTAGAGTGTATTAGTACTTTGTATGCAAAAGTGTATTGTATGGGTTTATAAAAACCACTCTAACTAGTTTTTAGCTGTATAATAAAGTATGATTTTCATGGTTATTCCTGAAGTTTTGGAACCTGAATAATGAGCTAATTTCAACCAGAAACGTCAGAAACATAAGCAAGTTGAAACGTGTACTAACAAACATTGCTTTACTACCAAGCTACGGAATATTTGCGCAATAAACAATTGAACTGATTTTCAAAATAATGTTGTTGCAAGACTTCAAGATGTTAAATGACTAGTGCATAAATTATCACTTATCACTGTTGCTCTACTTTATTTGACCAAAAAATGAAATATATATTATGAAAAGAAAACCTGCTTGGGTAAGCAGGCAAGAGTTCATTATTCACCAAATATATAAACTCATCAGATATACATGACGTAATCCAAAGTGTGGTTCGCCATTACATGTTTCAACTACAAGTAAGTTGTATGTTTTTGTTTCAACCTGATTCATTACATTTTTGGGTGCTCTCCATTTCCCAAAAATTTTCAGTTTGAGTTGAGGCCGGGGTGTTTTCCATTTACCACAATTTTCCAGTAATACTGATTGGAAATCAAATTGAAAGAATTTTTCTGGGGAGAAAACCAGGAAGATGTCAAATGGAAAGCATTTTCCCGATATTTTCGAAATTATCAGTTTCTTGGACAAGCTCAAAAGGCATTGTCCTACGGGTACATTTTTGGTAATTTTTGCCCCGGCGTGTCTATCTTGCAGGTAGCAGGTTTGCAGGTAACAGGTAACAAACTCAATAAAATTAAGCTATAAATTTTCAGAGATTCCAATTGTTTACGAAAAAAAATCTGACAAAATGCAGGTAGTGTTCTTGGCTGGAAAAACAATCCCATTCTTTCCCAAGATTTCCCGCCAAAACAAGTCCAAGCAACTATGCCATTTTTAGGCTTGAATATGAATTACCTTGGGAAAGTTTGCTTGTGATTGGCTACTTTTATTTTGTCTCAAAACTCAGCTCTGTGATGAGATTTTACAGTTATGAGCGAAACCTTTTATTAGCTGTATCGTATTGTGTGCACGTCAGGAAGTTTCATTCTCAAAACTTATAGGCCACCCTAAGAGATTATACAAGTAGAAGACAAAGCACGGCCCATTTTCAGCAAAGAACACTACCTGCGTTTTGTTGGATTTTTTGCGTAAACAATTCAAATCTCTGTAAATTTATAGCTTAATTTCATTGGGTTTTGTTACCTGTTACCTGCTACCGGCTACCTGCTACCTGCTACCGGCTACCTGTTACCTGCTACCTGCAAAATAGACACGCCGTTTTTCCCTGGGCTCGCCTCTTCCAATTGATTTCTCACCGGTCATACAGTATGATACCGAACATTGTTGGTAAATGGAAAGCACCCAAAACTCACATAGAGTTTCCACAATCATATGGAGGTAAACTATCCTACAGCCTGTGGTTCATGTCTGTGAATCTGTTGCATTTGCCGTACTCCCCTGTATCGTATTTCTTTGTTTTTGAAAGAACTCATTCGTTCGAAATACTGTATTCTTAAAGGGACATTGGTCATTTAAATAAGCAATCTTAATTCCCTATCACGACACAAATGTAGCGGCAAGAGCGATACTCGAAGTCGATTCGACCATGTCCATTAACGGCAAACTTTGCATAAAACTACCTACAAATATTACATAAACTGCCTACAAATAAAACACGAGTTTTAACACTTTTTAATAAAAATTACCTCATCGATAGATGCCATACTTCCTTAGATGTTCACAGAACTTGTAAGGGCGCTATTGGATGAAGTATTTCTCGTCAAAGAAGAGGACAAGACACTCAATCGAAAATGGCCGCCAAAACAGTTTGATCCCATAAGCCATAGCAAGCTCACATCTCAATTCCAGGCTACTTCGGTAGAATGCAAACACAGATACCCCGTCCAACGAATTTCCAAAGTAATTCCAAAGTAGTTCCAGGGTTTGTAGCTCACGTTTCCAATAGATTTCCAAAGAAATTCCAAACTCAGTATTAGCATTTTCAAGATATCTGTATGCCTTTTCCAAAGAGTTTCCAATGAAACTCCAAAGTATTTTTGACCTCCCTTTTTGCATTTCCAAGTAATTTCCAAGTTCAGTGTCCGTATAGCTACAAACAATTTCCAAAGTAATTCCAAAGTAGTTCCAGGGTTTGTAGCTCACGTTTCCAATAGATTTCCAAAGAAATTCCAAACTCGGTATTAGGCATTTTCAAGATATCTGTATGCCTTTTCCAAAGAGTTTCCAACGAAACTCCAAAGTATTTTGGCCTCCCTTTTTGCATTTCCAAAGTATTTCGGGCCTCCCTTTTTGCATTTCCAAGTAATTTCCAAAGTTCAGTGTCCGTATAGCTACAAACAATTTCCAAAGTAATTCCAAAGTAGTTCCAGGGTTTGTAGCTCACGTTTCCAATAGATTTCCAAAGAAATTCCAAACTCAGTATTAGGCATTTTCAAGATATCTGTATGCCTTTTCCAAAGAGTTTCCAACGAAACTCCAAAGTATTCTGGGCCTCCCTTTTTGCATTTCCAAATAATTTCCAAAGTTCAAAGGCAAGCGAAATTTCCAAAGTAACGTCAAAGTAATTCCAAAGTCATTTTATAATATTTCCAAAGAATATGCCATTTATTTCCAGTTGAAATCCAAATAATGCTTTCCGGACTCGTGTTATATTTCCAAGACATTTCCAAACAAATTTACAAAGTATTTCCAAAGTTGATCTTCTCTTCTAAGTCTTCCGCGAATTTCCAAAGTCCTTTCAAGGAAAAAAACTTTGGAAATGGTCTTTCTCATAATTTCCAAAGTATGTAACTTTATTGGAAATGGTAATATGCTAGATTTTTCCATACTTTGGAAATGGGACAAGTTTTCCAGTGTTATTTTTTAGAAAATAACACCCATGTTGTATTGTAAATGTGCGCATTCTGATTGGTTAAAAAGCGTGTTTGTAAGAGACCTGAGAAACACGATTGTCACGCAACGCTGTCGCGCGTGTGTATGTTACTTTCTAAAAGCAATAAAAATACTTTCTGCGTGCTCTCTGGTTTCTTACAAACACTCGGGGATTGTTGGTCGAACTGATAAAACTTGAAAGACACTCGCCTTCGGCTCGTGTCTTTCAAGTTTTTATCAGTTCTCCCAACATCCCCCTCGTTTTTGTAAGAAAGCAGAGAGCACGCGGAAAGTACTTTTATTGCTTAAATATATTTTGCATTCCCCTTCACAAATTCTGCATCCGCCCACAGTTTATATAAATCCTCGAGCGTTAGTGAGATAATGACAATAGACCCTTTCCCAGAATGGCCGCCGCAAATTCACATGTCTGAAAATTAAACTGGCTGAAAATCAGATATTGGCACTAGAAAGAGTATCCTCACATTAGTAATACTTTCAATTTTCGTTATGCCAAAGCCCATGTTGGCTTAGAAAGCAGAGACTGAAAATTGAAAATTTCAATACAGAGATACCAAACGTCTGTAAATTTCCAATTTTAACGTTCGTTTTTCGAAATTTTGTAGTTTTACTTTAAGTGATATTGTGTGTTCTAGTGCTGGTGTTCATTTAAAAAAAAAAAAAAAATTAATTTTTCGGCGGCCATTTTGGAAAACTGTCTATTTTCCCGTTACGGGGGACGGTGACATACCACGGCTTAGTTTGCTTTTTATAGCTCTTTCTGTGTTGTAAATACATTATAAGTACATTGTTCTGTTCCTCTTTGGTCAGGAGGCACCTTTTAAAAGCTGCTTGCAAGGGGAAGAGACCACATTTTCGCTGAAATCACGTGATATATCCATTTGTCATTTTGAAGATTTTCCGGTATATGGAACCATTTGAAAAGATGAAAACATGACATGATTTGCATGCGGACGTCAAGAGGAATTAATGGAGAAAGAATGTTTATCTCGGTCAACACCCTGAGCACGAATCAGAGATCGTGACGGACGGGTTTAGTTTTATTCGTGCCAGGCTACTAGACGTTAATTTATTAAAGGAGGCAAGTAAGTGACACTCAAATGTTTGGAGATATCTGGCCACTTGCGTGACATTTATTCAAATCAAATCGTAAAGTACTATACAACTACTTTCAGCAAAGGTACCCTTTCATACTAATAACACTTGAAAACAATCCGAGCAGGCAGAGTGAGCGGAAAGGCGGCGGCAAAATTATGGTTTTGATCTGTTGTCGACTAGACTGTGGTAGGAAGTAACCACACATTTAGCAGTGCCCTTTTGGGAACTCTGCATGTCGGAGGAACAAGTCATTGCACGCTTTCTAGTCACACACATGCGCACTCGTGCTCGTTGAAAAATGCCCGTCTACATTACCTACTATCAAACTATCATAAGCATCAACTTGATCAAGATAAATCCAATTATATGCGAAATAATTTCGCTTTTATTGATAATTAATGGTACGTTCTTAATTATTATGACGCGATTCGAATACTGTAGATACAAAATCTTGGGATTTGAAAATTTCTATGGAAGAAAATCATGTTTCAGTAAATGTCAGAAGAAAATGTCACCAAAAAGAAACAGTATCTCTCGCCTAATACTGTCAGATGTTTCTCGTTCCTTGCCATTAGGTCCTTGTTACTTAATTAATTATATAGCCAGCTCGAAATCCCATTGTGCCGGCAGATCGATTTTTCTTGAATCATCCAATTATTTTTTAATTGGATCGCGCGCGCTCTAATTGGACAGTTCGCGCTAAGATTGGACAGTTTGGGTTTGAACATTGATCTTATATAATTAATAAATAACAGGACTCCATGCTTGTCTGCGGCCTGCGGCCTCGTCCAATTTTGGAGTTCCTCTGAATCATCCAATTTTTTCTTAATTGGACAGCATGGAGTCCTATTATATATACTAATTTCTAATCTATCAAAGAAAACACCTATTATTATATCTTATTCATATTTCAATTTACGTAAACACTTACATTTACAGTAATTAAAACTCAGACAATATAATAACAATTTTTCCATTTCGCTGAATAACGCAAAAGAAAGTCTGTATCCTTTGCGCTGTGTGTTCTGGTCATTTCTGATTGGCTAATTATGTTGCCAACTCAGGCCTCATTACCTCGAAATGGCCCATCGGGCAGAATGGCGGGACGTATGCTTATGCGCATATAATTAAAAGCGGTTACGTCTGGCGCGACGTTATTAGTGAAATTTAACAAACGACGATGTGTTTGAGAATTTTCAAATTAAATGAGACGTTTACGTGAATTCAAGGAATACCTTAAAACTCCAAAAAGTGTTTATTTTACCCTGGGAACAATTAAAGGCCCATCACCAACCGGTAGCCTTTGCGCCCCGTTTTCTTTTGTTTTCAAATTGATCCATTGTTTTTCGGGTGCGCTGATTGGCTAAGAGTTCGCAAAGGCTCTCGGTTGGTGATGGGCCTTTAAGGCACGGCTCATTGCATTCGACGCGTGAATGCACTAGCTTGAACGAGAGTTATGGAAGTTCAACTCTCAAGAGCTAGCTGCGATAATTTTCTTTAGAAGAACCTCGCTCTTTTTCTGTGGTAACATCACTTTTGAGCATTAGCTACAAAATCGTGTCGAAACGTTTTGGACGTTCAAATTTTGAACGGGGATGAGTAAAATCAAATGTTGAAATGCTGGAATATAATTGTGAAACTGCGAATCCAAACTTAAGAAATTTAAGAGGACATGGTCACACCTTCAAAACACGAGACAATATAAGAACAATATTAACTGAAATTGGAAGAGTAACTTTTAAAATTAAAAGTAGTAGTAGGAAAATTTAAATGGGATTGCTATGAAGGATTACTAAGATCTGAGAACTTTAGTGTTTGAAAAACGGTCGAGGTAAACCGATTTCAAATGAGTCAAAATTTCTCATATAAACCGTATTCTTTACTAGGGTTTTTTTAATTGGTAATATAATGTTGAGAACTTGATGTTTTCAGTGACCGTGTCCCATTGAAAGTCAAGGATGAACTCTCCAAAGAGCGCTCTTCAGAGAGGCCTGTTTATTCCCGATTGTCACTTACACTCACAAAGTAGCGTGTTTTTTCACCGTGTTGTGGTCTCTTACCTTTTTGTGGGCAATAATACGTAGTATGTCCATTACTTCCTTTCCAGCAACCGAACAAATAATGCGGCCCTGGTTTCGCGTCGCGAAAACTATAGTCATTACGTTCGTATATGACATTACCATGAAGGTATATATCAATGGGATATTCCTTAAAATCGAACCGAGCATGGTAGCGTGGGATATCCGGATGGCCGGGTGACCCCGGTTGAGGCAAATTCTGCAATGCATTGTACTCAAGAGAAATGATGCGGCCTTCCTTTGAATGATCGTAAATAGTGGGTTTCGAATCCAAAGGGTCCAATACAGTAAGCGCATTTGCGGAACAATTGGCAATCACATTTCTCCCATTATACGTACAGGTCACGCTGTCGCTTGCTGCGTCTTTGGGAAATCCCGTGACCTGTAGAGATAGGAATCTAACATACTCTCTTCAGTGTTGTAGCCTCTAGGCACATAAAGTCTAAAACCTTCATAAGGAATATCGTAAATATCCCTATCCTCATAATTAAGCCAAAGCGGTAGATCGCTCACACTATCGTTACCTAAACGGGAAAGGCGCACTACCATTCCTATTACTAAGTTAGTATTATTTTAAAGGCATTTTTTCAGGCCAATCATTGGAACTAAAAATCTTATGAAAGAAAAAACGATTCATTTCAGCATAGGATTCAGTACTGGTTAAGATGAGCCCCTTTTCTCTTTTGTCAACTAATTCTAGGAACTTAGCTTCTAACTCTATCTTGAGGGCTTTCATTGGTTCTTCCGTTGCTACGGCCATAACGTTTGCTTTGAAAAGAAGCCTGTGGAGCTTTCTTGCCAGCTCCTCTTGAATACCCATGTTTGTACAGTTCTTTTCTCCCCTTTTTAGGCATTTCAGACTTTCATAACCTAGATACGCTCTCACGCCATGGATCACATCATAAGAGAGACCTCGCATACTATCTCTGACTCCTGACTTCTGAAGAAGAAATGTCAGATCAAGTTATTCAGTGGAAGAGATACGATTATATATCATACACAGATAAATCAGGGGAGGAAAAGCGAAAGATCTCACTGGTCAATAAAGAGACGCCAGTCAAAGAGATGTTTGAGTACTTTATCAAGTTACTTCAGGATTATACCTATCATTCTTTTATGGCCAAGTGGCAGAAGGCACAGTTTGACAGTTTGGTATCAAATCTTCCTCTAAATCACATAATCTGCGTCCACGATTTCTCTGAAAACTATACATGTAGATCACAGGATGAAATTCAGTCTGAGTACTTTGATGCCTTTAAGGTTTCTATTCATGTATCAGTTGTTTGGCGTCATTCTGACTTGGAAGTTGATGGCAAAGCAAGTTCAGCAGAACACCCAATTCTTATCAAGGAACACTTCTTTGCTTTGTCAGAGGACAATAGCCAGGACTACCACTTTGTCCACCACACACAAAATCTAATCCTTGATTACATGCGAAAGAAACTGAACATAACCGTGGACAAGATTCATGAGTTCACTGATGGATGTGCAGGCCAATATAAGTCCAAGCATACCTTTGGCGACTTGTCATGCTCTCTGTCTGATTTTGGATGTCAGATTGACCGGCACTTTTTTGAAACATCACATGCAAAAGGCGAACAAGATGCAGCAGGGGCCAACATCAAGCAACGTGCTGCTCTTGCTGTCCTCAGACGCAAAGCCACCATCAAATCTGCCAAGGATATGTATGAGTACCTAAAAAACGAGTTCTCTTCACCCACATCTTCAAACATCACCCTCAACAAGCGTGTCTACTTCTATATACCTGTAAAGGGTGAGGGTGCTGTGGACAGAAGTAGAGGGCGCGTTTTTAAAGAATTAAAGGGAATTAGGAAGATCCATTCAGTGAAGACCACTCCTGTCCAATGCAAGGTTTTCACAAGACAAAGAAGCTGCCTTTGCAAAGGGTGTCTTTTAGGCAAAGAATGTGATAACACAGACTACGCCGATGATTGGACAGAAGTGGAACTCTCTCGAGATGGAGATGTGGCTGTCACAAGGCAAAATCAGGAATCAGTTGCTGTCAGAAGTACTGTCAATGCCATGGTGGACTTAGTACAATCTGGTAGTACTATCGCTATTGCTGCCGCTGATGATGTATCGTATGACTATTATCTTTTTAAAGTGTCAAGTGATGGCGCTGTTGTTTTGGACACTGATGTTGTGGACAGTTATGACTGTGCATATCAGAAAGGTTCTCTCGTTTTTAAGGGTCATTTCTTCTTAAGAGATAACATGATTGACATGACTACAAACTGGACAATAAAGAGGCAATAGTGTATGCAAAGACTGTGAGAGCTCTCTGTGCAGACCTGAAGACCATCCAAAGACGGAGAAAAACTATCTTCCAGGTCACCATTCAGCAACATGAAAACATAATGGCATTTTTGTAACAAATATTTGTAAATAGATTCTTTTTTTGCTAAGTATATCACCCAAATACAGAGATATTGTATAATGACCACGCCCGCAATGCATTGTGGGTATCTATAAAATTAAAGGAATTTGCAATTTTAAAAGTCGAAATGCTTATAATTATACATTTAAAGTATAACTATATGCAAAAGAATGATATTCTATTGGTTAATTTGCATTTTAAGAAGACATGATATTTTACCCTATGTTACGCCTTTGTACCCCTGGATCATGCACTTGATCTAGTACACGTTTCAACTTGCTTATGTTTCTGACGTTTCTGGTTGAAATTAGCTCATTATTCAGGTTCCAAAACTTCAGGAATAACCATGAAAATCATACTTTATTATACAGCTAAAAACTAGTTAGAGTGGTTTTTATAAACCCATACAATACACTTTTGCATACAAAGTACTAATACACTCTAATTTCTTTGTTTTCTTTTGTGCTGGCTTGATTACTACACTTTGACTATCACACTTTGTTTCATGGGTTTATGAAAACCACTCTCAAGCACACTTATGTTATTATCTGATCCTAGATACAGTACAGTTTTTTTTTTGCTTACTGGTTTGTACGTATGAGATGTTTTTCCCCTTTTAAATAATGAGAGAGGAAAGTGACTTTGCCGGTTATTTCACCTCAAAATATAGGAACAAATAAATGTTGTTAATTGTGTGGGACATGAGTCAAATTGTTTGCGAAAATGGCCAAAATCGATGGCAAATTTTGTGTTGCATAATATTTGTGGAAGGTGCAGAATTGCTTGATGATGCGTACATATGCTCATTGCAACATTTTGTGAATTTTGTGCAGGTTGGTAGTAATAGTGCCCTTGAAGCCCGCAAATTTTAGCAGATTTTGCAAAAAATAGTTTGAACCCTGGAGCATCTGTTGTGTACGCTCTCTGTTCAAGAGACATGCCGCTAAGTAGGTTATTCAACCCAACTCACATGCAATGTAACTCAATCAGTAACCAACACCTTTTCCCAACTCAAGAGAAAAGAGCCAGGGTATGAAATAAACCTAGATGCCATTGTCTTCTCATCAGCCAATTCTCTTAGTTTGCATGTGACAGTTGCTTAAGGGCCAGTGTTATGGTTGGTACCTTTTGTTTGCTTGTCAACACTCCAGTTGTGTACACAACAGTTGTGGTCTTGTTTGTAATGTTTTCACCTTTAAAGGTCAAGCATGTGTCACTACTGAAGTGTGCTTTCAGTGGTTTTTAGCTGTATAAAGTATGATTTTCAAGTTAAGCAACCTAAATAATGAGACCATTTCAACCCCATTTATCACACGCAAAAACATCATTGTCATATAATATAGTTTCCACAAAATTACTGGAGGAAAACTATCCTATAACCTGTGCATGAACTGTCGAACCTGAAGAGGAAGCTTTTTCATTTTTTTTCGGGCTGATTTCTTTTATCAAAGAAAAAATCTATCAAACATAAAAATAGTTTCATATTACAGGCAACAGAATTATATGTATTTTTCAGACTGAGTGTGGAAAGGAGTTTCTAACAAGACATGACATGAGTGGAACTTCTCCCAATGTTAAGTGATGTCGGAGTTCAGCATCAGGTAATTGATCCCTATATGGACACCAATACCATGCATTGCTAAAATTGTTTTGTGTGTTCAAGGCCAAAATATTTCATTAGTCTGCAACCATCTCCCTCTACTGTAGTAAATTATGCATGTTTGATTCCAAAATGGTAGTAATAGTTTGAATCACTACATACATGACTACATACATGTAATAAAATAGGCCCTGTGTAAAAGCAGACCCCCCTGTGTAAACGCAGACCCCATGATGATCATTGGTAGCATTTCCCTCCCCTGGTGCTGTAGTCACCAGGAACGCCTGGGCATAAATTTCAGTAAGGAAGCGATATGCAATTTTTAGAGTCGAGTTTTCTAGAGTTTTTCGTTCTTTTATCATCCAAATCGCTCAGAAAATGCTAGAAATTGAGGAAATATGTAACTGTAATTTATATATTTCCAAGGCGGGAAAAGCTCTCAAGGTGCGGAAATGGCCAAATTGTGCGGATCCTCACCACCACCCCCTGTCAGATGCCCTGTACATGGATAGAGGGCCTTTAGGATTTTTAGGATTCTTAGGATTTTTAGGTTTCCTTGTCTGTACTACATTGATAGAGGGCAAGAACAACATTTAACGAACAAGGGCAGCGAGTAAAATATTTTTTTGACACAAGAAAATAAAATGCATATCTTCAAGCCACCGTGTAATGTTCTTTTTATTATGGATAAGATTGACATAGCAAAATATAATAAATTGAACAACTCACTTGGTAAAGTCAAAAGTACTAATATTTTGTGAAATGCTCCCTTTCTGATTCCTTTCTGATTAGTTAAGAACTCATTAATTTCCCTTTGTGTTGCTGTAGCTTCCTCTTCCATAATTGAGCTAAGGTTTTTCTCTTTGGAGCTAGAACAAAACCTAATTTTTGTGGCTTAAAACTCGAGTAACTGAGCGAGATTTCACTGCAGAAGTGAGGAAATTAGTGAGGAACCTACATAATAATACGGAAAATATGAGTGTTTTAGTTTCCAGTAATACACTAGCATCCCTAAAATATATTATAGTATTTTAATGCTCTGAGGTAGAAAACCTGTCTAGCTAACTACTGGTACTATCATACAGGGTTACGGTACAAGCAATCTCGTACCCATAGCCCGTCATCTTTTGGCCAGCGACAAGATTCAAGGCTCTGGGAGAATCAATTTTTTTTAACCCTGATTCTGGGTTTCCGGTTTGAACGTTGTATGAAAGTTCATTACGTTTTTGACCTACCACGCATGTTCACAAATCGGATTCCCCCAGAGCCCTGAATCTTGATGCTGGCCAAAAGATGACAGGCTCTGGGTACAAGATTGGGTTACAAGTTGGTGTTATTTTTAAATCAATGCAAGGAGAGAAACTGCGGCTGTTCAGGCATTTTCTTTAGTAGGGAGATGCCCTGGGGCATATATTTTTTGGTTGGGAATGATTGTTGTAACTTTTAGGGGTTAAAATCATCTTGTTTGGTCTCTTTTATCTTGATCTTCAATTTTAGGGAGATTGCAGTACAACATTTGCCATTTTGAGCTACAAATTGTAAAAAAAAACTAACTAAATTACACTTCTCCCGTTAAATGAAATGTTCTAAGTTCTAAGCATTCATTCACAGAAAATTTATCTTTATTTGTAAAGCATTGCCAAACAACATGCCAAACGCAGTATTTCCCTGCTTAAGAAAATGCTGAATGGCAGCTTTTCTCCTCCTCGCATTGATTAAAAAGAAGACACTAACACCAGCTTGCAACCCTGTGAGTGATGTATCAAATCCACACCCTTTCCAAAAAAGGTTTTCTAAAAATCTAAAAAATATTTTTCATGGCGAGTCCATGGACCACAGGGTTCACAGGAGCGTGGAAATATAGAAAGTTTACTTAAAATATTCCATCAGTTAGAAGGAATTGCAAGAAAAATAAAGACTACTTACTAATGTGTTTATCTGATGGTTGTTTTGTCCACTTTTCGGTGCATTTAAAGTCCTTTTGAACTTGAAATCCAGTGTAAATGCCCCCTGGTAGAAATACACTACAGTAGTCCCAACAGTCAATTCAGTATAGAGAATCAGGCTACTCAGCGGAGATACAGTAGGTCCCAAGGGGTTCTTATTGTTCTTCGCATTTCAAAAGTTCAAACTGCAAATTTGCATAGAGTTTTCAACTGCGTTTTATTCTCTGTGAGCCTGCAATGCAACTTGGCGGCTTATGGGCCTTGTCATTTTGTTCTTTTGTACTTATTAGAAATATGAACAAAAGATACAAGAGCGGCTGCACCAGAACCAACTTAATAGCTGCTCAACAAGGCAATGTCCTAGCTGAACTGGTAGGTAGACTTGTAGGTGATCCATGGTTTAATTTCAATGCTTATTGTCAGTATGGAATTCTCGCCCCTGTTATTACTAGGGCACATACAGTAACTATTGTGGGAGTCTCAATTTCGATAGTGAATGTCAAGCAGTTCTTCAATGAAGTTTTTGTGATTCTGGATAAATATGTAGTACTAAAGTTTGCATTTTGGCGGGCTTCAAGTAGTTTGTGATTCCACTCACAAAAACATAGCGAACTTGAAATTGCTCTATCCCTGTGCAAATCCAGAAGTTCTGTTTTTCAACCATTTGGGAATTTCAGTTTTTCTGTAAAATTCAAGATCCTCTAGCATACCCCTGTGAAATTCAAATACCTCAATAGAGGATTTACGAAGATTTACATGGATTAGCCCAATCAATTTTTTGCAGAGTTTGCTGCCATACTTTTTTTTTACATAGATTTTTCTTCTTCAAATAATTCAGTAAACTGCTCAAAGATCATGTTTTTCTTTTAATTGTGGTATCTATTCTACTTAATATTCAGGGAGCAGAGGGAGATGACTGAAAAGTTGTGCCCCTAAATAAGAAGATTACAAAGGAGGAGGCCGTCAAAGCTCTTGGGCCATCAAAGAGGTTCATGTAATGTATGCTAGTGAACCCTACTTTAACCTTAAAATAATATAATTGCCACTAATTGCAAGCTAATCCGGCAATGGGTGGTCAGTGGCGACTGACCCCTGAGGACGATGACAGACAATAATGAATAAAAACAACAAACAATACAAATAAAATATTGCAACATACTGTATATATATAAACAAATGTAAAAGACTATCACTGTAGCTTACTAGGTTCCCTTTATTAGACTGTTGAACCCCAATAAATTAAAGTAATTATTTAATTAAGATTTGAATTCATGTAATGTAGACCATGTAGAGGAATTTGTTGTGAATTGCTAGCTTTTCTCAGCTTCCACTTATATTTTTATTGGGAAAATAATACATAAACTATATACGTACTGTATGGTCACGAAAAGTCCAATAGCATATTTTCTGTAAAATATGAATTTGGTCATAACTTTTATAATAATTATTCATGTAATGGATATCAAACTTGGTGGACAGTAGAAGAGATCAGAGTTAAACACATTTCGATCTTTTAATAATATCCCATTTACAGTGGACTCCCTTGTTCCTCTTTAAACATCTCTAAAACACAATTTTGCTATCACGTTTGCACGAAATTTCAAAATTGGCGTTCAATTTAATTGCCTCAGATATTCAGAAAGTTTTTAGCAAAATCGGCCAAACCAAACTTGAGCTTTGTTTATTTGTTTGCTTTTTTGTTTATTTATTTTAGTTAGTTCCACTGAATTGCCTAAAGCCCTGTGCACACTAGTGACATAACAACATAAGGGAGTTATGTTTCAATGAAAAAGGCATGGGAAAATAATTGAAATAATCAATATTTTCCATAGATCATCATTAGATTACTTCACCAAAGCAATCTTATGTTATTTTTTGTCGACTTCAGTGTTTGGAAACCACTAAATTTTGATCGTGTGATATTTTTCTTATGTCGTTATGTCACAAATGTGCACCAGACATGCCGATTATCGATTAATTAATTAAATTAAACACCAATTTTTAAAATTTCATGCAGAAATGATCACAATAATTTTGTTTTAGAGATGTTTAAAGAGGAACAAGGGGGGTCCACTGTAGCAGGGATGTTCTTAAATGTATTAACACATGCTAAGTGACACCTCCTACTGTCCTCCAAGTTTGATATCCTTCAACTGAATATTATAAATGTTTTGACCCAATCTCGTAACCAGAGCCTCTCGGTCATGCTGACTTGGAGGCTCTGGACGCAGGCGAAACCAGATGTCAGAATCTAGCACATCCGGTTTTTTATTATGTGGTAACCGTCTTTGTCGGTTAGACGAATTTCAAAATGGCGGGTGGGAATATCGGCCAATCAGAATCAGCTGCGATTGTCTGCTGCCAGAGCCTACGACAAACAACAACAGCGGAGTATACACTGGGAAAGAGATTGGTTTTGACAAAATTGATATTTAATGGAAATGCACTTGGACTTTCTCAGCTTCCACTTGATATTGGGAAAGTAATACATAAACTAAATGTGGTCTGTTCTACTTATTTTATCAAAGAGCAGACACAGATGACTGAAAAGGGTCAAGAAGCTTTGTAACCTCAAGGAGGAGGCCATCAAAGCTCTTGGGAGGCATCCACGAAAAATCCAAGTGGATTTTCTGTAAAATGTGAAATTTGGTCATAACTTTTGTGTGACGAATAACAAACTTAGAGGACAGTACCAGTAGGAAGTATGATTTAGTGATATTTTAAAACATTTCAAACTTTGTTTGCGTTAATACTTTTAATAATATCCCAGCTACTGTGGACCCCTGTTCCTGTTTCCAAAATTTTGCTAATTCCACCAAATTTGATTATGATGTTAAATTTAATTGCTTCACATAATTAGAAAGTCTCAGCCAATTTGGCGAAACCATAATAAACAATTGTGAATACATTAGCAAATAATAATATAAAGAAATCTCAATATTGTATTTCAAATTAATTGGTTTTGGTGATGTCAAGAGCAGCAAGGGGGTCAAATCTAGCTGCGATATTATTAAAAGAAAATGTGCTGACTTTTTGTGGATCCACCATGTAGAATCATTGTGGATGATGTTGTTAGATTTAACAACCTAAAAAGATTAAAGGATCCCAAGAATTAAGACAAATGTTTTCTTTGCTTTAATTTTTTAGGTGCAAAAATTCATCTCATTGCAAAAACTAAAATTAATTTTTCTCAGCTTTCAGTTGATATGTTTTATCGGGAAAATACTTTTTAACATTAACAATATTTTTGTGGACTTTCTGCCAAAATTGCTCAAAGTTATGAAAAAAAAATCTGCCTTTTAAAAGCAGGGATTTCAATAAGTTTTGATGTACAGTAGCAGACTTAGTTTTGGAAGTAGGTGGCTGGGTTTTGGGGTCCCATACGAAGGCTGTAATGCCTGAGCCTTCTTGGTAGCTGTAGTGATAAAAGACAAGAAAACTTAGGGCAAGTCCGGTTGGTCAGGTCCAAGGCAAAATTATTTCTGGGTTGGTTGAGAGCTGGGTCATCAACAGGCATCTGTTTTTCCATATGATGCCATATCGCTGGTTTTATTAAAACACTAAAAAGGATATTATTTTTTGTGGAGTATTTATTTATCTATATTAGATATTATATGCTTATATTTTTCAAAATAAATGTATTTCAAATTACAATGTTTAGTCAAGTCTTTGTATTCAACTGAAGGTAAAAATGTAGTGGTATTTCCAAAGTATTTCCAATAATGTTTGTGGCATTTCCAAAGTATTTCCAATCAATGTTTGTGGCATTTCCAAAGTATTTCCAATCAATGTTTGTGGCATTTCCAAAGTATTTCCAATCAGTGTTTGTGGCATTTCCAAAGTATTTCCAATCAATGCTTGTGGCATTTCCAAAGTATTTCCAATCAATGCTTGTGGCATTTCCAAAGTATTTCCAATCAATGCTAGTGGCATTTCCAAAGTATTTCCAATCAATGACAGTAGCATTTCCAAAGTATTTCCAATCAATGCCAGTAGCATTTCCAAAGTATTTCCAATCAATGCCAGTAGCATTTCCAAAGTATTTCCAATCAATTTTTGTGGCATTTCCAAAGTATTTCCAATCAATGTTTGTGGCATTTCCAAAGTATTTCCAATCAATGCTTGTGGCATTTCCAAAGTATTTCCAATCAATGCTAGTGGCATTTCCAAAGTATTTCCAATCAATGACAGTAGCATTTCCAAAGTATTTCCAATCAATGCCAGTAGCATTTCCAAAGTATTTCCAATCAATGCTTGTGGCATTTCCAATCAATGCCAGTAGCATTTCCAAAGTATTTCCAATCAATGCCAGTAGCATTTCCAAAGTATTTCCAATCAATGCCAGTAGCATTTCCAAAGTATTTCCAATCAATGCCAGTAGTATTTCCAAAGTATTTCCAATCAATGCTTGTGGCATTTCCAAAGTATTTCCAATCAATGCTAGTGGCATTTCCAAAGTATTTCCAATCAATGACAGTAGCATTTCCAAAGTATTTCCAATCAATGTCAGTAGCATTTCCAAAGTATTTCCAATCAATGCCAGTAGCATTTCCAAAGTATTTCCAATCAAGGCTAGTGGCATTTCCAAAGTATTTCCAATCAAGGCTAGTGGCATTTCCAAAGTATTTCCAATCAATGCCAGTAGCATTTCCAAAGTATTTCCAATCAATGCTTGTGGCATTTCCAAAGTATTTCCAATCAATGCTTGTGGCATTTCCAAAGTATTTCCAATCAAGGCTAGTGGCATTTCCAAAGTATTTCCAATCAATGTTTGTGGCATTTCCAAAGTATTTCCAATCAATGTTTGTGGCATTTCCAAAGTATTTCCAGTCAATGTTTGTGGCATTTCCAAAGTATTTCCAATCAATGCTAGTGGCATTTCCAAAGTATTTCCAATCAATGTTTGTGGCATTTCCAAAGTATTTCAAATTCATGCTTGTGGCATTTCCAAAGTATTTCCAAAATATTCTATTATATTTCCAAAGTATTTCCAATAAAATGCAGTCTTAAATTTCCAAATTATTTCCAGTAAATGTTCAACTTTGTAAATGTACAATTTTTTTGGAAATTGCTGTTTCCAATTAATTTCCAAAGAAACGACACATTTTTTCCATACTTTGGAAATGCGAAAAGTTTTCCAGTGTAATATATGGCTAAGAAAACTATATGCACTTTAAAAACGATTTATACATTTCCTGTGAAATATCAAGTCAAAAGTTTCTAAGAGTCTCTGACTTTCACTAGTATTGTTGTTAATGACTGATGATGTCACGTGATTACTCTCGACCAATGGAAATGTCCCCAAATTTAGCGTTGTTATTTTAGTATAGTTGCTCAAGTGATTCATAAGTTTTTTTAGACAGAAGACGTTTTTTGTTGGACTTTTTCACGATCATAACAAAACTCGCGCGCGCACTCCCAATCCTTTCAATGGTATACACCTAATTCAAAAAAGGTTGCTTTGGTTTTTGGTCTTTCAATTATAGCGCGAAACAAAGGAATTCTTTGTTTCAGTGACCATGAAACAAACGCAGTCAATGACCAAAGACCAATGACCAAAGCTACCTTTTCTGAATTAGGTGTAATCACCTGTAGGTGATTATAGCGAGAGAAAACGAACCTCTCGACCAATCAGCTCGCGGAAATTCTTATAATCACTTGAGTAATCATACTAAACTGTAATAGATTTCAAGCTCCAGGAATCATGGTCTGAACCGGAGCAATAGTGCAGGGCTCGTTCCATCTCCCACATTTGAAGCCAGTGCTCTCCTTGGGCTTCAAGCAGATGAAGCAGAACTCTTTGCCGCATCGACACGTCATGTGCTTGCAATCCTTTACGTGCTCAATCAACATACCGCATGACAGGCAGGCACGGAGCGAGGGACAACCCGGCATGCCGACGATCTCTTTCTTGGAACAATTTCGCAGAATCTTCAGGCGCTTGTCTTCACCAGAGCAGTCAGCATTTCCTGAGAAAACAAAAATGTGCAGAGACCACGTTTGGAGAAAATCAAAAAAATGTGTTCCAGGGCTCCATTTTTCCTCCAGAGGGAAAATAAATGGGCTCCTGAACTCCGTTCTAAGCTTGTAGGCTCTGGGCTCCAGACATATAAGAGGATTTTTGTTATCAAAAATTTCGGGGATCCAGGGCCCCAGTGCAAATGATTGGGGCTCCAGGGCTCCAGAGCAAAAATAATTCTGGGGCTCCAGAGAAAAAAAAAGCGCGGGCTCCACGGCTCCAAAAAAAGAAACTGATAGAAACGTTTCCATCTCCTCAGAAAATCCTGCTTTAAGGCCGGTTTACACCTTGCGATTTTTGTTGCATTTGTCGCGGCGATTTTTCTCGCGCGGAGTTGCAATTCCAACTATCTAGTGTAAACGAGATGCAAATCCGGTGCGATTTTCTGTGCTCTCTTTTCTTCAAATCACATCAATCGAGTTTCGAACATGTTTGAAATCTCCGCGACAAAAATCGCGGCAGATCGCGCCGAGTTGCACCTAGTTTACATTAATGTTTTTGAGTTGACGCGTACGTGCGAGAAAAATCGCCGCGACTCGCGCGACAAAAAATGCAGCAAAAATTGCAAGTGTAAACGGGCCTTATTGTGTCAACTGTTACCTGGATTTCACTTGCATGGCAATGAAATTTTTTTTTTGCTTCGATCCCCGATCCCAAAAACTCACTCGCTGGACGTTTCGTTTTGACAAACAATCCTTTGCTAACTATGAGATGAGATTAGCTGGTCTCTTGTCTCGTGTTTGATTCATTACTCACCACATTGAGTCAAGCTGGAGGCGTTTTTCCACTCATGAAGGCAGTACCAGCAGAAGTCGTTATTCTTATGTAGCTTCTTTTTACAATACGTACACGATATCCTAATATCCTTTTTATTGATCCGCTCCACCAAGGAGTCGCAGCCGGGACATTCTTGGATACCCATGGCTTTGAAGAGGTAGATCTTGGAAATCTTTTCCTCGAATTCCTTCTTCTCGGAATCTGACAAGACGGCTAAGCGTCTAACGACCGTGTATTCCCATTCCTTGAGGCAATACACAGTGGTCTTGCCTGGGATTATTGAGATGTAGGGACAGAGAAATTGAGATCGACCTGCATCTAGAAGACTGCGGCAGTACATCGTCAGCGATTCTGGAGCTAAAAGAAGAACTCAGCGTTAGGTCAAAACAACGTTACTTCGTAGAGATCCATCCAGACTTTTCGAAATATGTGGTGGGTACCGGGTGTGGTAGCACTCTCCTGCTTTCCAAGGCCTATTTTATCATAGCACAGTAGGGGGCACCTACAATTATCACATATATGTGCTGCTCTTCTTCAGTGGAGTATAATAAAATGCCCATCTTTTCGATACGTAAATATATATAATTAATTCAAGGGATATTTCCAGCTAAAAATAGGATTTTCAGGAAAAATTAAAAGGTGACCGGTGCCGGATAACCACCACCTGAAATTGGTTCCCTATAAGTGCCGTTGCTTTGAACGCATCATCATCAGCCGCCGTCCTCCTGCTCCTCCTCCTGCCCCCTCCCCCTCCTGTTTTGCTCCTCCTCCTCCCCCTCTTGCTCCCCTTCCCCTCCTGCTCCCCTCGTTCCTGCTCCTCCCCCTACCCCTCTTGCTTCCCCTTCTGATCCCCTACTGCTCCTCCTTTTGCTCCTCCTCTCCTGATCCCCTACTGCTCCTCCTTTTGCTCCTCCTCCTGCTCTCCTCCCCCTCTTGCTCTCCCTTCCCCTCCTGCTCCCCTCGTTCCTGCTCCTCCCCCTACCCTTCTTGCTCCTGCTTCTCCTCCTGATCCCCTCCTGCTTCTCCTTTTGCTCCTCCTCCTGCCCTCCTCCCCCTCTTGCTCCCCCTCCCCGTCCTGCTCCTCCTTTTGCTTCCCCTCCTGGTCCCCCTTCTAGTGCTCTTCCTCTTGCTCCTCCTGCTTTCCCTCCTCCTCATCATCAATATCATCACTGTCATCATCCTGCTCATCATTGCTCCCCCTTCCCCTCCTCTCCCTCCTCCTCCTCCTCAACATCATCATTGTTATTATCATTATCATCACCATCATCACGATTTTGATCACTGTCCACATGTCCACATGGCATCTTGACTCGTTTGTTCATCTATATCATCACTACTTACTTATAGCATGTCCACATGGCATCTTGGCTCGTTTGTTCATCTATATCACCATCACTACACTTACTTATAGCATGTCCACATGGCATCTTGGCTCGTTTGTTCATCTATATCGTCACTACTTATAGCATGTCCACATGGCATCTTGGCTTGTTTGTTCATCTATACCATCACTACTTACTTATAGCATGTCCACATGGCATCTTGACTCGTTTGTTCATCTATATCACCATCACTACTTACTTATAGCATGTCCACATGGCATCTTGGCTCGTTTGTTCTCAGGATCATCATCCCACGTGATCATATCCGGGGCATCGCTAAGCTCCACGTCATCATCTAGAACCTTTTCTTCGGATCCACCCGGCAGTCGTAAAACACAGAAAAGAGTTGACTCGGCCACTACGCCGAACATTGACAGCTTCTTAGAATCCTTGTATGTGAGTTCCTTTCCACCGAAAATCAACCGTTGTTCGTCAGCCGGTATACCGTTCTTTTCACTCAGTAACTCAAATAACCTTTTAGCGGTGGCGCCCTGCAGAAATAAGCAAATTCATGTAAACGTGCAAGGGCAGGGTCAACTGAAGTAAACGGTAAAACTACACAAGCACGCAGCGGACCTGGGGCCCGTTTCTCAAAACGCCCGGTAATTAACGGGCCCGTAAAACTTATCGGGAGAGTTTACGGGGAAGTTTATCGGGTACGAGCGGGCGTTTCTCAAAGCTCCCGGTAACCTCCCGATAGTTATCGGGGCCCCGGAATCAAATTTATAATTTCCGGATATTACAAATAACTTACCCCAAAAATCAATGAATTAACGAAAAACTCAGCAATTTGTCGACACTAGATTACAAAGTGTACCGCTAAGTTTGTATTTCCAGCGAAAAAAGTAAAGAAATCAGCTAAAATGTACGAAAACAAGAGCAATTTGTAGTGCAATTGTGCACTGAGATTGAACATTTGTTTACAATCTTGCAATCAACACGTCAAACTGATTGACAGCTAAGCTGTCAAAAGGATCGTTTTGATTGGTTGAGAAGCGAGATGGTCGCATCTGATTGGCTAAAACTCTCCTGGTTTATCGGAATGGCGGGAAAAACAATCCCGGTAAGTTTACGGGAAACCTTGGAACTGTAAAGCGAGAACTTTTCGAGGCAAAACGAGACAGGCCAGAAAATGGTTAGTTTTGAAGGAAAAAGAGGCAAGTTTTCGGTAATTTTAACTTGGCAGAGTCTAGTTGAATAACTAAGCTTTACCTAGAGTGAAAATTTTCAGGAAAACAAACCAATTTTCGAGCTTATTTTAAGACTTTAAAATGCTCCCGTTAATTAACGGGAGGTCAAGAGCTCCCGTAAAATATCGGCCGATTTAACGGGAACTTTTACGATTTCGAAAATAACGGGAGTTTTGAGAAACAGTCAAAATATATCGGGAGGTGTTAACGGGTAGGTTTACGGGTCCGATAAGTTACCGGGCGTTTTGAGAAACGGCCCCCTGTTCCGCAGAAACTGATAGAAAACCAAAAGTTTACACTCTTGCCAAGTCGTCTCTAAAGAAAAATTCAATGTTTTGCCCATTTCAGATCACGTGGCATTCCCATGAGTATTCTCTCTTTGTGGAATGCTTCCATATTCACGTATTCTTCG
Organism: Scolanthus callimorphus; assembly: GCA_033964015.1. Taxonomy (NCBI): domain Eukaryota; kingdom Metazoa; phylum Cnidaria; class Anthozoa; order Actiniaria; family Edwardsiidae; genus Scolanthus; species Scolanthus callimorphus. The sequence goes on from CM066911.1 coordinate 38,769,021, forward strand.
GTGCGTAGCGGCAGAGCGGAAAAACCTCACGCATGCGCATTACGGACCTGTTCAGAGCAAACAAACATGGCGGACGAGAAGGCTGGAGTTTCGCACCTTTTCATGCACCTCAAGTTGCCTTTTATACGTGTCCGATGTTTTATATATTTACGTGACATACTCGGGTGTTGTCAAGGAAAAGCTGGAGCTACGAACATTACACAGTGTAGCTGATAAACAGGTATCACAGTTCCTTTAAAGCCATGCACCTCGAGAGTCGCGGCTGTTTCGCCAATTTGCAAATGGACTTCGAAGATCTCAGTTCTTAAGGTCGTACTTGGAAACTTAAGCTCCATATTCGCACAGAAGACAGTTTGATAATTGGTGTTTTACATATAAAAAATGACCTTTTTGTTTTTCTGGTGACTTTTTTAACGAGACACTTGAAGTCAGACGTGTGCTGATTACACGTGTTGACAGTGACTTAATCTCCCTTTGGAAAATGTAGCACCGTACTGCAGCCATCGTTCTTGATTTAGGCATTATTCAGGCTGGAAAAATTACACCTTTCACCAGAATTATCAACTTTGTAACCTTGTAGGTGTAAAATAAAATAAAATTTGTTCAAACCGCATCATATAGTAATTCAGCAGCCGGAAACGAAAGGCGATTTTAAATCCTTCGACTTGGTAATAAAATGGCGCGAAAACAAGGCACGCGCGCGTCACTTTTCCCGCTTTTTTCAGGCCATTTAAACTGTACAGGATTACGTAAGTCTTTGTTTACGTTTTTCAGTAAAAATGTCGAGGGAAATGGTTTGTGTTTTCGCTTCCCGGGCAAGAGGGACGCAAACTTGCTTCGGAAAAATATCGGAGGTCGAAGGGTTAAATGCTAGAGCTTGTGGGTACAAGAATAAGGTTACTATTTGTATCAAACATTTGCAGAAACTGAAAATAGAGAGCGAATCGAGATGTTGTTATCCCTTCAAGACGGAGTCCTGTAGCACAACATTTGTTGCATGCCCTCAGCGACTTTTTAATTGTTTTGATGAAATGTGTGTGTTACCTGGGACTCACATTTGTGAAAAACACTTGGTGGCAACTGACTCTTGTGGAATAATAACTGAACACCCTCTTTGTCCTCTTTATAAGGCTCCAATCAAGAGAAAGGTAGGAGGAAAAATCTAATTTTACAGTAGCTGCACAACTCAGCAGTGAAAATGTTGAAAAAAAAAATAATAATAATACAAACATATCAATGCTTAGCGGATTGCACCTGCACATTCAGAGGAAACAAAGAAAAAACTGGATGAACTAGAAGAACATAACCAAGCCCTGGAGACAGAGAATAAGTCCTTACAATTACAACTTTCAGAGATAAAAGAGTTGAACTCAGCACTGCAACAGAAACTGGAAGGTACTAGTTGAATGCCACTGATGACCCCCTCCCATTCTTGAAATTTAATTTCTGGTGTGCAGATATTCTGACAAAAAAGGGAAAGAGGTAGCTACAAAACAGCAACCTATTGTATTGGCTAATCAAACATAAGACATCTGCATCCACATTTTGTATAAAGAACACTGGGATTCCTGGGGGGGCAAGGGGCAGAACTCATGAGTTCTACCAGTAGGTCAGACATTTCTGCACAAGAAAGTAATTCTAGGACTGGTACCATACAGTATATTCCAGGGTTTTCAATGGCTAGCATTCAATGTTTATAATTCAGGGAGTTGTAATTAAAGAAATAGAATACCCCAAAAAGAGGTTCTTAGCACAGGTGTATTGACAAAATCCTGAAAATAGGCCCTTGTGTTTGCTTTCAATTGGAGCTTGAACATCTTCATACTGTGACACTAATTTGTCTAAATTACATCAGGTTTATATAATATATTTTTAATGGAAATTAGCATCAGCATCATTCAAGGAACTGTTTATCAAGTTCAGCCAAGCTCTGACAAGGCACTATAATGATGAAGGCCAGCTTCTTTATGACTCTATGGAGATGAAGAGATTCTGTGAAACCCATGCCCCTGGCTTGTTCACACTCATCTGCGACTGTATCTCCAGTCCCCATCAGACATCAGAAAAGTACAATCTGCAAAGAACAGTAGCCCTGTTACACAACATGGCATATTTTAGAAATCAGGCAAGTTGTCCTAATTTTCTGAAATCAAGCATTGCTACTTGCTTTTCTCAGGCAATAGACCCAAACTCAAATCCTTGTACAGTAATTGTGACTGTATTTGCAAAGAAAATGTTAATGTCTGGACAGTTCTATTTACTTCTATGAATATATCATGCATCTTACAAACACTTTGTTGAGGGAATATGGCAATTCACAACGTCAAGTTGCAGATAATGATATAAGACAGAAGAACTGGGCCCAAATATCAATATGATTTTTTTTTAAATCATATGTTTCCCTTGAAAGGTTCTCAAGAACTGTACTAATTATACTGGCTCATGCTAACTTAGACAAGGGATTTTGTTTTACTGTTTTTTTTTTCTTTCAATAAGGCCAATTCTCATTGACAACACTATGCATGTACAGTATCAAGTGTATGTAAGAATTCAATTTTCACACTATGTTCTTTATAGAAACTAAACAAGTTACAACTTGATTGCGGTGTATACCTTTCGTCATGTGGGACATCCCAACAAGGCTTGATGTCAGGCACAGTAATGGGCTTTGCACCACATCCACGTACAGTTCTAAACAGAAAGAAAGACCTGGCTAGCAAAAGTCTACAAAACACTGTAGTTAAATTATCTGAAGCATGGAAGGTAGTAAAAGTAACTAAATATGTTAAGAGAGGCTAAATCTCACTATCTGTTAATGGCAGTTTCCACTGAATTACCAGTGTGACATCACATGGTTCTTAAGAACCTTCCTCCATTCAGCTCTAAACTGTGTCTGCTTGTCTGAGGTTTACGTGCTTGAGGTCTTCTGACATAACCTCTTGCCATGTTTTGCATGGCCTGCCTCAGGGCCTACACATCAAGAGAGCATACTTCTGATCCAGCAGTTTTGACATGTAACTGTTTTGATTATTTATTTTGTTGAGGCTGGGGCTGTATACCTTGAAGGAATTGCTTTAATCTTTAAGGGGCAATATTGTTTTTCCTGTCCACCTCTCTTTTTCAGAAAAAAAAGTTTGTGCTTGCAATTATCGATGACTTTCATGCAATCCATACCAACCTTGATCCCAAAACATCACTGACCAGCACGGCAATCCACATGGCGACTGAAGTGCTTGATATCCACGCCGTTCAGGCTATACCGCTTCCTGGAAATAACAAGCAACACCAGACTATCCTTGTGAAAGAGAAAGAATGCAGAGGGGGCATAAACACTACAGAACTGCAAAGAATCTTTGGTGTCTTCATGTCACAATATTTTCCCCAATATTATCTCTCGTCGTTACCAGACTCCTGCAGAAAATTTGACATGAAAGATGCTGATAAGTCAGTGAAACAGCTCAGGTGTATTATCACATCATTTAATACTTTGTTGTACAGGGTACCTGTTCTCTGTACATTTAGAGGCAAATCATTTAGAATCCAATCACATAACAATTGACAACTACATATCATGCAACCCTCCCCTTTTGGATAAGCATGTAATGGCAGCTGTATATTAGTGGTTACAAGCTACCGTACTCTAAAATTTGAGTTAAAACAAAGTACATTGTTCAATAGAATATAGATCTACCATATAACTTCCTTTTTCCTTGGTTGTATCTACTATGACCACTCTAAGTGGATTTTCAAAACAAATCTCTCTTCTACAACCCTATCTCCCCTCCCCCAAATAAAACCAACTTCCAGTTTCTTGTCCTTATAAATCAGATGTTACAATGACCCTGAGAAGGAAGAAAGAGCTACACTTAAAACAACATTCCTCGTTGATGAAGAAGAGAGGCCACTAAAAAGTTTAGCAAATTACACTGGAGCCAGGGCCCATGCCGTAGAAGAAGTACCACTGCTCTCACAATACATGGGGGAGTATGCAGTTATGACAACAGGAGACTGGCCAACTTGGTATTTCCAAAAGAAAATGATTGCTCAGGTGATAAAAGTGCACTAAAAAGGCAAACTTAGACAAAGACAAATGCCAGTATTGCAAAATCTGCAAGACAGCATTCTTTAACCTTAAGATCCAACCTTTATTTTTTATTCTATATTTTTTTTTCTTATAATGCACAGCAGAATGTTATAATTCTGTACAGATTTCTTTTTGAGAAAATGTACAAAGCAATTTTTGGAGAAAGGAAAATTCTTGCAAAAAAACCAAAGCCTTACAGAGTTTCCACATTAATTACAGCTAGTTTTGGAGGATGGCTTCTTGTCAGAGATGTTGTTCTTAGGCAGTTTGGCCATCACTACAAGGCTACAGAATATGTTGCTCTTCTTCATATTCTAGAGGAAATAGTTCCTTTAGTTTTTTACTTTTATCCTTTCTGTTTCCGTGGAGGGAACTATGAAACCTACAAAACTGCCCTTCTCAGAGTTTCAATAATGTTTATAATTCACAATCGGCGTCATTATGATAAGTCCACCCTGTCACAATTGAGTGATATGACATACCACGAAGCCAATGTTCCAGTTATCAACCTGGTAGAGAGAGCGATCCTGGATACACTGACAGAAAAGAAAGTAGAGATATTCCACTCCATCTTGAGAGGGTAAAATTACAATGCACCACATGATGCACATTTCATGCAAAAATAAAAAGTGATTGACCTCACAATACAAAATCAATCACTTATTAAACAAGGATAGTAGGATTGGGGATTGTTACAAATGTTGTATTGCAAAAGTAGATAGCTTGACTATTCTATAGAATGATAGACAACAGGGGTGGAGGACGTTAAGAACCCTAGGACCCATTGTCTCTGTTGAAAACATAACCTCCCCTTGGCACATTATCTAATAATTAGTTTCAAATTTGCAGCTTCATTTCCTATTTTATTCCCATTCTCTAGTTCCATTGAACCTTGGTACAATGCAGAACAGATCCGTACAGCTGCTAAAATTTTGAACACTGTGCGGTTTGATGACTGCTTTAAGGACAAGTTCGTTCCTGCATATCAAAGAGGCCAAGGTTGCAAGAACTACACAGTAATTTGTGGGAAGGCTGCAGAATATCTTATAGACACATTTGCAGATGTGTGGAACAATGCAGATGATGCTGTGCGACTTCCCAGAGGAAGGAAAAGATTTCAGGTCATTATAATATATATTTCATTTAAAGTATTCAAAAGTAGACAATAACTAGAATTTCAATAGGTTTTATATAAAAACAAAGGCGCGCAGGTAGCCCTTCACAAGAAATATCAATCTTAATATTCTCCAATTTATACAGTTCCTTTGTACCCTGAATAGGCCTTGACAGCTCTAGAGTTGGAGTGAAACACAGAAAGTGTTAAGATTTTTCATTAATTTTTTGACAGCCGTATTACTTACCAACGTTTGATGCAACAATCGATCAACGAAGCCTCCCACTTGGATACGCCTGGCTGGATGAAAGCCCTGACCCTACCAAGGAATGTGACAAGAAAGGTTGTCCAATCCAAGATCCACGTGCTCTCCGTGTTCTTTTGACGTGTGGCCATTCGTTCCACCAGGATTGTTACCCCGCACCTATTTGCGGCATTTGTATGCCTAAATTGCGTGAACGGATTGACAAACTCTCCAATACCTTCAACGAGGGATTGTTAAAGACGACCGAGGAGGATGAGGTCGATGAAGGCGACGATTCTGATGATAATGACGATAGTGATGATTTCACTAGCCAGAACCACGCAAGCGACTATTACCAATCGAACGAGTTTCGAGATGCTCTGGCTGCACGTTTCCGCCAGAAATTAATCGAGCAATGAATTGTATTGTTGTAGATTCATCCAGGTACTTCTGTACACAATTAGACCATGTAATGTCATCTACATGTTGATCGTGTGTTGCCTTGAAGAAGTCATAGTTCTAGCCGTCGAACATCGATTTTGGGCGATTTTGTAAATAAATGTGCAACAAATCACGGTAAACAGCATGAATGAGCAAATATATGCAACTTCATGAACAAATAGAAAACCATTTTGCTATTCCATGAGATTTTAGGCCTGTACTAAACGATACTGTGAGCAAATTTCGACCTTATTTGAAAGAGCTCCTCAGAAATCCAGCCTTCTCGTCCGCCATGTTTGTTTGCTCTGAACAGGTCCGCAATGCGCATGCGTGAGGTTTTTCCGCTCTGCCTGCGTAGCAGAAAAAGAAAGAGAAAATACTCATGGGAATGCCACGTGATCTGAAATGGGAAAACATTACGCCCAAGCCGAGGAGGTCTATTGCGCCGGTGTTGAGGATCACGTGCTTTGCTAAAATGTTGATCGCTCCACATTAAAACGTCCCTTTCAAATATTATCAGCAACTGGAGGCAAACAGCAAAATAATAAGCTTAAACGCATTATATGCGTTAATTATGCTCGTTTATGCGTCCGTATCCTTTATACCATTACCTCCTACTGCATCAGGAAAATTAACTGGATAAAAGCTCAACCGGAAGTGAAAACCTTCAGAAATTATGCTAAATACGACCCAACCATGTTTTGTGAAGATCTTAAACGTGTTGTTTGGGAGTGCGGAAAAGAATCCTCAGGGACAAGCGAACAATGCATCAGTGTTGATGAGCTCTGGACAAATTTCAAGGTTGATTTCCTGGGCGTAGCTGACCGCCATGCCCCACTGATTCAAAAGAAGGTGCGCGGTTTAGATCATTGTCCTTGGATAAATAGCCAGATTAAGAAAGATATTCGCCAAAGGGACTACCTTTTAAAAAAGGCGCGTAAATCAAATCATTGCGAGGACTGGCTAGCTTATCGCCAAATGCGAAACCGGGTGTCAAATACAATTCAGAAGGCTAAGCGGTCATACAACAAGACTCTTGTCGAGAATCACAAAGACGACGCCAAGGCATTCTGGAGGACAATGAAAACAATTCTCCCCGGGGAAAAGAAGTTGACAACTACTAAGAACATTTCTATTGACGGCAAGTTTTGCAGTGAAGAGAGGAAGATTGCAGACAGTTTTAATTGCTTTTTCGCCTCGGCTGTTACACGCCTTAAGCAAACTCTTGGTATTAATGTTATGGAGAGTAGTCGTGTCGTGACGCTTGAGATGGGTCGAGCAATACCCGACTTCAAGTTCCAACCAGTGTCGGAGGCGTTTGTCCTAGATTCAATCAAACGTCTAAAAGCTGGAAAGGCTAGCGGACTGGATAATATTTCCCCGCGTCTAATTAAAGATGCAAGCGAAGTTATTGTAAAACCGCTGACACGTATCATTAATGCATCGCTGTCGCAAGGAGTTGTGCCAAAGGAACTGAAATTTGCTAAGGTGACCCCTATTTTTAAAAAGGGTGTGTCTACTGATATGGACAATTATCGACCCATTTCTGTCCTATCAGTGGTATCCAAGATCCTTGAAAAGGCCGTCCATTATCAGCTCTATAATTTCCTGACTGCGCACAAGCTTCTGAGCCCGTTTCAGTGTGGTTTTAGGAAACAGCACTCCACGGAAACAGCTGTCTTAGCGTTTTCGGACTTCATCAGGCGTGGAATGGATCAAGGCTTGTTAACAGGGGCAGTATTCATAGATCTGCGTAAGGCTTTCGATTCTGTGGACCACGACATCTTACTTAAGAAGCTGGAAGCGTACGGCCTGAAGAATACAGAAATTGACTGGTTCAGGAATTACTTAAGTAATCGCGAGCAAGTTGTCAGCATTGGTAGAGAGATTTCTAGCCCCTGTTCTATTTCGTCCGGGGTACCACAGGGTTCAATCCTTGGCCCATTATTGTTTGTACTGTTTGTGAACGATCTACCAACAGTTCTCGAGAATTGCAAGATCTTGATGTACGCGGACGATACAGTAATATATTTTACCGATAAAGACCCTAATGTAATTAGTAGTACTCTTACTAGTGAACTTAAGACGATAAATCAGTGGCTGCTTCACAATAATCTGTTTATGCACCAAGGCAAAACAGAATGTGTTCTTTTCGGGACAAGCCCAAGACTAGCATCGGCCGACTTTTCTGTCCTTGTAAATGATAAGCCACTCAAAAGAGTAAATGAATATAAATACCTTGGGGTAATCCTAGATGAAACCCTTACGTGGAAAGCACATGTAAAATATTTAATTGCTAAAGCAGGTAGAAGAGTTGGGATGCTCGGTCGCACTAGAAAAAATATCAGTATGGCTTCCGCGAATACCATATACAAATCTTTTATTTTGCCAGTTTTAGATTATTGCGACACGGTATGGAACGGCTGCGGACTCACAAATAGTAATAGCATTGAAAAGGTCCAAAGACGGGCCTCACGTATCATAATGAAGTCTGATAGTAGTGATAATGCTCTTGAACACCTACGATATCCAACACTAGAAAGCAGACGTGAAGAACATATATTAAAGCTAGTTAAGCGTTGCTTAGGCAGTAAATGTCCACAAATTTTACAGAATTATTTTATTTTTAATAGAGATATCAGCGTGCGTCAGACTAGACAGAGCAATAACCTAAGACCTCCAGCGGTAAAATTAGAATGCACGAAAAGAGCATTTTTTTACCATGGCTGCATAGTTTTTAACAAATATTGTAACACTTAGAATTTTACCTATTTATCCATATTTATCGCATATTTTTTTAACTATTTTTAGATTGTAAATAATTACACTTTTGTACATAATGTATATTTTACTATTTTAACGTGGTGTATAAACGGCTTCTGCTATTTATCCATATTTATCGCATATTAAATTTTAACTATTTTTAGATTGTAAATAATTATACTTTTGTACATAATGTATATTTTACTTTTTATCATAGCGTATAAACGGCCTCTGTTGATAACAATATTATCTGTTTGTAATATTGAAAGAGATACCGTTTTAAAATAAAGGCATCTATCTATCTATCTCCTCGATATTTATTGTGAGCGTCCCACCTTGAATTCCTTTCACAAATATCTGCATCATTGTTGAGCTATGGGGAGAAAGAAGAAAAAAAGGGGGGACTTTGTAATCGAACACATTGTAAAGTGCTGAAAAGATGCTTATAAAATTTGAAGAAATTATTTAGAAATCGCGAAGAAGCAAATTTTAATACGTATACGTTTTTGCAGCAAACGAAAACATTGCCCATTGTTATATAGCGAGTGCTCACTCCAACCGAGCGCGCGCTGTTATTGGCTAAATCAAGGTTACGTGGTGAAGTACAAATCAAATATTCCCCGATCAGTCAATATTTCGAAAAATTATTGACTGGTCGGGGGATATTGCTTTCTCGCGTCGCGTTTGAGAGCGGGGAAAAAGAGAAAGTTTATTGTAAACACGCGAGTCTTTTATAAAACCTTTGCTAATTTTGATAAGTTTTTGCTAATGCAAGAAAATTGTGTTGTTTAGGAGTGTTTTCCCTTTACATGATGCAGTCGCGCGCAAACTTTGTAACTTCTCTTTTCATTTTTGAAATACATTTTTTTGACTTTATATAATTGCAGTATATTTTCTGCTATATAACAAAACGCTTAATGACTACTCCCTCGGGAAACACCAGTTTTGTTTCCCTCGAATCTCGATGTTTCCCTCGACTTCGTCTCAGGAAACATCGAGATTCTCGGGAAACAAAACTGATGTTTCCCTCGGGAGCAGTCATTAAGGTATGAGTATACCTTTGGGGGGTGTCGCGGGAAAAAAACTCGTATCGCCTCACAATTTACACCAAAAACGTCGTTCATATATCATTTTAAAGCTAAAAGGTTGGTCATATCTGATAAATGATTTTGTTTCATTATATTGTACATGAACATATATTTTCTTAGCTCTAAAGAAAAAAGTACGGACTTTCTTTAAAAAGTTCCAGCTTCTTCGAATTAAATTGCACAGCCAACCTGTTTAACGTGATATTTCCGCAAATACGTAAAATATCAATAATCCCGCACACCCTTTTTCAGATCGCCCTCTAAGGAATACATTTTGCGGAAATCTGGAGCTTTTAACATTAACTGGAAGTTGCAGGAGCTCTTAAAAAGCAAAAATTGGCACTTTTCCTTTGAAGCACAAAACGACGAAAACGATCCATCAAAGTAACGTTGCATAAAACTATACAACTTAGTAAGTAAGACCGTTCCATAAGCTTTAGAACGATATATAAATGGCCCTTGTAGTGTAAATAATAAGGCGACAGTGATTTTTTTCGCGAAAAATTCACATCCCTCGCGCAAAGGTATACTCATACATTAAGTGTATACTTTTTTGCTTTTTCCGGCTGCGTCGCGGGTCAGCACGAAAATTACTAAATACGAAAATTTTAAAAATCTCGACAAGGTCTTCTGCCATAATCTACCGCAACTCAAAGTAATGAAATCTATGTTGTTGCCTGCGATTTATATTTTTTGTGCATCTGTGGTATTTATGGACCTCTAACACGTAACTTGCCTCTGCTAGAGATCTTGTACTGTCTAAGACTGCCTAGAATTGCACAGATGATGTATGGAAATAAAGAGTTTTAAACGTAATGAGTCTGCAATCGAACACTAAACATCTAACGAGCTCTCACCTTGCACAATCAAATATCAAGCCAGGAAAGATCAGATTCTTCACGAAAGTCAATGAATTACTAGCTTGAGATCGCGAAAAGGCTATACAGAACTGGGGCCTTTGATCATAGATGGCGGCTTATTTGGTTCACCGAGGGGAATCCCCTCCGCTGGATTCGGGGGAGCCCCGTCTAAATAACATATGTACTGCCTTGCGATTGGATAGCTTCAGGCAAAATAGAATCTTATTGGTTGCATTAATGGAACATGATCTAGAACGAGACATTAAGGTAGTGACGTCATTATTATAGTGATTTCTGAGAAATGTTTATCCTCCCACGCAGCTACTTGTGTTGTGGCTCGTTTCTGTTTTGGTGGGAGAAAGTGAAACGAGCGAGACGCCGGAAGCAGCCCAGGAGGCGATTTCAAAATTAGGGAAAATTCCCGAGCGGAAAAAAAAAACATTCCAATTTTAACCCGTTTTACTATACTGGTTTTAATTTTACTGAACCTTAGCTGACGCCATTGTTTACATTTCGCTAACATTTCGTTCGTTAGCATTCTGCTGATTTATACTGAAAGAACTGCGTAAAATGCATGCCGGAGGTGGGGGACTTCACGGTAAAATAGGGAGGGGGGGAGGGGGAACTTCACGGTAAAAATGATAGGGATGACCGTGGGGAAGCACGAATTTCCAACCTAAAAAAATGGTCAATAAAATTTTCACCCTAAAAACTCCATCCTCGGTGTAAATTACCTTCTTCAGCGTACCGTTTTAGTTCAAAGAACCTCTAAAAATACCGGACCGCCGATTTTCACCCTTAAACTATGCGACGGTCATACCTACCATCCGAATATAGGGAGTACAACCCCATTTTGCACTCGAAAAAATCAAATGCGACAAACAGAAAATGTCGCACGTGTGTAAACATCAAGGGTGTCTGGTCATTTGTTCTGTCAGGGTGGACAAGGAAACAACAAGATGCTATAGAGGGTCGAGAGATCGAGGAGACTGAAATGTAAACAAATATTTTATTTTGCGGAGAACATTTCCGTATAGATATATACACTAGTATCACACTATATGTATTTGATACAGAGAAATCGATTTATAAATAAGTCCACTAAAATGAACAGTATCTCTTAAGCCAATCTCGCTCCCACAGCCTCTTGGTCATTCACTGGACACAGATAAAACCGGAAATCCTAGAATCTAGGACATCCGGCTTTTCCATATATCGCGAGCGGGAATATCAACCAATCAGAACAGGCCTTCGATTAGCTTACAGCGGAAGCTCTGGGAACGAGATTGCATTTCAGCTGAAAACGCTCGTTTATTTTTCAAAACTAAGCTTACTGGAAAGCCAACAATCTTTCTTTTGAATTATTTTGCCTACCAATTGATTAAAATACTAGTAAAAACTATAATCAATTTATCATATATAACCTATAAAGTGCAAATAGCACAGCATACACAGTCTGTTCCTGATTTGATCTCTTTCTCAAATAAAACTATTTACAAACATTAAAACTCAGGTAACAGCTCGGATACCCTGTGGTTTTCAATTAAAACAGCCCAACCGTGAATTCAAAGAAAATATATTCTCTTTGATGATAAAATCATCAACGATCAGCCATATGATATTATTCCATGGGGAGAACCCCTGGGAAAGTATTTATTTATTTTCGTATTCTTCAGAACCTTTACAGGAACCCTTCACTAAGAGCGAACAACATAGCTGTGTGATTGTGATGGCCATATTTTAGACCGAGCTATTTTTAGATTGGTTTTCTATTTTTCTCACGCCGCCGTGACCACGACAACGCGAATGAAAAAAAAAACGAAGGGCGGTAAATGTGATGTTTTGGAAAGTCAGTTGCCTCGGGGGTAGGAAGAAAGACAAACTTTTAAAAATAGATCAATCTATAATGGGCTTCGCTCCTAGTGAAGAGCTCCTGGTATTTCAGAGCGCCTCTAAGAATATAGCTTTTCGTAGTATTTCCTAAAATTCATGGTTTCTCCCTAAGGATCTTCCAGAAAAAACATCTAGTGATTACCCTTTAAGGGTTAAAACAATCAAGGCTTCTCAAACCTTGGCTAGCTACATCCGCGTGGGGGGACCCCTAAGGAACTTTGCAAGGTCTTTAGTTCATCCACTTGTCTGCGCAACTCTTGGACTTTTGTTTTATACTCGTTTATAAACGCCTGCTGCTCAACTTGAGCAACACGAAGCTGCGTATTAATTGTCTTTACATCAAGCGTGGTAAACTCCGCACGCAACCGCTTGATTTCTTGCTGTAGTTCTAGTAACCGCGTGGTGTTGACGCTTTTGAGTTTAGGTATCTCGCTCAAGACTCTGTCCACTGATTGCTTAGCAGTGTTTATATTAGAACTTGCTTGTTGCGCAATACCGAGGGATTCCTCGGCTACAGTTTTCGCATCTGTTGCCATAGATGAGTAGTTCTGTTTACAGGCTTCGATGGCTGGTGATATTGAGTTTGATATGGAGGTAGTATTGGTCTGCTTGCTGTCCATGAAATCTGCGGTATAGGGGCTAGTGTCGGCACTGGTTTTAAGGTCCTTTGCAAGGTTATGCACGACAGTAACGGCCTGGAATGAATCAAAAGGGGCTGTGTCACGGATATGATAATAATAATAATTATTAATTAATTTCCTGGTGTTACGGAGCAACAGAGGCATTTAAACAATGGAACAAAAGCCACGAACAAAGACCTTAAAGATACAACGGAATAGAGTACAAAGACCTCGAGCACCAAACACAAAGCTTTCAGTAACACCAAGGAATATCCAGAATGTTCACGTACCTGATTGTCAGTGGTGGCGAGTCTGCGCGCCTCTTGTGCCAACTCCAGTCCTTGTGTAGCGACAGCTAGAGTCGCCTGTATCGTTTTATTGATACTCTCCGTGTACGCTATTGCTTCTAGACTTGTCTTGTTCGCCTCTATGGACTGTGCCAGCGCCAGTGCCGCAAGCTGCTGCGACTCGTTCGCCTTCTTCGCGAACGTTTCTAGAGTCTGACGCATCTCGAGTGCGTCTTCGTGCGTCTTCGAGGCTGACTCTACTGCTGCGTCTGCCTCAGCTAAGGCGCGTCTGGCCTCTACTAGTAGTTTTTTCCCTTGGGCTTCCTGGCGCTGCACAGTCGCCATAATGGTTTCCGTGTTTCTCACGGCAGCTCGTGTATCAGATACTAAACTTGCATACTGCTTTGTCATTGCATTGATCCTAGCAATAACTGCTGACGCATTAATAAGCGCCGCTGCGGCTCCTTGCTTCACTTCCGTTACGTTAGCTGTGTTATTGGGATCCAGTGCTTGTGCGGATTGAAGAGCCCGCGATGCAGCATCTAGTACAGCGGTAACATTGGCATACAGAGCATGCGCAGTAGAGTTGATTCCAGTTCCCAACATGCGCACGCTCTCCGCTTGAGTTTTCAGTGCAAGCGTCAGCTGTGACGTCACGTTGTGTCTAGAAACTGCCTCTACTGACGTCACACCAGCACTAGTTACGAATCTCTCCGCGGAGCTCGTCATGTTCAGAATTTCTTCTCCAGTCCTGTTCTGCTGCGCGGCCTGTGCGGTTGCCATAGCAGCTTGCGATGTGAACGTTGGTACGAATCCCTTTAAGTACTCGTCCGTGACTCCCACTTGCGTGACAATTCCTTTCACACTTGTATTCAGCACATTATAACTATACTGCACCAACTCGGTAGTCTGTCGTATCAGCTGTACCAACCTCTGCCGGTCTTGCTGCGTTGCCGTGGTAACATTCTCTAATGACGTCACACCTGTCGTCACTTCCGTTTTCAGCGTATCCTCTATGTTGTTAAGACTATTATTGAGCGCGACAAGCTCCTCGTAGAGTTTTTTCTCGACGCCTGTCGAGTTAGCGGCCTTGCTGACTATAGAGGCTATGGTGGCGACTGAGCTCGAAAGACTTTCCGCAAACGTCACGTCGCCAATGTTTCCGTTTTTCACGCGATCTATCAGCTCAGTCAGGCTTGTAATTTCACCTCGTAGTTTTTGGACATGCGCTTGTAACTGGCTATAACACTCGGGACATTCTGTGGACAACAAGCAAGAGCAACTTCACTTATTAGCCAATCAATAACGAGAGAAATTACAAATTGCCTTTGAATGGTTTCCCCGTCAGCCAATCACGAGCCAAGTACTACTATCACTCATTGAAGCACATGACTGGTTTCTTCGTAATCCAAGCCAAGCACAACCAAAATCACGCGCGGCGAGCATGTGATCACTAAATAGAGCGGATTCCATGAGTGTCGCAATAACAAAACCACTAGCCAATCAGAAGTGGAAGCCATTCTACAACAAACCACTCAGGAGAGGAAGCCATTCAACAACAAACCAATCAGGAGTGGAAGCCATTCAACAACCAATCAGGAGGCGCAGTTAGTAAGACTTGCGTCATGATGTGAGCAATGGCGCGTTTTGTTATAATTCGCAATAGTCCAGTTTCGAATTCTCTAATCTACAGGTGTTGCGAATACCAACGAGTCCAAAAAGTTTTGTCTCTTGTCTCCATTCAAGCTTCATCAGTTTCTCGTCGGTATTCACAACTTTTTCTACTTCAAACTGAGGCTCCCACTGTATTTATGCGCCGTCGATGCCTATTCAGAGGTAGAGTGGAGAATTCGAAACTGGACTATTTGATTGGCTGAAGGACGAAAGACTTCTCGACCAGTTCAAAATATGATTGGTTGATAGAAATGAATTGATAGAATCAGGGGCCGACATGAACTTTTTTCGAGAGGTGTCATTGGCGCCTTAATTAAAAATTCTAGACGCCGAATAGTGAAGTTTGGTCGCCATAATAGAAATCTTGTTCCCATGTTTTCGAATTAATGCTGTTGAAGCTAATTATTATAAGTCGCCAAGTTTAACCTTTTTGGTCGTCGCCAAACCCTGAATCTAGTCACCATTGGCGGCCATATGGTCGCAATGTCGGACACTGAGAATGGCACCAACACCATCCTATTGAGTTTTGCCAAGCATCCAACGATGACACAACATTTCATTTGTGCAGTTTTTATGCTCAAGCGATCGTTTTTCAAAGATAACGCGTCTCATAGTTGAGGAGTTTCTCAAATTATTATTATTATTATTATTATTATTATCAAATGCTTACTACCATTTGCGTCCATCCATGAAGTGTGACGATTTTTTCGCGAAGGTATACTTTTCAAACGTGCGCGGTTTTGTCGAGCAGTTGTCGCGTTTCTCGCTTGCAGATTGGCTTCAGTTTTGACTGTTACTTTCCAGCCAATAGACCAAATCGGCTAACGGTGTTTACGTCTTGTTGCCACCCAATTCAGATCATGTGATGATTCCCTTGGTTGTTTACAATTGTCCAATTTCTTACACACGACCGAGCGCATGCCAGTATGTATAAGATGAACAATTGTAACCACCCAAAGGAATCATCACATGATCTGAATTGGGTGGCAACATGATGTAAACACCGTTAGCCGATTGGGTCTATCATAGAGCGAGAAACGTGACTACTTTTCGAAAAAACGTGACGTTTGAAAGTAAACCTTCGCGAAAAAATCGTCACACTTCGTGGATGGACGCCAATGGTAGTAAACAAGACTTACCCACACAACCCCTTGAAGTGTTATAGGCGTTCTCATGGCAACGGTCACAGATCCGTCCCGATATCTTGGGTTTACAAGTGCACATACCAGTCGTTGCGTTACACACGCTGCTGTTGCCATATAAGGTGTTGGGGAGCAAGCAGTCGCAATCTGGGTGAGAATAGGAAGTTAGCAAAGTTAGCAAAACAAATAAACGTAGCAAATCAGGGACCATTTAAGGCCACGATTTGTTGCGTTAAGAGTTGTAGCGGAAATCGCGCGTAACATCCTCCTGCAATGCAATATTTTGTTGCGTTGCGATTTGCGGAAAATGTACAACCGAGCCCTGTTTTTTGCAACGTTGCGTGACAAGTTGCTACGTGTAACATGTTTTGGCAATTTATCACACAATGGGTTCCTTGAATGAGCCAATCAACGCGATTGATTTTGATAGCGCCGCTGTTATTTATTTTAAAGCAGGCGCATTGCAAGGTGCAAAAATTATTGCGAGTATTTTTAAAACATTCCGCGGCAACTTGCAATGTTTTTTAATGTCCCATCGTTGCGTTGCAAGAAAACTTGCCTCGTAAAGGCCCGTTTACAATTACTATTTTTTCTGTACTTTTTGTCGCGTGAGTCTCGGCAATTTTTCTCGCACGTACGCGTCAACTCAAAATCACTAATGTAAACTAGGTACAACTCGGCGCCATCTGCAGCGATTTTTGTCCGTTGATGTCGCGGAGATATCAAACATGTTCGAAACTTTTTGCAAATTGATGCAATTTGAAGAAAAGAGATCACAGAAATCGCACTGGATTTGCATCTCGTTTACACAAGAGAGCTGGAATCGCATTCGCGCGATAAAACTCGCCGTGACAAATGCAAAAAAAAGTGCAAGTGTTAACCGGCCTTTACGTGCCCTTCAGTCTCCCTACCTTGACAGCCACCTGAGCCAGGCTTCAGACCCCAGTACTCTGGCCAACACTGCGTACAGTCAGTAGTGTTGTCCACGCCCGGCTGGCACTGTTCACAGAAGAATCCCTGTGATCCAGTACGACAGTTCCGACACTGGCCCGTCTCGCCGTCACACTCTGCAGACCGACCGGTGCAACTGCAGAGCTCGCAGGTGCCGAACCGGGGGAAGCGGGGACGGTGCGTGTGTAACCTAGGGAGGAGAGGAAAAGAAATGGGAAATGATACAAATGATATTTCTGGACCGCGTAAAAGTGGTGGAGAACCAGGATTTGCGAATCGCTTTTGATCACTACTGCAGTTTATAAGACATGGGGTGTGAAATGCGAGATGTGGGGGACAATACGAGTGTAACCTAGGGAGGAGAGCGAAAGGAATGGAAAATGATACAAATGATATTTCTGGACCGCGTAAAAGTGGTGGAGAACCTGGAGTTGCGAATCGGTTCGACCACTGGTGCAGTTTATAAGCTATGAGGTGTGAATTATGGAGATGTGGGGGACAATACGAGTGTAACCTAGGGAGGAGAGGGAAAGAAATGGGAAATGATACAAATAAAATTTCTGGGCCGCGTAAAAGTGGTGGAGAACCTGGGTTTGTGAATCGGTTAGACCACTACTGCAGTTTAGACGGTACAAATATTCCTCAAAATACGGACTTCTTGTTCTTTCCAAGTATTCTTCTACCTATTACATTAACTAGCTGATGCCCGTGAACAATTCACGGACATTTAGATTACTGTTAATAGTATTCTCTTAGAAATATAAAAAAAATCATAACGGACATAATGAGGGTAGCATGATTTCCCTGAGCTCCCCTCCCATAAACACCCTCAGCTATTCAAACTTTATAAACATTATTTACAAATCTCCCCTCAACATAGTTGCATGACCACTTGAGGAGATTTGAATTTCTTTGTCAGGGATCAAAATTTAGAAAACGTCATTTGACGGTCTGTGCCAACGTGCACTAACAAGCAAAAGTCCAAAACAGAAGAGCAAAAAGAGCAAAACTAAAAACACGTTATTTTTCGTGAAAAAACGTGAAAAACGTCAGGCGTAAAACGAAAATAATTTTTAGGCGTATTTACCCCTGTATCGGGCGCAATTTGTATAGCCCTATTAAATTTCGCGACACAAATTATTTTTTCGCGGGTCTTATCGCGATTTGTTAAAGGTACTTTCCTTACCTTCATTGCATAGCTCACATGACAGTCCGGTATAATTAGTCGCACTGCACGTGCAATTTTCCACATTCCCCACGTTAACACCGCTTTCGTTCCGCACAGCAGTGTGCATGGTAACCTTACTCACTACGAATGACCCACTAGACTGGAACTCGCCACGAAGATTCGCACTTTTCAAATCCGCCATCACTTCTTGTAGCGCACGCGCAGTGGTTGGCGACTCGGCATAGGTCTCCTGAATGCGCACATAATATGACGTAACATCCGGCGAGGGCGCTGGCTTGACCGGAAATCGTATTTTGTCTCTGCTCTCGACTATGAGGGTCCACTTTGCGGAAAGCGCTCCAACGGTGGCTGAATGCTGAATATGAAACTCCACCAATTCCCCGTAGGAATTCAGTTGATCCCCAAGGTAAGTGGTGGCAAAACCAAGGGTTAGATTCTGCCCCTGGGTAAAGGTGAATTCCAACCCGTTGGATTTCTGTTGAGGACCCATGCCTATTCCCTCAGCAGTAGAGCTCCATCCGTTAATACCGCTTGAGAATTCCGTTGTTAAATACGAACGCACAAACCCAGTCGCGGAGGTACAAGTGTTAGAGCGCCCGTAACAATAGCATGGAGTACACCCGTCTGGGTTGTTAGAGTCGCTGTTATAGGTCCCATTACGGCATGTATCGCATTTAAAACCAAGGGCGTTGGCTTTGCAGGTACAGTTCCCGGACTGAAGGTGGCATTGAAGAGTTTTTGAGCCGCCCTCGTGGCAGTTACAAGCTCTAGAAACAAAAAAATAACCAGTGCTTAGTTACACAGATATATGAAAAAAAATATTTTCAATTGAATTTACATAAGCCAATCTAGCCAATCATAACGAGGGACATTACAAGTTGCTGCTGAATGGTTTCCCCGTCAGCCAATCACAAACCAAGTAAAACCACTAGCATTCATCGAACACGTGACTGGTTTCATTGCAAGCCAAGTACGATCCACATCCACACGTTGAGCACGTGATCACTACAAACCCAGCTTAGTTTAGTTCACTATATGATAGATTGATAGAAATGAACGACCAATGAGAATGCAAAGTAAGCAGAAATACAAATAATTTTCGCTCTAACAAGCGATACTCAAGACTGGAAAAAGACTACTTACTGGCATCCATCTGCTGTAAAGTTATAGAAACCAAACCGGCACCTGTCACACTTATGTCCATCCGTACTATTCTTGCAAGTACAATTCCCCGTCACATCATTGCACTGCAAGTTTGCGGATCCACTAGAGTTACATTTACACTCGACACAGCCTTGACCCGTAGTGAACCCGTAATACGAGTCGTTACAACGGCTGCACGTACGGGTGATGACGCCGGGTTTACATGGACACTGTCCGGTTACCGGGTTACAAACGAGTTGGTGTGAGCCCAGTGAGACGCAGTTACAAGCTGTGAAAGAATAGAGAAAAATAGAGTCAGAGAAAGAAACCATTTCTATCGGCTAATATTTAGTGGTAGCTACTGCTATATTTTGTTGTTGTTTTCGGCGCTGCAAGGGTCTCAAGTGACTATAAGAAATTCCGCGCGCTGATTGGCTGAGAATTTTGTTTACTCTTGCTAAAATCACCTACCGGTGACTATAACATTGAAAGCATTGGGAAAGCGCACGCAAGTTTTAGTATCATCATGAAAAATAAAACGAAAACTGTTTTCTCTTTTTTGTTTTTACGTAAAGTCACTTCAGTAATTCTACTAAATCAGATTTAAGCAACTCCCTGATTTAACGATACCCCAACTTTACGATGAATTTTCTGGGTCCCAGCAACAATACCTCGCTTTTAAAATCCCTTATATTAATCCTTTACAATGATACCCCGATTTTACGATGCAATCTTGGTATCGTACAATCGGGATTTTACTGTATTCACCCCAGACGCCGTGAATATCGGCGAATAGTCACCTCGATAGCCTCAGTATCATGGAACCTCCCCCTAAAATTCCGCCTGATACTCAGGCTATCACCTCGATGATTCGCCGATACTTCGCGTCGTCTTGGACGACCAATTGCTAACCTGCGAGCAGAGCTTCCTTTCTGCCAAAAAGCCTCTGCTAGCAGGGTAACTATAGGCTCAAGAATTCAAGTCAAGATCAAGAATACGTACGTTTGCATCCCTCAGAAGAGAAGTCATAAAACCCAGGTTTACAGCGATCACAGGTCCTGCCAGTTACGCCAGGCTTGCACCGACATTGGCCTCCATATGGGTCACAGGTGGAGTTCTGTACGGTACCAATACTGCTGCATTGGCAAGCTAAAACGGAATACAAGCCACATTCATTAGCCTGAATTTTAAGCTGTCTTAATTAGCTCTATAATTTGCATTAATGGAGGCAGATTCATGGTAGCTAACACATCATAGGGAATCAGAATCCATTCTCCAGATCGTGAGGATCACGCAATTCCGGGGCACGCTCTTGGGAGTCGGCTTTTTTTTCTCCTGTAACGAGTGTATACTTTATAAGACTATGCCTTTAGGAGAGGGGCGTAGGGGACCCTCGAATACCGTACCCAAGAAACGCAAATACTGTACTAATATCGCTTCAAACCCAAACAAACTGGCAACAAACAACAAACTGGCAACAAACAACAAACTTCAAACCCAAACAAACTGGCAACCGACGACCGGTTAGCGCAGTGGTAGAGCACCGGGCTTATGTTCGGGAGGTTGGGAGTTCAAACCCTGGCCGGGCCAACACTCAGGGTCTTTTCTAATAATTGAGGAGAAGGTGCTGCCTTTGCTCTAACATCTGCAAATGGTTAGACCTTCGCGTCTTCTCGGATAAGGACGTTAAACCGTAGGCCCCGTCTCTCACATACACTACACTAACCGGAACCAGAGGGACGTTAAAGAACCACGAGGACCGTCGGAAGTTGCCCAACCTTAGTGTCACAGAACTCACAATGTAACACACACTCATGTTTATAAAGCTGGTTCTATAGGATGAGTTGTCCGTTAATGTAAAACACTGAATGTAAAGCATTGAAACTACGGTGTAATGCTATATCTATATTTATTTTATTTATTTAACGTTTATTAATTAAATGCATTATATTTTATAAATTCATGACGAGTGAATTCCACGGTAAATTTCACGCGTTTTTCAATTGAAATTTAACGTGGAATTCACGAGTCGTGATGATTTTTTCTTCAATCCCATGGCAAAGATTTTTTGATAAAATGATTCGAGCTTTCATCTTTCTTTGCGCGCGGGCAATCTGCGTTTTTGTCCAATTCAGCTTTCAAACATTGAATTCCACGTTAAAGTTCACCCGTTTGTAGTTTAGCTATTGGATTCACCTATACAATCACTGCATTTGTCACTGGAAATTCCATAGGGCTGGGGGTCTTACCTCGAACCCCTTCCGTGGGGAGCACGATAATTTCTGGAATCAACCATTTCAGAGGAAATGCAAACTAAACACACTCACCTAAGGCTCCATCGAACACCTCGGCCATGACAGAGAAAGATATATTTGTACAGATAGTATCACTTTGATTGGAAAGGGCCAGTGTCATAGAGTTATCCCAGCATTCTGACATGGTACTGACATTGAAACCATTGAGTCTGTACACTCTGGAGTCCTTGTACTCTGGTAATAATACCAGGGAGTCTATATCTATGGACGCATTAGGAAGAGCACTGGCAGCAAAGGATATATTGAAGTTATATTCCTGTCCAGGACAAATTTCAATGGGTGTGGCAGACCTCCAAGACACACCCTGTCCTGCAACAAGACCAGTCACATTTACAACTGTGGTGTTCACAAACGAGCAATTACCCACTGCATCTGCAGTTATATGGACCTGTAACTGGTCACTACCAGGGGACAAATCTGTGTATCTCAGCAATAGGTACCATTTCCAGGAAACATCCAGTGTAACACGGATATTAATGAACTGACCAAAGGAAAGCCTGCCATAGCCGATACCAGTAAAGTATTTGTCCAGGTCGACAGTGTTAGAGCTTTGCTGGTAGCTTCCAGGCGAGAATTCAGCTTCATATTTAGCATAGTCAAAGCTAGGAGTGAAGTATCCAGGAAGAGCCTCTGTACATCTGACTTGATTGATGTTTTACGACATATGCAGTTTCCTGAAAAATAGTGTTAGTAATAGAATAAGTAAAAGCAACACATAATGTGAACATGCTGCAAGCAAGGGAAGTTGAAAATGAAACACAAAATGCACTAAGCCAATTGCAGCTGTGAAAGCTGACATCACTTAGCGCTCACTTAGAGACTCTTGCAAAGAGGCGTCTGGGTGCCCAAGCCAAACATTCAATATTGATGACATACTCTGGTACCTGGGGTAGTTTACATGCCAGGGTCCCAATCTCGTTCCCAGAGCATACTCCACTGTTTGTTGTTTGGTGTAGGCTCTGGCAGCAGACAATCATAGGTTGATTCTGATTGGCCGATATTGCCACTTACCATTTTGAAATTTGCCTAATCGACAAAGATGGTTACCATATATGGAAAAGCTGGATGTCCTAGATTCTAGAACATCCGGTTTCGTCTGCGTCCAGAGTCTCCGACAGTTACTTAATACTATTAGCTAGTATTAAGTTGTTTGCATGTCTGGTAAACAACCACGCGACATACCAACGAACAACTTAATGCTAGCTAATAAAAGACTGATAGAAAAAAACTCTGCTAGCACGGTACCGACAGTCAACATGACCAAGAGGCTCTGGGAACAAGATTGGCCAGGGTCTTCCCTTCACCTCCCCCCAGGGAAAGAGGAAAAGGAACAAGGTGTGTATCCTACCACTGCTTCAGAATTTTTGTCACCCCTGGGATACATGACTGGCCCATTCCAGGGTCCTTTCCTCTTTCCCCTGGGGGGAGGTGAGGAGGGTGGTGTGCAAGGATGAAGCCCTACGAGGCCCCCCTCCCAATTTTTAGCTTCATGATAAAGTTTCTTACCTATTGTCTTGTTGCAGATCTGTAAAACGGATCCTCCATAATCACAGTCGCAAGCAAGGCAATCGCCATCAGATGTTGTTGGGAAGGAGTAGAAGCCATGTCTGCACTCAGAACAGGTATTCAGATGAATGTTGGGTTTACAGGGACACTGGCCAGTGAGCTGATGACAGTTTAGGGTGCTGTTAACTGTGCCATTTGCGAAACAGTTGCACTCTGTGGGGTAGAAAACAATAAATTGTAATACATATTGCAGGGCTCGATACCAGTGATTGCAATTTTGCACTTTGTTTGGTGAGTTTTAGTCAAACAATTAAAAAAGAAAAGAAAAAAGGGTATTTTCCTCATTGTGAGGGAACATCAAGGCTGAAATACATGACCGCTAGACAAGGAGAGGTTGGAAGACTTTCGGGCTGCATTACGTAGATGGGGCAAATTGCTGCCACACAGCTTACAATCATGAGGGCCGTTTTATCTCTCTCGTGAGCTGGAAATACGAGCGCGCAAACAAACTACAATGTAGGACTAGGACTTTATCTTTATTGTCGATTTACGGACGTTCGCCAAAGAAGGGGCTGCAAGCAGTCTACCGTTTTATGACATAATGTTATAAGGTCCCAGCTTATAATACTTAACAGACGAGTGTTTAATGTATGATATGAATCCCAACCTAACAATATTTGATCCTACAATATTCTTAATTTTATGTTGAAAATTTGTTCCTGTTACAAAGATATAACTGATACTATTGTAGATGGTCGAAGAGTAAGAGAATGTTTCTTGTCAACAGTTTGTGCTACTGAGGTTTTAAATCCATTTTTTATCTACCAGTATTAGTTTCTGACTTACCAGAACAATGCCCAATGGGGTGTACAGTATAACCCCAGTAGGTATCATCACAATGATCACATTGCCGACCCGTTACATTAGCATGGCACTCGCACTGTCCTGTTGTCTTGTGACATGTGCCATTATTAAAGCTTCCCTCTGGGAAACAGTCACATGCTGCAGAAAACAATGATTAAATAGGTCAGATTATAATCTTTTGTTGTAGTTCTTAGATCATGAAATTTCAGGCTGCAAAAAATTTCTTTCAATATGTATATATAATAGGACTCCATGCACTGTCCAATTAAGAAAAATTGGATGATTCAGAGGAACTCCAAAATTGGACGAGGCCACAGGCCGAGTCCAATTTGGAGTTCCGAGGAATCATCCATTTTTTTCTTAATTGGACAAGCATGGAGTCCTGTTATTTATTAATTATATAACATCCATGTTCAAACCCAAACTGTCCAATTTTAGCTCGAACTGTCCAATTAGAGCGCGCGCGATCCAATTAAAAATAATTGGACGATTCAAGAAAAATCGATCTGCCGGCACAATGGGATTTCGAGCTGGCTATATAATTATCATAGGAATTTCCTCTTGGGAGATGGGACTATTTTGGTCAAAAATAGATAGAAGAAAAAACCCAGAATATTGAGACATATTAAGGGCCAACCCTATCTGTCTAATTGCAGTAAAATATCTTACCTGGGCAAATTTTGGGGTCTGTAAGAGAAAGACTAACATTTCGATAGAACTTGTCCTTGCAGAGTTGACAGAAATGACCTGTAGTGTTGTGCTTGCAGTTATCACATACTCCATAGCCATGTGAGGGGTTATATGTACAGCTGTCTGCATGCTCATTACAGTCGCATTCTAGAAATAAAAGCGCACATTAGTTCCATTAGGTGGAGTTTAGTACCAACAAGGTTGGGTTTGGCTCCAAGATTTTAAAAAGGGGGGTTCAGTTTCTTATTCACCCTCCTTCAAAGACTAATACAGGCAATGTATTATGGAGAGCAGTCTGGGTATCACATGGACGTCAACTCTCCTGGTTTTGCCAGGAGTCTCAAGATGTTTCCCTTTGTCTCCAGGGAAAAATGTAACATGAACCTGCCATACAGGCAGTCTCAAGATTCCTGGGGTTGACATTCCATACCACTGAGGACATAATCAAACCTCTGATCAGTGACCAGACCCTTTCTTTCTGTGCTTTGGCTGGTGGTGCCATGAGATAAGTGTAATTCAGCTTCAGAGGTGCAACTCTTGGAGGCTGGCCCCAAATACTATCAAAACAGGACATCTATCACGTGGCATCTAAAAAGTTGTCACATGACCTCAGCTTGATGTTTTTCAGCCAATCAAACAATCAGTGCTTAGTCACATGTCAAATTTTTGGTCATCCACCTGTGGGTTCGAAATTTCAATGGCGAGATTGAAACTCCAAATGTTTTGATAGTATTTACATTTACATAGTAAAACCTGGCTATATTTAAACAACAGAAACTTCATGCATCCCTAGTAAAAGTTCTGCTCAATATTAACAGATGGCAAAGAAATTAAAATATAGGAAATGATAGCTAACTCTTAACTCAGTCTATATAAAGCTAAAATTTGAATTTGTTCTTTCTATACATGAATTCTTTAAAGCAACTTAATCCAGCAACAGGATAAAACTAAGTAAACAGTTTTTTAGGCAAGTAAGCAAAACTCAGCTGTGAAAACAAACAACCCACTTTCAGTGTAAACTTATCTCAAATTTACATATGTTACAAAAACCTGAACCTGAATGAAAACATAAAGAAGTGCAAAATATCACATTTTCTGACAACAAACTATACATCGTTTCATAAATAGTTTTAAAAATTATGCAAAGCTCCAGTAAACGTCTTTCTTGACACATGCAAATAAGCAAACGCTTTGAGTTCTAAAGCAATAAATTTTTCTTTTGAATTTTGAATCACTGGGGCGTTAGAAAAGAAAGAACAGATTTATTCAAAATAATTATTTCTTCGAAGTTTGTCTCTTCTACATTTGTTTAGAAAATTAAATTCAATCAATTGAGCAAATTCCGTATAGATCTAAAACTTATTCCATGTTTACCAGAGTTCATGAGTTGAGTATCATTTTACTGAGGTCATTGAGATGTTTGAAATAAATTGACAATAATAAAAGCTTGTACAATTGCACATAAATCGAAAACTGAATTTGAATAGAAAGAGATATGCTATCGTAGATCGAAGAGGAGGTTGCGGCGATATAAGATGAGTTTGTGTTTTGTTTAGCAAGTGAAATTCAAGCGATAAAGTCGCACCACTTTTCAGCATGAAACGCTCGGCAACAATGACCCTGCGTGAGCGTGGATAACCGATCTTTTGTACTCCAGAAATCATTCATATAAACAGATAAACATGGATTGGACTGAGTAAGCCTCATCCCGCTAAACAGCATAATAATTAAGCTTGCTTTTTCGAGCGATGTTTAATATAGATCATTTTAATTGCTGACTGCAATTTTCACTTTGACATGTTACAATTTGGTCAAAACGTTTCGATCGTTTTACTGCGAAATGGGTTCCCGCTTAGCATTGAAATGGTATTCGAAAGTCAAAATAATTGATTTTCTTTCACAATGAAATACAATATTCAACTTACTTTCACAAGGATTTGGCTGACTTTCCGAGCTCGCTGCTCGCCAAGTTCGGTTGTTATAAAGTGGTAAACATTTCTCGCAGTCGTCTCCGGCGGTGTTATGCAGGCAGTCACAATTTTTTCCCATCAAGTTGGGAAAATCACACCATTGAGCGTGTCCATTACACTTGCATCTTGCTACAATTTCCACATCAGAAATCCCGTAAAAATACTTTTCTAGAGTAGCTTGATTACTGCTTATTTCCAAGCCATTAGTCCCAGGGTATTCCATCCGTAAACGAAGATCGGTTGCGCACAAATAACTTTGCACATTAGCCTGAAAAAACGACTCCTTCGTGTATCGCTTGAGGAAATCAAACTGCAGTATTCCCCCTTCTAGTGGAAAATAATTACTATAGAATTGCGTGCAATAAGCAGAGAAATCGAAAAACCGAAAAGGATTAGGATTTGTGTCGGCCATATTGAACTGACTTAGGCAGTTGCGGGCATAGTATTGCAGCGGGACCCACGATAAACCTTTGTCAGTTGATTTTTCCAGAACTGCTTTCTCGGGACGCGGCGAGTGAAAAACCAGAGAAATAACACCAGTAATATCGTACGTCTTGTTGAAGCTGATAGTAATGTCAACTTTTAAAGGGGTATTTGGATTATTTTGTCTCCAATCCCACCATGTTTGAGATTGCCACCAAGTAGCTTGTCCACTCGGGTCCGCCATGTATTCTACCGGGTGTCTGTTATCTGGGTCGGAGGCATTGCATTGGAAGCAGCTATTTAAAGGACTAAGCCTACAAAAACGCGATGGCGGAGTCCCACAAGTGCTCGTACTCGAAATGTTCTTCTTTTGCATTGTAGGGAAGTTTATTGGTCCTGGAACGCATACTAGATTTTCCGCTGGGCCTTCGCCGTAGCATTTCGCGCTTGTGTCCCGTATCAATAAAACACCAACTAAAATCACAGTCCATGCCAAGACCTCCATCTTCGGTGCCAGGCACTTTAAAATTTCCTTTGATTTTATCCGTGACTTTCCTCTAGCAGGTTATGAGGAGTAATTTACCCAAATTTGACGAGTCCATTTTTCCAGGTTTAAACGTAACGAATTTATAATGCGAAGTATTGGTGATGAAGGCACGCGAAAGAAGGCGCAATTTGATTGGCTGGTATTGTTGTATGCGCGTTGCTAAGCTACCTCCGGCGAAAGAATGCCGACAACGTCCAGCCGAGTGACAGGAAACGGCTGTGACGGAATGTTTTCCCTTCTTCTTCCGTTTCTTTTGAAAAAAGCTAAAGCGGAGCAATACTATAGTATTTTGTCAAAAATATTTATGTGATATATTGAATTATTTTGACTCCAAGGGTTTGGTTTGATTTCTAACTTCCTGATCTCCCTCGGTAAGCCCAACCAGTTGCTCTGTCGCAGACGTCATTTAAATCTGTATTTGCCGAAGAATTAACTCCGTAACCGCTAAAAATAGTGGCGCTGGCGCAGACACACGACGGCAAACATCGCTAAAGGTATTCACGGCTAGACAAACATTGGAGGCCGTAAAAGCTAGACAAAATCAAAATTTGCCAAAATTACATGAGCTTTTGCCAAAATATAAAAAAATATCTTTCGCACTGGTTTCGGACGAAACGATGACTATATTTGGCAAAATGGCAAAACAAACACGAAATACACGAAATACTCTGCGAAGGATTTTCTTTAGAGTATCACGCGCTGCCACACGCGAGACAACTTTTTGGCGGCGACGATGAAAATCAAAAAGTTTCAAGGCCGTCGCTAGAAATTTTTGACTGGGCCATGGGGGGCAAGCCTTGGTCGTTCTTTCTTTTTGCTGGGGGAGGGGGGGGGGGGCAAGCAGGTTTTTCCCCACATGTTGACACTAAAAATTTTACTTCGCTGGGGGGGGCAACTGCCCCCTCTACCCCTATGCTAGCTACGGCACTGTGTTTGATAAAAGCACAGGGGACCCAAGCTCATATTTTGTGACTCGAAAATTTGTAAGAAATTGTTTAAAATAAAAATCACTTATTGATGTGTATAGGAACTCCATAGGGACAATGAAGACAAATACCTCGTACTGCCAGGTGAGTTTCGTGGATTTTTATTAACAATTGCGTACAAATTTTCGAGTCACAAAGTATGAGCTTCGGTCCCCCGTGATAAAACGAGCGGAGGAAAAATCTTGTAGTCAGTTCGTCGCGGGTTATTTTATTTATAGCAGTTAACACGAGCCGATCAGTCAGTAGTTTTGTCTTGCGACAAAAAATCAACCCACTTGCTTTAAAACCCATAACGCTCGTCCATTTCACCTCATCCCCCAGACTCGTACCCGTCGCTTAGTAGAAAAGTCGAGGAACGCAGGGTATTATGGGAAGGATTAGCGCGGCGCGCAATGCATTGTGGGAAGATTTCACAAGGCGCGCAATGGATTGTGGACCGGGGTGAAAGAAGAGAAAGAAGCTACTTTTCCTTCGCCCTTCCCACAATGCATTGCGCGCCGCGCTAATCCTTCCCATAATCCCCTGCGTTCCTCGACTTTTCTACTAGAGAGTAGCAAAGCAGTTATTTGACGACTGATTTGACGACCTAGCGACGGGTACGAGTCTGCCTCATCCCCACGCTCGAGGATCTCGCTGCTCGCTCGCGGGTGCTCTAAAACAACACATCCTCCTTCCCTGAATTACCAATAATGGGTAAGTAGCTTTTGCGCTTCAATTACCCATTATGGGTAACTTCATAGCATGGTTATTTGACTTTTTGCGTAGTATCAGCCCACGTGGTATAACGTCATCGATTACGTCATAACTAGACATCTCGGGGAATCTACCTCATGTTATTCTTCATGCACACGTGTCCCACATGGTTGTAGGTTGCCGTACTACACTTGTATAGAGCGCTCTTGAAATGGTGTAGTGGGCGGGGGTTCTGGGGCTGGTTGGGTTTTTTTTTTTTTTGGTTCGGACAATTTTAGAGTGTTCATACATACACATTGCTTCGTTCTATTAGAGTTCATTTATACACATTGCCTCGTTCTATTCAGTCTTTTATAGATTCTGGGGCTGGTTGGGATTTTTTTGGGGGTTCGGACAATTTTGGAGTGTTCATACATACACATTGCTTCGTTCTATTAGAGTTCATTTATACACATTGCATCGTTCTATTCAGTCGTTTATAGAACGAAGATAATTGATGTTATACAGTTACCCATAATGGATAATTGAAGCGCAAAAGCCACTTACATGTTGTCTAAAAAGGGCCAAGATCCGGAAACATTTCGCTAGAGTCCTAAAGTGTGACGTCACAAATTTGAAAAATTTCGAATGTCAGATTTTTGTCCACGAATAATAAAAGACCAACTGCAAAGAACGTTGCATGCAGAAAATGAGGTGAATCGGTTGAAACGCGACCGAGATATGGCCCGCTGAATACATAATTTTCTTTTACAAATCACTGTATTTTTGGTTCAATTCCAAACAGTTTGGAACTGAGTCCA
Source organism: Scolanthus callimorphus (assembly GCA_033964015.1). Classification (NCBI taxonomy): domain Eukaryota; kingdom Metazoa; phylum Cnidaria; class Anthozoa; order Actiniaria; family Edwardsiidae; genus Scolanthus; species Scolanthus callimorphus. The sequence goes on from CM066911.1 coordinate 38,799,308, forward strand.
AAATACAGTGATTTGTGAAAGAAAATAGTTTGTTTACCATTATCTTTTTAAAATATTTTGAGTCTGACATTTTTACTGATATTCTTTTAATTTATCTATTTTAATAACTTTCACCATTAAAATTTTCAATTTTGTTTAAAGTGCTACTCAAGGCTGAAATTTTAATGACTTATTTGATTGCACATTCAAAATAAGGAAGAATGTCGCTTATTTCGCGTTCATAGCTCTTTTGGTTACAGATATATTCAAGATTTTTACTTACGCAAATTAGCAAAAAATGACGTCACAACAAGACAAGGGCAAAAGAGGCCAACAATGTTTGATGTATAATTCTGTATATGAACGTGAAATAAACGAGATTCTTCCTTATTTTGAATGTGCAATAAAATAAGCCATTAAAATTTCAGCCTTGAGTAGACTGCTAGCAGCCCCTACTTTGGCGCGTTTCCCAGAAAGCGAGCGCGAACCCCCGACGAACGCCAGAGGAGTGCCCATGCGTGCCAAAGTAGGGGCTGCTAGCAGTCTAAGCCTTGAGTAGCACTTTAATGTTCAATTTTCAATAATGTTTTTTAAGCATACTTCTTGATTTTTATAATCATATGTAGCGCCTAGAACAGTAATTGTATAGGCGCTTTATAAGCTGTTTATTATTTATTATTTAGCCTGCTTGCAGGCGGTACTGGGTGTTTTTATCGCGGAAAACCCGGTCCGTTCGATGATCGGGCGCCATCTTGGAATTTTGAGGCGAGCGGTCCCGGGGGCGAGCGTAAAAAAGATGGCGCCCGAACAGCGACCGACCGGGTTTTCCGCGATAAAAAACACCCAGTACCGCCTGCAAGCAGGCTATTTATTATTATTATTGTCCCATTGTTGATTCCGGACACCAAAAATGCACAAAATTTGGATTTAGGATCCCAGCGTTTAATGTTCTGGGATTCCATCGTTCAATACTTTTGAAGGACCAGGAGCGGGCCTGAAGGTTTTACTGGATTACCACACAATCCACAATAGAGTCCAAAACTGGGACGTCACGAATTTGAAAATTTTCGAATGTCAGAATTTTTGTCCAAGAATAATGAAAGACCAACTCCAAAAAAAAAAATGAGGTGAATCGGTTGAAACGCGACCGAGATTTACAGGCCCACTGAATACATAATTTTCTTTAACAAATCACTGCATGTTGGACTCAGTTCCAAACTGTTTAGTCTAGCTGTTTGGAACTAAACCAAAAATACAGTGATTTGTTTATGAAAAGTATGCATTCAGCGGGCCATATCTCGGTCGCCTATTTTCCTTTGAATTCGCTTTAAATTTTTAATGCCTCATGTAAATGAGCGGCGGCCATTATAAAAGAGGCGTATGGAAACTAGTGTCTGCGATCACGATCGCAATGGATCGCAGAGGCTCCAGAACAAACCATTTTAGTCAAATCACACTAGTGGTCTATTATCAATGCTGCGTTCTGATTGGTTGAGCTACTAGTAGGCTATAAGTTATAGCCTACTAGTAGCGAAAAGTGTCGGATATGGCAAATGACCAGAACAAAAACATTTTTTTTCGCAATACAAATTGACCTACTAGTGTGATCTGACTAAAACAATCATTCCTCTCGCCCTCATGGCCTCTGAGTCAATAGCCCATTCGGCCTTCGGCCTCATAGGCTATTGACTCAGAGCCCATTCGGGCTCGAGGAATAATTGTTAATTAGTCCAGCTAACCGGGTAAGCCCGGGTCCAACTGAACTCCGCCCTCTTCCGTCAAGAGCATGGCGGCTTGATTGAATCGCCCAAAAAATGAAATCATCGGGGATTCAGTAACATTTAGCCCGCAAAAAATATCTAAATTTATTGGAATTTATTGGTATTTAACGGAAATACGTTTACCAGTTTAACTTTATTCCGCTAGAAAAATTACTATTTAAGACCTTATTGTAAAATAAATCCATTGACAATAATAAAAATTATCTGAATTTTAACGTCACATTGCTCAAATCCGCAATATGTACACAAACGTTTAAATTTATATACCAGCAATACGAAACGCTCACTATCTCCCTTGGAGTTTCGATAAAAACACTCAATACCGCCTGCAAGCAGGCTATTGCATTAATGATCGTTCTAGCAAGTTTTTATGCTCAATTGCAATATTTTTAAGAATCTGTTTGGAAAGCGTGCATTCTAGAACCCAGAGCTCGCCGGCTCGTCTCCTCGCGGGGGAGGCTCTGGTGACAGCCATTGACGCATGCGCGAGGTTTAATACAGAGCCGTTGAGGGAAAGAACGTTCTGCGCATGCCTCAAAGTTCAAATCAACCAATCAGCGAAGGCCCTCAATCGGTGGCCACCAGAGCCTCCCCCGCGAGCTTGGCGATGCAACAAACGTCGTTCTGATTGGCTAATTTGAGAACAAACGTCGTTCTGATGGGCTAATTTGAAAACAAAAGTCGTTCCGATTGGCTAATTTGAAAACAAGAAATCAGCTGGCGTACTTGCTAGACATAATCACGGATGATCTCCACACGTACTTACAGCTCTGCCAAAAGACTGTACCTGCCTTCTCATGCGAGCGACCCAAGCTTTAAGCTTGTCTATCCTCTTCCTTTTTACCAATATTACCTCTCTGTCCTCCTGTATTGCTCTCTTGAGCTCTGAAATTCTTCCGGTAACATTCTGCTTCGAGTATAAGTCTCGAACTCTTGCTATCTCGGTCATTACCCCGGGCACCCTGTGTTCTGTTATCTGGGGGAGACTATTGCTTTCGTTCTGTAATACTTGCGCCCGCTTTAGTAGCTTGTCAGCAGTCTCTTGCGCTTTGTATGCGCGTGTGAAGGTGTTGTTTGCTTTCTTGCTCGCGTTGCTTGCAGCGCTGCTCAGGTTTTGGCAGACATCTTGCAATGGTTTGATTTCACGTCGGAGAAATTCGCGCACAGTTTGATTGGCAATGATTTCTTCCGCTGACAGGGTGGAAGCGAGCAGATCGTGGGCGCGTGAGAGAGTGTTGTTGATCACCTAGGTAAAACGATAAAGAGCAAACGCAGCGTTTCACAAACACATTATATCTAATGAAGCTTAAACAAAGAAGATCATAAGCGTGAAGGTGGTTTGAAGGATTTACACTCGTACGCAAGCGCAGACGCAAGCACAGACGCAAGCGTAAGAACATTGAGACGTTCTGCTTCCGCTTGTGTTTGCGTGTAAATCAAGCGAATGCAAGCACCGAAAACATAATAAGTTTGACTACAGAACAGAACAGAACAGAAACCTTTATTTAGTTATAAGGCTCAGGGTAGCCCTTTCAGATTGAATAAAAACAACCTGTTATCAACAGGAGCCCTTATCTCTTGACTAATGGTCGTGGGTATTGGGTACGAAGTCGTGGGTGTGGGTACGAAGTCAAACGTATTGCAGGTACTTAATTTCCTTAAAATGGTTTGAATCTTTGAATGTCAAACTACTGGATGGCCCGGTTGACGTATTCGCACAGTAAATAATTATCTCTTGCCTGTAGCAAAAGTGGTGTGTTAGAGGTATAAAAAATGTCAATGGGCATGTGCGCTTAGTCATTAAAGCTACTGCTAGTGTTGGCACATAAAGATTTGTTGTTTGTGCCATATTGGAGTTTGTGCCATTTTGGAGTTGAGCATAAGTCCTTTGATATGTCTGGCCCATGGTGATTTTTTCTTCTGTCATATTTTTTTGCAAACCGTTTTTGTTAAAAAATCTATGGATTATTTGAAGGGCAAAAAAGATAGAAAAGAAATATAGAAAAAAAAATGAAAATCAAGACCCACACCCCCGACTTCGTACCCACGACCATTAGTCAAACTCCAAAATCTAATTAATGTTGATTTTAGATTTGCGCTTGCGTCGCTGTAATTTACACTTGCCTTGACCTTGCGTCCTGCGCATGCGTTCGTGTATAAACCAGCCCTAAGCATCAGTGAAGTGAAAGCGTACCTGTTTTTCCTGCTGAGCGTGGACAAGAACTCCTCGGCCTTGCTCCACAGCACTTCTAGCGAGCACCACAGCCGCATGCGTAGACGTATTAACCTCAGACACATTAGAAATGCACTGCTGACTCAGGTTTTCAATAACACGTGCTTGAGCGAGTGATTGATTGGCTCGTGCCTGCGCCTGTGTAGCAGCACCGCTGAAATTCTTCAGTAGGTTCCACATTTCTCTCGCCTCGTTGTAAACTCTCGCTCCTCTCGCTATAGCATCATCAGACTCAGACAAACTGGTTTCTAAACCGGTTTTGATCGAAGTGGCATTAAGCTCCAGGTTGCGCACTGTCGTGTCTAGTACCCTCGCACGCTGAATGGCGGAGTGGACTTGCGCGATGATCGAGAGACTGGAATTAATCAGGCCGTGGACCTGTGCGGTGTAGGCCATGCCGTTATGCAAGAGTACCCCCGCTTGGCTGCTGACCTCCAAGAGAAGCTGTTCAATGAAAGGAGAGCTTTTTAGTAAGAAACCATATTTTGAAAAGTTATTTGCACATAAAAAATCCTGGACTAGATTTTGAATCCCTGTGTCCTCAGCTGTTCAATGGCGCACAGCACAGGGGAACGCTTAGTCATCAAGCGCCATATTTCTCATTTTAACATCATCTACAACATCACCCTTACTGCAACATTCTTAACTCTGCGAACTCTACGCCAACTAACAAACCGCGGTTTGGCTTCCGTCAGTCAAACAAGTGAAAAGCTCTGGGTGATCATAATTCGGGTTAAAACATCATCCTATCTACCCAGGGGCGTAGCCAGGATTTTGGATAAGAGGGGGCCCAAGGGACCCTCCGTAGGATATTTTCTCATATATCTTTATACTGCCTCATACAGTCATTGTATTTTGGGCTTCGAAAAGGAGGGGAGTGGCTAGGTCCTCGCCCTGGCTACAACCCTGTTACTATCTGTATCGACCCTCTATTAGATAGCATCGAACATTAAAGGGGTACTCGCACGCTTGATTTTTGTACCACCTGTCAAAAAATAAGTCTAATTCTAAAAACCAAAAATACATTTAAGTTTATCGGGAATAATCAAAATAACAGTTCAGGTTTGTTAAAATGACCTTTTAACTGTTAAATCAATACAAATCTATAGTGTTTTTATCTATTATCAAGTGGATGGAACTAGATTGCGATTTGAATTATTTGCTTGTCAGGCAAGCGTGCGAGTGCCCCTGCAGTATACCTGTCACAAACGCTTTATAATACCTGTGTATTGTTTGTGTTCGGTTTGTTCGCTAACGTAGCCAATGCTTGTGCCTCCGTCAGCACATCTAGAGCCATCTTCAGTCTCTCCTCTCCTATATTCAGCAGTTCCTTGGCGCGAGTCGCGTTCGCAAGGATTCCTGGAAGTAGCGTATTAAGCTCTGTCGCGGAAGAGTTTACTGCGCGTGCACTAATAGCAGCAGCCGCTGCTGTGTTGAGCGCAGACTCAACTCTTGCGTGTATGGAACGATTCGAGTTCATTGTAGAATTCATTAGCTGCTCGGCGATTTCTGTAAGGTTGGCAAGCTCCGCGGCTTGTCCATTTAACGAGATGGAGTGCCTCTCTAGTTGTTGTATTTTGGAATTGATTGAGCTTTCTAGGGTGCTATAACCTTGGCGTACTAAGGCTCGAGTGATGTGAATAGACTCATTTATCTGGCGCTGTTCTGCCTCAATCTCGTGACTCCTTTTTAAAGTCCCGTTCACACGAGGCTCGAGAACGTAATGCGTCAGGTTATACACTCCCAAAATATCCTGCTGCAGGGTAGCAAATTTCTCCTCCAGTTCCCGCACTGTCACAGCTGCACTCAAGGACCTGGTGGCTAGTGCCGAGACCTCTTGTGAAGACTCATTTAGCCTGAGCGCAAACGGTTTCACGTGTTGAATGACGGGTAGCCTGTGGAGGGAGTCGGAGAGAGCCTGTAGTTGAGTGACTTGTGCGCGGAGTCGGTGAACGTCTGTTTGGATGTAGGTGTAGCACTGAGGACACTCTGGAATAAAATGAACATTATATTTAATTCCCTTCCAAAAAAAACAAACTTAAATAGTTTTCAGGGGCTTTCGCCCTTCCCTTGATGCACGGCGCGCTTTCTGCCTTCCTTTGGTGCAGCGCGCACTGTCGCCCTTCCCTCGATGCACCGCGCGCTTTGACACTTCCCTTGGTGCACTACGCGCTGTCGCCCTTCCCTTGATGCACGGCGCGCTTTTGTACTTCCCCTGATGCATCGCGCGCTTTCTCCTTTCCCTTGGTGCACCACGCGCTTTCGCCCTTCCCTTGATGCACCTCGCGCTTTGGCACTTCACTTGGTGCACGATGCGCTTTCTCTTTTGACTTCATGCAGCGCGCACATTGAGGAGCACAAAATATCTACTGTGTGACTATACCTTGCTATTGCGTTACACGACCACTCACCCTTACAGCTGAACAAACTGTCGGACGTATTATAGGCGTTCTCTTTACATCTGTCACACAATCTTCCTCCGATGTTCAATACCGCGTTACACTGGCACTGGCCGGTTAGCTGATCACACGTGGTAGAGTTACCATCAGACGTGCCTCGTACATTGCAATCACAGGCTGAAAGCAAAATCATATATATAAAGCACACTCAGATATTCTTTACAGGGGATGGAGTGCTGTTTTTATGGCAAAAATCAAGGGAGAAAAGGCGGGTTAGCTATCGACGTCGTTCTATTAGTTTGTAGAACATGGTTCGTTGCTGACTCTAGACAAATGAAGAGAAAGAACAAAACAGACCAAGATTGATGCCGACGTTTCGGACTCTTTAGTTGGCAAAAGTGTGGGAAAACAACAGAAATGCTGAGCATTTTTAACGTAGCATGTTAACAGTACTTTATTTCTTCGATATTGTGTCCTCATTAAAGTACATTTTCCGTTTTTGAGTTGGAGAAGTTGTTCGCGTGACTCGGTGTTTATGTTGTTATGTCGCTAGTGTGCACCAGACATTAGAAAATAGTTACGTCGGCACAAATCTTGGTCTGTTTTGTTCTTTCTCTCTGGTTGTCTTCGATTTTTGGGGAGCATCTTGGATCCAGATCTACTGCTGTTATGCCTGGTGCACACTAGCGACATAACGACATAAGCGCGCGCTCTCTTATGTCAAGTGTGAACATCCGACATAACAACATAACATCGACATAGACATATCAACATAAGAGAATAAACATGTTTTTGTCCCTTATGTCGTATTATGCGCTTATGTCGCAAGTGTGCACCAGGCATTAGTGTTTTTAAAACTATTTCAAGCCAAATGACGACTCTAGACGACAACGCGTAGCCATAAAGGGGGGGGGGGGGGGGTGGATTCGAGGATCCACAATATTTATTGTAGAGCCCTCGAGACACTCCAAACGTTCTCGTGTCTCCCAATATCACACGTGCCCTATTATCAGTGAAATAGAGCATAGACTTGCACCAATCAGAGCGCGCGTTATGTCGTAGCTATATTATATAAAGACTTGATTTTATGATAAAATCTCATAAAATCGCGCGCCTTATGGCCCATAAATCCACCAATCACAGCGTGCATACTATAATTGCTATACCGTAAAAGAAACCTTACGTGTACATCCGTCCCTTGATAGTCCCCAGTAGTCTGGTTTACATCTGGTACAGTCCGGTTCCTGTACATTATTGGTACACAGCTCGCAATAGTCCCCATAAGTGCCGACTTGGCAGTTGATACAAAGACCGGTGTCCGGATGACATTCTCTGCTGCGGTTACTACAGGAGCACAGAACACACCGGCCGAACGCAGAGCTTCTTACCATCTCACGGGTGTAACCTGGTATGGGGAACCGACAAAAGAATTGTCCACAAGGCACGTAGTCATGAAAGGAATTGGGCATGCCGGGAGAGGAAGGGGGGTATTGGAGGGGATGGAAAGGGAGAAGGAGCAGGGACTTTGGGTCTGCGTCTACAAGGTAACAGTTCATACAGAAATTTCACGATCAAAACTTTCAGGACTCTGTAAAAGAATTTCTGACGAGTAAATAATGCTCAATTGCTGTTAGAGGGTCCTCAAATGATTGCCTACCGTCATCTTGGAAAATAACCAGAAGTCAACCCTTGGACCGACCCTAGAGCCTATGGTATCAAGCGTATGTGTTTTAAATATATTATAATTTGAAAGGAAAATAACACAATCTTCAAGTGTAGGAGGAGGGAAAGCATCAATCTATAGGAAATTCAAGGTCTTATTTTAAACTTTTCAAGGCAATTTAATCAAAACGTAAGCACAAAACGTAAGCACTTTTCGAGGACAAAAGCGCAATTGCGAAATTCAAGCACTTCTTAAGGACAGCATTCGTTTTCAAACATGTTTCAAGGCCTGTGCGAACCATGAAGGTTACTCATTCTATTCGTTCTTCTCCTCTTACCTTGTGCACAGTGTTCACACGACAGCCCAGTATAATTCCCATGACACACCGCCTTCTCCACAAACGACACCATCTCGCTGTTAGCAGCAGAGGAATTAGCACGAGCGCTCTCCAGTGTGATCTCCTTGAACTCCACCGCACCATCTGGGTAAGGGTGGTACAAGGCATCTACCCAGATGGCTGTCAGGTTGGTCAAGAGGGACTGGAACTCAAAGGCAGTGAAGGACTCATTAGTATGCAGCTCGTCTAGTACCACGTGACCTGTCGAGATGTCGGCTTGCAGTGTTGCCATGGTAACGTCACTTTTCAGGATCACTGTTATTTTACCTAGGTTGCTTGGTGTTGATCTTCTAACTCTTATAGATCCCGAATCAGAAACCTCCATCTGGAAAAATGGGATGTGTAAAAATATGAGGCCTACAGTGATGGACGTTGGTGATTGTTCATTCTCGAACGCAGAGCTCCCCGGCTCGTCACCTCGCGGGGAAGGCTCTGGTGACAGCCATTGACGCATGTGCGAGATTTGATACAGAGCCGTTGAGAGAAACAACTTTCCCCGCATGCCAACGTTTTTCACATCGCGACTAAAAAGTGTCAATAAGTCGCAAATGCCGCCTACAATCAGCGACGAAAATAGTTGAGAATTTCCCTTCGAAAATGCTTTTCTCCATTTCAGCTGCGTAAGCGATGTCTTCTTCGCATTAATTCCCCTCCCCCTATTCAATGTTGAAGCCCGACCACTAGTGCGTTTGGCAAAACAACATAGAGTTGGTGAGGGATGATAACGAGAAGGCTAGCAGTTTATTTTATGGAAACACAACATTTTTTAGTATGGCAATCTGTAACGATTGTAGTTTTGTGGATAGTCCTTGAGGTTCGGGCCTTCAGCTATGCGACTAGAACTTCTCTTCCTGCGACCAAATTTTCACGGACATTCGCCAAAGAAGGGACTGCAAGCAGTCTATTCGAGCCGAGAACATAATACTTACACTGATGAACAGTTTCTGTTTATAAGAGTACAACTTGTTTCCTAGGAACTCTTGTGGGGCGGCAATATAGAGCTCCGAATGAGAAGATTCACGTGGTCTGACTTGGGTAGAGTATCCAGTCACGGTAGTCACGTTTAGGACGGGGTTTCCAGAGCCATCGACGACCACCCAACCACTGAGGCCTAGTTAGAAATTAGCAAGAAAATGAAAAGGCTGACGGTTTTACATTTTTACCCCCAATGATGACGTCAGTCACAATGAGGATATTGGCAGGGCCCGCGCTGGTACACCGCTCACTCACATTCCGTTAAGGAGGCTCGAAATAGTTTTCATCGCGCGCTCGCTCGCTAGCGAAATTGAGCGCACGCGCTTGCAATATCCATTGTATCTAACGGTTGGCGCATGCGCAATAGGCACTTGTGCAGATCGTGTTATTTTGTGACATGATGATGATGATGACATGCTCACTGCGCGCGCAATTGTAGAAAAAACTTGACGGTGAATTTTTTTGAAATTTGAATATATTTTAATTGTTATTAGTTTGAGCTGTTGACAATTTTAAAGCGACTTTTATCTAAAATTAAAAAAATATATTCAGCAAAAACATGTTTTGCTGACGTGTGCATGTTCCTACTGATAACGTTTTTTATTTTCAATGTAATGAAACTACTCTTTATCGCGCTCATTATTTGTGACTTTGAGAAAAATTTACCGCGGATTTTTCGACATAGTGAAAAAGTAGGGTATATTTAGAGGTGTAGTGCGTTGCTATGGATACTTTTCTCGTCACAAGCTGTGGTGCATTTGCACCACATACTCATCAGTATTATTATATCGGAGGGTCAGATTGACTGGTAGAAGCACAAGGAAATAAACTGCCAATAACTTACTATTGCATCATCACTGAAAAACTATTTGAAGCCTCCTTAACTCAACCACAGGCAACAGGATAACTTTGACCAGAAACAGAATATATCATAATATTATCTCCCTGACAGGAGCCCGGTCCATTGGTATATTAACCTCCCCTCCCTCTCCGTTTCTAATTATTTTACCCTCCCCTCCCACACCATAGATATATTATCCTCCCCACCGCTGCCGCATCCTAGAGCTGCGGAATCAAGCGAAATGCATGAACGTGACAACAAGAAATCGTGGTTTTGTTTCGAATACCCCTACAAGATACCAAGGACCACGATTTTAGCTCCTAAAAGATACGGCGAGTTGTCCACGCGAGTATGAGAGATGGGGAAGAGGTGCAATGACGGCGACAGCAACACGAGCGTACCAAGACTTACAACGGCTCTCAAGCCTTCCCCGGCATTTCGTCTATTTCCCTCCACCCAATCTTGCAATAAATACAAGCCTTTAGCGCTTCGCGCAAAAACATAGGAAGATTCAGTTCAGGGAACCAATCTGTGTTGTCCACTTAGTCAAACCATGCCGCGGTCGGCCGATATAGCTAAAGTGTAAAGCGACTCGTTAATAAAATAAAACTTCGTTACTCACCTGTCGCAAAATCAGTGGTGATGTTGATGGCGATAAACCCCGGGGCCGAGGTACAGTTGCTGGCGTGCCCGTATCCAAAGCATGGCTGGCATCCACGCGGGCAAGTCGCGTCTAGGTTGAAAGTCCCAGGTTTACAAGTATCGCAGTTATGACCCTCCACGTTGGCTTTGCACTCGCATTTGCCGTTCGAGTTCCCACACACGGGATTGGAGGAGCCACTTGGTGAACAACTGCACTCTGTAAATGAACATATAACAAGTCAGTGAAAGTACTAAATTTGTATTTCGGCATTATTATGTCTAGTACTATTGATGTTGTCTGTGCGAGAAACTTTTGTGATAGGCTGAATTTTCCCGCCAATTTTAACGCGCGTGTGATGACTCAGGAAGTTCCCAACAAATATTTTGCTGAAGCTACGAATTTGATAATTTAGCAATATGAGCTATTTGACTTATCTAAAATTACTAGTACTTGTACTCCCAACATTACTGAACCCATAGTACCAAGGTCTAACACATTGTCTACCATACGCATTTCAACAAAAACGCCCTGATCTACTACATTACTCACTTGTACACACAACGTTACTGAACCCATATTATCCATGGAAGGTCTACAGATATCACAAGTCCTCCCATCCATGCCAGGTTTACATACACATTGTCCACGATACACATTTCAACAACAAAAATCTCCTTACTCACTTGAACACACAACATTACTGAACCCATAGTATCCAGGTCTGCAAATATCACAAGTCCTCTCTCCCATGCCAGGTTTACATGCATGTTAGCCACCATACACATTTCAACAAATGACCTAAAATACTCACTTGTACACCCAACATTACTGAACCCATAGTATCCAGGTCTGCAAATATCACAAGTCCTCCCTCCCATGACAGGTTTACATGCATGTTAGCCACCATACACATTTCAACAAATGACCTAAAATACTCACTTGCACACCCAACATTACTGAACCCATAGTATCCAGGTCTGCATATATCACAAGTCCTCCCTCCCACGCCAGGTTTACATGCACATTGTCCACCATACGCATGACACTGATCTGGACTGGTACTGCCTTCACGGTTGCACTCGCAAGCTGAAAAATATTTCAAGGATATAATGTTCGTGGACAGACACTTAATCAACAATTCTGAAAGAGTTTAACACCCGACTGAAAGTCAGCTATCTATACAAAGTTATTTTTAAAAGCTTGAACAATCTATGTCTGATGGAAGCAATGTCTTTGCATTCTCATTGGCCGACGAAAAGACTCAAGACATTGACTAATGGAAATGTGCAAGAAACGGACAAAACAGCCATCCAGTAGTTCAGTTGTACTTACGTAGGGTTCCATTATAGATTTCTGTGCTGGCCGAGAACACCAACTGCTGACAGCGGCTATCCTCCGTGTTAATCCTGGACATAGCTACACGACTATTGACACACTCTTGGAGTACACTTGGAATCTCAGGTCCAGAGAGCTTAAACACACGGGTATCATTCACTACAGGCACTAACACCAAGGAGTCTAAATAGAGACCACAATGGTCACTACCAATGTAAGTTACAGTGAAGTTATAGTTTTGTTCAGCCTTAAGGGACTCTGGTATCACCAGTACCAGTGCTTGTCCTGCTCCAAGAGCAACAGTTTCAAACGGTGTCTGCCAGCTTGTAGATAGACCATGGGCTGTTATAGATATCTTGACGCCAGTCCCATCATTGCATTCTTTAGAGGTAGTGTACCTCAACACTAGATAATAATCATAGGACTTTTTTACTTTGACATCAGGGAATGTAAATTCTCTTCCAGAAATTAGGACTACATAGCCACGCCCAGTGAATTCCGAGCCATAACCAGTTGCTGGAGTAAGTGTAGTGAGATTATTAGGGATGAACTCAGCTTGAAACAGTAGGTAGTCAAGGCTGGGGTAGAAGGTTCCTTCTAGAGCTCCATTACAGTCATGCTGGACCACGCCTCCTCTACATGTGCATGCTCCTGTAATTAAACAAAGAAAGAGTTTAGCACAGCCTCATCCATCCGGTAAACCTCAAATCATCATTCAATGCAATACTACCATTTTTGTTCAACCCTGAAGCGTGACAATTATTTCATGTAGGTTTACGTTTCAAACGTGCACGTTTTGTCGAGAAGTTGTTGCGTTTCTCACTCGCTGATTGGCTGCTGTTTTGACCGTTATTTTTCAGCCAATCAGCGAGCCAGAAATGCGACAACTTCTCAACAAAAACGTGCGCGTTTGAAACGTAAACCTACGCGAAAAAATCGTCAAGCTTCAGGGTTGAACGAAAATGGTAGTAACTGACTTCAATTTTTTCCTGCACCAGAGCAGCAGCATGAAATAAGAAGGCTGTCTCTTATACATCAGTCTCCCTATCCTATTCTCTACTTTCCTTGTTGCAATGCATCATTGCTGCTTTAATTACTCATATGCTGAAATTTGGGATTTTGTAGTATGATCATGACTTGCAGCAAAAAATATGTCATTCAAATTCACCACGTTGTACTGAATTGCTACAATCCCCTCATGTTTCCTTGAACAATAATTCACTAGTTTGCAAGCCTACTGTAGCAACATACTGAATCAAAGAAAGCACACATTTCCATCAGGTGATTTAGAGAATGTAGTGCAAAATTGTCTATTGAATTCAGTAAACATACAGAAATATAGATAGTTATTTCAACTTTTTTTCAATATCTTGTCTAGTATCGAATGTAAACAATAACAACAGAGTGGCTGACTGGGCCTCTTTAACATCATTAATGTTTTTTTTTTTAATCTAACCTGTTGTTTTATTACAAACTGGAAGTCCTCCACCCAAATCGCAAGTGCATCTCTGACACTCCTGGCTAAAATTGCTGGGGAAACTATGATATCCATCCTTACACTCATCACATAGTCTCCCCTGTATAGAGGGTTTACAGTTGCACTGTCCTGTTAGCTGATTACAATCTCCGCTGCCATTGCTGGTGCCAGCTACAGTGCAGTTACAGGCTATAAAATGTAAACAGAAATAAAGTTTAGATGAAGTATAATAGCCTGCTACTGGGTGTTTTATCAAAGATAATCTGCTGATCTGTTTGCTGATGTGGGCACCATCTTGGATTTTGAGAGGCACATGCACTGTCCCTAGTCCAGTCCCTGAACTCTCCTTCGCGGCTCTGTTGTTTCCTGTGGTCGCCGAAAGGAGAGTCCAGAAACCTTTGGAATGGATGCGCATGCGCTAGATCTGACCAAGAACTTGTTTTTTTTCGTTAGTGCGCATGATCCAAATACTGCTGTCGGAGATTGATTGTTGGCTACAGTACATGAATTTTGCCCATCAAGATAGGACGCCCTTGTGACCGTAACTGCGAAAATTCAACAATCAATCTCGAACAGCGGTATTTGGATCATGCGCACTAACGAAAAAACCCAAGTTCTTGGTCAGATTTAGCGCATGCACATCCAAAGGTTTCTGGACTCTCCTTTCGGCGACCACAGGAAACAACGGAGCCGCGAAGGAGAGTTCAGGGACTGGACTAGCACTGTCCCAGGTGTGAGCACAAAAATGGAGAGGGGAAGCCCTGGGGCCATCTTTGGTATTTTAGAAACACCCTGTCCTGGGTAGCACCAGAATCAAGAGATGAGGATGGGAAAGGGGACCCTTTCCACTAGATGGGCTGGGGCTCATAAATATTATGATTGTGGTGACAACAATGGTCTCGCTGATAGCGAAAACAATGGGGACAAGGAACAACAACATGGATGATGATGTTGATGATAGTGGTGACAGTGATGATAATTATGATGATGATGATGTTGGTGGAGCTTGCTATCATTATTTTTTCAGTGGTCCGGAATCCATCAAATCACACACTCTGATTGGCTTGCGGGCAGTCAAGGAATACTACAATCCGGACCCCAGGTTCAGATGAGTCAAGCATGCTGAATTCTAAGGTTATGCATGGTAATTTCAGTGAAGTTTTATGCTGTTTCACTGAAAGCAAATAATAACTATATTATTTACTTGCTTGGGGTCAGTCCAAATCATGAAATACTGTGACCTTGGCCTTTAAAATACTGACCTTCGCCCCCGGTCTTGGATATGTACCTCAAATCATGAAATACTGTGACCTCAGCCTTTAAAATACTGAACACTGCCCCTGGTCTTGGACAGTATTTTCAAGACCTCTGGCATGACACTATCCAGGCCTCCCAGCCGGTAAATAACATAATATTATATTTCTCATCCCTTACCCAAGCATTCACCCTTGGGTGCAAGAGTGAACCCCCAATGACCTGGTTGACATTGGTCACATCTTCGACCAAAAACCTTGGGTTTACATTGACACTGTCCAATCACCTCCGTCTCTGTAGCCCTTGACAAGCATGTCCCGTTGTTGGTAATGCCGTCAGGAAAACAATCACATGCTAAAGCAAAAGAAATAGAAAGGTCAGTTCAGTAGATCATTTGTGCAAAAAAAAAATACAATGTGTGATCTCAGAAATTATCCACACCCCATGTATGGAAGATGTTACATAGGATATGACGCCCTTAGCCTGCATAGCAAGCGTTTCTGTGGGTTTCAGGGGACAGAGAAGCCTGAGAAGCCTGAAGTTAGAGATTTTCTATGATTTGGTCGTGCATGCCATCTGGGACTTCAAGTGCAAAAAACAGTGATTGTATGGGAAATAAAAGGGAAATCGAGCCCCCCTACCCAGTAGAATTTCCAATCCCTTCTGTGGGAAGGGCATTGATTTTTCTGATTAACACAATAGGATTACCTAAGAAATAGGAATAGTATTAAAATAGGATTACCTTAGAAAAGTACTGAAATCAGATGACTGCCATGAGTAACTTACAATACTTTGGAATGATATTGCTCCTAAAGGTTTTATACAGATTGAATTAACAGCCAGTGTATTCACTTTGATATTTGTTTTTACTACAGTCATATGAAATCTGCTAATTGACAAGTAACCGTATTACCTATACAAGCATTGGCATGGTGCAATGGCTTGGTTAGATCTCGGTAGAATTTCACAACACAGTTTTGACATTGGTCACCCTGTGTGTTGTGCTTGCAACCTTGACACACTCCATACCCAAGGGTCTGATTATAAAGGCAACTGCTACCATGGTTGTTGCAATTACACTCTGAAAAAAGAGAAGATATAACAGATTATTTCAAATTACAATTATTACAGCTAAAATCATTGCATCGCGACCCATGTTTTTCAAAACATCTATTTTTTTATGGCTTTGCTGTTCTGCCAGTCAAATCTTATGAGCCAATCAGATTCTCTGCTTTGCCTAGTGCAGTCACTGGCTTTCTGTTGTGATGTTGTCTGGCTTTACTTGGCTTTATCTGGCTTTATCTGGCTTTATTTGGCTTTATCTGGTAGTTCAGAGAGAAGCCAGGTAACTGAACAAGGTGAAACGGGGTAGGAGTAAATTCACTGGCTCAGATGGCTTTATTGCCAGAACAGCAAAGTAAAAAACAAAACATAGTTTGATGTTTTGAAAACATTTGGTCACGATACAACAGTTTTAGCTCAATAACATAGGCACTGACGGAGCCGGAACACAAATGCTCAGGAAAATGAAGATATAGAAACAGGGCATCTGGGAAAGTGCGGTAAAGAACGGCAAAAAAGTGCGGAAAAGTGTGGGATTTTCTAGAAAAAAGTGCGGAAAAAAGTGCGGTAAAAGGGTCAAAAGTGCGGAAAAGTGTGGTAAGTTATCTTCTTTAATTTGTAGTTTGCGCTTTTGGGGGATCATAACGAGTCATTTCTGTTGATTTTCTATTTGTTTTGTCATTTTTAAACGTAATTTCGTTGAAATTGAGAAACAGCCAACTTATAAAACTTCGCATGTTCAATAGTTTAGGTCAAGAACAATGGAAAAATGCAAAAAAGAAGGGCTCACCATGCATGCTTGCGCGCCATCAGCCATTTAAAACTCGATCCCCACAAAATCACTGCAATAATAAACGGTCTAAAGTACTCCAAAATGTAAACTTCGTGTGAAAAAAAACACTGTTTTGTCATCACCATCTACGGTAAATGGCTCCGTCAGTTTCGTAGAATATTTACGGCTTTTAAGAGCCGCTGCCTGTAAATATCAAACATCGTCCGACAGATCAAAAAATCGACCTCCAGTTTATTTTATAAAATGAGCTTCCATATGGAACTATCTTCGAAAATGGAGTTTAAAATTTTCAGCGAGTTTAACTTTTCGAGAAATCTCGTCAAGTCTGATTTCACCCAAATAGGGCTCGTCGCGACACCGAAAATCGCAAAATGTTGGCTAGATTGGGAAGCCTCGCAAAGCCTGAAAGCGAAAGATATTGAGATTTTGTTTTCGATCTCATAAAAGTGGGTCATCTAGATGGCTGGAAAACGGAAAGGTTATTTTTGCTTTTGATTTTCCAAAAAAATTACAGGACCCTATATGAGCCCCGTCAAAAGCAAAAATCGTTCTGCTTAAATTTGACTAGAATTCAGGGGCAAGAATCTCAGCTGGTGCGCATCGAATTTTCAATAAAAATGTTTTTACATTGTTCCCAATCTTTCATTTCTATCATATAAAAAAATTAATCGCGGCCCGAAATTATTTACCTTCTACGAAAGCGAAACGTCGAAGTCACTTTTGCATTTTTCACATGACACGCGATTCAAATTGACTTCATGCCAGGAAGGGAAATATTCACATTGACTTGTTATAATTGTTCTAAAAAGGCATTTATTATTATAGAAATAGTCATAGAAGTCAGGTTAGCTGTCGTAGCTTTAGATTTAGTAAATATACAGATTTAGAAATTTCCAATCTGTGAACATAATTAGCATAAAGCGAAACAGTACTTGCGTGAGAAGTTGATTCTCTCCGAATTTACACATCTTTTCTTAGAGGAGGAATTTTCCCAACATGTATACTAGTTGCTCCTGAAAGGAATCGCTCCTTTTATTTTATCAACTGGAAGATAAGATAACTTTTGTATTTTTAGGCTTCGAAGTGCAAAGCTCCTCGTGGTTTTGCTGTTTCAATTGTTTTCCCAGCCGATGCTAATTGAATTACTTTAGCCGAGTTATTTTTAGCGCGTAGAAATGAACATGAATTAAAAGCTTTTATAATCGGGAAATAAAATAAACGAATTACTAGCAAATGTACGCTTTCATTTGGGTTTATAATTTGAGTCTTTGGTTTTTCAAGTTGCTAATATTGCACTTACGAGGTTTTCTGAGATTTAGGCGTTACGCGGTTTTAACTCTGGAGAAAGCAACTCGGCGCATGAACACAGTTTCCACGCAGAATATGACTAATTTATATCGCTCCATTTATTTCGTAAAGAGGAAGGTAAGATAGTTTGATAGTTTTTGGTTCTGTGGTAACTGAATATTATCGCATTCCTTTTTCAATCTTGCTGTGTGAGTTGTTTTCCAATACGTAGCCCAATTGTTTTTAGCACGTAAAAATAAAAAAGAATGAAATGCTTTCATAATCGGAAACGGTTTTGATGGCAACTTTAATGAATTCTTATAACCAAAACGTTTATACTTTTGGGTGTTTGGTCTCTTCACTTCTGATTTTCTGTCATACCAATTTTTTATTGCTAGTTCTATAGAATGCTGCCCACAACCACTTCATTTATTTTTCTCAAGATTTTTCCAATGTCGAGGAGTTTCACAATCACTGGACAAAACTACAGGAGCACAGGGAAACAACTTCTTGGATAGCCTGTTCATATGGCGCCCTGCAGTGCACAGAAGGAATGGGCGTGGCCAGTCCTAGTTCCTCTGGACCAGCTGGCAAATATTGTAGTGGTCAAAAAACGATCGGATGCATAATAGCGCGGTCGCACCCTTTAAACGTTACAAACAATAATTAAAAAATAAAGTGAGCAAAACAATGAATAATTCGATAACAACAATAGCATAACGATAACAAGGCAAGGCTAATGATAGATAATCACGTTATCGCTCATCACGTCTTACACTTGCAAACATAATCATAGACTCGATCATAGGCGTACATTTGTCTTGATCTTGATAGTGGCTCGAGCAAAAAGAAGCCTTGGTTCGCTCTTCACGTCACAGATGTCCTGTGATGTCTGTTGTACATTCGCGCATAGAGACGCATGGGGGGGGGGGGACTGAGATTTAGGCGTTACGTGGTTAGAAATTTGGACAAATCAACACTCAAATCGTTTGATTTTGAGTGCGCGTTTGTTAACTCCCTCTACAATCAACTCAACTGAACTGTGAAATCTAAATCTATTTAAAATGCAACAATCGCCAAGCGAACGTTTCCCACGTGACCAGATGTTGTTTTGCAGTCCAAAGAGACCGTGAGTTCAGTTTTACGCGCGCTCATGGCCTCTTGTGAGTCTTTTAAAGTTGTTGGCGGTCCGGGAAAATCCCCTATTTTTGGGCGGGGGGTGCTCGTCATACCTTTTAAGGTTTACCATCAGGCCTCCGGTACCTTTTACGGGTAAAATTCGACTAAACGTGAAATTTTTCCAGATACTGAGGTACTGTTAGAGGTCCGTTCTAGCAAATCAATTGTGGCAGACTTGGTAGCCTGAATTTCAGAATATTTCGAGGGAAATACGTCTTGTTGGTACCTTTTAGGCGTCAAAATAAACTAAGCTACGCCATTTTAAGTACCTTTAGGGGTAAATCGAAAGTTCCCGGACGAGCACCCCCGCCCCAAAAATAGGGGATTTCCCCGGACCGTCAACAAGTTTAAAAGACTCACAAGAGGCCATAGCGTGCGTAAAACTGAACTCACGGTCACCTTGGACTGCCAAACAACATCTGATCACGTGATCTTAAAGTCGTGGGAAACGTTCGCTTTGCATTTTAAAGAGATTTAGATTTCACAGTTCAGTTGAGTTGATTGTAGAGGGAGCGCGCACTCAAAATCAAACGATTTGATGAGTGTTGATTTGTCCAAATTTCTAACCGCGTAACGCCTAAATCTCAGAAAACCTTGTAAGATACAAAATTAGCAAATTATAAACCCAAAAAAAAGAGTACATTTGCTAGTAATTCATTTATTTTATTTCCCGATTTATGAAAGCTTTTAATTCATATTCATTCCCATGCGCTAAAAATAACTCGGCTAAAGTAATTCAATTAGCATCGGCTGGGAAAACAATTGAAACAGCAAAACCATGAGGAGCTTTGCACTTCGAAGCCTAAAAATACAAAAGTTATCTTATCTTCCAGTTGGTAAAATAAAAGCAGCGATTCCTTTCAGGAGCAACTAGTGTACATGTTGGGAAAATTCCTCCTCTAAGAAAAGATGTGTAAATTCGTAGTGAATCAACTTCTCACGCAAGTACTGTCTCGCTTTATGCTAATTATGTTCACAGATTGGAAATTTCTAAATCTGTACATTTACTAAATCTAAAGCTACGACAGCTAACCTGACTTCTATGACTATTTCTATAATAATAAATGCCTTTTTAGAACAATTCAAACAAGTAAATGTGAATATTTCCCTTCCTGGCATGAAGTCAATTTGAATCGCGTGTCATGTGAAAAATGCAAAAGTGACTTCGACGTTTCGCTTTCGTAGAAGGTAAATAATTGCGGGCCGCGATTAATTTTTTTATATGATAGAAATGAAAGATTGGGAACAATGTAAAAACATTTTTATTGAAAATTCGATGCGCACCAGCTGAGATTCTTGCCCCTGAATTCTAGTCAAATTTAAGCAGAACGATTTTTGCTTTTGACGGGGCTCATATAGGGTCCTGTAAGTTTTTTGGAAAATCAAAAGCAAAAATAATCTTACCGTTTTCCAGCCGTCTAAATGACACACTTTTATGAGATCGAAAACAAAATCTCAATATCTTTCGCTTTCAGGCTTTGCGAGGCTTCCCAATCTAGGCAGAATTTTGCGATTTTCGGTGTCGCGACGAGCCCTATTTGGGTGAAATCAGACTTGACGAGATTTCTCGAAAAATTAAACTCGCTGAAAATTTTAAACTCCATTTTCGAAAATAGTTCCATATGGGAGCTCATTTTATAAAATAAACTGGAGTTCGATTTTTTTGATCTGTCGGACTATGTTTGATATTTACAGGCAGTGGCTCTTAAGTACAAATAAACGAACTTCTTTCGTTCTCCTGTAACGCGCGCCATTTGTATTTACCCATTTCTTACAATATCAGCTATTGGCTTATTTCCATCCAATTGCAGATCCTAATTGATGGTTTCTTGTACTCATGTTCAAACGGTCTGTAGTGGAACGCCTGGTATTTTTTCGTTCGGTGGCGATCGTATCGGAAGAAAATGGTAGAGTTTTCAAGGTTTTTACGCTTAATACTGCAACATCGACATAATAAACTAGGTGTTGACCTGCAAATCTTTGAAATAACCATGTTTAGAAGGATTTTTTCACACAATTTTTAGTCATTTTCTTAAAAAGTGCGGAAAAGTGCAAAGAAAGTGTGAAAGTGCGGTTTAGTGCGATTTTTGGGCAAAAGTGTGGAATCGCACTGCCGCACTTCCCCAGATGCCCTGTAGAAACAAGCCAACTAAGATAATATGAGAAAAAAATATGAGAAAAAGTTAACTGTTCTGAGTGGGATTCGAACCTAATTGTTAGCTGTACCATGCTTATTCTGTAGAAATACTGGGGGTTAATTTTACCCTTAGTTTATGGTGATTAATACTTCACTTCTCTTCTATGTCTCTCTGTAGAGGGGATCAGAGGTCTTGTATTGAAGGGGTCTGCATTTGAGATACGGGTCCCAGGTTTAAATTGCTTAAACTAAATAAATATATCTCTGTATCTCTCCTGACAGGGACCTGAGGTACAGGATGCGGGTTTGCCTATGCTGACTAACTTTATCTCTTAAACATTGTAGCCAACCAAAGAGGCAGGAGGCAGACCCAAGAAAACATGACAGGGTTATGCACAGTGTACATTGAGATCTGAGACAGACTGGACTAAAGGCAACAGATGTTCAGAACTACACAAGTAGAAGAAATTCATCAAAGACCAAAAGTGGAAGAAATCATTGCAAACGCCCAACCCACAGTCATGGACATTTGATGCAAAAAAGTAGTGAGTGAGTGAGTGAGTGAGTGAGATCATACCTTTGCACTCATTAGCATTAGTTTGATTGGCCCTCATCCATGGCCGGTTATTGTACAAAGGCTTGCATTTCTCACAGTCTCTCCCCGTAGTGTTATGTTGACACAGACAGTACCTGTCCATTAACGGCACTCCTCTACCTGTACAATCCGCGGCATGTCCATTACAACTACATCGACCTGTCACATTTATATTAGAAATTGCGTAGAAGAATTTATTGAGAGTTTTCTCATGTTGACTAAAAATCTCACGGCCATCGGTAGCTGGTTTCTCTAGGCGAATTCTAATGTTTGTCACTTCAAGGTAATCCTGCACACTGGTCTTGAAAAAATTACAGATTTCATAGCGATTATATGTTCTGAATTCTACAACTCCAAGAGAAAGGGGATTCTCACTGCTGTAATCATCTGTACAGAAAACTTGGGAGATATTGCCTGGTATACTCTTAAAGCCTCTCACTTGTGCTTCTTTGAACTCTTTGTAGTCCCGTGAGCATTTCCTGGAATAGCACTGTAGTGTCTGCCATGTTCTACCAAAATCACTTGACTTGTCAATGCACATGGCTTTGGGTCGAATGTTATAAAATCTGACTCGGACATAGCCAGATAGATGATAGGACTTGCCAAATGACAAGATAATATTCACTCTCAGAGGATTTTTACTTGACGAAAGCCCAATTTGGTTTGTCTGCCACCAGTTTTGTGATTGCCACCAAGTTTTGTATGGATCATCGTCAACCATGTTGCTTGCAGGATGTCGCTCTGATGTTACGTTGCTGTCTGCATCACAGTAGTGACAGGTCTCTCCCCCTGGTAACTCACAATATTGAGCTCTTGGTCTGCCACAAGTATTAGAAGATGTTATATTCTTTGTGCTGGCCATTTTGAAGGTTGGTGGGCGGCAGGGCAATGGATTACCTGAGCTATCATAACAATTGGTGAACCGACAAGAATTTTGTGCTGACACAAATAGAGCGATGCCAGCTACAAAGAGAATTAAGAAAACAATTTCCTTCAAATGAAGCATTGTGAGGACGGCAGAGATACCCTAGAAGTTATAAATTAAAATGGTTTCCTTGCAAATTTTCAAAATCTTTTTAAAAGAGGTAGCATTTTGACTTTGCCAGCTCCAAGCTGCTTCGTTCTGATGTTAAAATTACTATGTGCAAATAATAACTGCAAATGGCAATACACGCTTATGAATTAGTAATCAGCACTTGCATATATTCGCAGCATATATACACGCTTATGAATTAGTAATCAGCACTTGCATATATTCGCATCGCACTATGCGGCTAATGCTACAAGGCCTTGCTCTTGCCCTTTTAGGCTTAGTTGTGTCCTTTGTCAATTTACATTTCTTTTGAGTCGAAAATAATGTTGTTCCAGTTTTTCTTCTTTATCTCCATATCACAAGTAAATTAACAGTTCATCTAACAGTAAAATTAAAAATTCTAATGTCCTTACCGATATAAGCCAAGCCACAAATAGCTTACCGTTTCATAGCAGGTTCTTGGGTCGTCGCCAAGTTTCCTGATAGAGTTTAAATTGAGGTCGTTATTGTCCCAACATCGAAAAGTGCAAACATGGCGTTTATACTTTCTTTGCAATATAAATGTTCCATGTGAAATACCAAAAATAACATATTTTCTGCCTAAAACGTCGATTTCATGTGCTTCGCGCCAAACTGCCGCCATTTTGTATCACATTTCCCGTCATCCAAAGCGACCTTTGATGCCCCCGTGATGTCGGGTACCCTGTGTTGTATCTTTCTTCGCGACTTGTCGTGGGTAGCCTGTGTTTAACTTTTCAAGATGGCGGCACCCACGAGGCTAAATTTGTTATCTTCTCTTGTTCGAAGACAGCTACCTCTGTAAGTTGGAAAATTCTAGTCATTTAAGAGACTTTGGCTAGCCTTTAGTGTAATATAACATATTTGCCTACCACATTTTTTTTTCTTATTTTGATAATAGTAGATAAAACGCACGCATTGTAAAACAAACGAATGCTGCTTGACATGAGTTGACAGCTATGTAAACTGAACTAAACATTTGTTCAGTGACGGGGTTTCGCAACTACGAAAGCCGAGAAGGGACATTAGATTTCAGTGTTCTGAAGTACATTTCGGTGTTCTTAAAATACACTTCAGAGTTCTTAAATTTTGGTGTTCTTAAAATTGACTTCAGAGTTCTTAAATTTCGGTGTTCTTAAATTGACTTCAGAGTTCTTAAATTTCGGTGTTCTTAAAATACACTTCAGAGTTCTTAAATTTCGGTGTTCTTAAAATACACTTTAGAGTTCTTAAATTTCGGTGTTCTTAAAATACACTTCAGAGATCTTAAATTTTCGAGTTCTTAAAATGATTTCCAGGTGGTGTATCCAGGACCCGATCCTGGATTTTATTAAGGGGGGTTCCGTTTCTTCTTCACTACTTCGAAGACTGATACGGCAATTAGTATTCTGGAGAATATTGTGGTCTGGGTATCACAATAACATCCTTGTTCTAAAAAACTGTTCTGATGCTCAACCCTTGGAACCCTCTCTGGATCCGCCACTGTAATTCCATAACGCTCCGATGGGGTTCCGATAATCAATGATCACTGTAATCATACGACGGCCATTTTATAATCGAACGAACGAGCCGAAAGCTGGCGGGCGGCTATATATACCGATTGGATAAATTGTCATTGAATTACATGTAGCTCTTCCTCTTCTATCTAGTCTATTATGAGCGTTACTACTAAACAAAGTGGCATTACTAAATCCGAAATTAGAAGAGCGACATGTTAATCAACAATTGATCCACATCGGTATATATTACAGTGGCTGATCCAGAGAGCATCAGAGCATCAGAACAGTTATTTTAGAACAAGGATCTTATTGTGATACCACAATATTCTCCAGAATACTGGCCGTATCAGTCTTCTAAGGAGTGAAGACGAAATGGATCCCCCCCCCTCATTTTAAGAACAACGAAATTTAAGAACACTGAAGTCAATTTTAAGAACAACGAAATTAACAACACTGAAGTTCATTTTAAGAACAACGAAATTTAAGAACTCTGAAGTTAATTTTAAAACAAACGAAATTTAAGAACTCTGAAGTCAATTTAAGAACAACGAAATTTAAGAACTCTGAAGTCAATTTAAGAACACTGAAGTTCATTTTAAGAACACTGAAATCCAATGTCCCTTCTCGGCTTTCGTACTGCAACAGCAGATGCGATGACTATGGGGTTTCCCTTGACTGTAAAATAAGAAGTTTATTGGCAGCTACCACCGCTATCTGAAGGTGTTAGCTAATCACAGGCACTCTTCTTAACGCTGTGACCCTACCGTCATTCTCAGTCAAGCAGTTGGTATTTCTTTCTGCTGATTTGAACCTTGTTTCCATCGTGGGTTGAAGTGATTTTTCATTTCTCCTGTGTTCCATGTCATTCATCTACATCTATCTACATCTACTTTATTGACTGATAAAACCTATTCGATCAGGTATCACATCAGTATAAATAAAAAATTCAGATGAGAAATGAGTACAAACCAAGCATCAGCCTTCTGTTTCACTAAGTCAACCATATAATTATTATTCCAGTGTTGCAAGAAGATGCTACAGTGTAGAAAAAGAGCCAATGCAAACAACAGTGACATTTGTAACTGATCTTGATGAGGGGGCCAAGGATATTCCACCTTATGTTACAAAATACAGCACCCAGGGATTCAGAGTGAAAAATGTTAAGGTGTTTGGCTCTGTTGCAATCATACCAGATTCATTCTTCCACTGGAAAGTAAGTAAACGATTTCTAGGGTTAACATTAACCCCAGACTATACATGATTTTAGTTCACGGCTTACTTGTAAATCAATGCATGCTGAAGAAACATATAATATATCTATATCTATATCATTCCTCAACAAGATTTTGGCTTAATATGGACAGCAGTGATGCCAACTCCCCCCGATTTTGCCAGCAGTCTCAATATTTTTCACCTTGTCTCACAGGAAAAATCCAAGACAACTTCAACACATATTTTACTGTGTATTCATCCCAGGAGAGTTGTTGCTTCCACCTGAGCAATGCAATAATATTGTACCTTATTATATTTTGTAAAATCAAATAAACTGAAATGAACTGAACATCATCTGCCCTTTTTACCAGCAAAATTGTTTTTTACCTTTTACTTTGTCTACTTTGAAAATTTCTTTTCTCAATTTTTTCATTAGGTTCAACAGCCACAAGACATTACTCCAGAAAGTTTATCATTGTTCACCATTACAGATCCACCAACAGGTATGTTATTACTTGCATTATATGAAAATTAAAATTTGAGGAATCTGTAGAATGATATGATACCTAGTTCTGGTTTTAGTATGAAAATCAGACAGCTTCAACAACAAATGCAAGACAAGGAAAGGTTCCTGCCGAATGCTCATAAGACTGCTTGGCACCCCTACCTGCTGAAGCAGTGGAGGGGGAAACCTGATAATGATGATGATATTGCAGCTGATGACTGCTGCATTTAAAGAGCACTTGTCAGCCACTCCTTTGTTATTGTTTTCAGTCGATATCAGACACCCAATTACGTGTAGAAATCTTGAAATAGTCTTCTAAAAACGAAGTTTTATTCATTTATCGAATTCAATCGCAAATATCGCATGGCATTCCCTAAATCAGCCGATGGAAATAGATGCTTTCTCTGTCTTGGTATGTTGCTAGGTTGACAAAATGGAGGCTGACAGAGTCTCTTTGAAAAGGGAGACTACTCCTGCAGCATTTAAGACCCCGTCCACACTACATCGTTTTCAAATGAAAATGGATACTTTTTGCTCCGTTTTCAAAAAAATTTGCATCCACACTTATCGTTTTCGGATTGATTTCGCCGTTTTCGGTGATTGTTTTCGGCATTGTAGTGTGGACGATAGCCGTATCCGGAGCAAAATGTATCCGTTTTCGTTTGAAAACGGTGTAGTGTGGACGGGGTCTAAAGCAATCAAAGCTGAACTTCTGCCACAAATGGAGTGTTACCAAGACACTTAATATGTATATAGATTTAGCCACTGGCTAAAAGCAGAGCTCCGGGTTACATATTTTTCTGTGTTAATGAGACAGAAAGGTTGCCATTGCACATAGCCTGTCACCGTCATACCATGTGACTAAGCACTCACACCCACCTTGCCACTCAGATAATTTCACCCAAGTTTGGTTGTCTGAGGTTCATCCCTTCCCAAGATATATATATATTTCTGGTTTGATGACGTCATACCATGTGAATATGCTGTTGCACCCCCTTGCCACTTAGACAACTTCACCCAAGTTTGGTTGTCCGAGGTTTACCTCTTCCCAAGATATATACCTTTTCTGGTTTGATGACGTCATCGATGATGTCATACCACGTGACCACTCCGTTGCACCCCTCTTGCCACTTAAACAACTTCACCCAAGTTTAGATGTTTGAGGTTCATCCCTTCCAAATATATCAACCTTTTCTCATTTGAAGCACCCCTCTTGCCACTTAAACAACTTCACCCAAGTTTAGATGTCTTAGGTTCATCCCTTCTCATCATCCCTTGCCTGTGTGAAGCCAGTTGAAAGAACACACAAACTGGAAGTCCATAACAGAACAGGTCGATGCATATACACTTTTGTTTTGTTTCCTTCTTCTCCTGCATGTAGCTATGGGGCTCTGCTCCCGTGGGAGCTCCGCTAAATATAGCTGGGTTGGTTATCTCTAAGAGATTCTCTCCATGCTATTCTACAAGATCACTCATGGGTTTGTCAACATTGAGATAACAAACTAATTTGTTTCCACTTCCTTAGAAATTGTGGTAGTTGGTACTGGTGACAGAATAGCCAGACTCTCTCCCGAGGTTCATAAATACATGAAAGAGCAGAGAATACTGCTGGAAGTGCAGGATACAGTAAGTTGAAGCTATAAATATCCAGATAAAACCCCTAAGCACAGTGGAACCCCCGATTTTACAATCCTCGATTTAATGATACCCTGATTTTACAATGACTTTTCTTGGTCCTGGCAACAATACCTTGCCTTTAAAATCCTATCAAGAGTTTGATTACAACAATACCCTGATTTTATGATGCAATTTTGCTGGCCCATGGGGTATCGTAAAATCGGTTTTCCACTGTACCAGTACTAGTTGCATGGATGAGCAGTGCCGTAGCTAGCAGGGGGTAGTTGCCGCTCCAGCGAATTAAATATTTTAGTGCCAACATGTGGGGAAAGACCTGTTTGCCCCTCCCAGCAAAATCAAACAATGACCAAGGCTTGCCCCCCCCCCCCCCCCCCCCACAGTCAAAAATTTCTGGCTACGGCCTTGATAAGAGGCAGACTTTGGCACTCCACTTTTCCCAATGGAAAATACAGTATTTGTATTGAAGGTGTCAGACTCCCCCTCCTCTGGAATTTTATTTTCTGGAGCCAAACATTTATGATTTTTTTTCTTATACATTTTCAGAGAAATGCAGCTGCAACTTTTAACTACATGCTTGAGGAAGGAAGACTTGTGGGTGCTGCACTTATCCCACCTCAAAAAATAGATGAATAATCCTGGAAGTAGTAAGTAATTACCCGTGAAAGTGAAATAATATGTCAAGTCAATGCTGAGAGAGGCCGATAAAAGTAAAGGGGACTGATAAACTCATCACAGATTTAAAGGAGGAGATCTCTCGGGAGATCTCTTTGAAAAAACCTGTCAGCACCATTGCATATAAAGTGTTTTTGGTATGAAGCAATGAGGAAAACATTGGAAATGTTCACACATTTCTGGGGCTGCCGACCAGTCACTCTAGCCGTATCAGGTACCGTTGAACTTTGTTCTGTCCATGTAAATTATTTTATTGAATCCACCTCCAAAATGGGAGTACTAGGGGTGTGAAACAGGGGTACCCTCAAGCTGGAACAAAAAGAATAAGTTTGCAGGACACTTTCAGTGAAAGAAAAGGCTAGGTGAAGATCTGACAGAGAAATAATTCCATGCCAGCACATGTACATAGACTTTCTCCTGGACTCAATATTAAATAAAATAACTTGTAATCATAGATTTCATTGTGTTGTAAAATGTAGATAATATTATTACCTGTTTCCTGTCAGATAAGGAAGATTATTTAAATTTACTGTCCTGGCCACCTCCCCACTCTTAACGCCCTTTTTACCAGAAACTGACTTATATGTTTCTACTTTTTACGCAATGTAGAATTTTACGGACACGCTAGGCAACAGTCTTACCGTGACTTTGGGCCGACTTTTTTTCACACATATCGCACTCCGAATTCAAAATTTATCCTCAAGCTACAAGGTAGAGAAATAAATAAAACAGAGGTCCACGGCTGAGACTGATCAGGAGTGGGGTAGCCTGCGTAACAAGCGTTCCCGATAAATTTTCAGGACGGAGAAACTCGGGCGAGATTTGGGCCGCGCAAAACTCGCCCGTCGAACTTCTCGCCGCTTTCTCCTCTGTTTCTCTGGATTTCTTTTCCCTAAAAACACACGGGAACGCTTGCTACGCAGGCTAGGAAGGGGGTGAACTGGCACCCCCTTTATGAACAAACTGCTCCTCCTATTCCTAAGAAATAGTCCCCCATTTATTTTCTCACATGTGGCGAAGCCTTGGCTCGGTTTCCAAGTTTGTGTCGTTAACCGCCAGGCTGGAAACTTAACCGAGCTTAGGCGAAGCCTTTCTAAAAAAACTTTTTGCCGCCACTGACATGCCAATATCATTTGCAATTTGAGATCTTTGTGCGAGCGAGACCACCCATCATATTCGCCGGATGTTCAATATCGTTGTCGCAGACCTCCCTCTCCCACAATGAAAACGATTGAAAACACTGAAGCCTTTCAGCGCTAAAGCTGAGAGTAGTCATTTGTATATCGTGTGCCATATCAGACTGACAACGGGCTGTCACAACAAAATCTGAACTAGCGTAACACAATGCCTGGTCCGAAATCGAGACGCGGGTCACGATATTTAGAATGCCTGAACTCTTTGAGCAAGCGCGCTGGAGATATTGCAATTTTTGGATTTCTTGCAAGGTTTTAGTGCTTGGGCGCGGCTTCATTGTGCTGGGAAGTGTAAAAGTTTTAAAACCAAACCGGAAGTAGGGAAATTTGGCGGTGTATCTATCCATATCACACTTTTATTGGGTGGGGACGTCATGCGATCGGCCTCAGAGGAAATCCATTCAACTGCTCATGCCGCAATATCATTGGTTTACAAAACAATACATACGAAAGCGCACCAATCAGAGCGCACGAAAAGTGAGATTTGTCAGCGCGATAGAATTCATGCGGATCTTTCATCGCTTTGGGGTCACCAAATTGCTTGCATATCATTCAATCTTACGGGATATCGAATTCTTGGGAAGTCCTCTCGCTTTGCTGTGAGAGTGGAGCAAGCTTCACTGCTACAAAATGGCGGTGTGTTTGCGTGATTTGGGTGTTCATGGTCGCTGTGGTTTTCTATTTGGGGTTGTACTTGTTCTGCTGTCTATGGAAAATGTGAACTCACAACTTCCGATCGAATGTTACGATAGCAGCGGGCGAGCTCAGCGTTGTATGCCAGAGTTTGGAAATGCAGCGTTCGGCAAGCGAGTCATCTCAAATAATACGTGCGGAGATCCACCAGAGACATTCTGCGTCCAAACTGGCTCTTCGGAGATTCGAAAGGAGTGTGAATTATGCGATGCAGCGATCCCGAGGCTGGCACATCCCGCGTTGAAAATCACCGATATCAAAGATGATACGAACAGAACATGGTGGCAGTCAAAAACATTGTATGAAAACTCGTCTCCTGTAACTCTTGAGCTCGACCTCGGCAAATCTTACGATGTTTCCTACATCAGAATCCGTTTTAAATCGCCCAGACCCGAAAGCATGGCGATCTACAAGAAAACAACCCCGCGCTCCAAGTGGATTCCATATCAGTATTTTTCAGCAGAGTGCCAGAAGATCTATAAGGTCCCTAAAAATGGGATTATAGACCCCAGAAATCAGCAAGAAGCCTTATGTACGGATGCATTCTCTAGAATAACGCCTCTAAGCGGCGCAAACGTGGCGTTCAGTACCCTTGAAGACCGGCCCGACGCTTACAACTTCGATAACACACCGGCTTTGCAAGAATGGGTCACTGCTGTTGCGATCAAGATTGTTCTACGCCGCATGAATACATTTGGAGACGAAGTATTCGGGGATCCTAATGTCTTGAGGAGCTATTTTTACGCTATTGTGGATCTATCTATTGGCGGGAGATGTAAATGTAATGGACATGCTTCTGAATGCGAGGAGACGAGGCTATGGGATGGATCCTCGAGACTGCAATGTAAATGCCAACATAACACAGAGGGGGTCGACTGCGAGAGGTGTAAGCCGCTCTTCAATGACCGACCCTGGGCACGGGCTTCGTCCAGAAATGCCAATGAGTGTGTCCGTAAGTATAATAGATTTTACTAGAGAGGGTGCTCCGATTTTATGCAGCGTGGCTAAAGTCTAAAAGTTAGGCACTGCCTAAAAACGGAGCTCCCGATAACAATAATTGAACAATTTGATTGTTGCTTGCACAACTCGACAGGGAGTTACTACCCGGGTTACTAGAGTCTCGAAGACATTTGTTCTTCTGTCTCGCGATTAGAGAAAAACCTATTTTTCATTTGATCGTACAAATATAAAGCAACGGCAAATCACGAGATGTTCTACATGACATAAATTTCCGTCTCACACATCATTTCTCCATGTCGTAAATTTGTGTAACGTGACCGAGCGTTTTGCGCAATGTTATGTTGCTGCGCTTTAGTTTGTAAGCGGGAAAAACGCCTGGCAGATTTTGTGTTCCCGCTATTAGGAGGTGGAGTTTAGGCCTGAAAGAAAGTAAACTTTCAAAGAACAATTAGAATCGCTAAACACAGGCTCGAAAGTGACGACTTTCCGCGAAATTGCATTTCTCAAATCAATTTGGTTTTGTTCGTGTATTCTGTGTTTTCTTTTTTCCACGTTTTCAAACTTTGTCACAAAATCTGTCTCATATGTTTCTTGCGAAGTATTTCCCACACAACCTCTAAAGCCCAATACTGCAACGTCGTGGAAATACTGCTTTTGTCAAAAAATGATTTTTTTTTTTACCGCGGCCACAACACCAAGACCAAGAAGCGCAAGAAAAAAACATGTGGTTTGTTGTGTCAAGAACTGACACTTGAAAACAAGGCATGCCAGTAAACCTCGGCATAGGTGAACAGTTTATTTTGTTTAAAAGCATAGTAGACTTCAAACTAGTTTCCCTGGCTTGCGTAGCAAGCGTTCCCGTGTGTGTTTCCAGTGAAAAGAAACCCAGAGAAACAGAGGAGAAAGCGGCCAAAATTCGACGAGCGAGTTATCTTTTTTCGCTCGCCCCTTTTTCGCGCGGGCAAAAACTCGCTCGCCGAACTTCTCGCCGCTTTCTCCTGTTTCGTTGGGTTTCTTTTCCCTGAAAGCACACAGGGAACGCTTGCTACGCAGACTGTAGTTTCCCAATAAGTGCTTCCCAATCAGCAGCACCGGTCAACTTTCTTTTCTCGGCTCAACATGCTCACTTATCCGAGGTTAGAAGTTATCTTACACATCTTGCGAGTGAGTGAGTTAATCCTGGCGACTATTAAAAGTCTGTCTGGCAGACAGGCACCGGAAAACGATTTTAACTTTAGTAAAACATGCTCGTAATAATTTGTCGCACGTGAATCGTCGATTCCGTGAGCTAATAACGAGCTTTTGCAATATTTTCTAGGTTTCAATTTTTCAAGAGTGGAAACTTCATTTAGCTTTCGATGTAAAGCAGTTTTTGAGTAAGGAATCGTTTGATTGGATTAACTCAAAATATTGCCCCAAGCTACTATTAAAGAAATTTTAAGTTCCATAAACGCTAAAAAATTCTATCTTCAATTCTATATTGTTTTGAACAAGTTCACGTTATCCTTTTCGTTTTTTCCTCTCTTCCTTTTTTGGCGGCTAGATTTGAAGTTCGCTTATATTAAAGTTCAAGCTACTTCAAGAGGCTTTGCATCGAAAAATGTACGTCAATGTCAGTCAATAGCCGAATTCACACGAGAGACGAGTTTCTCGTCAGAAAAATTTCCTGTCTTATGTGAATTCTAGTCGGAAACTAGTCGGCTTGTTATCGCCAGACTTTCTCCTTCAAAAATGTTTTCTTCGCGTGATCACGGAAGAGCAGGGAACCACATACTCGTCTCAGACGCTGAGACGGGAAACTCGTCTCTAGTGCGAATTCGGCTGATTTCTAAGCCGCAGAAAAATCTCACAATCGCCTGCATGGTGCACAAGTATTTTTTGTTTTGGTGTTAACTGCGCGGAATGATAAGAATCCTGTTTCACGCCAAATATTTTAGATCCAGAAATCGAGGACTCGCTTTTGCATTGTCATTCGAAGAACAGAGCCTGCAAAGTTATTATTCTTTTTAATCATAATTCATTTTTCGCACGAAAAACGATTCCACCTATGCTGTAAAGCTTAGCAAATACAACTTGCATTTTGGACAATTTTCAGTGTTAATTTATCTTTCAACCAGAGGATGTTTTAGGGAAGGTCAAAAGATGACCTCTGAACTCAAAGCATCTTCAAGTTTCAATTTGCAGAACACTCTATTGGCTTCCGCACTTCATATTCAATGGCTTCCTGATGCCGCACGCGATATAAATACGAAATTTCTAAAGTTTTTCAAATAGATTTTGACCCTAACAGTTTCTAAGCAGTTTTTCTTCTCGGCAACACTACGGAAATGAACTCGAAAACATTTCTTCATAGCTAAAACTGTTATTTCGTGCTGTCCACTTTCAATATTATTTTGCCATCTAACCCTGTGGCGTAACAAATCGATAGAAATCGATCATCGAAAACTGATCGATAAATCGATATTTGTCGGTCACAGCCATCCCCGTCAGATCGATAAAAATCGATATCACTTAAAATCGAAAGTATAGCATAACACTGTTCCAAAGATAAAAGTTATTTAAATTTATTGTGTCTCGACCAAGAACGCAGCAGACGAGCAGCAAACTATACCATGCTAGACAAAGATCCGAGAAGATTCTGGACTACCCATACGCCCTGGGGAGAGGCCGAAACTCTGCCCGATAACGTTTACGTTGTTTCTCGGGAAACTCAGATCTTTAATTCTTTGGACCTCGAGCCTCTGATTTCCAGGGTGAAATGACTTCTATTAGAGGCATCTGTTCAAAGAATATCGATACATTAATCAATCCTGTGCTTGTCGATACAAATCGATGAAATCGATATAATTATTGAAAAATCGATAATCACAACAGAGCTAGCGATCAATTTTTATCGATTACCGATAAAATCAATCGATTAAAATCGATTAGTATCGACAAATATCGATTTTATTGGGGTATCGATTTATCGATTTGTTACGCCGGGCATCTAAGGCCAATCAGGTTATTGCCCATTTTCGCCAGGCGACTGACTAAACTGCCCTTTCATTCTACTTCAGGTTGCAACTGCAACGGCCTGGCAAGCAGTTGCGTATTTGACGAGGCGCTCTTCCGACAGACAGGCCACGGCGGGCGATGCCAGAACTGCCGACAGAACACCGATGGACCGAACTGTGAGCGTTGCAAGACGAACTTCTTCCGACGGCGCGATTCGGAGCCATGCGTGTCGTGCAACTGTAACCCCGTCGGCTCGACCTCGCTTCAGTGCAACCGTGCGGGACAGTGCTCGTGCAAACCTGGCGTTACAGGAGCTAAATGTGACCAGTGCCAGCCTAACTATTTCGGCTTTTCGCAGACTGGATGCAGGTACTTCAGCTTTCCAAGATACAGCGTCCTGTATCAGTTTTCTTTTAGGGTTGGTTTTCAGCACGACATAAGCGACGTAAGCATAAGCATAAGAAGAGCGGAAGCCTTTGATCCTTATGCTTACGCTTATGTCGTAGTGAAAACCGCACTAAAGAAAATAGTTAGTTTGATCATTTTGCTTATGCTTATGTTGCTAGTGAAAACCAACTCTTACAGATTGTTATGTCGAGATAATTGTGTGAAATTATTTTTCTAGTATAGGATACACATCCTATTTGTTAGGCTAGTTTAGCCAAACCATGTATGATTTTTAAATTTTATAATTGTTTTGTTCATTAAAGCTGAAGAAGGCTGAAAAGCCGAAACGTCCTGAATTAAAGTTTTTTACATTTTTGCGTTGGTAGTTTTGTTAAATTTTTCAATTCAAATCCATCTTATTTGTTATCTATTTGTCTCTCCTCTCGGTTAGGCCTTGCCAGTGCTTCAAAGCCGGTACCGACCCCGCCAAGACCCAGTGTAACGACAAGGGCGAATGCACGTGCAAGCGGCATGTGGTTGGCGCCAAGTGTACGCTTTGTCGATCAGGGTACTTCGGGCTCGAGGAGTCCAACCCACATGGATGTAAACAGTGCTTTTGCTACGGTCACTCTACCGTGTGTAAGGCGGCGCCAGGATATACGTCGCGTAACATCACCACGGACTTCACCACGGGACTGGAAGGGTGGACCATTAACAACGAACAGGGTAAGGGCAGGGGCGGATTTGCAGGGGATACATACATATTCGCTTCTAAAACAGTCTGGAATAATTTAGACACGTCCACACTAACGCGTTTTCGTTTGAATCCGTATACTTTTTGATACGCTTAGGCCTTCCGTCCACACTAACACGCTGATCGTTTTCATCGAATCCGTATAAGTTTGAAAACGCTCTCGAAAATGAATGAAAACGAATCCGTATACATAGTGTGGACGGTCGAATCCGGATAAAAATGAAAACGGTAACGTCAACTGTGCCATTACTGATTTGAGACTGTCCTTGCACACGTCACATCAAATAAAAACTGATCGCTTGTTTGGAGCTAAATCTCCCGTCCACACTAACACGCTGCGAATCCGTATAAGTTTCAAAACGAATACTTTTGAAAACGCGTTAGTGTGGACAGGACCTTAGATTGTCAAACCGATGAATGAAAAAAATTTGGTCTCCCAAAATCGTGACAAACATTGCGTGACAAAACGTGCTTTATTCGTATCTTCAAGGCAAAATAACGATGTTCATAAAATTTGGTATGGCCACTCGCAAGAGGTAGATAGAAATGACACAAAAAGCACAAAAGAGATAGCGATCATAGTTTCAAAGTTAGAAATTGTACGACCTCAAAGGAACACGATCTATTTGGTAAACGTCCGTAAATACAAGACTGAGAAAAATATTTGCTACGCGCGCTTCTATGCGCTTTGTTTGGGTCCCGAGTTTCCAGTCACGCTCAGTAAAGTGTGGTCGACACAGGAATCCCGCACGCCAAAAATCGAATATCCGGAAAGCCGCGACACAGGAATCCCGCGCGCCAAAAATCGAATATCCGGAAAGCCGCGACACAGGAATCCCGCGCGCCAAAAATCGAATATCCGGAAAGCCGCGACACAGGAATCCCGTGCGCCAAAAATGGAATATCTGAAATCACCACTGGAGAACCGGCTCGCAGGCTTAGTGAAGTGCGCGTAGCAAAGTACTCTTGTATGGTCCTGCTCTTCTAGTATCACTCACCCAGGAATTCCATAGTTCCTAACAGCGGGGGCGACTGCTCATTGCATCAAGTACAACCGCAATTCTACGAGCACAATGATGCTCCACGTACAAACTAGCAAACGCAAAGAGAAAAGAAAAGCAAGGAAAATGGAAGGGGAGAGAATGACCGGGCAAGCGGACACTCTCTCTCCTTTCCTTTCCCTTCGTCACAAAATCTTCGCGCCAAACCACTAAATCGACTTTTTTTTGAAAAAAAAAAGAGAAAATACTGTTTTTGGTAGTACCAGTTGTGACATCTCAAACAGTGACAATTTAAAGGCCCAGTTACACCTTTCCATAATGCATTGCGCGCCAAAGTGTTTATGTTTTATTTCTTGAAAACGAAAAAAAGATAACAAAACAAAAATAACTGTTCGAATTAAGCTTAATTCAGGGGGAAAATAAAAGTCGATGTGGTCGTTATCGTTTGCGAGAATGGTCGCTCATAGAGATTTGCGCCTTGGTCACTTCTTTTCTCTCTTGTTTCAGGTAAAGACGTCACAGAACAGTACGCGGCGCACAGCTCGTCAGGGTTCGTCGGCGTGACTGCCATCGGAAAAGAGACGCTGTACGCTCGGGCTTCACTCGTGTATCTCGGCGCACGACGAAGCTCTTACGGGCAGACCTTCGGGTTCAAGTTTCGTGTCGGAACTGTCGATGGAATGCAGGTTAGTATAGAGAGGCTTCTAACTGGATGTAAATTTATTGATGGAAGGCTGGGGTTCAGTTCTACGTGTCAATTCAACGCGGTGAAAATCTGTTCAACGTCTCTTGATGAACAAATCGCCCAATGTAAAGGGATCCACAGAAATTTTGGTCTCTAGACCAATCAAAATAAACAAGAACAATGGCGGGAGAATCAGCATTTTACGCTAGGTTCCCCACGTACGAAGTCTTTAAAATTGCATAATACTCACTATCTATCACATATTAGTCAAATCACACTAGTGGTCTATTATTAATCCTACGTTCTGATTGGTTGAGCTACTAGTAGGCTATATCCTGTTTGTGAGTACCACATGATGTGCTTATGTCTCCCTAAAACTTCTCAGAAAAGTTTTTCTAGCATAGTGACTTTGTGCCTAAGCTAATGAAATTGCCTATATATTTTCAAATTAATTGCATTCCAGCATGCTTTGCTGTTGGCTTGCCTTAGTTCTTATACGGACCATTACTTTTAATGAGCATTCATTTGTCGTACGTATTAGATAGCTCTTTAGTCCGCCATTACTTTGTTATGCTTTTTTCTTCCTTGTTATGTCGCTAGGCTTACAAAATGGCGCAGTGACATATTGATTCCTAATACTCTCGTAGGTTGATGTTGGAGATGTAACCCTAGAGGGCGAAAACAGTCTCAAGATCTCAGCCCGTCTGACCGCCCAGGGGAATCCTCGACCGGGCGTGGCCTTCCAGGAGTTCCGCTACCGACTCCATGAAGATCCCTCCTTCGGGTGGCAGCCCAGTTTGACCTCACACGACTTCCAGCGCCTTCTTACCAATATCAAGTCTCTCAAGGTAACTCCACAAAAAAACATGGTCGGGTGATATCGGATATAAAAATGACGGGGGGGGGGGGGGGGGGGGGGGGGGGGGGGGGTCCGACGTATTTTTTTGGGTATGAAATTTGTGGTAAAAGTATTTTTTGGGTTGAAAATTTCACCAGGTATTTTCTTGGGGGTTGAAAAATCCATGGGTATTTTTGGGGGGTTTGAAACGTTAAGTTGATCATCAAGATACTGCACTTACTTAAGCTGAAGCTATTTCCAGAAAACATAATGGAACGGCGGCCATCATGTGTATGCTGGTTTCTGTTTTGTAGGTTAAAAACATTGGGTATTTTTGGGGTATGAAATTTTGGGAGCAGGTATTTTTTTGGGTATAAAATTTATGCCTCAGGTATATATATTGGGTATGAAATATGGAGCTCCGTCGGATCCCCCCCCCCCCCCCCCGTCATTTTAATACCCAAGTACCCCCCTGGGGGTGATACATTAGCTCACTCCAGGAGTCCGCTCCCACGGAGTGTTAACCTGGTACTTGTCGCCGTTACAGTAGGTTCGTGTTATTTATAGAATTCCGTTTTCCAGTGAAAACCTTGTATTGATAATCACGTAGCAAGCGTTTCTGTGGAGCTTTCAAGCCGAGAAACTAGGGCCCCCTCCTCCTCCGTCCTTTTTCGCTCGCCTCATTCTACGCGCGACCAAAATCTCGTCTGCAAATTTTATTTTCTTTCTTAACGGAAGCGCTTGCTACGCAGTCTATTCGATAAATAGCACAAATTCTACATTTTTGGGAAAGAAATGGATGATGGATAGCCTGCGATAGCCTATCCGTAGCTATTCGAGGATGCTCAAAGTTTAACTTAAAGAAAAATATTAATAATTTATTGGTGAAAGTTTGAGAGACGGAGGATAGTTATTTTGTGTCGCCAGATTCCTTTAAATTTTTGTAATTTCTTTTTCTCTCCACGCTTTCTAACGATCAATTAGTCAATTTAGCATATCTTTCTTTTTTCACATCTTTTTTTTATTTTATCGTTATTCTAAATACTCAAAGCTCGTACCTATTGATTTTAAAATTTGTATTGTATTTTTCACTGCCAGTTTTGACCTAGACTAGTTCCTGTTACGTTCACCACTCAGTATATTTCTTGTATCTGAAGATCCGAATGAACTACGCGGATCAAGGAACCGGAATGCTGGACGGAGTGTTTTTCGAGTCGGCGATTTATGACCCCACCTCCCCCTCCCAAGTGAATTGGGTCGAGCAGTGTAGCTGTCCTAAGGAATACAAGGGGAATAACTGTGAGCAGTGTAAAGATGGGTACACGAGAGAGGCGGGATCCACGGATAGATACGCACAGTAAGTGAGAATCACAATGGTAGAATAGTATATGAACTAGAATAATCATAGATCACTAAATTGCGGTCGAAGTGAGTGTATCATGACTGAAGACGAAATGTACAGAGATTTCACGGGCAAGCCCAGAGCCTATAACTGGTGCAAATGCTGTTACAACTAGACCTGTTTTATTTCAATATAAAAACATCGAGTGTCGGAATACCTGACTGGAGAGTGATGGAGGGTAGCTTTTCAAGTAACAGGGATTAATTGTAGCGAGACCAAAAGGCCAACAGCCAAATAACTAAACTGGGAATTGTAGCGAGTTCCAAAGGCCCCCAACCGGGTAATTTCTGCCCATCTTGCCGAATTAAAACTGTGATATGAAGTTCGCTTTCTTCTATTCGTCGTATCTGCGTCGCGATCGACTGCAAAATTCTCCGTAGCCTGCTTGCAGGCGGTACTGGGTGGTTTTATCGCGGAAAACCCGGTCCGTTAGGCTAAATTCTCCGTAAAACCCGGTGGGTTTCGTGTTAACAACGAAATGGAACACTGTTGGTTGAGCCTGCAATATTGTAGCCGTCGTTTCTTTTCGTGTGACATGCGCTAGTTACCATACCTCTCCCTGTCCGTATTAGATCGAGGCTAGTTTCATTACCATTCCACCTCCGTTTGTGAGATCGAGGCAGTTTTATTCCATTCCACCTCGGCCGCTCTTGACATGAATACGAGGCAAAATCACATAGTCAGTCCAAAATCTCTGAATCAAGCTGGCATCCAACCAAAGCCACGCGGGACTACTCGCGAATCACGGGATGCGACCCTGATCAGATTAGTATGCGGTCTTCGACCGCAATAATTAGTTTTGCTGGGCTACAAAATACAAGGGAAATGTGAACTGGCGAGAGGCGTGATCCGCGGATAGATACGGATACATACTATACACAGTAAGTGATAGTTACAGTCAAATTCTGATCATGCCTCACCGCTGGGATGCACGGTGCAGTGCTATTTCTATAATATAACGAGAGCCTGTGTCAGCCACTCCTCTGTTATTGTTTTTGTTCGCAATTAGAAGACGAATTACGTGTAGAAATCTCCAAATCAACATCTAAAAACAAAGTTTTAGATTTGATTTACCAAATTCAATCGAGAAAATTACTCTACATTCTCTAAATCAGCCGATGGAAATGGATGCTTTCTCCGACTTGGTATGTTGCTATGCTGTCAAAATGGCAGCTGACACAGCCTCTTCAATTGATTTCCTTTAGGTGCGTTCCTTGCCAGTGTTATGGCCACTCCGACACATGTGACCCCGTCACCGGGAAATGTAACTGCAAACACTTCACAACAGGCACCAAATGCGACAAGTGCATGGATGGTTACTATGGCAACCCAACACAGGGTACCCCTAATGACTGTAAGAAATGCCCATGTAAGTTCGGCACCCGTTGTATCCAGATTGGCGCTAATGTTGTCTGCACCGACTGCCCGGAAGGTCACGTTGGGAACTTGTGTGACAAGTAAGTAGTGCTGACAAATGTGTCACGCAACTGTAAAATGTCTTACTTACCGTAGGATTGCATAATCGAAACCTAGCAACGGCTGGAAATTGCGATCACCCGAAAGTTTGCACTTAAGAAAACACACGTCTTCCATAGAAATCAATCAATTTCATTATATCTGGAAGTGATGCGCGAAGGAGTTTCTTGAGCCTGAAGGGGTTTTGTTTGCATGTTAATGAATACCTTAGCAGTAAAATATCTATGTACAACGCTTGGTGATTTGTAGCCATGCACGATTATTCAATCCATTTGTCGTGATAACAACATACGAACTTTCCATCATTTGTTTCTGTTTATTTTCAAACATTTGCCCACATCAAATATCACTTCGTCCCGTGCGTGGAATGACATGTTAGCTCGTCATTCTGATTGGCAGGTGTCAAGACGGTTACTATGGCGACCCGATGGGTCTCCGAGGCCCGGCCACCATGTGCCAGAAGTGCAACTGTAGCGGGAATATCGATCCTAACGCTATAGGTTCATGTGATCGCGACACTGGAGACTGTCTCAAGTGCATCCACAACACGCGTAATGGCCCTTTCAAACAGTGCGAGCTATGTGCCGTGGGTTACTATGGCAACGCTACGCGGTACCCCAAACCTCAGTGCAAACGTAAGTTGTCTCCTTTAAAAA
Organism: Scolanthus callimorphus; assembly: GCA_033964015.1. NCBI lineage: Eukaryota > Metazoa > Cnidaria > Anthozoa > Actiniaria > Edwardsiidae > Scolanthus > Scolanthus callimorphus. Next base: position 38,840,957 of record CM066911.1, read on the forward strand.
ATATTTCTTGACTCTCAGAAGTTATGTCTATGGAACTGATCGCAATGGTAGGAAACCACTTTCAAGGGAAAAGGAAAAGAAATTGAGAACATTTTTCAGTTTACCGTTGAACGAATTTTTCTTAACTAGAATCTTGAATGTGGTTCTGTATGCAAGACATACGGACAATATTTCCGCCTGATAACAAGATTTTTATTATTCAGCACATCGATGCACTGCCCAATGGTAATTGGAGCGCCAATAGCTGTCTTCTGTACATTACATATATCCTGCGATCTGAGGGAATGTGATGTTTTTCAGGGTTTTGTTTGTGCTATTGATGTGCTGAATAATAAAACCATTATCCTGCTCGATTTTGCAGAATATCGTCTGATTTAGCCAACTCGGGACTGCGTCCCTCGTCGGATAAGTATTAGACGATTTTCTGCGCAATCTCGCAGGATTCAAGTGACACTTTGTTAATTTTTCTGATATTGCATTACATGTACAGCTTGTCGGTGTTTCGCGCAAGGCACTGTCGTGCCACCCAACCATTAGTTGCGTGACCCAGTGACACTTTTACTGACACAGTATTGCTTTACATGTACAGCTTGTCAATGTTTCGCGCAAGGCACTGTCACGCCACCCGGCCATGACCCGCGTGAACCGTTCCCGTGTGACGACAAAGGACGATGCACGTGTTTACCTCAAGTAATCGGCGACAAATGCGACAGCTGTCAGCCTCAATTCTGGAACGTTGGATCAGGACGGGGTTGTGAACCTTGTGATTGTGACTCGACGGGTTCGTGGAATAACACGTGTGACGTCAAGACGGGACAGTGCGCATGTAAACCTGGCGTGACAGGAAGAAGGTGTGACCAATGTAGGATTGACCACTATGCGTTCTCGAGCTTGGGTTGCCTTGGTGAGTATCATCTAAGTGAATGTTGTTGCGTTACGAGGGTACGCGCAATTTTCGATGCAACTAAGTTGCAGGAAAGGTTGCAGGAAATGTTCCTTTGTCGCTACGTTTCTGGACAGAAACTACCGAATAACCAGGAGCAATTGCCCCGGAGCCGCAGCTCAAGTTAAAGGAGGATGTGACGGGGAATTTCAAGATAAAGCTATTTTTAGAATGACTTTTTTTAGAGCGCCCCTCTAGATAAGGTGTAACGGAGAATTGCAAAGGGGTTAACCTTCGTGTACGAACCATTCCCAGAGGACACGCACCTTTTTTCAGCTCTCCTTTCATCATGATTCGTTCTACTAAACAAGGGAAGCATTTGTGACGCAGCTTGTGAGGTGTTCCAGGTTCTTACACGGAGGAGCAGCCAAAATAAGGTTATTGTTAGAAGGAAATAAACCGCGTCCTGGACGTAAATCATACACAATCAGCACAACGAATCAACTAATGGTGTTCAAATTGACTGCCCTTCCGTATGGCGTCACGTTAGCGCCAAAGGTACCACTTCACGTAGCTGAAAAAGGGTTTCCTTTTCAATACCCGTTACACAGTAAAACTAGCGGAGACGGATACTCCGAGTAGTGTACTCCTGTGAGTAAGCGAAAACATCCATTTCGACCGGGTACTTTTGGAGAAGAAAACGCAGTATATTTTCGAATGATTTAGTCATTTTTGCTCAAAATTAGCTGCTCTAATGTTCACATCAGCAAAGGGACGAATTACTGGAGGTTCCTTGCGCCAAAAATCCAGAGGCTTTGCTGAATCCTTTGCTGTATCGTGTTTAACCCTTGTCTCATTTTTACTCCTTCTAGCATGTAACTGCAATCCACAGGGATCCCTAAATGTGACTTGTGACGAGCAAGGCGTGTGCCAGTGCCGACCGGGAGTCCTGGGTATCAAGTGTGATTCGTGTCGTGAAAACTTCCATAACCTCACCGCCGGCTGTATTGGTAAGGATACGTGACTGTCACGCAAACACGTGACAGTCACGCAAACACGTGACAGTCACGATAACACGTGACAGTCACGACAACACGTGACAGATAGAGGCAGCTCCTGCACGTGGAACACCGTTTATAAAATGCGATTAAATGCATGGTCGCGCATTTATTACATCACGTCACCTTTATATCCACGAGCTCACCAGAGCGTGGCTTTGATTTTATCCCCCAGCCTGCCCTCCCTGTTATGACGTCATTCAGAAGATAGTCCAGGGGCTGCGCCGTAAAATCTATGACCTTCTGTACATCATTGAGCGTTTTAACACTTCGTCAACTGTCGTGGTCGACGTGGATTTTGAGAGGAAATTGATGCTACTTAGAGAACAAGTAAACAAACTGCTGGAGAAAGCTGAAAACGCGAATAGCACTGATAAAGTGTTACAGGTGAGAGGGGGTTAGCCCGCTATGGGAAAACAGAAAAGACTGGTTCCCTGTGGTGAATAAACACGAAGAGGACTAAGGAGACTCGGTCTTGGTTATCGCCCTTCTCAAAAGAGACCTGGACCCGAATCCTGCCTATTCTGGTTTCTATTACTCTTAAATTTACTTTAAGAAAAAACGTCTGGCTTAAAAATGTACTCTCGTTTTAAAATGCCTACCTGTTTCTTTTGCTTCCGTGGAGTTTAAGATCATACCAAGGTCTTGATAAAAGTAAGACTTAAAACAACTTGAAACAAACAGGCAAAATCTGGCAGAATATGAAATTTATGTATAGGACTGGGATTGTCCCGAACAGAGTTTGCAATTCACTTGTTTCTCTAACTTGTTTCCATTCGATAGGAACAAATCCAAATCCTAGAACAGCGAGTAGGCACCACTCGCATAAAGCTGATTGACGTCTGGACTAGCGCAAAATCCGCTGACAACTCATCGCGGGCAGGTATGAGTGACATCAATATGGCGTACGACTCGCTGAACATCTCGCGCCATCTGTTAGACCTGATCAGCGGTCTTCTTATGAACGAGGCTGCGCAGGCGCTGAATCAGTCACGGTTACATGCCAACAGCACCGGGGAACAAGCGAGACGCATGCGTGAGATTGCCGCTGAGGTGAGCCACCAAGTTACTTATGACTAAAGCTTGGTGCACACTTGCGACATAACGACATAAGAAAATGTCACGCGAACAAAATTTAGTGGTTTCAAGAAGTTGAAGTCGTCAAATAACATAAGATTGCTTTGGTGAAGTAATCTAATGAAGATCCATCGTAAATATTGATTTTCAATTATTTTCCCTTACTTTTTTCGTTGCGTTATGTCGCTAGTGTGCACCAGGCTTAATCGTAGCTATAATCAAGACTAGCAAAAACTTGGGTCATATCGACAAAAAGCTACACAATGTGAGAAATACCGTTCTCGTGGTCGAGGTTTTTTTTTTTCTCGACCAAAAGGCCTTGTAAAGAGATTGGAAAATCCACAGGCAGCCCGCGCGGATTCGTAAATAACGACAGTGTGTTGAGTGCGCGCGTAATGCTATCGAGCACAAGTCAGCTTTGCTCGAGAAAATAAAAGAATAATAATAATAAAAGTCAACTGAGTTGAGCATTGCTTATATTCTTTCTTTATCAGACCAAAAACTAGCCGATAAACACGAGGATCAAGCGGATGAAATTACCCAGAAGGCAGCGCAAGCTGTGAACGCTTCCCAGCAGGCCGTCAAGGTCGTAGACGAGGCAATGCAGGCTCAGAACCAGACCTCTATCGATATAGCTGACCTGCGCAGGAGACTGGGACAAGTCGAGGAATTGCACGTAGCCGCGCGGACTAACGCGAGTGAAGCGCGTGATCGTTCCCAAAATGCCTTGCGAGATGCCGAGGAGTTGTATAAGAATGGGACGGCTCCTCTGCCTGAACTGAATATAACCGCTGTCAGAGGTAAATGCAGGCTTGGGCTCACTTTTTTTTTTTTTTTTTTGCTGTAGCTCCCCTTCTGATAAGGAATTCTCGGGGAAACAGTGGAATTTGAATGGAAACTTACAGGAATTGCAGTGACATGAATCGTTCGATGCAGTCACCATCTTGTTTTCAGCTTAGTAACCTGACTGGATCGTATTTCTATAACCACAGGGAGCTCGCCTCTGCTAATGTTCATCCGCCTCCTCCTTGTATCCCTTGTTAAGGCGGACAATTATTTTGTGTCGCGAGAGTTGGGATTGCCTCCCACGGTAGCGGCCCAACTTTCCGATGCATTATTTTGCATAATAGCTGTTGCGAGGCCGCAGTATGCCATTGTGCTTGCGGGAGTTTGAATTACCCAAGCTTGACAGTTTCTGCTGTGTTCCTTTCGACAGCGCGAGCTAACGCATCTAAAATGGAGGCCTCCTCCGTCTCCAAAGAAGCCGCGAAGATCATCTCCGATCTGAAGGAACTGGTCAAAAGCTTTGACGGGAAAGAGGAAGATGTGCGCAAGAAAATGGCGGACTGGCCTGGATTGCTGGACCAACTGAAGAAGCTTATTGCAGCCATCGAGAACGCTAACTCGACCGCCTGGGACGCATTCATTAGAGGCGAGGACACGCTAAAGAAGGCGAAAGAAATGCTGGAGACTATGCAGGTCGGTAGTTTTTTGCCCTTGTTACTACTAAGTTGGCATTTATGTGAAAGAAAAAAACGTTTGGAATAAGAAGAATGGCTTTGGAACTCCCCTGTCGAGATTGGCATTAAATTTGTAGCTGAATGGTGGATTGTCATATCCTCATGTAGCTAGGACACATTGTATTGACTTCCAAAACATTTGTGTTTTTATTTTTCATTAGAAATTCAACGAAATCATTGCGAATTCAAGAAAAGAAGCGGAAGAGGCCGAAAAGAACATTCCTGAAATCGAACGTTTGATCAAGTCTGCGAACAACAAATCAGACAACGCGACGGAGGAGCTGGGTGACGCGCAAAAACAAGCGGATGAGTCTCTACAAAAGGCGAATCAGGCGCAACAAACAGCTGACGCCGCCAGAGAGGTAAAGTTACACAGCTAGAAATACCCCAAAAAGGGTAAGGTCGAATGATACTTTTAGGGAAAGACGGCTGGCTCACAATTGAGAAACATCAGGTTCTCCTGCGGATGCTTTATTCATTTATCTCCTTGTACATTGTTTACAAGAAAAATCGCTCGAAAAGTCCTTATATGGAAATTTGTACATATCATAATTATTTGGAACTACGACTTTCTGTTGCCTTAATTTTGTTCCTCGCGAAATATCCCAAAACCCATCAGGACTTACAGAAACTCGAAAGAAGTTTGTTTGTTCCCATCGGGAATATGCTGCCATGTTTGCATCGGTCAAAGTGCCTAAGCACGAGCCATTGCGAAATACCACAGGTAGCCCATGAAAGTCCTGGAAAAACAACACCTTTTGATATATTTTTTGTTCTACAGAAAGCGGAGAAAATCAGAATCGAAGCCGAAAATCTTGTGCTTCCTGAGGACACAGTTAGTGATCGCGCTAAACGGGCAGCGGACCGCGTGGCGAAGTTAAAAGACAAAGCGGCGAATGAGAAGATGGTTATTGATTCCGCGAAGAACAAAGCCGTCAACGCCACAGCAGCGAGCAAGCGGGCAAGGGATAAAATAGCGGAGGTAGAAATAATCTTGCTCCTAATAAGTGATACCCGCAGAATTCCCAATCCGTTGCTTTTCACATTATGTAAAGCAACGGCTTCTGTACTAAAGTCTCCTGTTCACCTTCTGTCATAATTATTTTGTATTTTGAGTGGAAGATAGGCTCCATTTTAAGACACGAATGTCATTTTAAAACTACTTCGCTTGCCGCCATCTCAGTAAAACTTGCAGTCCGATCAGAGAGATCACAGATTGACAAATCATGTGATAGAAGGAGCGCTCTGATTGGCTGATGCAGCCTTTTCATCTGTATGGAGTCTCATCCGCTTCAAAAACGTACTGTCTATATTTATTTCTGTCCACGCGTATTTTATTGTTTAGATAATTATTTTATAAAACAAATAAAACACAGTTCCCGTGACTGCACATGCTTATGCAAACCTCGATGTGGTTAGGAGAATTCTCGAGCAGGTGCAAGCACTCGCCTGCGGCTCGTGTTTCCACTGATCTGCTCTCGAATTCTCCCAACCACATCTCGGTTTGCATAAGCCTGTGCAGTCACGGGAACTGTGTTTTATTTGTTAAGTTGAGGCGTCAATGACACCTCTCGAATGAATTAATATCGGGCCGTGGATCGGGCTTACCGGTAATCGAGATAAAAAGTTTTGTGTTGATAATACTCCATGAAGAGGACCTGTTTTAGGCTAGAATTGTAGGTTCTTATACTTTTATACCTTCAAGTCATGGCTATGCTTTTGTGAAGTAAAGTATTAAACGTAAACGTGGGTTTTTACTTGACTCATTTCTCTTTACGTAGGTGCTCAAAAAGCTTCAAGAGCTTCTCAAGGAACTCGACAACCTAGACACAGTAGACATGAAAAAACTAGACGATCTAGAAAAACGGCTGGACAAAGAGATCGCGGGCGAGCGGAAAGTGAACAGCATGCTGGGAGATATCGAGGAGACACATACAATCATTAAAGAAAGAATCAAGACCTACACCATCGATATCAACAAACTCAAGAAACAAATGCAACAAGTACAGAACGTAATTGACGCAATTCCTAACGATTGTCGGAAGAGGGTGGACCAAGGAGAGAAACCAGGCGGGTTTTGATGTGATAGAAATATTGTTTGCAGACTAAACCGTTGCATCGCGACTCGTGTTTTTAAAACGTCGTCTTCAATCGCTTTGTTGTTGTTGTTGTTCCGCGAGTCAACTGTCTGAAGCTATCAGAGTCTTGTCCTGTGCTGTCTAGTGCAGTCGAATGGGTTCCGTCGGATAGAGCGGATTTCATATGAGTGTAGAAAACTAAACGAATACTCTTAGCCAATCAGAAGTGGAAGCCATTTAACAACCAACCACTTAGCCAATAAGGAGTGGATGCCATTCAACAACCAAGCAATCAGGAGGCGAAGTATGTACGACTTGAATTTAGACGCGAGCAAAGAATACAGAACTATTGCTGGACTAAACACAAATACTTATTTGTTTGTTTTTTGTTTGCAATCTGATTGGCTGGGAGAGCAAATTCGCGCTGCTCAGCCAATCAGAAACGCAAAAACAAATTAAAAAGTCTGATTTACTTTCGACTGACTCACCTGAAGTCCGCTCTAAAAGTAGATAAATGTCGCGAAGAAGCGAAGAAGCCAGCAACAGTGTAAAGCACTGATTGGCCCAGATGGTTCTACTAGCGGAACAGAGAACAAGATCAAAGAAATCGTTGTTTTTAAAACTTCGACTCGCGATGCAGGGGTTTGGCAGAGTCAACATTGTACAAAATTTGGGGATAGTTTGAAAAGCTCAGGGGTAGAAACAGTTACCAAGAGCCCTTTTACTCCTCAGATCTGCATAGGAATTCTCCTTAGTGAGCACAATACAATTCGCTTTTTGCAAAGTAAGAGAATTTCAGATCAATCAGAGTTGGTTTTTATATCAATTCTCGTTACCTTTTTCCTTGACGATGTATTGTTCTTTATGGGAGAAAATATATATTGATCAATGAGAAAGGAAGGGTTATATGAAGGGAACGGTTTATATAATTATGAGTCAGGGAATTTCTGGGCTGGAATATAGCTAAAGTTGACCAAGTTTGGCTACGGATGGGTACTGTATTAAGCAGATTATTCTCTCTGTATGCTCAATGTTATAGATGCTAGAAGGAATATTTACAGCTAAAACGGTTGTTTCACCCTGCGCATTTTTAAAACGTTGCTTTGGGTTTGGGATTTCGTTTTTTTTTTGTCCCGCCAGTCAAGGCATCGAAGCCAATCAGATCCTTGCCTTGTTTCGCCTTGTGCAGTCAACTGGTTTTCTGTCGCGACGGAAAGCCAGTCAACTGCACTAAAGCGAAACAGGGCAAGGACCTGATTGTTTTAGACGGTTTAACTGGCAGAACAGACCAACACCACAGTCAATCCACATTTGGAAAGTCATAGGGTGAAACAGCGATTTTAGCATTAAGTAAAATTTCACGGGACTAAGGCGAGACAGTAAAATGCTAGACTTATTTACGCACTCCTATTTACTACATGTTGCTACAAGGCTGACTTGCCTCCGTTCAATTGAAGTTCATGGTAGGCGTTGGAAGCGTTGAGATAATGTTTTTCAGTCGTTCCCGACTGAAGCCTTTTAAAATTAATCAAGCGACTTGAACGAGTCGCCGCGACATGGCCTTAGCTGTCATTGACTATGGTATTATTTGTGATCTATTCGCAAGATGTCATTTTGGTACATTTGCTGTAATTTTAACTCGGGGATTCGATCTGCGGTCATTGGTTATGGAAACGCTGAAAATGACAACTCTTTGCGTGGGCTTCGTGTTCTAATCTCAAGAAACACGCATGATCGGTACTCGAATTCAAGCGAAGTCGAAGTCATTCACGTACCCAGATCTCCCCGGCTCGTCACCTCGCGGGGGAAGCACTTGTGGCAGCCATTGACGCATGCGCAAGATTTCAAACAAGATGACTTTCTGGGCATGTCACGGCGTTTAAATCGGCCAATCAGTGAAGGCCCTCGAATAGCTGTTACCATAGCCTAGTGTACGAGAATGCGATGAAAGCAAATGTTGCTTTGAATTGATGTCTAGCGACTGTAAAGTGGAACGATTAGAAACGAATAATTTAGCTGGCTCTTTGATGGGAGAACGCGGTGTTGGGCAATTAATATTAGACTCTATTAACTCTAGTTAGGAATATTTTAAGGTCAAATAGAAAAACAAGTCTTGTGCGTCTAGTTCACGCATTTCTCCTGTACAAGACGCTGTAAAACTAACTCTATTTGTACTTTAAATGGTACATGTCACGATTTTAATTAAGTTAATTTAGTTCCCTCAAATGAAGTTCAATCCACAAAAAATAAATTCTTTATTTTTATCAAGACCTTTCAAAAAATGCTACAAACAAAAGGAAATTGGTTTTGTGATACTCTATCTAAAAATTGTTTCCACTTTCTGTCAAAATCCTGTGTTGAATGCAGATCCATAGGCCTAGTTTTATAGAATTTTGTTAATAAAAACAACCGTTGCATAGCCCCTGTAATTATTGTTTAAAATGGTGACCGTTATTTCAGGCGTAAGTCAGACCGCTGAAGAACATTTACTACGACTCAAACTATATTTTATACGAAATATTGCTATATCATACAAAAATGTTATTTTTATTTTGATGTTTAATATCTTAGCTTTGTTCAACTGTCGTTTCCAGAATAAAACTTGAAATGAGCGAGAAATGCGTTAGCTGGTATGGCAACATGACCTCGAACTTGAAGTTAGTGAGGATTATAATCAAAATGAGGATTATCATCATTTGGGGGACATGACTATGTTACTACTATCTTCGTTCTATTAAAAACATAAATAGAACGAAGCATAGTATATAAATGAACATCATCCAAAATAGTCCGAACAAAAAAAAAAACAGCCCCTGTTCCCCGCCCTCAGCGCCCTTAAGAGTGCTTTCTAAAGAGTGCTCCCTAAAAGTGTACTACTTCAACCTACAACCATGTGGGACACTTGCGCATGTCAAGTAACCATGTCACCAGAATGATGATAATCCTCATTTCAAGACCATTTAACAATTGATCATCCTCATTTCAAGACCATTTAACAATTGATAATCCTCATTTCAAGACCATTTAACAATTGATGATAATCCTCATTTTAAGACCATTTAACAATTGATGATAATCCTCATTTCAAGACCATTTAACAATTGATGATAATCCTCATTTTAAGACCATTTAACAATTGATGATAATCCTCATTTCAAGACCATTTAACAATTGATGATAATCCTCATTTTAAGTTTCGAGACCATGTTTGGTATGGAAATGGTAACCCACATGCCTCGGGGACTCTTGGTAATTTTAAATATGCCGACAGGTCATTCCCGTTGAAACTCGCATAATATACCTAATCGGCTTGCAGTGTTAACTTCTTCCTAATTCAGATCATGGGATGAATCATTTGGGAGGGCGATGATCTGAATTGGGTGGTAATAAGAGGTAGATACCGTTAGCCGGCCGAATGCCTGGGCTTTTTTTTACCGCGATACAGCGGCCATCTTGAATTCTATTGCTTCGAAAGGCTGGTAGTCTAGGAAAGTTAGCCAAAAATGGGTGTCAAGCTAGACATAATTGCAACAGAAGATCTTTAGCAGTTTTCGAAACCATATTATTTGCTGAACAAGATATAAAGCGGCGCAAAAGGTATACATTTTGCATTGCTTTCCGCATCTCGAGCGGTTCCCTTTTTCTTTTGTTATTCACGAGCTTAGGCGATTCTCTTGTCTGTGCAGCAAAAACACTTCAATATTGTGTGATTCAGAGTCCATTAACACCTTCACGCATTTGACTGATTTACTTTCTTAGCCATGTCGCAAGTACTATATCAAGTAGTGCGTGCGAAAGAGGTCCGATATTTTTTTAATATGGAATATACCTCAATTTTACAACTTTGAAAACATTTTACTAGTTCGATTTGTTATTTTTATCGACTTGTATAAACTTTTACAAATATTTGGGCGTGACGCCCTAAATGACCCTAAATAATAGTGATTATATGAGTTTTCGAATTCTCAACCGTCACAATATGGTCTAGAGCGCTATTCACTGTTTATCAACATTGCCATTCTTATGTTAATGTGCCAACCGTAGATTGAATAGCGCCCTTTGTTCTGTGAACCAATCGATCTCTGGTTAGCACATTAATAACAATGGATGACGTCATTATTTGACGCACTATAGTCATGATTATCACGCTGTTGGCGTGATAGCGTGGCGAAGGTTTTAAGACACCCAATATTGTCACTCATACATGCAGTACTTCTTTGTGCCATTAATGACTCTTGTTTACTTCTCTCCGGGTACAGCTGACTAACATGAAAATTATATGCGCGGGTCTCCCCAAAACCGGCACAAAAAGTATTTCAAAGGCCTTGACAACCTTGGGCTTCAATATACATGATGCTCATGACCAATTCCAGCTTCACCTGGATGATTTTTATAACTTACTTTGTAAAGACGTCACACCAGACTTTAGCTGCTTCTTAGAAAGTTGTGATGGCGTAGTGGACGTCCCGTGTTCTATCTTCTACGAGGAGTTATTCAACTGCTACCCTGAAGCAAAGGTTATTCTAACGATCCGTGACGAACATTCGTGGTTTACAAGCCAGCAGAAACACATGTATGTGATGATGAAATGTGATGCGATGCGATGTTTGCCGCTACGCCTTCTTCTTTCCAAGACTTTACGGAAATTCCTCGCTGTGTTTTACCGCGTGAATCAGTCATTTCGTGGCACAACGGATTTTGAGATGTCTTTTATTGCGAGGAAGCATTTCCGTGTTTATAACGATCGAGTACGAGCGGTTATTCCAACCGACCAGCTGCTTGTGTTTGATGTCACGCAAGGGTGGGAGCCTCTTTGTGCATTCCTGAAGCGTGACGTCCCTTGCGTGCCTTTTCCTCATGAAAATAAAGCCGCATCATATAATGATGAGTTCTTTCATAGTACCGACTTTGGAAAGCAGATCCACAAAGAGCAAAGGAGAAGTCTGCTGATGATCATGGGTGTGGCTTCAATTATGGTGCTGGCCGGAGCGGTTATTTTTAAAACGCGCTGATTCTCGGATTTCTTTAAGTGTCCAATTGGATTTGGTGTTTCGCGAAGGCATTGGCGGGCGCGATATGTTTGAAAACTCGTCTATTTCCGTATTTTTAACAAATTAAACCACTAATTTTACATCTAAAGGGGTCATTGATTAGTTGTGTTGAGTAGTATTGAATAAAAGGTATATTCAACGATGGAATTAAATAAGCAATACGAGATTGGTCGTTCATGTCCTTACTCTCGTCCTTCCCTTTTCGCCCTCGTTTTTTGCCCTCCCCATCTCTTCGCTCTTTCCCGCTCCCCTCGTCCTCGCCCCTCCTACTTGTCCTCGTCCTCGTCTTTACTCTTCCCCCTTATCTTCCCCTTTATATTCCCTTATTGTCGTCCGTGACCTGTCCCTCGTCCTTATCTTATTCTCGTCCTTGTCCTTCCCCTACGTCATGATCATCCCTATGACTTGTCCTTTCTCTTACCCCTTATCTTCATATTCATATTCATCTTATTCTTATTCGTCCTTCTCCAACGTCCTCGTCCCTACCCTCGTCCTTGCCCTTCCCCTTTATCTTCCCTTCCCCTTTATCGTTTACCTTATTATCCTCCGTGACCTTTCCCTCGTACTCATCCTTGCCCTCCTCTTATCTTCATCGTTTACCTTTCCCTCGTCCTCGTTCAGTTGCTCTTCCCCGTTATCCATTCCGTTATCTTCCCCTTATTCTTTCCATGACTTTTCCCTCGTCCATATCCTCCTCTTATTCTCGTGTTCTTCCTTCCCCCTCATCCTTATCCTTGCCCTTCATCCTTGTCATCATCTTATCCTTATCGTTTACCTTTCCCTCGTCCTCGTCCAGTTGCTCTTCCCCGTTATCCATACCGTTATCTTCTTATTCTCGTCCATGACTTTTCCCTCGTCCTTATCCTCCTCTTATTCTCGTGTTCTTCCTTCCCCCTCATCCTAATCCTTGCCCTTCATCCTTGTCATAATCTTATCCTTATCGTTGACCTTTCTCTCGTCCTCGTATAGTTGCTCTTCCCGTTATCCATACCGTTGTCGTCCACTTATTCTCGTCCATGACTTTTCCCTCGTCCTTATCCTCCTCTTATTCTCGTGTTCTTCCTTTCCCCTCATCCTAATCCTTGCCCTTCATCCTTGTCATCATCTTATCCTTATCGTTGACCTTTCCCTTGTCCTCGTCGTTGAGCAGTACGTCTTCCGGTTAACCTCATCCTCGTCCTTGGCCACGTCTTGAGTCTCTCCCCGTACTAGTCTTTGTCCTTCCCTTGGTATTCCTCTCGTCCTGGTGCTCTCCTTGTCCTCGTCTCCCTCTCCTTGTCTTCGTCTCCCTCTCCTTGTCCTCGTCCTTTTCCTTATTCTTGTCCATCCTTTCCTCTCCTCCTTGCCCTTGCCCTTCCCCTTCCGTGGGTTTCCTCGTCCTTTGTCTTGTCTTGTCCTTCGTCATCGTCCTATTTTCGTCCCTATATTTGTCTTGTTATTTACGGCTTCCGTTGCTATGTGCTTGTCGCTGCGCCACTCAGAAGCTCCCTTCGCTCGATTCTCGTCACGATTACCTCGCTCACTTTTATCAGAATCCAAAGAGATCGAAGTAGATCTTTTGTGGGATGGTAAACATTATCCCTGACCTTGTGATTCAATGCGAATCAGCCTTTGGGATGCTGTCAAACAAAGATTGGAGTGCGCAACGTTTTTCAAACGTCGGACCTGCCTTAGATTACTCATCATCGCAGCGGCTGTGAGTACCACAGATAAGTGGAATTTTACCATTAAGGTAGCTATATCTTTACATACAAACTCACATATATCACACAGTGAAAACACTATGGAAAATTTCATTTCACGATCCCGACTTGAAAATTTGCTAAGATTTCTGCGAATTAAGATTGCACATTTAGAGCGTATGAAAAAAGGTTGAGGTAAACCGATTTCAAATGACTCAAATTTTCTGCGAATATTCGGAACCGCTTGAATTTCTTTGCAACATTACATCCAAAATTACTAGTTTAGTAAAGTTAGCCAAAAATAGGGATCAAAAGCCACAACAGACATAACTGCAAAGGAAGATCTTTCAGCAGTTTTCGAACCATTATTCTATACTGAACAACATATCAAGCGTTGCAAAAAGTATAACTTTTGCATCTGCAAATCCGAAGTGTCTCTTGTCTGTGCAGCAGAGTCCATTAATGATTCAGAGGCAATAGGACATTTGCATTATGACGTATTTTACTACGACTACCAGAAATCTTTGCGTTGTACCTTTTGATCACGCAATTACCGGCCGCCTATTGTTCTCAAGAGCGGCTTATATGCATAAGAAAAAAAAACTGAAAAGGATTCTGGTAGTCGTAGTCAAATGAAGCAATAGTGCAAATGTCCTATTAAGTTAATATATGAAGTACCTTGCGAAAGAGGTCCGTTTAGCTATATATTTGTTGTAAGTTTCAAAGTCAGAACAGTGTTTTACTGAACATATACGGTGGCACATAGGGGACATGCAACTATAACTAACTAATTTCCATCGAGTCTTACAACTCTCTGTAGAGAGTTCTATAGAAGCGCCTTGAATTGCGAGTTACATATCGGCCCATGTAAAGGGATCCGGGATGTGGGATCCAGCTAAATTTGAGGTTTGGGATCCGGGATCCAAAGTATGGGATCCGGGATCCAGAGGTGTGGGATCCGGGATCCAGAGCGAGGGATCCGGGATCCAGAGCATGGGATCTGGGATTCATGGGTCGGAATCCGAGATCCACGGGTCGGGATCCGGGATCCAAAACTTCTGTGGATCCCTTTCCATGGGCCGATACATAACATATTCCAATTGCGAAGTAAACCTTAACTAAAAGGCAGATTTTGGAGCTGTTGCTCCGCATGTTCTGTTGCAGTTTTGTTTAGGTTGCATTCACTCGTATAATATGACGAGTGCTACTAATACACATAGCAGTGCAAGTCAATTTTTTATGGGAAAATGTGCTTCTAAAAATAGACATTTTCTGCTGCTGGCGGGGAGGGACCTAATATTGGAGATTCTTACGCTTAGTAACAGACTCTTGGTGGTGGAATAGAGCGATGAAATACACTTACTATATGATACTATAGGATTATTCAAAGCTTCAGGAGAGGCTAGATTCCGCTAAGAAAATAGCACGAAAAAAAGCGATATCGCACGAGTCGCGCAGCGACGAGGGCGATACCGTCTTTTTGAGTGCTATTTTCGGCGGAATCTACCGACTGAACGCTTTGAATATACTTGAATCCTATGATATCTCGTCCTCAATTTACACAAAAAAGAGATATCATAGGATTCTATAGTAAAACGTGTCACAATTTATTGCACTATATTTTTTATTCTTTTCTGTGTTTTTGACTCCTACATTTTCACTATTATACCATTTACACTTAGTGCAGTAATTTTATTACAATTTTTTCAAGAGTACCTGATTTCCAATATGCTACGCATATCTGATGCATTGTATAACAATATCTCCAAAAAGTCAAATGATTCCTAATTACTATCTAAGTAACATAAATATGTACTATTTACAATATTCGTGGCTATGTTGTATCGGCAGATACAAACACGAGCGCGTAGCGCGAGTGTTTGTATCTGCCGATACAACATAGACACGAATATTGTAAAGTACTTATGATATTCTAAGTTTTGTACTTATATTAAATTGAATGTGCATTGAAAATGAAAGAATTTTCGGGTGTTTACAAAAAACGCCAATCATTTTGCAAAAAGCATGCGCAGAAGGCATGATTCCTGTCCCACATGGAACTAGCCGGACTAAAACAACATATAGTCTTACAGGTGAAGCTTTTTTTTAGGTACTGCTCTACGAGAGAAGACCATGCTTGGACTTCACTAGAGTGGTCCCTTCAGGTTTTAGTCTGTAGGGGATATTTGAAACAATGTGCATTGAAAATGAAAGAATTTTCGGATGCACAAAAAACGCCAATCGTTTTGTAGCAAGCATGCGCAGAAGGCATGATTCCTGTCCCACATGGAACTAGCCGGACTAAAACAACATATAGTCTCTCAGGTTAAGCTTTTTTTTAGGTACTGCTCTACGAGAGAAGGCCATACTTGGACTTCACTAGAGTGGTCCCCTTTTCAGCCTTTGGACAGTAGGGGATATTTGTTATTTGAAACAAATATCCAACTGTTCAAAGACTGAGGGCTGCACTGGAAGGTGTCCTATACAGAATACTAATTGGTTTAATTAGTATTCTGTATCAGATACAGAATACTAATTAGATCAATTAGTATTCTGTATCAGACACCTAGCCATGTGGTATCGGGGGTTACAAGTAGTGTCACCTGATCCGAATCCAGTGCAGAGATTGGATGAGCATCCTATGAATAATGGATGAATATTATAAATATAAATAACCCATAGAGGCACTGGCCCGCAGTGTTCGTAAAAGATAGCATTTCCGTATGACAATTCCGCAGTGACAAAGTTATTTTTCAAGCTCAATTGCAATCAGCGACGTAAACATAACACTTATCGTTGGACAGTAACTTTGCTTTCTTTTGTGGCTTACAGTTAGGTTTACAAACTGCTATATGTACGGTATCCACGTTATTAATCAATTTATGAACTGTTTTTTCCACGCACTGCGCACTTCGGGATACACGAGTGGCAAGCGAGCTATTTCCGACAACGTACGGTCCTCGCTGGGCTTGAGCTTTCGCGCTGGCTTTGATGTCAATCACGTGACCAGTTTGGGAAGCTTGTTGAGTGCTGTTGCTTGGTAGAGGGTTTCCATGGCAGCAGAGGCCCATTGATACTACCACTAAGGAAATCTAAAACAAAAATAGTGAATGATAAATCAATCGATGTTAGGCTTCTTTCTCTACTGATGATTCTAAAAATATTCAAATTTTTTTTTCTTCAAATGATTAAAAGTGGACAGACCTACAGTAAAAAACCGCGTATAACAATCTAGAATTTTGAAGGTCAGGTTCTGATATTTTGTGGTAGTTTTTCATAATTCAGGCTGATAAGGTTCTTACTGCGATTTTCATATACTGCGAACTCTACACCGACCAAAAGACCGCGATTTGGCTTCCGTCAATCAAACGAGTGACTATGGGTGATTTCAGTAGGTTTTGTTGGATCTTGTGAACTGATAGTTGTTAGCTGGGCTTGAAAACACAATTGTTCATTGTAAAATGCAATCCAAACTCAGAAAACATCCGTGGACTTGACTTAAAAGGTTTGATTGACGGAAGCCAAAACACAGTTTGCAGAATTATAAAAATCGCAGTAACGTTCCGCTCAGGGAACTTAAGGCACGGGTCTAACAGCAAAAATGCTAAAAAATACTATAAAAAATTCTGCAAGGAAGAGAAAATACCTAACACAAACAGTTATTCGTTAAGGTTGTTCCTCAAATTGGGACAGTTCTTTTGAAATATTTTGTAACCATGGTAACCGTTTGCGTTACCTGGCAGAGCGTGACAAAGGCCTTATTTCCTTTGAAGCCACGGGAGGCATGGTAAATCAATTTGGCCCTTTTTCGAAAGTGGTTAATAACGTTGACTATCGGGTGTAAAATACAATTCAAATGAGGATGGCTGTCCAGGCAATTCTGATTTTGAGATAATGAGAAGTATCAAATTACATACCAGTAAAAACCGTGATTGTAAAAAACAATTCCAGCCATCCTCATTTGATTTGTTTGTGTACCACTATGTTCTTCTAATATCACCAAAAAGAATACGAAATATTATTCGTCTTCCTACCCTCCCGAAGAGGTTTACACGGAAATCTATTTTAGGGTCAAAGGTTACGAGATTTGTTGCTATGGAGACCAAGTATCGTCAAGGTGGTTTAGAATTCCAAATGCAATTTATATTCAACAACATCCATAAGCATTTATAAAACCACTAAGAGATAGACCAACCCCCTTGGTTTTGCGTCCGCCATGTCGGTAGTCAGTTAAAATTTCAGTAATTTGTCGGTAGTCAGTTAAAATTTCGGTAATTTGTCGGTAGTCAGTTAAAATTTTCGGTAGTCGGTAAATTTAAGTTAATAATTAAAAAGTAGTAAAATTGAAAATTAAAAACCTTGTTAGTTACTCTCAGGTTCTATACATTGGAGTCTCTTTTAAAATATTTTGCATTTTTCTTGCTGCAAATCAGTAAATAGTCACTTTCGCGCGCTCTGATTGGTTCCTGAAGTAGCATAATTTTTCCAGTAAATAAAGGGATTCGAGCCCCCTGATTGGCAAACAATTTAAACTTATTCAGCAGCATTTGCTACAGTCAAAGCTCCCGTAAGAAACCACATCGGGGATTGAAAATTGTGGTCGTTAACAGAGCTGGTTGCTTACGAGAAGGGTTCTTGTAAGTGACCACTGGCAGTCACATACTAGAAAAGTGGGTGTTGGTTGCTTACCAGAACTTGCAATGACCAAATCTATGAAACCTTATCTGACCAGGACGCTGTAGATTTGACTATGAAGAATCTCTGCCCGTATATACATAAAGTACAGCTGTTAAAAAGCGCTGAACAGCATAAATGAAATTTTACCATGCATGGAAAATGATAGTTAACTCATGTTAACTGAATTTGGAAGACAAAAACCATTGTGGTCGCACATGAGAACGTAAAAACAATAGAAAATCTCATTTGGTGACTTCAAATCGTGGTCGCTAACGGAGCTGGTCGCACAGATAACGTGGTCGCTAACGAGAGCTTGTAATTACAGAGTTTATATGACAATTCAAACTGAGATTAAGCCATGGATCGTGGTCGTGATGGGAGCTGGTCGCTTACGAGAGCGGTCGCTCAGAGAGCTTCGACTGTAGTTTATATACCGGCAGCAGGGAAGTGTGAGATGGCTGCTGCAAACAGATTGGCAGAATTAACAGAAGGAGAAACATTTGAAATGAAAAAAGTCCTTTGTGTATATTTTGTTTTGGAGACGTTATATCTGTTATATCCTTTGTCCGTGTTTTATGTTTCTTTTAGCCATCGAATATAAATTATTTTAGTAT
This sequence comes from Scolanthus callimorphus, assembly GCA_033964015.1. NCBI lineage: Eukaryota > Metazoa > Cnidaria > Anthozoa > Actiniaria > Edwardsiidae > Scolanthus > Scolanthus callimorphus. Next base: position 38,859,597 of record CM066911.1, read on the forward strand.
ATCTCAATGATAAAAGAGATGTAAAAAATGTCCTAGCCTTACCCACACAATGATAAGCTACACGGGAGCCGTAACAATATACAATAAAACCCTGACCCGGTTGCAAACCTCCAAAAACTGGGGGGCACAGTAATAAAAACCCAAGGAAGATTGTTGGGAAAGTTTAAGTAAACTCTTTTGCGCGCGAAGCGCGCCAAAAATTTAGAGCCCAGCATGTGAAGTTACCGCATACAGGGTGCACAATCGCATATATTTTTTTCTTTCACTCTTCTGCTTTTGCATGAATTCTTGGGGAAGTAGCTTGCAGGCTATTTTTTCATCCCCATACCAAGTCAAATGGTCGGCCCTAACTTGTGAAAACTTGAATCTCAGCGCAAGTGAACAGAAGTCAAAAGTCTGTGCAAGTCACAACTTGCATCGACTTGTGTGAACTTGCGTTTCGTTTGGCTAGGGCTTTATATAGAAGCGCTCGTGTAGTAGATAGCCGAGTTCGCAAGAATATAAATTAGGATTTATGTATGTTGACGATAGAAATGAAGAGTTTATAATACGGGCAATCATCAAATGTCGGTAGTCAGTAAATATTTTTTTGTCGGTAGTCAGTAACTTTTTCCCCGTTTTGTCGGTAGTCGGTTATTTTTTAGGCCGTTTGTCGCTAGTCGGTTAACCCCATCCAGACCCTGATATTGGATTTACTTTGGACCCATGCCTTAAGTACCCTGAGCGTAATTTTCAGAGTTTGTCATAGTGTAACCATTGGTAGAACTAATACATAATGATTGCTACTTGTATTTTTAACAATACTTGTCTTGTAGTTTTTCTCACTATTTGACTATCAAGCTTAGAGTGTTTTTTTTTTGTATAAGAACCTATTTGTCTTCGCCTGCTGAACATGTACTTATACAGGCTGTAGGTTCTTTTCAAATTCACTTGAATTGCATGCGGGTTTTTACTGTATGTCAGGCATTTTCAAAAATCAAAAATCCATGTAGCCCAGGAACCTTTTTGTCACGGTCGCACTACACCTTCAAAATGTCAATCAGACACCTTCAGCTGTCAATCAGAGAATAAAGATGATAGAGCCGAAAACAACGAGGCAGAAAACGAAAACTAGACAAGAAAGAATTGTTTCGACCTGTGGCCACCTCGCTATACGGATCCTGAAACTGGCTTCCAGTAAATCGTTGAGAAGCGAGGTCTAGTAGTGATCTTGGCCGATCAGCTTGCAGTGAGTGCTGACAGGCCATGTCGGATTAACGTTCTAGAACAAAAGATTTGCTGGCTTGGAAAAAATTACCCCGCTCAGAAGCAGGTCCGCGGTGCCTTTGAAGAATTGTGGAATTCCACAATTTTTAATCAACCCTACAAAATTTTGCAGATTGCGGTCGCACTAGTTTTTTGGCGAGTGATAACAGACTACGACTCTAAATAAACACAAATTCCACTAGTGCGACCCCTCAATAACAAAAATTATCGCAGTGCAAAATTCTTACCACAAATCCTGAAACTTCCATTTCGTTGTTTAAATTCAATTTCGCTGAAATGTTGCTCCTCCAATGTCCGAACACTTAGTTGTGCGCTTAGAATGATAACTCGAATGATCGCTCCTACTCTTTTTATAGAAAATTTTGGGAGAGAGGAAGCCTTAAAATAGTCTGATTTATTTAAGTCTCTTAAAGAAAATTTCCCTAAAAATGCACCCCACCTTTCGCGTCCGAATAATTCAACGGTATAAGCAGCGTTTTAACCTCTCAGTCGTTCTGAACAATGAAAGACTGACGGCGCTTGGACATGTGACTCTGTCAAGACTTCAGTAAACTTTTAAAGTTTATAGAAGTTTAATCTACTGAAAAATCACTAGAGAATTACAATATCTAGGACTTTGTGATGTTAACAATAAACTGTTTTACTACAATTAATGTTAAAATTATTTTCAGCTTTAATAAATCCTTCAGGATAATTTCAGGATCTAATGAAAAACTCGTCAATAGTTGCTTCCGCTTTCCACTTCCGGATTGCAATGTCGATTTCCTGTGAAATGACGTCTTTTTTGCCTTTCAAATTATTCTGACGCAAATAGCTTCGGAATCCGGTTTGCGAGAGTAAAAATTCGAAAGAATGGTGACTGGAAATTTCATATGATACGGGACTCAGCGGAATGCTCTGCTAAAACAAATCTAATTCCTTTGTATTTTTAACTCATATGTGTCGCTTGTCGTTTCTGCAGTCTCGCATTGTTTTGCGTTCTCTGTCATTTCCACGTGGATCCAACTGTCATCCATAACAAAATAACCGGAGGCGTTAACAAATTTACAAAAGGTTGGCCAAAAAAAAGAACATTGTACGTAAAGATATAGCAAAAAAGGGTAGAGCAATTAAGCGGCATTAACGCCGAACTGTAACGTAAAATATGAGGTGTGGTGACTTGATTTTTCACGGTGTTTTACGCAAAGGATTTTTAGGCCCTGTCCGCACTAACGCGTTTTCAAAAATATTCGTTTTCAAACTTATACGGATTCGCATCTTGCTAGTGTGGACGGGAGATTTAGCTCCAAACAAGCGATCAGTTTTTATTTGATGTTGGTGTGGACAGGACAGTCTCAAATTAATGGTACAGTTGACGTCATCGTTTTCACTTTTATCCGGATTCGACGTCCACACTAAAACGATATGTATACGGATTCGTTTTTATTCACTTTCGAGAGCGTTTTCAAACTTATACGGATTCGATGAAAACGATCAGCGTGTTAGTGTGGACGGAAGGCCTAAACGTATCAAAAAGTATACGGATTCAAACGAAAACGCGTTAGTGTGGACGGGATCTTAGCCTTCACGACTTCATTAGTAATATTATGCAGGTTTTTATGAGAATGACACCCATAAATTTTATTTACATGAAAAGAACGTATTGAAGGCTCTGTCACTCGAAACTTTGTTTTTTGTTTATGTTTTTTGAAGGCTTTAAGCCATTTTAAATTATCACTATTGGCTAGCTACATATAATAGCCCACTCGGACACAAGCGCTCGAGTTATTACTTCCTGTCCGGGATGACTTTCGTAACTTAATTTGATTCAGCGCTGCTGAATCAAGCCGTAAAACGTCCAGGCTGTCTAAGGCTTTAGTTTTTTTACGTCAAGCGACAAATGGCGAAACAAAAAACGTCAATAGTCCAGGTCAAAATAACCATCAACATAAAACATTATAAATAACTTTAAACGGCATGCAAAGTCTGTGAAATGGAGGAAAACAAATATAGAATTTTCATAGTCGTTCTATGAATAGCACGCTTCTAAACCGGAAAGATGGGTGGGGGGGGGGGGGGGGGGGGGGGTCAGAGGAATTTGGGTAATACAAGGTCAAAATGCAGTGATCCTCCCTCTATAAGTACAGTGATTAACATGATCCCCCCTGAGAGCAGTTAAACGTTTTCGTGACCCCCCCCCCCCCCTATTTCACCTAGTAGAACAATTTACAGATATGGGGATGGCATTTTTCTTTCTTTGCGCCCGAATTTTTATAAACGCATTTCATCAAGCCTCAGAGTAAGTGTAGATAAACATTCCGTTTTTTATGTATAGTAAACAAATCCTCTAGGTTTTATTAATCATGCGCGCCGAAATTATTATTATTCATTTGCGTGAAGCGCGAATTTCTATGCCTGTAACGTCGAACTGACGCTTACTCTTCTTTCAAACATAGTGACTGCCCGCCGGGCCTATCACTGCAGGGCATTTTTGGTAGAGTTTGATTTTCCTCGCCAAGGTACAGTTGTTCTTGTGAACGGTGCGAATGTAGTGTCTTCGTTGCGCGAGTTGCCAAAGACTACATTAAATGATATTCTTTATGTGCGCGAAGCGCGCCGAAATTTTTATGTATTGAGTGAAGTGAAGTAGAAAAAAATACAAATGATAGAGTTGCTGGAATAACTTCTTAGAACATTTCTTGTGATATATCCACCCTTACAGGGCTTCAGGTTTTGAGAGATCCCCCCTTTCGCTCGCCCCAAAATGAAGTGATCCCCCCCCCAAAAAAAAAATACTCTGCCCCCCCCATGGCGATGAATAATGACAGGTCCCTAAGGCGGTGTTATATAACTCCACAGGGGTCCGGCACCCGAGTTAGAAATATAAACGTCAGCCGAATCAAAATGTCATTTTTTTAGCCGTCAATTAGACCATCAAAGCGACATCCCCATTGAGACCCTGCTGAAACAATTCGACAAGGTAAGTATAACAAATAAAAAGTAACCCTAGAACTTTCTTACCGATATAGCCAGGCATTTCTATATATTAGGATATATGCATATCTCGCCTGCAATGTCGCCAACTGAAACTGTCGACTTTCCGACGCTGCCTTGAAAACTTATTAGGCATTCCCCCATTACCTTTCGAAGATCTGTAAGTATCTGTCCTCATATCTTAGGCGAATATAGCAGGATAAATTCACCAAAACTCGCAGATGTTCGTTCTTTGGTCGCCATGCATATCAAAACAAAAAATGCCTATAAGGAGACTGGGGCGAGCCGCACGGTTTCCCTGTGGAGTCTCAAAATAGATATAGCCTGGCTGCTAAGCTAGATCCAACATGGAGGGTGCTTTGAAAGTCGCGTCGCTAAAATGTCTGGAAATTCTCGCTCAAAATTCAGTGTTTTACTGGCAAACGTCGCCGAGTTTCTTATCAGAAGGGGATCTACCATCACTTCCAAATAAGATAAATACTTCTAGATTTGGTTTTGGCCGTGAGCGTTTCAAAATCGACGGTTTTGATCAGGGTATTTTGATGTCTTTTCTCGGGCCAAAGGGCATGTGCTTCGAGATTAAAACACACAGGCACAGGGAGCTCACCTTTAGAGTTTAAATCAAGAAAAATAATAAAAATCTTTCCATTTTTCGCTGAATAAAGCGAAAGGAAATCTATTTTCTTTGCCCTGCGTTGCTCTTTTCTGTGATTGGCTAATTATGCTTTGCCCAGACTCGCCCACTAGGGCATCATTACCACGAAATGGCTTCCGTCTGGCGCATTAGACACAGGCAGCAGCCCGCGCGCATTCGTTTAAATCGACGCGACTAGGGCTTTCTTGATATTTCCGGATTTGTCTGAGATCGCTGGTTGACGTTAAACAGTGTCGTAACGGGAGGAATCACCGTGTGAATTTATAGTTGTCATGGTTACGAATGTCCTCTTTCTCAGTCAAAGAAAGATATTTGCTTAAGTCAGCGTGCCACCATTGCATAGCCTGCGTAGCCGGCTCTGTTTGTTTTCGAGAGGAGTCGTTTTCCGAGACAGATTCCAGGCGCGCACGAAATCGTACTGTCGCGCTCGCCTCCGCCGAGCGCGCTCGGCTCCGGACCGCGCTTCGCGCGAAAGACCGTTCCTCGAAAACACCAGAGAGCCAGCTACGCTGGCTACCATTGCACTGCACGCACGGCTCCCTGAATAGCTCAACTTAACAAATTAGTATCGGCAGAAAAACGCTTTTATTATCAATTGATACCAATACACATACTATACACTGGTAGTCCGGACCGCGCTTCGCGCGAAAGACCGTTCCTCGAAAACACCCGAGAGCCAGCTACGCTGGCTACCATTGCACTGCACGCACGGCTCCCTGAATAGCTCAACTTAACAAATTAGTATCGGCAGAAAAACGCTTTTATTATCAATTGATACCAATACACATACTATACACTGGTAGTACATTACGATTTACCAAGAGAAAACGATATTATTAGAGGTAAGAATTGTTTTCTCTTGGATTTATATTAAAAACTAAACACTGAATTGAACTATTTATTCTTTATATTAAATATTTACATCATGAATATACTCAGTAAATTGTGCTTCGCATTGAATTTCACCGACTCGCATTCCACCCTTGTTACTAAAAGCGGTTTTCGTATGACCGTGAAAAGTGCCGCTACACGGCGCGGTAGCGACACGGAACCTCTGGTCTGCTGTAGATAGGTAATGAAATCGCGTATTAGTCGCGACACGGTCGCGGCGCGGCAGAACTTCTTGTCGCGGTACTTTCCACAGTCATACGAAATCTGCTCTGTTGCATGTTGCCATATCGTACAGCGTGGTCGTACAAGCCAAAATGGTTCTTTGACATAGGAGCATGAAAAAGGCACCGATTGCAAGAATGTGCTGTTGCCTCATAACATGCTTTTGTTATTTTACATTAGGAAAAGCAGAGGATACGTGAATCTTCGAGTCTGTGTTTGTTGCTCGGACATTTTGTCATTGTTTGATTTTAAATATAAGCGAAGACGGGATTTCACAGGGAACCTCTACCTTTTGTCTAAGATCGCACGGATGAAATTATAAAAATATTCTTCAAAGTAGAGCTATTCGAGAACAAATAAGTGACATTCCTCTTCACAGATTAAGGGAACAGAAAACTCAATCGAGAAATTTAACTAATTCGATTGCCTAAAAAACACGAATCGTATTCAACTGTACAAATTTTCATTTATGAAGTTGAAACAAGAGCATTGATCATTTTCTCTTGGTTGAAACCACTAGCCTGGTTACAAGAATGAAAAATTCAACAAGTTTGTCATTAAGAAATTGTTTATGAAACAAAATAGTGCTTGTATTCTACGTTTTTAATCGTCCCTGACACCTCTTTGCGAGCGCTAAATGTGTCGGCGTTTGCAGGGGTTACACATGGAAAGGAAATCGGGAATCAAGCTTTTTGTGAGCTTTGTAATCCGGAATCCCGTCACTGGATTCCAGAAATCAAAATCCGATCGTTTATTTTTATTTTTACCTGTATTCCAAGACAGTTTGGAATTGGGAACCCAGGGGCTGGAATCCAGCCAGACGTATGAATCTATGAATTACCGATGAATGTTATTCACAAGAAAAGCATTTTGAGAAATTGATACAATTCTATGTAGCCATCGTATGTATATGTGTAGCTATTGCTAAAGAAGATCGTATAGCAAAGGAAGGGCAAGCTTGCTAGCCGGCTCTCCAGCGGTATTTTTCTTGGCGCGCGTGATTCCTGTGTCGTGGAAAAGACACAGGAATCCCGCGCGCCAAGAAATAAATCAAATATCCGAAATATAAAAAACACTGGAGCCGGCTAGCAGGCTAAAGAAGGACTGACATAGAATGCCCTAGTTCAAATGAGTAGAATTTAACATTGGAATTGCTGTCATCGTCAACTATTTAATATGATCTTCCGGTCTATTTACATGGGAATAAGATGACATGGGAGTTAGGACTAGGGATAAAACTAATAGACCCTTTCTGCTTGAGTGGGGGTCCTGTGGTTTGTTCCCCTTCTTTTGTTTTTCCCTTGACGCTATTTGATATTCATGTGACCAAACAAAGAGGGTCAGAGGGAAACAAATCACAGGATCCCTACTCAAGCGGAAAAGGTCAATTCCACATTTCATTCAACTTCATTCAACATTTGAATCACCCATGTTGAATGGAGGTATCAAACCAATATTTTAACAATGCACTATGATTGGCTGTTGACCACGTTGACAAAGTTGATTTGGTTTGGCATCCGTATTCAACATCATTAAACATGCGCGTTCAACAAAATGTTGAATTGGCATAGCCCCATCCTTAGATCGTCGTCCCTGTACTTTTGAAGACTTTCCTGTCTCGTCATTTATTCGCTATCTATTCTTGCACCTGCTTTGCAACATATTCCTTTGTTTTTTCGAAAACTTCTTCCACCGTTTGGGCCGCAGACACCTGGAAATAGTAAATACCAGAGGATAAGTTGTAGTTCACATATATGTCAAGTTCTACAACTCGTGTGTCTCGCACACATAATTTTTTCTATCTAGCGAAGAAACATTTCTCTGTCTCGGCTACAAAATTTGTTGCGCGCGACAATGTTTCCCGTGCGTGCGTCAAGTCTAAAACAGGAAACAATGGAAAAATGTTACCGGCTACAATGTCCTAGTTTAGCCACAGCCTTAGAGCCAAGACATTTAGTCAAGGATTGCTGTACATAAGGCTATTACCTTGACTGCTTTCTCATCCGTCAAATCGTCTATCAAATCCTGGACATGATTTTTAAACACTTCAATCCTCGTCTTCAGTAACTCCTCGTCTCCTTCACCCTCGCCCCACTTCTCCTTCGCTCTTCTTTCCATCTCTTCCTCCGTGCTCTCTAACACAATTACGCGGCTGAAGTCGGATACCTGCAGAAGAATATTAACAACATTTGTTAAGCCTCCGAATGGGGAAAAACGCAGTTGTGGTTTTCCTTGGTGAAATTTGCTTTTAAAAAGCATCATGAGTCTCACCTTTTCAGTAAAATTCTTTGCCTGCTCGTGAGTTCTGGGGTAGCCATCCACTACGTAACCTTCTAAGTTCTTCTCCTCCGCCAGTATTCTTTCGGTTAAAACGGCAAGCGCGTGTTTCTATAGCCAAACAATATATGCTTAATTGGTTTAAGGAGGACTGATCCACTAGCAGTTCGAGAAATCATTTGACAAAACTCTTGTACCAAGATCGTATGCTTTGTACTGCAAGTCCAGAGTAGAAAGGTGAGACGGGACCTACTCGGTTTATTGTCTCATCCGAAAGACGTGAAACACAGTAGAACAAAGTTCAACTCACAATATGAACCAGTTTCGACTGAGATCAGAACAGAAAGAAAACTTTCCTCTGTTCCTGCCAGGAGTCGAACCCGGACCACAGCGGTGAGAGACCCAGCGCCATAACACTGAGCCAACCGTGCTTCTCATCCAACCGTGCTTCCCATTGTAATAACACTAAACAATAGAAACGAATGTTGAAGTTCTTACGGGGAAAAAGTACTGGACTGAAACTGACAGAATATTTTTTCCTGTGTTTGCACTATTTGTTACAGGCGTACAGCTTCTAGAAAATGCAAAGAGAATTTTCCTCTTAAAATATTTCTTCAAAAACCATTTCGCAATTTCAGCAAAGCCTCACCGATTCGACAAGCGTTCCCATGGAAATAGAGCTTGCCACGTCTTTGCCTCGATCCGAGTCTTTCGCGGCTTCTTCTCGCAACAGCTCCCCCATGGAGATGTGCGTTCTCCCTGAACTTTCTGACAACAGCTTGGCAAGTGGAGCTTTCCCTGAGCCAGGTCCACCTGATAAACAATAAGATAATATTAATGGGCTATGGAGTTTGAACTGGCTGACAAAAATTAACAAGATGGACGAGTTCTCGACGTTGAGATGGGGTCATTCACAGTTTGGTCTTCGGGACGAATGGCGGGATGGGATCTGAGTGCATGCGCTTTCTTAAAGAGTTAGCAAACAAAATCGCGCTAAAAAACGACGAGCCATATCACGTTGTTATAACTTGGCTAAGAACAATCATCTCTTTCGAACTTTTGAGATCAGTCCATGCCTATATTAGAGGGTCCAGAGTGCCCTTTCACAACTTAGGGGACGACGACTGCCGAGTAAATGTTAGTAATGCGGGCATTTAAAGATACAGCCCCTTTTTTACGCGTTGCCCTAGCCTGTACATTTTTTTAATGTTTTCATAGTTTGCCATTCTTATATTTTATAATAGAGTTTTGTAAATATTTTAGATTTAGATTTTTCCTTACATTTATTGTTATATAATTGTAATTATTATTATTGTTTTTATCTATTTTGAATAAAGTTATTATTATTAGATGGACGTATTTTGATGTCACAAATGTCTAGTAGAAAAGAGACGGCATGATCCACTGAACCAAGAGTCGATAATCTCTAAGGAGTAAAAACCAAAGTGTCAGAATAGTGTCTATTTTAGTAACAACAACATTTATTTGATTTCTGTCATATTTTAGTAACATATTATAATTGTTTTCTGTGTGCCTGATTGTTCACAGGGCTATCTGCAGAAACCCATTCATGGGAAAAGCTGAATTTCTCATGGTTAGAAGAATGAGAAGTGTTCGGATCCATGTCTTATGACCATTCCGATCGCATGCTTGCCGCACTAACATAAAAAAAAGTCACATTCGTTTTCGAGGCCCTAAAATTTGAAACGTTTTACCTCTCAGCTTTAAGAAATAACTTTTTCTATCCTTGTAAACGATACTAGTTATACAATGCTTTCGAGTGGCATACTGCAGAATATCCCACGCGTCACTTGTATTTTCTGGTGTACACACGAGCCTTCAGGTGAGTGACTATACTAGTTATACAATGCTTTCGAGTGGCATACTGCAGAATATCCCGCGCGTCACTTGTATTTACTGGCATACACACGAGCCTTCAGGCAAGTGTGTATGCTTAGAAAATACAAGTGACAAGTGGGATATTCTGCATTATTATATAGCTCGTGTTTATTCGATCAAAGTGCGCGCTCTGATTGGTTCTATCATGGTCACGTGGCGGGCTACAAAATCCAATGTAGCCCGCGCGGGCTACAATTATAAAATTGTTGCCCGCGCGGGCGACATCGCTAGAGCGAGAAATTTCGGCGGATGATTTTTTATGATTTTTACTGTATTTTTTTTTTGCTATATAATAAAACACTTAATGACTGCACCCTCGGAAAACAGCGAGTTTTGTTTTCCCTCGAATCTCGATGTTTCCCTCGACTTGGTCTCGGGAAACATCGAGATTCTCGGGAAAACAAAACTCGCTGTTTCCCTCGGAAGCAGTCATTAAGTGTATATTATTATATAGCTCGTGTTTATTCGATCAAAGCGCGCGCTCTGATTGGTTCTATCATGGTCACGTGGCGAGCTACAAATTCAATGTAGCCCGCGCGGGCTACAATTAAAAAATTGTTGCCCGCGCGGGCGACATCGCTAGAGCGAGAAATTTCGGCGGACTATTTTTACCGTATTTTCTTTTTGCTATATAATAAAACACTTAATGACTGCACCCTCGGGAAACAGCGAGTTTTGTTTTCCCTCGAATCTCGATGTTTCCCTCGACTTCGTCTCGGGAAACATCGAGATTCTCGGGAAAACAAAACTCGATGTTTCCCTCGGAAGCAGTCATTAAGTGTATAGTATGCCACAGAATTCATTGTATAACTATTTTATACCACGCTACAGAAAATTTAAGGCAACGTTTTACGTAAACACAGTGCACGATGGGAAGGTCGAGTAGAATACCGCCGTATGTACGCCGTTCCTGCATTCTGATTGGCTGTATTTTCTGTGACGTGCTATAAATTCCAGTAATCTGTGTTCGATTGTCTCGTCGCGTATTTGTTTTTGTTTTTTTCCTGGTGTCGTCGTACAAGGCGAGGACGCCTCCTTGCACAAGCCCGGTGTCTTTTTGAGGCGCTCTCGCCATTTTCTTTTTTCCTCATTCAACCAAGACTACCTGTACAATGTATAACTGTAAAAAAATGAAATGGCAAATAAATCTTGAGGCAGATCGACGACAGACTCACATACCAACGATGAAGACTATATTAAAGTCATGGAGTGCTGCTGCTTGTCTTTCCGGTAACTCCTCAAATATTTGTGCGACTTGTTCAAAGATTTCATCTGGTGAAGCCTCGGAGGAAATCTATCATAACAATAACAAAACAGAGAAACATGTTAGGCATTAGCCGTAGCTTACGAAGCACGAAGGATGATAACACCTCAATAGCATCTCTAGAAGAAAGGAAATGTCTCGCAATGACTAACGCTGACCTTTTTAACTTTGTCAAGCTCCTGGTAGTGCTCGATAACCGGCATGGTCTGCTTTGTAAAGGTATCGAGTCGGCTGTTAATCGTCTCTTCGTTGTCATCCACTCGGCCGCTCGTCTCCCCTCGCTTGAGCAGTCGGCCCTTCATCGTCTCTGTCGAGCACTCAAAATATAACAAGAAGGACGTCGGCGCCAACTGAGGATAGAACAGAAAGGCGCAGATTTAGTACCAGAAAGGCGGGAATCCAAGCGAAAAAAATGTAACGTTCCTCACACAGCAAACACGTTCTTAATTGGACTTCTCCGGGGTTTATATATTTTGTCTCTGCAGAAACTCACTATATTGCGTTCAGGCAATGTCGGACATAATTTTCTCACCTCTTTTTCAAACTCCAACCCTTGCTCAAGTTCCCTTGGAAAACCGTCTATCAGAAATCCCGTGGTGTTAGGTTGCTTTACCATGGCTTGCCTCAGTAGCTCTAATATAATACCCTGAAATTGTTATTAATAATTACTTAGCTGAATGGTAAGGATGTCCAGTCCACATAAATGCCTGTTGGGGCAGCGTTGTTTCTTTAACGGCTCATGGGAACTATACCTACGTATGCAAATTGCCCATCTCAAACACGGGGATGTTTACACGAAGAAAAATCCTTTGTCTTTCTGATTTTTTGGGGGGCATTTTCACGTGGATATGGAACCATTCCAAAAGAAGAAAACATCACTCGCGCATGACAAACATTACTGGAATCACTAATTGCGCATGTCATGCATTGATTCAGGATTATTCATTACTGAAAGCGTATTCAATCAATACTTATGGATTATCCATAACAATCTCCGAGGACAAGTTACCATTACCAGCACTTGGACGATACTTACATTAGGTACCAGCTCTCCCTTTTCCATCAAAGCAACGATATTTTGGCCTCGTTCTGAGCCCGAGTTGACTTCCGCTCTAAGAAGATCGCCCGTGGATAAATGAGTGTAACCGAACTTCTCTACGATGCGTGCACACTGTGTACCTTTCCCACAGCCTGGGCCCCCTATAGAAGAAAGTTTTAACAAGAGAACATCATGTTAGGGAATGCGCATCACCCACAATTGTCTCTCTTATCCATGATGATGACCTAACCTCGTCCCCCGGCGTCTTGTGTCAGCTCTCCGCTTCAAAATATTTTGAAGCTGTGCAACCGGAGGAGCCAGAAGACGAGGCTAATGGTGACTTCGGCCTAATTCATACTTGAACTTTTACATAGATTATTTTTTCACACGGAGAGCGCGACTTCTGAATCCGATTAAGTTCAGCGCGGCAAATTCAGTTCGACGCGAAGCTGGCCCGACAGAATCAGCGGTGGCGCACGGCACTTGCTCGACGCCGTTTCAAACGTCGAGCTCTGTGTCGAACTGAGTTCATAAGTTAAAATTATGCATGCAAACATTATACTGCAGTGAAAGCGCGGTATGTATTGTGGAGTTCTGGGCATAGCACACGCAGTAGTCTATTATTGTTTCATGAAATTTTGATCACCTTTTTCAAGCACTACAAACTAACTTTCGGAAGCAATCGAGCTCCCAATACCACTACACGAGCAAACGAGGACTGCAAAACAATCTTTGCGCGAACTACGAGCACAAGCGTTTTTTGAAGAACTTACCGATGACAAATACAACTCGTGCGTTAAGTAATCCCTTTCCTTTCGTCTTTGCGATCTCATCATCGCCGAGAGGAACGAACTCACTCGACACGACCGTCTCCTCGTAGACCAGTGTTCTGGGTGATTCGTTTTCTTCCTTCTTCTTTTTCTTTTTTCGCCGTCTGATCGGTTTGCCTTCGGCTACTCGGCCCAAGTCCTCGACTGCCTCGGCAAACTCGTCTTCGTTTTCGGAGGACTCGTCACTCTTTATGACTAGAGAGTGAGAAACACGGTCAGCGCAAATACAAACGAAGAACAGACGAATTAAAAGGAATTTGGGTTAAAATAATCGTCTAGCTTTAATTTGTTAAATGACCGTTCATCTGCTAGATAAGTGCAATTTTGGAGTATATTTTCGTGTATTATCGACTGGATGGAGTTTCCAGTTTCGATATTCTCTACTCTACCGCTGAATGGGCATCAGCAGCTCACGAATACAGCGGGAGCCTCCGGTTGAAGTAGGAAAAGTTGTGAATACCGACGAGAAACTGGTGAAGCTTGAATTGAGACAATAGACAAACTTGAGAAAACTTTTCGGACTCGTTAGTTTTTCGACTTCAAATGAGGCTCCCACTGCGGTATTTATGCGCCGTCGATGCCTATTCAGCGGTACTAGAGCAAAGAATTCGAAACTGGACTACTGGATTGGACTGCGAATTGTCCTTTTTTGATTTTTTACCTGGCTGAACCGTTTTCAAACTTGGAAATTTGATAGCAAAACCAATTTGATATCTTACATAAGAATGCATATTAATTAGTTTTATAGAATTTTGTGACTAGGTTACCTTTTCTTCTCCGCCGCTTTTCAAGCTTCGGCAGCTCACCAAATATGCTGCAAATATCCTGGCACACTTCGGGAACTGAACGACTCGCATCAATCTACAAAGGAAGGGATGGTAAAAAACGTTAGAAGGTGATTTGATGCTGCGTTTGCCGTTGACAATCTCTCGTCTTTTTAGGATCCATGGTCTAACTCGAGAAAGTGTTATCGAGAAACTGTAGTTTTCTACAAATCTGCGCGGGCTCCCTGTGGTTTTTGACTATCGTCGCCAGGCCCTTTGGCCGCGGAACAAAACAAAATGGCGACCTATGTCTTGAAACATCTACAAGTGTTTCTCGAACGTCTGCAAGGATGGGTTTTCCTCCACTGATTTTGCTATATGAGGAAACATACTTACAGATCGTCCAAATAAGGTAAGGGGGATTTCCTAATACGAAGGTTTCGCCAAGTAGCTGCAACTCAGTTGTTCGCTCCTAGTGATGCTCAAGAGCTTATTCGCTAAGTTCACTAGCATGGAGTGTTATTCTCCAGAGCTTAGCTTCTTACCTGTTTTAATTTTCCCTGTGTCACATAAAACTCTACGACTGGAAGAGTCTTCTCTGTAAACGCTCCAAATCGAGCTGTGAACTCAGTGTTGTCAGACTGTTCAGCGGACTGCTGCTCGGGAATTCTTTGTTTCAGCACGTCCTCATTACATTCCAAATATAGCACGAGATGGCTCTCTATCACCTAAGCAACAAGAATCAGACACTATTATTAGTCAAGGTGGGGATTTCGAAACAAATTAGTCAGTTTCTTGCCCTTCTTTGCTTACTAAAGTCACATGGCTACTGTCGTGGCGAAACTCCAGAAGACAAGCGACTGCAGAAGGAGAAGTAAGGCAAGGAACTGTTTAGCTCAGATGGCCATGGTTTATCTTGCGGGCAAAGTTATATATAACAAAAGGCAGAACGCCGCAATCCACGCGAGTGTGAGGTCTATTTTCGCTGCGAAGTGACGTGTTAAAACATGGATCCTGAAAGGAAGTCTTTTTAGGATCCATGGTTAAAATAACATAGCATAATAAAATAAGAAGCGATCACTAACGTGACTTAGCAGGCGCGGCTACTAGTGCTTGCGGTTCTGGCCAGTACAGCATGCTGACAATCATAGTGCAACCTTGCAACCTTTCTTGAAATATATGAGCAAATGCAATACGAAATCCCTACTGCGGCTGAGCGCAAGGAAAATGCCGAACTTGAGGTCGTGCCTCGCAGTCCTGTTTCGCGTTTTAACTGCTCATATGTATACTTACATCGAGCTCGAACTGGCTTGCTTGCGCTGTGTCTACCGGGAACCCATCCAATAGGAATCCCGCAGTCTCTGGCTGAGCAAGCATCGCGACCCGTAGGATCTCAGCAATGAGTTTCTAAAAATAGGTTTAAAAATTAGGTTATCACGTTTGTCGTATTGATCATAGTCATGGTTGTTATTGTCTTATCGGACCAATGAACACTCTCATACCCATAGCTCCCATTCTCGAACCCAGAGCTCCGCGGCTCGTCCCCTCGCTGGCTCTGGTGAGGGCCATCGACGCATGCGCGAGATATGATACAGAGATATGAGTTGAGAGAAACGCCTTTATGCGCATGCCCCAACTTCTAAAATCAGCCAATCAGCGAAGGCCCTCAAATGGATGTCCCCAGAGCCTCACCCGCGAGCAGACGAGCCGGGGAGCTCTGGGTACGGGAATGCATAGCTCCCGACTCGTCATCTCGGGGGGGTAGCAACTACTTGAGGGCCATCGCTGATTGGCTGGTTTTGAACGATCGTGTCCTTTCCATCAGAGCTTCCATTCTGGGCACGAGAACGACCAATGGAAGGCACACTGCGCAATCGTTACAAAAGAGCTCCACTTCTTAGAATTCTTCTTATATCCAGGGTCAGATTGCATCGCGTAAGTGGCAGTCAGAGGAAAGCTGAGAATGCAACACGAGCGCTGGCAACTGAAAAGAGAGACGTCACTTTTCGAAGTCAAAATGCCCCCTCTTTCGCTCTTCCCACTCGGCTAAGAAACGTCATTTTCAATTGCACGCGCTCATTTACATTTACATTGATATTTCAGCTGTTGTTCCATGAAGCAATAAGGTTTTATCGGCAAAACAATATATGTCGCCCGATGGTAAAACTCATTGAAAATTTTGAAGTCCTTTGTGCCAACTCACCGGAGGGACATCCAGCTTGTTGTCTGTGAGCTCCTTAAGTATCTTCCCTCTATCTGTATCAAGCTGTGATTCATTTTTAACAAGTTCCTCGACAGAGAGATGAGAAAAGCCGAACTTGTTAGCAGTTCTCGCACATTGTGTTGTTTTACCAGAGTTCGGGCCACCTAGAGAACAAAACATATTTTTATTTCTCACAACTTTACAGCCAAAATCATTGTTTCGCGCTGGGAATTTTCAAAACACGTTTTTTTCTGTTCTGACAGTCAAACGATCTAAACCAATCAGGTTATTGCTCTGTTTGGCCTAGTGCAGTCGACTGGATTTTTGTCGCGATCTAAACCAATCAGGTTCTTGCACTGTTTGGGCAACATCCACAGGGCTTGCTGAATTTCCCAAGGCACACGCATGGGGAAGTGCCAAAGAGTACGGAAAAGAACGAGTATATTGTCAGATGTAAAAAGCGCTCGATATTCATGAAAACACGTTAAAATAATTCAACGATCTGAGCACGCATTTGAAAGCAAAACGTTTGCACTTCTCTCGATATAAAAGGCCGATATAAAGGCGCCATATCGCGCTGTGTGGGACGGCGATTTCAAGTGTTTGGAACATGTACAAATTTTACTGCAATAGACGCGACTTTTTGCAGAACGCCAACAAATTGACAAATATCGTAGTGCCAAATCGCCGGTCGTTCACATGGCGCGATGTCACACCGCAGATCACCTTAAATCAAATCGTAGCAAAAAATGGCAGCCTGTCACGAAATGGACCATCTAGACCCGCGTTCAGAGAATAGCCTTATATTTGGACAAGGGATGCCAGTAGAGTGATGCCAAAACTCAGAGAAAAACACTATGGGATAAAAGACAGAACGAGTCGTTGACGGTGTTACCTACCCAAGACAAACACTACCCGCTGACCAGTTAGTTCCTCCCACTCCCATTCTTCTTCTTCAGCCGCGGCGGACTGGGGTTTCTTTTTCCGCCGCTTGACTTTCTTGACGACTTTTGGTGGCAAACCATCGAATATTTTACAGGCATCGGCGCACACTTCGTCGACAGGGCGATTAGCATCAACCTATAACGGCAGTCATTTCAACATATGCTCGAGATCCGGCGCTAGAATTTCTAGCCGTGGAAATTGTTGTGGGGGAGCTAGGAGCGCCTTCACGAGACGCGCGGGATCCTTGGGCATAATCAACACAGCGAAGGAACCGGCTGGTTCCATTAGAGCGGATTTCAGATGACTGTCGTAAGTGGGTAAAAGTGAAATTACTTTGCAATCACTTTATAGGTTTTTTCAGAATTAATGTCATCACTTTGCAATTGGTTTAACTGCACTGGAATTGAAGTACTTAATCACTTCGCAATTGGTTTTACTTCAGTCATATGAAATCTGCTCTATCTCACTCAAGAGCACATCTAGGGATGACGGGCTTCTACGGTAGTTACCCTTCGTTTTCTCGAGCAAATTTCTCATAGCATATCCTGGTACTTTGTCTCTTTATTGTATATTTTGCATATGTGCGTTGTTGGAAAACGACTTTGGTCAAGGGGTGCGTACGCTGTCATGGAATCCTTCACTTGTGCGTAAGTACATAATTAAGTTAATTGAAGTGAAAATTTCATGGTGGCGAATTCAGACGACTCTTTCGCAATGTGAGGTACGGTCTAGAGCGAAGGGACGACTGAAATTTAGGCAAGGGAGGCCTTTGGATTAAAGATTTTTAACCACTTTTTCAACATATGGATCACCGCTTACCCTGTGTGCTTTGTTTTGCTGTTCATAATGCTCCACTACGGGGACCGTTTTCTCAAGAAAGGTATGGAACCGTTTCTTGATGGTCTCGATGTTGTCGTCAGCTCGACCACTCGTCTCTGCTCGCTTTAAAAGCCGCTCTTGCATCACTTCCTCTGTACACTCCAGATACAGTACAAAATCACTGTCTACGATCTGAAAAACAAAACAGTGCGGATTTTATGCCTAGTTTCAACATTTTCAGCGGCAACACAAATCTGAAAAAAAAAAAAAAACATTTACGCCTAGTTTTAACTTTTTTTTAGCGGCAACCAAAATTTGCGTATGCGTGGATTTATGCCTAAATGGAAACGTTTAAGACCAAATTTTGGACACAATATTTTTAGCCCTTTCAAACAAGTAGTAGGCTCACAATGACCCGTTGAAAAATTCTCAAAATGCAGATGCGAGTATCGTACATTTTCTACCTGATAAAATAGGTGGTACCGGTAGGAGCGCAACTGTTACCGAAATAGTGTATATCAAGGTTAGAATTTCTGATATTGAAACTGCCAGGAAACGTCATACATTCCCTGTATAAAAAAAAGCTTCTTGGGAAACAAGATTTATCAACTGGCCTCTAGCAAACCAAACATTTTGAGGATCTGCCAAATTCTGTGAGATTGTATATTTTTAAGGACTATTCTGTATCTCTACTGATGGTTATATATATTTTGTATATTTTTTAAATCTTACATGAGAACAAAATAATCAAATGAGGCGGTGCTACAGACTGCCCTGGCATTCCCCTGTCTGTTCCCTGCCCGAACTCTGCCTGTGTGTAAGTCAATCAAAATCTGAGTTGAAGGACCAGCTGACACTGATTGGCAGGTGACAGTGCCATAGCTAGCAGGGGGAGGGGGGGTGGGGGCAAAAAGTTGGGTGAGGGCCCAAACTCAGGCACCACGGAGGCTAAATCGGGATGGGACAACTTGGGGGGGGGGGGGGGGGGGGAGGGTTGAAATGAGATCCTTCTCCCAAAAAAGAAAGCGTCTTTGAAGGATTTCCTTGAGCGGCCTATTTGAGGGGAGGGGCTGGGATGAGCTTGCAGGATTATGTCGCTCTATTGACGATTATTACATTTATCTTAAAGATTGAGGTGGACCCATGACATTCAGTGGGAAAATTATTATTAGTTTTCTCAAGAAGCGCCAGATCAATTAGACAAATATTTTCAAAATGGTGGCCAAATTAACCTGAAACTACATATTTACCTGACTTTCAAAGGTGACCCCCTGGTCAATATCCCTTGGAAAACCATCAATAAGAAATCCAGGTGCTTCTTGGTGCTCTCTCATTGCATCTCTAAGAAGCTCTATTGTTATCTCCTTGGGTACAAGTTTTCCTTCTTTCATGATGTCCTCTAACATCTGACCCCTCGCGTTGCCCTTGGCAACCTCTGCACGCAGGAGATCCCCTGCTGACAGGTGACAGTACTGGTACTTATTGACAATACGAGCACATATGGTACCTTTACCAGCACCAGGGCCACCTGAAATTGGATTACAATACATTGAATCAATCACACACTCACAATCAAGGTTTAGCTTTGATAAAACCCCCTTTTCAAAATTCCCTGGATTCACCAGTGAAGTATAATGGCTGATGTCAGTCAAACATTAAAACAACAAAAATCTTACTAAGTAAGAAGACATGCGAAACTTTACCTAAAACATAAACAATTCTTTGTCCTGAAAACTCCACCTCCACCTCTTCTGATTCAGATGTTATTATGTCCTTCTCTTCCAATTCCTTGTCATCACTGTCAATATCATACCCCTGTCCTCCAATAGGTGGAAGGGGCTGTTGAACTTTCATTTCTGTCACTGGTTCTGTCGGGAATGTTCTTATTTCATCCTCAGCCTCTGACTTGATTGGCCCATCAGTTTGTGGGATGGGTGGGAGGGGCTTTTTCTGGAGATCCAGAAAACTATTCCAGTGAATGTTTTTGTCTTGCCTGGCAAGTGTGATGCATTTTCCCAGGAATTCCAGAGGGTCATCAGGTTTGTTGTACAAAAGGCCAGTAAGCATGCTCTGCAAGGAACAAAGGAGCTTATGATTGGCAATGAAGGTATAGCATTTCTAAATGTTTGCAATGCAGATTCAAAGCATTCCCGTCTCGCATGTAAGATCCTAAGGTGGGAAACATCTGGAAGTGCAGGCATCCTTAGCTACCTGTGATCCCACAGGCAAGCTGGGATCCCTCCTTGAATAGGCCAGATACTACCTGGGACAACTAGATACCGAAGACCTAGATACCATACTGCATCATGTGAGATGACTAACCCATGACCCCATCCCTTGGAATTTTCAAACTAAAGATAGTTCAAGATTGTGAGAGTCTTTCCAGATATTTCAGGGACCATTCCCTTCTCCTATCTTTTGCTCTTTTTACATCATGATGGTTGTTAAAATAAATTGTTATGAAAAATTCTGTGTCTTTTTACAAGCATACCCGAACATATTTAAAACTTTTCTTGGAGGGCGCAGAGTTTTCATAAATCACAAGACTGTTCCCAGTGTTTACTATCACAAAACAGAAGCGGGTGATGACAAGTTAATCTCGCCTGGTATTCTGAGCAAACATGAGCACTTGTACACTGAATAAAGGCCTTGTTTGCATTTTAAAAGAAAATCATGCAATCGAAAAGTCAGCCAACAGAATACGCTTGAAATATAGTTATTTGGGGTTTACTAATTCAGGTGTGGAAAAACAATTAGGATCAGCCCCCTGTAAAGAACCAACGCAAAACAGTGCGAACACACCATGTTTACATAATTGAATAGCACATAATTTTTGAAAAAGAAGCGGATAAACTACATAGAAAAAATAGGCAGATTTCAGACAAAAAAAAAATAACAAGATGAAGGGCCTAGGATAGGCAACCCAGCACAATGGAAATCCATGAAATGCGGTCTAATGATCAAAACGTGATTCGAATGTGTTTGCAACATACATTTTAGTTCAATAATCCGCGGAGTCTTTGTAAAACTTCAAATTGGATAAAATAAAACTCCAAATCGACAACACAAAAGCATTACTGAATGATCCTTTCGAAATAGAAAGGTTAAGTGAAACTTCGGCTGTGATTTCCTTGCTAGAGATATTGTTTTGACGGGGTAATATAATCTTCCACCGGAGGCAAGGAAACAATATAAGTTGTAACAAAGAAAAACACACATTTTACCTCAAAAAGTTGAGGAACCTCTGTCTTCGCCATGTATTCCTTACTTTCTTGGGCGGTCATTTTGGATTTGATCTTTATAAACCCATTTAACACCTAAAGAAACACAAAAAAGAAACGATCGAACACCATTCGATTCACGTTGCTGTTTCTAATCGGTGTTCCTTGCCGCTCGTTGCTTCGTCACGTTGTCAAGGCAACATCTTGGCTCCGCACACTAATCTCCCGAAGTTACCCCGATAATCTTTCGGTATACAATCGTCGATGCTCGGAAACTACTCGTTCCATCGGAATCAGTCTCTAAATTTCCCAGAAGTCATTGCGAGCCAAATGTTCAAGATGGCGGCCTTCAAGGGAGATTTTTGGGCTCTTTTATTTCTGGTGATATCTTCTGTTAATTCTGCTCAAGAAAGAGTTCCTTTGGAAAAGGTCTTCAAGAGGGGACATACTAACAACTGGGCTGTTCTTGTGAGTAGGGTTGACTTATTTGTTCTACAATTTATGAGATCTAAACCGATGGATTTTGTTGATAAAAGTTTGAATGGTGAAGCTTTAAGTTATGTAAGTTATGTAGCATGACCAGAGGGGGGAGTAGCGGAGAAGAAATAAGTATGGATTTTTTGTTGCAACACCTAACAATTATCTAAACCGCTCTGATTTGTATATAAAAGTCTTGAACTGTAAGATCGGTTTATTATAGGCGAAGTTATAAACTCTTCTTCCACTTCAACAATTTTTTGAAAACTTTTACATTGCATAGTCCTTTCTACTGTCTCCAAGATTTAATCTTCAGGGGTTTATAGAACAACAAAATAAAATGTGTTATTCCTGAAAAATTGGAGTGACTGCAGAATACCCCCTCGTGTATACATGTACATGCATCCGATCGAGTAAGAACATTTATTTCAAGCTCTGCTATTATTGGCTTGCTACATTATTTACTATACTACCCTGGGGACCAGAGGCTGAAACTCTGCCCTTTCGCGTTTGTGTTGTTTCTCGGGAAACTCAGAGCTGGCGTCAGCCTCTGGAGGCACGCGGTACTCGATTGTTGGGTTAATCCGTTCCGAGTCAGATCCTTACCCTGGCCTTCTGATTGGTTCATGATGAACTTCAGTAAGGTCTGAATATATGGCACCCTGTTGAGTTTTGTTGCTTGAATCTCGGAAATTTCCGCGGGGTGCCCTTATTTGCTGTCAGTCATGGGAGATTAAGTAGCGGGGATTTTCGCGCTTCCCTGAAACACGACCTCTGCAAACCTTTCATCGCTTTTGCCCTACTTTCCTGGCAAACTCAGTATATATATTGTATCTCAATAAAAGCTGTTGAACTGTGCTTCAACGCATGGAGGATTAAGATGGGATTATTCAGTCTCGCTTCGGCGAAATACTTTTTCCGTGCAAAACGGACAGCGCAGACAGCGCTTCAACTTTGAGTTAGAATGATCTTACCTTTCTTTCTACAAAACGTAATTACAATCATTTCTTTTAGTTAATACGCCATTATGTACCGAAGCTGTTTTTACAAAAAAGGCATTATTTAAAGGCCAAGAATCGAATGACACCAAGAATATCGAAAGATATTTCCTCAGAGCACAAACTAACCTTTTGGCCAAGTTTCTCCGCTGCCAACAGGCCCACAGCCGAATTATATACTAAGTTGTGTATTTACAAAAAAGGTATCAAGTTTAGAAATTGAATCAAAGACCAAGAATGAAACCAGGGGAAATTCCGAAAGATATTTCCGCATAGCAAAAACCTTTTGGCCAATAGTTTCCCTTCTGTCAACAGGCCCAAACCACCAAAATTTTATACTAACGTGGTGTAATACAAAAAATGTATCAAGCACAAACTATCGAGCACAAACTTTATGGCCAACTTTCTTTGCTGCCAACAGACCTAAGCCGAAATAATAAACTAAGTTGTGTATTTACAAAAAGGCAACAAGTTTAAAAAATGAATTATAGGCCAAGAATGACACCAAGGAAAATATCAAAAGATATTTCTGTACAGAGCACAAAGCCAAGTTTCTCTGCTGCCAACAGACCCAAGGAACAAAAATGGCAACAAGGGAAATGCTGATAGATATTTCCATAGAGTATAATTGTTTCGATGGCGAAAATTATTATAAGATCCCTTTTGTTTTCTGGCTCCTGTCCTTCGAATTCTATCTCAGGCGTACTCGGAGGAGTATCAATAAGTTTTGGCTGGCGTTTGTCCCGCCAAAGGATGGCCGATCGAAGTTGATAAATTCTCTGCGTCGTACAAACTCAGAGGTTTTAGTTTTCCTCCTTGGAGAAGGGCTTAGTAGGTAAAATACCGTTGCAACAACAACATCATCCTTTTCTCGTGAAGATCCGAAGAGTTCGAGCTGCAGTCTCCTGTCATTTCTACCATTTAGCGATATCCAAGGAACTTGCTTTGCTTTCTCAGGCCAGTATTTCGTGGCATCAGGCTTTAAAACAAGGTTCAAATCCTACCATCGCTCGTTCATTTACTTGATAAGGCATGCTACTTCTTATTTTCATTGTGTAACCTTCCGAAAACTCGATTGAAAGCGATAGAATCGTTCCTTCAAAGTGTTTACCATGTTGCTGCCATCGCTGATTCCTCGCAGATCATGTACTTGTATTTCATGTTAACTATTAAACCGAATCTAGTATTTCAGCCTAGCTACACGTTCAAGTATATGAATGAAAGATAATTTTATGGGATTAAAGGGGTTGCCATGCTAACCCTAAAGTCTTAAGCGCCCTCACGCTGTGCGATTCAAATGGCCATGAAGTTCGTCATGGTGACATAAACAAATGCCCTGATTCGTCCCATGCGCTCACGTGATCTAAAAACCAGTTTGATAGTAGCTGTTGCTTGAGGAATGTGTAACAAAAATCGCTTCCGACGTTTATGAGTTGTTTATTATTGCTTGAAATAGCTATTGTTTGCGGCGAAACCGTTCTCTTGTTTATCCTGAGGACGGATGTCCTAGCTGTACTTTCGACAGTAAAGAGAAAGTCCCTGATTTTTCAATTCGTTCAAGACATGTGTTCGCGACTGAGTAGTGGTTGTGGTAGCTACTCTTCCAAGCCAATTCTCCTAGTAATTTGTTCAATGATGTCGGTAATAACGTCTCATATAACTGATCGAAACTGAGCTCCAACAAACAAGGGGGCAGCATACTTTGCGACCAAGACGTAGACGAGAAGGGGATTACATTTGCAAATTCTACATATTTCTGTCGAACTACTCGTAGCATATTTTACCGGCATTCTTTTCATCGCCAACAAAAAATATCTCAGTACTATTAAAAAGTGTAGAAACTGTCCTAACTCGAACGTGGTGCAAAATCTAAAATGTAAACACACTTTTTGACAGCTGTCACAACAGGCGCAGCGGGCACATGAAGGAAAACCGGTTTTTCCCGACACGCTAATTGGATAACTGTCAACCGGGAATCATACCAGACGCCCCCAGAGGCTTGTCGCTTCGCTCCTCGTGGCAAAGTCTCGCTGAGCTCGACCTTGCCTAAAATTTTCTCGTTACGCTCGAAAATTTTAATTCTTTAGACCTCGAGCCTCTGGTTTCCAGGGTATTACTATACCCAACAACAACAACAAAAATTTTCCTATGATTTTTATAACATTGATCTTTGTATGTTTTCCCAGGTATGTACATCAAGATTCTGGTTTAACTACCGCCATGTCGCTAATGTTCTCTCAGTCTACCATAGTGTTAAAAGACTTGGGATCCCAGACAGGTAAAAAATAAACCAGAATTAATCATTCCTTGAAATACCCTATAATTCTTGGACTTGAAAACTTAAGTTTGCACTTTTAAAAAATACTTGCTTTTAACATGAATTTTGCTTTGTTCTTTATTTTGCTGAAAAAACTAGAAAATCTTATGTCCTCAATCGCCCTTGGTTTTGGATGTTTTCTATTTTGCAGAAGCCAATGCCCTATTGTATCTGTGAATAAATTTTGTTGTGGCCACTACAATGTTTTTTTTATATTAATCAACAGCCATATAATTCTAATGTCTGCTGATGATATGGCATGTAATGCTCGTAATCCTAAACCTGGTAAGTTAATGACTGTGAAAAGTGTCACTAAAGAGCAGATTTTGTATGACTGTGCACAGTGCTGTGACACAGAACCTGGCCTGCTGTAGATAGGGAGTGCTGTGACACAGAACCTGGCCTGCTGTAGATAGGGAGTGCTGTGACACAGAACCTGGCCTGCTGTAGATAGGGAGTGCTGTGACACAGAACCTGGCCTGCTGTAGATAGGGAGTGCTGTAACACAGAACCTGGCCTGCTGTAGATAGGGAGTGCTGTGACACATAACCTGGCCTGCTGTAGATAGGGAGTGCTGTGACACATAACCTGGCCTGCTGTAGATAGGGAGTGCTGTGACACAGAACCTGGCCTGCTGTAGATAGGGAGTGCTGTGACACAGAACCTGGCCTGCTGTAGATAGGGAATGTGGCACAACTTTATTATGACACTTTTCACAGTCATACAAAATCTGCTTTAGCATGCTACAGCAGCCTTTCAATCTGCTAGGTTGTAATTGCCAATCCCATGAACACAGAAATTTTGAGAAGTGGTAAAAAATCTGAGGGGGGGGGGGGGGGGGGGAGAGACTCCCTAACATTTTTTATTTATTTTTTATTTTTTTATTTTTTTATTTTTATTTTTTTTGGGGGGGGGGGCTCGTCGTACCTTTTAGGAATTAAAATCAGGCCTCTGGTACCTTTTAGGGGGTATTTTCCCTCATAAAAAATACAAGAGAGAATAACGAAGGAAAATATGTCTTTTTGGTACCTTTTAGGGGTCAAAATGTTGACGCCATTTTAGTTGCCTACAAGGGGTAAAATCGAAAGTTCCTGACAAGCACCCCCCTCCCCCCCAGTAAAAAGTTGCAACAAATGTGTAAGAAACGTCCAAGGATGTTATAAGAGAAATATAGTACATGTATGAGAATGGAGCAAAATGTTGACCATAACACAAGGCTAATCTTGAGACTCCTGCCTAATTAATGTGGTGTGTGTCAGGGGTTAAATTTAATTTCCCTTTTTGTTTGAAGGCACGGTGTACAATAATGTGAACCAGCATATAAACCTTTATGGAGATGACGTGGAGGTAGACTACAGAGGCTATGATGTAAGCTATTCTGAGGGTTGACATTTCTAAATTGCTGAGAACTATTATTGAAACTATGCTCATTGTTAACTCTTTCACAATTAATTACATTTTTGTCTCTGTTTTTATTATTGACAGGTTACTGTAGAAAATTTTATTAGAATATTAACAGGTAAGTGATACAGTAGAGTAATTGCATGTATGTACTATAATTCAATATTTTGAGTGACTCCGCAGCTACATTACTACAGCAATAGCTTGTAGGACAGCTGCAAATGTTTGTCTGCTAACTAAGCAAACCTGCTGTTTTCCAGCCATCAACTTAACAAGGCTGTCCAGTCCTTGATGACTGGAGGACTGCTCATTTTGGACATTTATAATGGAATTACTGAAAATAAATGGTTTCACTCAGCCTCACTCACTATCTGGTTTACCGGTACGTCATGTGTTCCACCTGCTTGTTGATATGATTGGGTGTGGTATGTAGCAGCCCTCCCTTCCAACTCTCCCTTTCCATCTGGCCCACATCAGTGAGCTGTAATAATAATAATAATGACATTTATTTAGACACCATACAATTTACAGCGGCTGATGTGGTCGTGTTTGAAGAAAAATTAACATATGAAAATATAAAATACCTGTTGATTGAAAAGAGCCTGTCAGCACATATGACCTCTGTCCATGTCTTTAAGGGCCTGCCTCCCTTTCTGGGTCCCTCAATGTCCAGGAAGAACTGTGAGGCTGTGTGTGACATCTTTTCAATGCTTAGTGTCAAAAATGGGACTATGAGCATGTACATCTTATCTTACAAAATGATTTGATTTTTATAGGACGTCTTCCAGACAGCGTACCACGATCAAAGAGGCTGCTATCTGATGAGCGTAGTAACATTCTGGTCTACATGACTGGTATGTCCAGCTTATGTATTTCCATCATGAGATGTTTGGTTTATTTTCTTAATGTTGGTTTATTCCTCTGTTTTGCAGAGGAAGTGAGCTATTCATTCGAAAATGGCATCATCGAGCATGCATGTGCATGCGTGTGCAAGTTAAAATACCCTATTAAGAAGTACTAAGAAAAAGCTTTAGATATATTGTGTGAAACAAAAATGGGTGCCCCCATTTTTTATTTTATCATTTTGATAAGAGTATTGTTTCCCTATAAAAAAGTTTAAAGAAATACTAGTGACAAGAATTTTAGCTACCTACCATCATATGGTAGCCTGCATAGCAAGCCTTTCCACTGAGCTTTAGGGTTAGAGAAAAGCCTGAGAAAAGTGTGAGAGATTTTCAAAGACTGGGCCACACAAAATATTATAGGGCGAGGGAGAAATTGGAGAGAGAGAGAGGGGGGGGGGGGGGCAGCCAAAAATTTGCTCATACTTTTCTCTGTCCTCTAAAACCCACAAGAAAGGCTTGCTACACAGGCTAATAAAGCCCCAGTGAAGTTTCAAAGAGCCTCAAATTATCCCCAGCTGCACGCAAGCTTTTGCATATTTGCAAAGAGTATCTTCAGCATCTGGGGGAAGCACGGTTGGTCCAGCATTACGACGTTGGGTCTCTCACCGCTGTGATCCGGGTTCAACTCCTGGCCGGGACAGAGGAAATTTTCTTTCTGTTCGGGTCTCGGTCGAAACTGGTTCATATTGTGAGTTGAACTTTGTTCTACTGTGTTTCACGTCTTTCGGATGAGACAATAAACCGAGGTCCCGTCTCGCCTTTCTACCCTTCCCAGTTCAAGGGGGGACGTTAAAGAACCACTGGGGACGTAATAAACCCTCTGGCAGTGACCACCCTCAGTGTCTGGGCTTATGACCGCATGGCTGCCAGTGGCGCCGTTGAGACCCAACATAATTCAGCTTACGAGCTGCGAGTTTGGGAGTCGGTCGCACAAACGTTTTTTTTTTTTTTCAAACACATAGAAAATTCAAGATTTCCAATGTTTGTTCTACGGTAGGTACGAAGAGTTCAACAGTCTAGTTCAAAATTGCAAGCAAACCAGATTGTGTCATAAGTGTACATTTATATCACAATGTACATGTTCAATCATATAATCCATCACAAAATAGCTCTCTGACTCTAACACTAAAATGTGGTATGTTTGCACCATCACAGTTTCTAAACAAGCGTGGGCACCTCATATTTTCATTTCTTATTTCAGGTGAATTACCTTAAAATGTTCTTTTCTCATGGTATTTTAGGTCATGGTGGAGATGGATTCCTGAAATTCCAGGATGCTGAGGAAGTGACAAGTGTTGAGTTAGCAGATGCTTTTGAACAAATGTGGC
Organism: Scolanthus callimorphus; assembly: GCA_033964015.1. NCBI lineage: Eukaryota > Metazoa > Cnidaria > Anthozoa > Actiniaria > Edwardsiidae > Scolanthus > Scolanthus callimorphus. Next base: position 38,888,291 of record CM066911.1, read on the forward strand.
AGAAAAGAAGGTGGGATTTCCCAGGGGGATACTCGGACATAAAAATACCTGAGCCATAAATTCTATACCCCCAAAAATACCTGCTCCCAAAATCTGATAACCCCCAAAATACCCAATTATTTTAGCATAAAAACGCTATTTAATACCAGCATGCACATAATGCCCATCCCATTATGTTTTTCCAGGAAATAGCTTCAGCTTAAGGCAGTATCTTGATGATCAACTAGCCTGTCAGAAGTTTCAACCCCCAAAAAATACCCACAGATTTTTCAACTCCCAAGAAAGTACCTCGCAGAATTGTCAACCCAAAAAATACTTTTACTACAAATTAAATACCCAAAAAAATATGTCGGACCCCCCAGTCATTTTTATATCCGAGTACCCCCCTGGGTGGGATTTACTCAAAATCAACATTTGTGTGATTCAAGAAAAAATCCATACCCTCTCTAAGGAAGGAATTGGAAATTCCAGAGGGGTAGGGGTCAATTTACAGCCTTTTTATTTCCAATACCATCACTGATTGTTTCTCACTCAAGAAATTCCAGAGGGTGGGGGTAATTTCTTAACCCCTTCCCTGGGAGGGATATGGATATCTGGCATCACACATTATGATAAAGTTGTGTTTGATACACTCCTATTTAGAAGGCACAGATCCAGACTGGCCTGAAATTGGTTGAAATGAACTGGTCAGATGTTCAGATGTTTAAGTTCATTTTCATGATGTTTAATTTTGACTTTTTTTTTTTTTACATGACACTTACATGCAGAAATGAAAAACATCTTAGAGAATTGAAGGCAAATAAAATAATTTAAAACAATGCATGTAAACTCTAACAATTTGCAGGGATGGCGGAGGCAGGGGCTTTAGCTTCCCCATATTTTGTTAAGTTTTCATACAATTTTTCACTAAATTCAGCCCCCCCCCCATCTTGTCATAAAATCTAACTAATGAGCCCCTCCCCACTTTGAAAACTGCTCTGCCGTCCCTGTTGCTGTTAGGTCATGTACCTGTTACAGTGGCCAAAGGCACTAGCTTCGTGTTGGCCACTGTGCCAATGATCAATGTCAATGATCAATGATGTCAATATTACAGTAAAAAGTAATACCCTTCTTTTGCTTGTTGCAGATATCATGAGCTGTTTTTCATAGTAGATACATGTCAGGCTTACTCCATGGCTTCCAGACTTTACTCTCCTAATGTACTAGCAGTAGGCAGCAGCTTGGTGGGAGAAGATTCATTATCGGTTAGTAATGTTGGGGTGCAGATAGAATAGCCGATTGAAAAACATCCAGAATCCCACAAAATTCAAATTCTTTGAATACTCAAATTAATGAAAGATGTTAAAGCCATGTTACACAAGGCAATAGAGCGGATTTCACATGACTGTCATGAAAGCAATTGCAATTGAGCAATCACTAGCCAATCAGAAACAAGAGTAATTACAACTTACTGCTGAATGGTTTCCAGCCCAGCCAATCAGGAGCCGAACCAATTCCTTGCTTGTAATTAGTTCGCAATTTGATTGGTTGATAGAAATAAGCAGCCAATGAGAAAGCAAACTAATTGCAAACACGACAGTCATGTGAAATCCGCTCTATTTGTTGTGTTGCGAGTTGAAGCGAAAACGCGCATGTAACATCCCCCTGCAATGCAATATTTTGTTGCGTTGCAAGTGGCAGAAAGTGTCGAATCGAGCTCTACTTTTCGCAACGTTGCGACACAAGTTGCTACGTGTAACATGCCTTGGCAATTTATCACGCAATGATTCCCTGAATGAGCTAATCAGCACGCTTGATTTTGACATCGACACAATGTTTTCTTATTAGCCAATCAGCGCTCACCATTCATGTTTTTACTTGGATAAGCCACTGTACTTTATAATTTTACTACTTGCGCATTACAAGTTACAAAAAATATTGCGAGCATGTAACATCCCTGGCAACGTGCAATGTTTTCTAATACATCATCATTGCGTAGTGAGGTCCAAGGAAAATTGCCTCGTGGCTCTCTGACAACAGAGCTAACCAGGAGGCAGTCTGTATGTCTTCCTGGGTACTTATTGCATGTACGTATGTATTTAGGAAACCTACAATCGTGGCCTAAATTATCGGGACGGCTTAGTGGTTTGGATATTATTACCGATGAATATGTAGGGAAATCCCTTGTACTCAACCATTCAATGCACTATTAATGCGCTGCCTCCCCTCTCCTAACAGTATGACCAAAACAATCCTTCACAATTTCATTGGTATGGATCCAACATTGTATGGGGGAGGGGGTTGGAGGAGGCAGGGTGCGCGGAAGAAAAATGGAAGCGGGCGATTTTAAATCGAGGGACATTGAATTTTAGGCAATCAAATTTGAGTAATAAGTGTCTCAGAGTTTGGATATGAAAGTTTATTTGACAGGCAGATACTAGAGCTAGGGATTTTATACGTTTCCAGGGGTTTCAATAGATGGCGGCTACCGGCGGTGAATAGAATACCTGAATTATCTTGCCTCAAAATGCAGGAAAACGCCTGCTACCGAAATTTCAAAATTTCCCGGGGGCATGCCCCCATACCCCCTAGAAGGCCAAGGGCTTACGCCTTTCGTAAATGACCCCCAAACCCAGCTGCCTACTTCCAAAACGTAGCCTGCTACTTCAAAACTTATTGAAACCCCGAAGAGTCAGACTGCAGTGGCTTTAGCGATACAGGCGTTCAAAAATGCAAGTAGTTTAACCTCGCGCGTGCGAATCAAAAGCTGTTCTTGGAAAGCCTGTTCCCCATATTAAACTGGCCAGGATTGTATATTTTGTGTTTTTTACAGCACCATGACGACCCTTCCATTGGTGTCCATGTGATTGACAGGTACACATACTACCTGTTACAGTTCCTGGAAAAAGTCCAACCTGACAGTAAAGCTACCTTGGCTCAGCTGGTAAATAACATTGTGTTACTCAAAAAGTATGCAGGGTTCGTATGGCTCCTGGAAAACCTGGAAAGTCCTCTGTTTTTATTGTTTTCCTGGAAAGTCTTTAAAACTCTTGGAATTCTCCTGGCCAAGACAATAGTAATTCATGCATATTGATGTAGTCATGTTTATCAGTTCAGATACACTACTCCTTCATTGGTCATCTCCACACCAGGGGCACGTACAGATCTCTTCAGGCGAGATTTGGAAAAGGTTGGTCTTCTTCTTACTAATGATTTCACCGAACCGTGGTGTGCGCCGAAAAAAACCGTCTACGATTCTGCCCGCTCGGGCTCATGGTTTTGTCTGCATTCCTTTCTCCACGGGCTCATGTGTTTTTGAAAATAACCGTCATGACTGAGTCGAAATAAAGCACTCGCCTGTTACAATGTAATATGAATATGATCCAAGAGAACGCAACCCCAACACACGGATCTCTTTCCATGACAGTGGCAGAAGAGCGTGACGATTTCTATTTTTAGAACGGGGAGCTATTTTTAGCGGCGCCTTCTGATTGGACGTGTCCTAGCAACAGACATCACTGTGAGGATGCATGTGTGACCAGCATGTTACGTGACGCTGCACTGTTGCTGTGCTCGTAACATGATTGGCTGATACGCTGCTTTCATCAACACGCGCGCGCTTCTAAACCAACGGAAAACAGTTCGAATGCGCGTGCAAATCCCAACGGAAATCTATTTTTAGAGCTACTGCCACTCAGATGGGTCATGGGGTTGCGTTCTCTGGGGATCATTTTCTCTTGACTAGAAAGCAAAGCGACTTAAAATGGGCCACAGCAGAACTGCAACCTTTTTCCAAAATATTTCATAGACATTGCCAATTTCAGGTCTTGTCAGAAAAGTTTTAGAAAAGCATGCCGACCCGTGGAGAAAAGATTGGTCCAAAAACATGAGCCCAAGCGGACAGAATCGTAGACGTTTTTTTCGACGCGTACCACGGTTCGCCGTGAAATCCGCTGTATGTACAAATGTCATCTTATGTATTTTTAGGAAGCTGTGATCTTAAGGTGAAACATTTCAGAAAAGATCCTCTCATTTCTTCAGACATCTTATATCCTCCCCCCTCCCCCGGGCACCTTTTGACACTTTTTTCGGCCCCGTTCTTCGCGCGGCCATTTATCGAACATCTCGCCCCCGGGTATAGTAAACAATCTTCGCTCTCACCGATGAAATCGCAGCTCAAAATGGGCTTTTGCATTGTATATCTGTACCCAGGGGGTTGTGGACACACTTTGCCCGGGGGTTTGGGGTCTTAAAATATCTATGGGGTGCTGTGCTAAGCAGTTAAAAAGTCCTGACCAAACGATTTTTTCAATTGTTCGTAGGGTAACACCAATAAATATCCAGGGGTTTCCCGATTTTGAAATGTCTAGGGGTTAAACTAAAATGTCGGGTGGATCAAAGAACTTAGGTGTCCTCAACCGGGAATACAATCAGCCCGTGAAATCGCAGATTGTAAATCAGCCATTGCTTTTGTTTCAGACACTTATCACAGATTTCTTTGGAAGCGTCCATGACGTAGAGATGTCAAACATTTCCTCTGCAGTTGAGCTGCAAGAGAGTAGACATGACTGCAGGTGAAGATATTTATTTTAATTTTTTCCTCCTTCTGCCCTGTTTTTATTAACACTAGATAGCTATAGTACCATCGAGTAGTGCGAGTACCAGAGGCGCTTTCCTTTTGTCAGTCAAAAATTCTCGGAATTTTCGGTGAGAAGTCAAAATGGAAAGCCCAAACCCGGGAAAGTTTCTTGGAAATTTGAGCTTGCCCAAGAAACGCTTTCCATTTGACCTCATCCCGTTTTTTCAGGGAATGACGCTTTCCATTTTATTTGCGACCGGTATGACCGAAAATATGTTCAAATGGAAAGCAGCCCAGCCATTTTCGATTCCCAATGTAGACACTCGCGCGACGTTTCGATTTGTACCGTTCCATTTGACCACAGGAGTTCCCAAAAATGAGCACTTTTAGTACCATACTGCATCGTTACAGTGAATAATTACCGGCAACATGGTTCAGTAGGGCGTTGCCTCGTAATCCAATTTCCTGAGTTCAAGTTCGAGCCCTGCCCTTACCACTGGTGATCTGTTTTGAAATAGCCGAATGGTTTCCCACCTGGCCGATTTGTTTGATGAGTAGTGTCCCCAATAGACCATTTTTCTTGCGAGTTGCAAGAAAAATTGCCTCGTGTGACATGACCAATTTGTCTGTTTCAGTGCTGAAACATGTGAATCAGATTCGAAGTCTACAAACATCAATCATGACTCACATCAATATTCCAGTCAGTTTCCAGTTTTACCATCTGAGGTAGGTGTTGTGGCATTGTGAATAGTCTTACGCTATAAATTAGTTAATCATTCAACATTGTCTGGTCAAAATTGTACAAAAACATTACGACTGAACAAGCAGGAGAATCGGGCCTCCTTTCACCAATGGGCATTCCATAAAAAATCTGTACCCCTACCACACGTGGCATTTGGAAATTGTAATTCTGCTTGCATTGGGGAGTTTTCGATTATGTATTTCTCCACAGACCACTGTAAGTTTCCAATATTTCTTAGAAAGAACTTTCCCTTGTGGTTTACACTAGAACGCAAGCGCAAGAAAATTGAGGCGTGCGTTCCCTTGCGTGCACTTGCGCTTGCGTCTAGTGTGAATCAAGGGAACGCAAGCGCAGACACAAGCACAAGAAAATTGAGGCGTGCGTTCCCTTGCGCTTGTGCTTGCGTCTAGTGTGAATCAAGGGAACGCAAGCGCAGACACAAGCACAAGAAAATTGAGGCGTGCGTTCCCTTGCGCTTGTGCTTGCGTCTAGTGTGAATCAAGGGAACGCAAGCGCAGACACAAGCACAAGAAAATTGAGGCGTGCGTTCCCTTGCGTGCACTTGCGCTTGTGCTTGCGTCTAGTGTAAATCAAGGAAACGCAAGCGCAGACGCAAGAAAATTGAGGCGTGCGTTCCCTTGCGTGCACTTGCGCTTGTGCTTGCGTCTAGTGTAAATCAAGGGAACGCAAGCGCAGACGCAAGCGCAAGAAAATTGAGGCGTGCGTTCCCTTGCGTGCACTTGCGCTTGTGCTTGCGTCTAGTGTAAATCAAGGGAGCGCAAGCGCAGACACAAGCACAAGAAAATTGAGGCGTGCGTTCCCTTGCGCTTGTGCTTGCGTCTAGTGTGAATCAAGGGAACGCAAGCGCAGACACAAGCACAAGAAAATTGAGGCGTGCGTTCCCTTGCGCTTGTGCTTGCGTCTAGTGTAAATCAAGGGAACGCAAGCGCAGACACAAGCACAAGAAAATTGAGGCGTGCGTTCCCTTGCGCTTGTGCTTGCGTCTAGTGTGAATCAAGGGAACGCAAGCGCAGACACAAGCACAAGAAAATTAAGGCGTGCGTTCCCTTGCGTGCACTTGCGCTTGTGCTTGCGTCTAGTGTAAATCAAGGGAACGCAAGCGCAGATGCAAGCACAAGAAAATTGAGGCGTGCGTTCCCTTGCGCTTGTGCTTGCGTCTAGTGTAAATCAAGGGAACGCAAGCGCAGACACAAGCACAAGAAAATTGAGGCGTGCGTTCCCTTGCGCTTGTGCTTGCGTCTAGTGTGAATCAAGGGAACGCAAGCGCAGACACAAGCACAAGAAAATTGAGGCGTGCGTTCCCTTGCGCTTGTGCTTGCGTCTAGTGTGAATCAAGGGAACGCAAGCGCAGACACAAGCACAAGAAAATTGAGGCGTGCGTTCCCTTGCGTGCACTTGCGCTTGTGCTTGCGTCTAGTGTAAATCAAGGGAACGCAAGCGCAGACACAAGCACAAGAAAATTGAGGCGTGCGTTCCCTTGCGCTTGTGCTTGCGTCTAGTGTGAATCAAGGGAACGCAAGCGCAGACACAAGCACAAGAAAATTGAGGCGTGCGTTCCCTTGCGTGCACTTGCGCTTGTGCTCGCGTCTAGTGTGAATCAAGGGAACGCAAGCGCAGACGCAAGCACAAGAAAATTGAGGCGTGCGTTCCCTTGCGCTTGTGCTTGCGTCTAGTGTGAATCAAGGGAACGCAAGCGCAGACGCAAGCGCAAGAAAATTGAGGCGTGCGTTCCCTTGCGCTTGTGCTTGCGTCTAGTGTAAATCAAGGGAACGCAAGCGCAGACACAAGCACAAGAAAATTGAGGCGTGCATTCCCTTGCGTGCACTTGCGCTTGTGCTTGCGTCTAGTGTGAATCAAGGGAACGCAAGCGCAGACACAAGCACAAGAAAATTGAGGCGTGCGTTCCCTTGCGTGCACTTGCGCTTGTGCTTGCGTCTAGTGTGAATCAAGGGAACGCAAGCGCAGACACAAGCACAAGAAAATTGAGGCGTGTGTTCCCTTGCGTACACTTGCGCTTGTGCTTGCGTCTAGTGTAAATCAAGGGAACGCAAGCGCAAGAAAATTGAGGCGTGCGTTCCTTGCGTGAACTTGCGCTTGTGCTTGCGTCTAGTGTGAATCAAGGGAACGCAAGCGCAGACACAAGCGCAAGAAAATTGAGGCGTGCGTTCCCTTGCGTGCACTTGCGCTTGTGCTTGCGTCTAGTGTGAATCAAGTGAACGCAAGCGCAAGCAAACTAATCAATGTTGACTTTAAGCTTGCGCTTGCGTTGCTATGATTTACACTTGCCTTGAGCTTGCGTTCTGCATTTGCGCTTGCGTTGCTATGATTTACACTTGCCTTGAGCTTGCGTTCTGCGTTTGCGCTTGCGTTCCAGTGAGAACCAGCCTTTATATAGTCACCAAAAACATGGTGATTGACAAAAGCATTTGACTTTCCATTTTTATTACATTGGTAAAATAACGGCTTTGGTTTTCAAAGTATTTTATGGTGATGAAACGACGACCGTCGTTTTGTCTTGGACAAAGGACACTTTACTTTTCGGTAGTATCACGTCCATCGGATGCAGCATGCACCATCTAGGTTTTCCGTGTTGAAAGTAGCCTACACAGCAGGCTCAGTGAACGAATTCGCATTTATCACACAAGCGCCTTCTTGAAAATTCATCCGATTTATTCAGCATGGAAACGAGGCCAAGCATGGCGCGGGTTTTGCTCGTGGTGGTGACAAGGGAGGTCTGATGCTGGGATTTATGGTACAAAAGTTCACCAATATACCAAACATCACATCCAGTTTGTTAGAACCAAAAAGTTGATTGGCCGTTTGCCTTGATCTGCTTTGCCGGGTCGTTCTGAAAACAAAATGGCTGCGCGTGACGAATTCGGCGAATTCAGAACACACCCTGCAACTTGTATGCATCAGCCCTAGGTTTTTACAATACAGAAAGCCGGGTATGTAGTAGTGTCAATAATAAAATTTGCTGTATTACAGCTAAAATCGTTACATCGCGACCCGCGTTTTCAAAACATCGATTTGTTTTTAGCTTTGCTGTTCCGCCAATCAAACCTTATGAGCCAATCCGATTTTTGCCCAGTTTCGCCTAGTGCAGTCACCTGACTTTCCGTCGCTACGTTATCTGGTTTTAGTCCAGAGGGAAGCCAGTTGACTGCACTAGGCGAAACAGGGCAAGAGTTTCATTGGCTCAGATAGTTTGATTGGCGGAATAATAAAGTTAAAAAGCAAAAATTATTTGATGTTTTTGAAAATGTTCGTCGCGATGCAGCGGTTTTAGCTGTAATGGTTAACTTTCTCATGAACCTACAATAGTTTCTCGTCCTGATCGCGTTGTACTTTTGCAGGCTAAAGAACAACATGATGGCTGGGTTGTCACGCAAGGCTACCTGGTCGCGCTTATGGTGTTTGCATTGTCAGCTGCCATTACAAGTATGTTGTGAAGAAAACGTCACTTCCGTCACGCAACATGGAGCTGTTCATGAGGTAAAATGACAGGTGGGCTTCGGCCTTGAGATAATGGTCACGCAAGTGAGAAATGGTGCTGTGACGCAGGACAGTTCACAAATCGTGACGCAATCTAATACGAGGAGAGTCACGTGCATTACTATGCTAGACTGAGAATGGGATGAACTGTATGTTTACAGCATTCGTACGGTTGTTCCTGGAAAATCTGGAATGTCCTGGATGTTTAGGTGTTGTTCTGGAAGTCCAGGAATTCTTTAAGGGACTCCTGGAGGACAGAATTGAATTTTACCCAGGACAAAACTAGTGCAAAACCGGCTTCTATGCTGTAGGAACTTGATAAACGGCATTTTGATTGGGAGAAAAAGCTTTTCGAAATTCTTTGCGACATTCCTATAGAGAACTCCCGGAATGCAGAAACGAATTTCGCCACCCAGGACTAAATAGTGTAATGAACCGGTTTCTAAGCTGTAGAAACTTGATAAACGGCATTTTTGATTGGTAGAAAAACCCTTCTGGAAAACTCTTGGACATTTAAAAATCTGATTTTTTAAACGTTTTGGTCGTACGAACCCTGTCCGTGGTAAGAGTCTGCCTAATGGTCGCGCGTCGCGAGTAAAAGGTGCGGGTGCGGGAGCGGGTAATAAGGTGCGGGTGCGGGTAAAAGGTGCAGGTCTTGGAAATTGTCTAAAAATACCAAATCAGGCACTGGCTTCTTCGGGCACTTAGTAAAGCTGTATTTTTGTACCAGGTGCTCGTTTCATAAGCTCCTGTTCTACAAAACTTTACTCTACTTGAAGGATTATCTAACGGGATGCTCCCAGTTCGTAATTGCTTTTACCGGCGAGTTTTGAAATTCATACAGTCTTTTTGTTTTATGCGTTTTCTGACCGAAAGTAATAGAGTGGTTTTCACATGACTGTCGTGAAACCAATCGCAAAGTGATTACACAAATTCTGAACAAAACGTATAGGAGTAATTACAAAGTAATTGCGAGTTACTCGCGACAGTCATGTGAAATCCGCTCTATACGGAAAAGGTGATTCATTATTCTTCTGAGCGGCTTTTCAGCTTGGCTTGGAAGGCAGAAAGGCGAATGATATGGCCTACGATGATCTGCTCAAACATAGATATGATAAAGTACTCCCTCGCCAATTCATTGCGCAGTTCATTCTCAACAAGTGAAAAAATAAGATGTACGGTTTCCAGGTTCTTGCTCCGCTGATTCTTGATAAACGAACGTTGTGAAGGTTGTCGTGTAATGGAGCTCCAAATAATTCTATAAAATGAATGCTCCGTATTAAGACCGCTTCAACTGGCTTCAGCGTCAACTTTTGTTGTTTTCTTTGGCACCATGTTGAATGAGGGAAAGTGTATCCTAAGTAAGCGATAACGTTTTAGACAACTAACAGGGGCTGACGAATTATGAATTACGCCAAAATACAACTTTACTAAGTGCCCGAAGTAACCAGTGCCTGATTTGGTATTTTTAGTCAATTTCCAAGACCCGCACCTTTTACCCGCACCCGCACCTTTTTACCCGCACCACACCCGCACCTTTTACTCGCGACCCGCGACCATTAGGCAGACTCCCTGGTAAAACATACGAGTTTGTCTAATGGTCGCAGGTCGCGGGTCGCGGGTCGCGAGTAAAAGGTGCGGGCGCGGGTGCGGGTAAAAAGGTGCGGATGCGGGTAAAGGGTGCGGGTCTTGAAAATGGTCTAAAAATACCAAATCAGACACTGGTTACTTCGGGCACTTAGTAAAGTTGTATTTTGGTGCTGTATTCGTACCAGGAGCTCATAATTCCTAAGCCCCTGTTTGCCTATCGCTTACCTAGGATACACCTTGTATCTCGTGCCAAAGAAAACAACAAAAGTTGACGTTGAAGCCAGTAGAAGTGGTCTGACGGAGCATTCATTTATAGAATTATTTGACAATCTACACAACGTTACTTTATTATTAAGAACCAGCGGAGCAAGAAACTGGACACCGTAACGTCCCTCTATTATGTTTTCACTTGTTGGAATAAACTACGTAATGAATTGGCGAGGAAGTACTTTATCATATCTACGGATCATCGTAAGCTATGTCATTCACCTTTTGCCATCCAAGCCAAGCGGAAAGAGAAGTCGCCGGTTATCATCATGAGCTTTCGCTCGGTAGAATAGGAGCTTACGAATTACGAGCACCGCGGTACACTGGTACAAAAATACAGCTTTATTAAGTGCCCGAAGACGCCAGTGTCTGATTTGGCATTTTTAGACCATTTTCAAGACCCGCACCCGCACCTTTTTACCCGCACCCGCGCCCGCACCTTTTACTCGCGACCCGCGACCATTAGGCAAACTCAAAACATACAGGTGATGAGACTGCACTTATAGAGCAGATTTCGTATGACTGCGAAAAGTGCCGCGACAAAGTTGTGCCGCGACCGCGACCGTGCCGCGACCGCGACCACGACCGCAGCACTTTTCACAGTCATACGAAATCTACTCTATAATGAAATACCAAAAGACTGTAACAGGTCTGGTGTGAGGTGATGAACAAAATATCAATTATTTCAAAATAGACAATGGGGAGTTTGCAGGAATCTTGATCCTAATAAAATGAAAATACTATATTTGAAAAGAGCTTGCCGAAATTAGAAAAAGCCGAAAATTTGAGTTGATTTGGGTAAATATTAGCAGTTATAAGTTATTGACGCCCGAAGTAGGCTGTTTCTCGTTGCGGTGGACAAATGTTGCCCACCACAACATAATAAACCTATAGGAAAACAGCCAACTTCCGACGCTCATAACTTCTGTATTATTTATCGAAACCACCTCAAATTTTAGGATTTCACATATTTCGGTGAGCTCTTTTCAAATATGGTATTTTTATTTTGCTGGGATCAAAATATAAAAGGTCACGCAACACCTGCAAACTCCCCATTCAGAGACATAGCTTTCATTCTCAGTTCTCAAAAGAAACCTTACCTAAAACTCAAAAGTACAGTCACCTACAACAGGCAGCTAGCCATTCTACATTTCTCAGACAAATACATTTTGTAGTCACAAAGCACGAATAGATTAGCTGTTGTATTTCTAACTTCTTAAACTTAAAAATGATATATAATTTGCCATATTTATTCCCATTGCAAGTAGCAGAGAGGCTTCAAATGGTAATTATGAACATAAATTACCGTATAATGTACCGTATCCTTAAAACGGCGCGTAAAGTCACGCCCTGCCTCCAGTGCCTCCTTCCCCGAACCCCAACCCCATCCCCCACCCCCGCCTAATATTGGAGAAAGGATGGGACATTAATGTACACATTTAGCACTGTTTAGCACTGGATTAGGGGCCGACCATTTAACTTTTGAGTGTGTGTGTGGGGGGGGGGGGGAGTGGGCTTTTTTGTCAGTGCAAGATTTTTGTTTCTACCTCTGGTATGCGGTGAGAATTTTTTTCCGATAAGAAAGAAGGGTTTTAGTCACCATTTTGCTGTGCAAGAAATTTTTTTTGAAAAAAAAAAAAAAACACCCCCCCCCCCCTTCAAGAGTTAAATGGTCGGCCCCTTAGGGGGGACTAGTTATGACTTTCGTCAATACCGTGTATGTTTAATGATAAGACCCAAAGGGTCGCTTTTCTCTGTTTATCTAAAGTGTCACGTTGCAAGCGGTACAATGCCTCACAGCGTCAATTTGCCGTTTAGTCGATAATTGGTTCTGTGAAACTGGACCTGCGGTGTACGTTTTGCTTTATCAGAAAGTCGACAATGACGTAATTAACCAGATCATCCGTTAGTAAGGGCATGGATACAGTCACGATTTAAAGCAATTTTAATGTTTTCATCACGTATGATATCTATATTCTAATTCGGCACTTAGCGAGCGCTCAACGTGTGAACCGCAGGTAATTTGTAGCGATATTGTAATGTAATTGCGGTTAGAGATAGATATCGTTCGATGTCGTGTTTCTGAAGAACTCCATTTTATTCTATTGCGAAATATTTGGAAAGGGTGTAATATAATATAATTGAATTAAAAATGGAAAATGGAAAATAAAGGGAGATGTACAGATAATCGTGAATTGATAAAGCGCGCGCAAGTATTTCTTGTCGCCCTGATTGCAGTGATCGAATCGGTCTCAAGGGTTTTTATAGAGAAGCGAAAAAATTCTATAAAGTCGGGACGATAAAAAATTAACTTTTAACCGCGGCTGTCATTAAAGTAATATATACTTCTACTAGGAAGTGGGTGACTATTCGGAAGTCTATATGTTATAAAACATATGTATTTACAATCGTGGTTTGAAATTGAGATAAGATACCGTTGTTTCTTGATAACTCGAATCTCGGTGATCAATAAATAAAGTAAAACAAACTTCGATTTTGCTGGAGTTCTGTTTATCCACGTAATAGAAAACAAGCAAAAAAGTCGTTGTGGGACGTTATACTTTACTACAGCTACGGCTAAACTAGGACACGTGTAGCGCGCAACATTTGTGTCCTGCATGTTTCCCAGAGTGGCTAAACTAGGAAACATCGCACGCGTGTGACTCGGAAACAAAATGTTTCTTGTCTGGCGAAGAAATATTTTTGTGTATCGTGGCTACAAAATTGTGTTTCTCGCGTAGCTAAATTGGGAAGCACGAAGAAAACATGCGTCCGGCTTCAATAATGCGCGCTACAGTACACGAAGAAGAGCCGAAGTAAAAGCTCGAAACGTTGACTAAATTCGTCTGTTTTTTGAGTGTCGCCTCTTGGTGCACTTCTAATTACAGAAATGTTATTAGAATGGGAAAGCAATTGAAGGACGATTGATTTGAGGGAAAACTAAATAGAAAAAAGTATATGAAAAGAAAGAATATAACAAATAAAAGCAAAGGGTGGAGAGTTGTATTGTGAAAATGAATATTACTTTGAAGTTGCAAATCTTTTTTGAGCAAAGGTAAACAACTGAGAAACCTGCTTGGTGTTCATGTTTTCAAGAAAACTCCTCCCTAAGTTCTACTCGCTTTCCTCTTTCATTCCTTTCTTCGCGTGGTTCGTTCCCTAGAGCATTCTTTCTCTGGAATAATACATAACAAAGGAAGGTTCTACACTATAAAGTGGAATTGCATGTTGTTTTTTGCTGGCAGCATTTTGCCCGAGGAAGAAAGGTATATTACATTTTGGTGATAATTGAACAATCGAACGTTTGTTATTGTTCAAAAGTGTGATTCTTGGGTGGGAATATAAACCTTTTCCGTCGATTAATTTTATATATATCTGTATGGTTATCGATGCTATTAATTACAGCGTTATCTTCGCGGCCTTTCCGTTGGCAATTTATACTCGGGGTACTAAATATAGGCTAAAGAAACCGCAAGTGTGATTTTATGCACGTAGTTAAATCAATTTGGGGGATTACGATGGCAATTCTTTATTACTGTACCCTCAAAATAATTGTATTGATGCGTTGGGTTTCCATACATGTGTAGTTCTTTCTTTTCCAAGGCATTTCAGCCTTAGCAAGCAAGGGGGCTGCTAGTTTATCGTCCATCGTTTGTATGCAAAAAAAAATATTTAACTGGTTTGAACAACCCATGCAAAAACTAGGCAAACCTGAACTGCTCTACGGTTCCCCAAGTAGGATTTTTGACCACAGAAAGTTCATGACTGGTAACAAACTTAAATAAAAAAAAATTAGATTTTACTTGCTTGAGATAAATTTCGGTAATAAAATGTCTCTAGACCAATCAAAATGAAGAAAAACAAAACGAAAATAATCGTCATTTTGCAGTAGGTTTCCCACTTATTTCTTATTTTGTAAGTGCTAATATCTCCCAAAAATCTTCAGAAAAGTATGGTTTATTTGAAGTTGCCTATATTGTCAACAGAAATTAATTGCTTTCCGGCATCCTTTCATTTGCCGTTGGTTTACCTAGTTCTTACACAAATGACCTTATATAACAGTAAATGGAGAGTTTTTCAAGCCAGCGATTGTGACTCCACGCTTTGTAATGGCGCAGTGATTGAGCTTGGCTGACCACCAGTTCATGAGTGTGCATAATAATGAGGCGGATGTGACGTCATTTGCAACCCAAGACAAACCCCTTGGTGGTGGCTGTGGTTCGTCCGTTTAACTTTGTTTAATGTATTTTCAAGTGGAATTAGACTGGATTAAAATGGTTAACCAAATGGTAATTACAGTTATAATTTCCTTTTCACCTCACGTCCCCACTTCTTTTATAAATAATAAAGACAAAAATACGAAATGTATAGGAAACACTCAGACTTCTGTCACATACACAGAGAAATAACGAAAAATATTTTTTCACTATGAAAACTTTGAAATATTGGCATTTGCTATATTCGATTCTGATTACTGCAATTTTCACAACTCTGCGAACTCTATGCCAAATAACAAACCATTGTTTGGCTTCCGTTAATCAGACGATCTTCGTTTTGCTCTGGTTGATTTCACGCAGGCTTCGAGAGGTTTTTTGAACTAATTAGGACTAGTTGGACTTCAAGACCAATGGTTTCCACCATAAAACGCAAACTTTAACTTAGAAAATCCATGCGCTCTCCGGTGGGTTTTTTCGGAAATTTTTTTTGGGCGCGCGGGGTTCCTGTGTCACGGGAATCCCGCGACACAGGAATCCCGCGCCAAAAAAAATCAAATATCCGAAAAAAAACACTGGAGAGCCGGCTAGCAGGCTATGAAAATCGTAGTATCAGTAGTTCCTGATTTTTGAGGTAGCGCTCCAAACGAAACTCGAAGGAGTTTTTTCTTTATCCTTTTTTAACTCGTAAATGTGCGAAACACCGAACGAGTTATCGCGATGTCACTCACTCATTCGCTCGTAAACTCGATCAAGGGCGATAGGATAATCCGCTTTTTTTTAAAGATACGTTTTTAAAAAAGATTATCCTTTCGCCCTTAGTCTACTTTACCGGAAATTGGAGTGAGTGACGTCGGATGGCTTCCGTATAAATGGAATAACCCTGAAAGAAAATAAAAACGCGGTTATTTGGCATGGTTGTTCGCTTAAGGATTGCCAGGCCCGTAGCCAGGGGGGGTTCCGGGGGTGCGCAAGAACCCCCCCCCCCCCCCCCCCCCCCAACGCGACAAAAAGGTCCACATTTTAGGGTTTGAAAACACTGTTTTAGTGACTAAATGGACCAATTTGCTGTTTCTAGTGAATTTTGACTAGCGGTTAAAAAATTCATACCACGTTGGTCCGCATTTTCTAGATTAGCACCCCAAAAATCCCTGGCTACGGGCCTGATTGCTATCTAAAAAATATTGCGGATTCATTGCGTGTTTTATTAAGCAAGAAGATTTGTAAATGCTCGATAATCTATTTGAATTTTCCGGTGGTTTTGATTGTTGGATATTTTCGTATAATTATCTTAATGCTTGCGGCAACGTAACAGGAAAGAATTGATATTAGTCCGTCTGTACTCATTAGATAAATCTAAGATTTTTTACGGATTAATGCTTAAAAATGAAGCGATTTCGCCAGTTGATTATGCCAAAGAAATAGCTTTCAAGGTTTGCGCGTACATTTTCTTACTAGATGCCAAGATTGCAAAGAGCGTAAATGACCAAAAATGAAATTTCTAACTTCGCCATATTTCAATACATAAGCTCAACATTCCGCATAAGAGGACTTTCTATGACCAAAAGCGTAATTCCAAATGTTTATGAAATTTGAAGAATATGAGTTTGAGATATAATTAAATAAAGTTGGCATAATTCCTGATCGAAGTACTAATTCTCCCATAAAATGGCACAGAAATAAACTTTTAAGCGTAATATGGTTTAAATAAAAATAAAAAATAAAATAAAATATCTCAAAGACGAATCCGTTAGAAAAAAGTCATTTTTGATATTTGTTATATTTGTAATATCTCAAAGACGAATCCGTTAGAAAAAAGTTATTTTTGGTATTTTGTTTTTTTCTCACATAAGGAGTTTCTATGCAAAAATTCAAGCTTATCTGAGTTAACGTGACCTGTTTGAAATTACTGATTTTAGCAGGTCATTCCGCTCTGTCTGAAGATTTACTATGGAGAAAAGTAAAAAGACACAACCTTGTATCAATGTTTACGTCCCCGCCGATGCAAACCACCACCTACAATGTTTTATAAATCTGTAAGCTAGCCACACCACGGCACAATATGTTATTTATTCAACATATGAACAAAGAATTAGGCTTATATGACAGATGCCTGACTCCTGAGGCCCATTCTATAAAATTCGAATGAATTTCTAAATTTTCTCCTGAAATCTTGATTGATAGGATGCCCACCAGGATCCCCCCACCTCCCTCCTCCGGATCGTACCAAGTATGTACCCAGCCTTGAATTCGAAATGTCATCGCCGGGGGATGGGGGGTCCACGGTTTCCCTACTGCTCATTCCACCACAGTAGTGCTAGTTTACGATTTCTCTACAACCCCTGAATCAACCATTGTGAAGTTACGCAGTTTCCTTTGTATCAAGTAAATGACCTTCACAAAACTGGTTGGAATATACATTTTTATACATTTTGCTATATACAGTTATAGCACCATTTTCGGGCAGACGGACTGGATTTCGGACAGTACCATTCTGACCTTTGACCCACTGAATATAATAGATATGAGTTGCTTACGAGCTGGACCATCAACCCCCTATAATCATCAACCCCCTATAATCATCAACCCCCTATAATCCTCAACCCCCTTTAATCATCAACCCCCTATAATCATCAACCCCCTATAATCATCAACCCCCTATAATCATCAAACCCCCTATAATCATCAACCCCCTGTAATCGGTATTTTCAACACCGATTACATTTGATGGTCCGTTTTTCGTTCTATTATCTGCCGGCCAAATCCTTTTGACGGTCAAGTGAAATGTCTATCACTCTGGCTCTTTGATAGCCATGTGAAGCGAAGGAACATTTTTTCTAGGTCGTCTTTTTCTTGGCTATGTGTACTTTCGAACACTCTAAAAAGTTTTATTGGCTAGGCAAACTTTTGGTCACTCTATTAAGTCTTTCCTGTCAAGGTGAACTTTCGATCACTCAAGTCTTTCCTAAGCTAAATGAACATTTTCACTCACTACAAAAGACGTTTTTTTCCTGGCTTGGTGAACTTCCGATCACTCTCAGCATTGTAAGTCGTTGTCTTTTTTGATGGCTATTAGCATTAAAAGACGGCTGTTCTTTTAGGAACGTCTTGATGCCGTGTTGTTACAGTTAATAAGTAATCTACACCTTACATACCACCCAGTTGTAAATATGTTGTTGCTTATTTGAAAACATGTTCTCTTTTTATTTTCTGGCTACAAAGGAGTAGGTAGCGATGTCCTGTTATCACCTTAGTTGCAGCTTACACCAACACCAATACCGGTGTGACAGGAATTATGATCCTGTTTGACAGGTTCCTACGTTTTACAACGCGTCCGTTCGCGAAATACCAGGCTATAGTTCTCCCCAGGAAGCCGCGCGCCAAAAATGTTCCAAGAACATGTTTCTAGAAGTAGTTTAACTTGTTTTGCAAGTTCTCTAGACCTGTTTGACCGGTTTCTACGAGCTACTTAGAGTGCTGACTCGACGTCGTTTGTAGTAGGAATGCTTTTACTGTTATTATCCACAAAGCTGATTGTATTCTTCCTGCTCATAAAGCGCATACTACTGAAGCTTGTCATCTTCTCACGGTATAGTTTATACACTTTCGGCTTGACAGCGAAAGCCATTGCGAGATAGACCCCATGGAGGGCAGTCAGCAGGACAAAGGGATAGTTGAGGTACGGGTGGATGAACCCCGCCCCGAGCCCGAAAAACCATGTGAAGCCCATGAGTGTGACCAACCGGAAGTAGATCTTCACTTCGTCCACTTGATTTCCGGTTTGCATGCTTAATCGCTTGGAGCCTTTCTTGGCGTTCCGTATAGCATGCACAGTACGCACGAATGCTACCAGGTTGAAGAACAGCGCCCCTGCCACAGGGATCCCGAAGAACAGCATCCTTCCCTTAGGATCGCTCAGCCAGCACTCGGCCTCGCTTCCGTATCCAATGGTGACCACGCCTCGGTTGTCGAACAGCACGCACAGCGCCACGTAGATCAGCGGTATCACCCATGAGAAGAACAGATAGCACCACAGGCGGGCACGACTGGAGGTCCGGAATGAGTTGGTAATTGGCGCGTGGTGTTGTGGGAAGGCGCGTTTTGTGTCGTATGCGATAACGCACATGCATCCGAACGAAACGAGGAACAAATAATGCAGAATCATGGCTGTCACGCTACAGAAGGTCTTTTTGTCCGTATCCCCCGATCCAAGGAGCCAGAAGAACTGCGCAAGCGCGAGCGAGACGCACAAACTCATTAGATTCTTCCCAGGTAGGGTGTGGAGTTCCTTGAAAGTGATATACGTCGCTAGAAGGAACCCCAGGCAAATAATAGACAAAGGCAGCCCGCAGACTGTGAAGTACCACATGACCATGTCCCCCTTGGCACGCCCTTTCGGGTCTTTCGCGCTACTAGCTGCGTCAGGACTGTAATTAGTGCAAACCCAGGCTGTGGACCCTTGGAGTTCATACCCTCCTATTGGATAAACCTTTCCCGCAGCTTTAAAGAGTAGAGACTTGTTAGAATTGATCGCGTAATCTTGCGATTTCAGTCCCATAAGTGCCTCGCCCTCTGCGCAGGATACAGCGAATAAACGACAAACGAATAGAGAACCTGCGATCACGTCTGTGTGATTACGGGTCAGGACTTGCGAGAGCGTGGAGTTATCTAAAGTATTGTTGTTAATAGTTATTTTCGAACCAGTTATCTTAAACGTTCCAGGCGGGTATATCTCCGGGTTAATGCACGCGAGGATACGACGCGTCACTTTGAAAACCACCCAGGTTACATTTGCTATCGACAACTCGAATGATTCCTCAAACTCTAACAGCTTATTTATCGTCTTTGATGCATTCGTCGTCTCGTTGCTGGCATCAATCCCATTAACATCAAACACAGCGGCGGTTGAGTTTTCCTCTTTGTGAAGAGATATAATCTCGATGCCGGCTCGTGATAGCGGGAAATCAGCTACCAGCGCATCTTTAAACGCCTCAGTATCATTTATAGCATAACTCTCGCCGGATCTTTCATTCATCCAAAGTTTAAGCCGGAATTTGTTCACTATAGACTGTCTAGGATCAGGCAAAGAAACGTTGCGGCATTCCTCTAAGTGTCTATCATAAATCTGCGTCGCGTCGCACGAGGATTTAGAAACAATCGAAGAATCTGTAGAGAGAAATCCGAACTCAAGAAGAATCTCGAAAGATCTTGGGTTAAATACGTCAACTGGGAATCCATGAGGCCCGCATAACGCCGTATTCACCTCGTGTCCATTGCATTGAAGGCAATATTGGTTTTTATACTCTCTCATAGTTGTTTTATCATACACGAGCCCTACCGTGCCGTTTTCGCATTGCTCTTGAACCCTCCTGTCGTAGTTGCCATGGTTACATCGTGACGTCACGGGATAGCAATGCCTTATAAAGGTTGCCTCACTTTTGGGCTTGATTCTGAAATTCTTGCAGTATTTTGCAAGGAACTGGAATTTATGTTCTTGGTCGTAATCCTCAGGAGGCCTTATATCGCATTTCCAGATCACTTGCCAAAATTTCTGATGAATAACGTTATTGCATTTTGCGCAGTAGTAGTTCCGATATGTCACGCAATCCTCGCCCCAATTTCTGTGACAATAAACGACGGGCACGTTGGTACGAATATCCGAAGCTATAATTGTGGTCACGGGCCGTTTGGCCGCTTCTTCGCATTTGGCGCGCGTGACATTGTCGGCGAAACTCGCTGGGCAGGTCCCTTCCATCCAAGCTCCTGCGGTTCCACTAGTATCAATATACCGATAGCACTTCCACTGGGAAGCTTTCAAAACCTTTCCTTTCACAACACCGACTGTTTTATTGGTCGTCACGCACTCATCGATGTAGTCGGCGCAACAGTCACGCAACTGGGTGCAGTAGGGATCACAGTAGCACGTGGGTGGTACCGCGCCGCGTTCTGTCTCGAAAAAACTTCCTACATCGCTCTTTGCAACTGTTTCCTCCGGGGCAACTCTTAGATGGAAGGGGCGTTGTCTTCGTGCTGTTAACGTTTTGACTGCAAACTCCGACGAACAAGCACATTAAAATCGGCAATAGTAATATTGTTCGCTCCATTGTGTATCGCGGTTTTAAGCAATAGCTTAAGAAGCTCAAATTGATCCCAATTCTCGTCTATAGAATCGTTGCGCAGCACTTGCGTAGAAATCTTCCCACTGCTTTGTCTTCGCTTGAAGAATTTCGTTTTGTACCTTCTCCGCACAGATCGTCCGTCGACCTGCACTTTTAGGATCACAAAATAACGTACGTTTTCTTGGCTTGAATTTCTGTTAGAGCGTTCCGTTCATTTTAAGTCTCTACACTTTTTTATGGCCGTAAAGATGCTCTATCTAATATATTCAATAGCACTATTAACAACACTTTTCGCCACTCTCTATCTTGTTGAAAATGTTTTTCCTTATCACTGACTTTAGTGTCGTCAGCGCAAATATTGTGACTTAGATCTTGACGAATGTCTGCGGAACGACTCTCAAAACAGTTTACATATTCTCCACATAGACTTAAAATAAAGTAGGAAAGTGTTCCTTTGAATAACTCTTAGAAGGCCCTCAAAAGTCCTACTCCGTTAACACTCATCAAGTTTCTCCGCTTCACTTTTCTTCCACTCTTCCCCAACTGCGCCCGTAGTTTTCTCCGTGAAAGCGTTTCTCCAGTCTTGTTTACAGAACGCTTAGTTGTCAGTTTCTGTTTTCTTTTCCTCTAAAAACAACTGACTTTTCCCCTTCAAGCAATCCAAGGTCTTAATCTGTCTCTCGACTGTGTTTTCTCGTCCTGTGATAGGGAAACGAACGCGTCATCAGCAAGTTTAGCGGAGCCAAGAGTTTGACGTGGTATTTAGCAAAACATCAATTACAACTCCTATCTCTCGCGCGATTTTAAGTCTTCGTCGCCCTGTGTGGTTCATAAAGTAGCGTGAATCACAGCACTTTGGAACTCTTGGAAACTCAATTCTTAGTGTACGTCTTACGATATTTGCTATAAAAAATACATTAATTGCGTAAAGGATCAATAAAATCACTTCCCGAATTAATGAAGCCTCAGTTCTAACCGTTTCCTTCAAACTTTGGCGTCTTATTAAAGTGAAATCCTAGATTGCGGAAAATCGCTAAAAAGTGTAACCAACTTACTTGATGTGGCGAACTTGTCACTACCACAGCCTTTCTATCAAGTTTGTTCTTTTTGTTCGTTGACTTCGCTTTAAGGCCCCCTGTTTCAATCACGTGCTCTAGTTAGTACAGGTGTGCCGCGGCTGGCGCATTCCAAATGGTTTCTTGATGGGTTTTTACGATAATTCTTGCCTAAATCTTATCAGATCCAACATAATGTGGTGTTGATCCTGAGGCTTAACCACCTTTGGGTTTCTCACGGGCTCTGGTCTTTAAGCCCGATGCAAGCGAACATTTAATAGCTTGATGACGTCACAACCCGAGGTTTCGTCGATTCCCTTTGGCGGCTTTTTGCTTCTCGAGTTTGTTTCTTCAGCAAATGGCACGTTTTGAATCTGCAAGAATTGAAAAGCAATTACTTTAAGACCGATATTAATTGAGAATCTTGAATTAAAACTATTTTTTAGAGGATAGAACGATATAAAAGAGGATAAATTAATTTTGCCTCTTAGTTTGTCGCCCTCAAGGAAACGAACCGAGTATTCAACCTAAAATGGAAATATGGAATTAATGAAATACATGAATGAAAAAAGTGCTTTATTTTAGATAGCCTAGTCCTAGCAAGGATAAATTGATTGAGTTTATTTAGTATTTGATGATTGTTCTTTTTTTTTAACGTGAGCTGGTCGGAAAAATCGCAATTTCGCAATTATCAAAAGAATGCAGATCAATAAAACTCACATTGTCTGACACATTTGCCAATATTTAATATTCAATAGCAAACTTGATATCACAGCAAATAAATAACAGACTAAAACTTCGTTTGTTTTTGTATAATTTAATGTTGGATTGCCCTGTAATTGCACAAACTCACTGTCTTATGAATTTAAACAAAACCTTGACTTATTCAACAAACGACGAAGTCTCCCCTTAGACATATCAAAACCGTGATTTTTATTAAATCTTTTGCCCAAGGTGACTTATTTTCTTGGAATTTATTTGATTATTTTCGACAGGCAAATAGTGTCTATATTTGCTTAATCCCAGCCATTCGGCGGACTGTCTTTAGGGGATCACGAGAAATACAATACAAAAGACCAAGGGATTTGTTTTGGGGACAGAGTCATTAATGACAAGAAGTACACTACCTAGTTACCGCATGAATTTAGCAAATTTACAAAGGCTAGAATTTCCCCTCCTCGATTTCGAGACTTGAAGAGCTAAAGGAAACTATAATTTAACTACATGTGCCAATCAAGAATTCACTTTTTGTATTTTCCACTTTACAAATGTCATTCTTTATTTCTGTTTTTTAAGAGCTTGTTACGAAATGTGGAACATTGATTTGCAAATAATCTTCGTTCGCGGGAAGAATTGGCAGTAGCTGTTTTTGCGACTGTAGTAATGGCGTTAAATGTTGCATCACATTTTCAATCCATGGCATAGTTATAAAACTAAATAGAAAACCATTTTGCATTCATTGCAATAACAGTAGCATGCTTTGAGAACAAACAAATAGAGAGTACAAAAGTGAAAATTTCCCAATTGCTCAAAAGTTGAGGACGAAAATGCAAACAGCTGAAATACCAAAGTGTCAAGAAAAGAAAAAATTATTCATTAGACATTATTACATTGCGAATTCGCCAGCAACGTTTGCATTGTCAATACAAAAAGACCGCATTTGATAAATTTTGTTTCAACAACTAAACTAGTTTACTTTTTAAAGATGCTATCAGCTGCGAAAGGGAAGTTTGATTTATAAGTTTGCTTAAGGTTTAATTTCACACCGGATGACGCGGTTAATTTTTGTAATGGCTTCCCGCGCTTGGGGCAGGCGTTTATTACAATTGTCTCAAACAAGGGGGAAACCGATAAGATTATTAAATGGATATTGATTATTGACGCATTTATTGTGCAAATTGCTGTAGAAGTTTACTAATCCCCAAAGTCACTGGAATTCTGAAGGATGATGAATCTAAGCTTGTGTAACATCAAGGGGAAAGTACCCCCTCTGAGTTCTGGGCGTCGCCTTTTCGCTCCATTTTCCAGAAAAGAGAAGATAAATGTGACCACTACATGATATAAAAAGCGAATTGGTCTTTTAGCGGATGAAAACTGTAATTTGAACATTCCAGAACTTGAATCTGGTTTGACTCTAAAATCCGTTCGTATCTGAACCTACGCAATTCTAAAGCCTTTCATCTCGTACACTAAAGTTCGCCTTTTGAATAGTCTATGTTGATGCATAATCGTGGTCGAATAAATGTCATAGGAAATAAAAGAGATGTTAATAGGGCAGCTGAATAAGCAAGGGAAAACTGTAAAAGGGAGAAAAGAAAGAAAACTTACAGAAACAGTGCGAAGTCCGTAGCGAACCCATGAAATTTACGCTCTTGCACTAAAACTTTGCGAATTTATATTTATACCCTATTTTTCTAGCACCAGAGAAAGAGTGGAAGAAACGTGTTTTATTAACAAAACTAGTCACGACCATGTGACGCATGGCTGTCAAAATGGGAAGAGAAAACTCGAAAGTTTCTAATGAATCAACAAATATTGACAAGAAATTGGAAGGTGTAGACTAGTGTAGAAAGCCGTGTGTGAATGGCCGAGCAAGTGTGTTTTTACTTGTTTCCGGTACATCTCACATGTCATGTCATCGGATCCATCTTATTTCTTATTGTAATGACTTCTGATTCTAGTAGTGGACTTTTAAAATACAGTGAAACCAATTTTGTTTGTCGCGTGAGTGACGAATGTTCTAACGCGACAACGAGAGATGATTTCGTCATAAGTCACGAATTTCATCACGTAAAATTCACGGCTCACAACGACCCCTTCTTGGTCAAATTTTATACTGAAGTAGTATCCTTGGCCATTTCTAAGCATGTGCACAGGTCTCTTGTGAACTGCTGGCAAATTGTACATGTTCCTTTAGCCAGGAAAAGGTTACCGTGCGAGCAGTAGTTTCCTCCTCTCTTAGGCGACGGCAAGCAAAGGAGAGAAACTTCGCTCGTCGTCGGCCTAAGAGAGGAGGAAACCACTGCTCGCAGGGTGGGAAAAGGAAGACAGGAAGAATTCCCAGCAGTGAAATTAAAAAGGGATAATTTTTAAAAAGTGAGTTTAAAAATCACGTTAGCGAGCATGACATCTCTATGCACAAGTTCCAAAAATAGATCAATTTGCCAGCACATCTGATTTTTTTTTGGCAGCAAAGTGAGATATACTAAAACAATTTCTCAGCGGGAGGAACGGGTTTCTGCATGGCAGGTCCGTTGTGTGCCCGTAAAATTTTCTTTTTTTTATTTATAAGAACGTCATCGGGCAAGGAACTCATACTGATATCTTGTGAACTTTGAAAAGGGAATTCTATAGGTAAATCCATTACCCGACGAGGGAATTCCACACTAAATCTCACGCGAAAAATCGATATCGCCCGAGTCGCGCACTCGGGCCGGAGGTTTTATTGATTTAATAATTTACAAAAAAGGCTTTACGCGCGCCAAGGAAGCCATTGCCAAACTGTTTCAATTTCAGTAAACTACAACTTAAAAATATTGCTAGCGAAGCGTCTTCGTTGACGAAAAGACGTTTCATACAGTGTTTGACAGACTTTAAAACTTTAGAAAGTAATTGTTCTCGCTTTCTCGCTTGATAAATTGTAAATTTGTCGTGTGGAAATTTAATTTCGTGGGTGTCCTGTGTTTTCATTGAATTCTACTTTTGTAGCCATGTAATTCCACAAAAAAATCTCCCTCGATTTCAGCCAATCAGCACGCGAGATAGAGTCATAGCATGGGATTCTATCATGAAACTCACTGCCGCGAAACCAGGCTCCCGTATTATGTGAAAGGTCCGAAGTCAGATTGTTTGCTTCTGTTATCTCCTGTCCCAATGTAGAATTTTTACTCTTTTTTACTTTCTGTTGTCTCCTCTATAAACGTGTGCTTCTGTCCTATGATTTCAAATGGTTCAAAACATAGTTAGTAGAGGGAACTAACTATGTTCAAAATCACAAGGGAATTTCTTCAGAAACCCATCCATGGAAAAAGCTGAATTTCCCGAGGCACACGCATGGGAGTACTATGTGTGAGAGGTGACAATAAAATTGGTTAAAACTCGCTTAAAAGTGTATTTATGACCGAATAAATGCTAGTTGTGATTTATTAAAGTACTAAAGGACTAGATAAGGGTATTTTTCAAACTTTTTTATTTTCGTAGGTACTCATATTTTAGCGCTCATCGAACTCAGTCAAACTTCACACAGCGACACTATAAAACTGCAAACTACCAACTCTAAAGTTCGCTCAATGATCCTGGGAAGCCTATGGACCAATTCTTGTGAAAAGCTTAACTATTTCCCATGACACACACAAGAATGGGAAATGTTCGGCTATCCCACGGACAAACACTTTGTGAATTCCGAAGAAACTTCTTGATTAGCCTGCTCGCAGGCTTTGGAGAGTATTTTTTTGGTCGAAAAAGGCCAAAGTTTGCTTTCCAAGATGGCGGCCACGTGAAAGCAAACGTTGGTTTTTCGACCTAAAACTACTCTCAAACGCCTGCGAGCAGGCAAATTCTTGTGTCGTCATGGGAAATTCAACTTTTCACAAGAATGGGCTTCTGCAGAAATTCCCTGTGTTCTAGACTGCAGCGAATTTGAAATTTGACATTAGAGCGTTTTTCACATGACTGTCGTGAAAGCAATTGCAATTGAGCAATCACTAACCAATCAGAAACAAGAGTAATTACAACTTACTGCTGAATGGTTTCCAGCCCAGCCAATCAGGAGCCGAACCAATTCCTTGCTTGTAATTAGTTCGCAATTTGATTGGTTGATAGAAATAAGCAGCCAATGAGAAAGCAAACTAATTGCAAACACGACGGTCATGTGAAATCCGCTCTATCCTCCCTTTTTCGGACGACAATTAGATAACTTTTTTTGGCAAAAAATAACGAATTTTCGTGATTTGGTGTTTAGATTAACAATCATAAGTCTTCCAGTGTTTACAAAGGACACTGTAGCACTACGTCTCCAACTTTTAAAATTGGTAACACAAACTTTCGGTAGATCTTCCGGAAGATACACCGTTGACAAACTTATCCAGATTTCTCAAGAAGTCCATTCAACAGGCTCAGCTTGATTTGCTTGAAAATAAATTATTTTTCACACGTGGATTACAAAGCAGAGAATATGCTAAGTCACTCTCCTTCAGTCTTGTTACCAAGCGACGAGTTGAAGACTCTGGCGGCATTAGGCGGGAGTCTCAAGATTCAGAGCCTTGTCTCAAGGTCAAAAAAATATGTATTTCTCGCACATCACATCCTTGGACAAAACGTCATGTTGTTGCATTTGATTTCTGAACTCTTGGGATGCATGTTCAGATTTCTGAACGTCTTGGGATACATGTTATCAGACCCAAATTTTTGTATTTGTCGGTACTTATCATCCGGACTGTTTGTTCGTATTTGCAATATTTCTTCTGATTTTATTTTGAATATCGCACGTATAACAGCAACTCCTTTGTATTTATACTTCTCATGCTCAAAGAAGTTCGCTGGATTCCAAACCATCTCTCGTTATAAATGCCATCATTTTGATGAGCCTCCCCGCAGGCTCTCTTTGTTTCTTGTGTAGAGCACGCTGGGAATATTGGCTTGCACGCCTTGTGGCTCGAGTGCGCACATTTGTATGGGATTCCTGCACACTCGTTTTGGTGGGGTTCCTGTGGACTCTGTATGTAGACAAAAGCTCTCAAAAAAGCTCCAACCAAAAACAAGCCTCAAAACAACGTTCGCGCGCTTTGCCACATGAAGCCCGCCGCGTGTGCAGAGGGCACTCCTCCGCCCACGCGGAGCCTAGGCCCACGCGCCTAATAAAGAAATCATTTAGAAAACGAAAACTTCACCAGAAACAAAGAGAGCCTGCGGGCTGGCTACATTTTGATCCGCCATCTTGACAATTATCCACAAGGCCGTGGGATGAGGTTGGTGTATTCCTTCAGATTCCTTCAGCAAAATCCCTCGTAGCCTAGTGGTTAGAGACTTGGGTTTATAATGATGTTGGTCCAGGATCGAATAGGCAATAACTTTTATAAGCTTTTTTTCTTTGAAGTTTCAGAAAAAATCTAAGTATTTGGGCCCGTTCTGGTTTCAACCATTAGGATATAGTGACTTCCGCCCTTGGCACGTGTTTCTGCTGGTCAAACGACCGAAGGCTTTTTGGGACTTGACCCTCTCAGGGAATGCGCACTTCCCGTAGAGCAAACGCACTCTTAGAACACAGTTATTGTTTGACGCACGTGATTATACTATTCTCACTGGGCTTATTAGTGCAAACATAATACACTACTCGTTAGTATTCACTTGTTGGCTCTACTCGTGCAGACGAGGCGCTTCTACCGTCCTGTGGGGCGGCGCCTTTTTTCGCTGTTCCCACCCCCTCCCACAGCTTCGTTTTCACACAATCACTAGGCTCGCCAGGTCTCCTTCGCATGCTTATCTGAGCGCAACGTGACCGGTGAAAAAGGGTTACTATATTATTCAACTCCGACTAAAACAATGGAAACTAGCGATGGTAGCGCCCATAATCACAGTGAATTGGTCAGCGGATTCGGGCATGCGCAGTACAAAAGTCCCTGCTACTTCTTGGAGGCAATATTCGTATTCAAATGGTCAGACTGGGACGAACACTCAAGTGAGGCTAATGCGGATAATTCTTTTGTTTTACTATTTCCAGCTCAGTGCACTTGGAAAAGGCGAAACAAAAGAATCCCCCGCATGAGCCTCACTTGAGAGTTCGTCCCAGTCTGACCGCGTTTGAATACGAAATATTGCCTTTTCGTTTTGTGCCTTTTCGTTTATTCTTCGTGACTAACTTAATTGAAAGCACAATATATCTATATCGATAAAGCAGGACTGCGAGTTTTCTGTACTACTTTGTAAAATACATAAAACGTTGACAATAACCATCATCTTATAGTGTTGACAATGACATTGACAATATTTTAAAGTCAGAAAGCGTAGCGTACAATACACACCTAATGGGACACTTTGCACTATTGCGTCATTCAACTACGACTTCAGTTTCTTTAGAGGTAATTGCATAACATCAGAAGGACAACTCAAATGTTTCTGGTAGTCGTAGTAAAATACGTCATAAAGAAAATGTCCTATTCAATTAAGGTTGCTTCTCTGGCACAGGGAGATCACCTATACAGTTCAAATCACGAAAATTAAAGATTGGTCTATAATAAAGATTGGCTATATATAGAACCTAATAAAAACCTTTCCATCTTTCGCTGAATAAAGCGAAAGAGACGGAAGCCGTTTCGTGTTTATGATGGCCTAGTGGGCGAGTCTGGGCAAAAATTAGCTAATCAGAAAAGAAAAGAACGCAGGGCAAAGAAAATAGATTTCCTTTCACGTTCAACATCTTTCCATTTTTCGCTGAAAAAAGAGGAATGGACGGAAGCCGTTTCGTGGTAATGATACCCTAGTGGGCGAGCCAACAAGGTTATATTATTCATGCGCGCAACTGCGCGCCGCAAATGACGAAGTAATTATTATTCATGCGTGAAGTGCCGCCCAAATGACGAATTTCTATGCTTGTAACGTCGAACTCACGCTTACCTATATGGGATCCTTCAAACATAGTGACTTCCCGTCACGCCTATCATTGCAGGGCATGTTTGGGAGAGTTTGCTTTTCCTCATCAAGATACACTTGTTCTTGTAAACGGTGTGAGGGTAGTGTCTTCGTTGGTGAAAGAGTATAGGCCGATCCTTGCTGATGTCGTTGTTTATTCACGAAATTTTGAGACGCTGTATCTAGCTTTTAAAATGCAACGAAAAGCTCAAAACAAGTTTATTTTTTATTCTTAAAAAGGTTTGACCTGTTTCCTTTCCTTCTGTTTCATTTTTCAGGCTAGTTGAAGCTTTTCAAAACTGTGTGAAATCATTGGGGCAAAACGCTAATTAGCTCACATGTTTCCTCTAAATTGGACGTTGTACCGCGCGCTAATAGAATTCGAGATATCAGATTGAAATTTTCCAGTTATATTTTATTTACAGTACTCATTGATATTCATAACGCATGTGAGAGACGGGGCCTACAGTTTAACGTCCTTATCCGAGAAGATGCGAAGGTCTAACCATTTGCAGATATTAGAGCAAAGGAAGCACCTTTCCTCAATTAATAGAAAGAGACCCTGAGTGTTGGCCCGGCCGGGTTGAACTCCCAACCTCCCGCACATAAACTCGGCGCTCTACCACTGCGCTAACCGGTCGTCGGTACATCGTACATTGGTCGTGATTTTATCAGGCATAAAGCCTAGTTATCAGTCAACCGTGAAACAAAAGAATAATTCCAATTTCTATTGTTTTACGGTCGACTTGTGCGACAGATCCGACAGATAAGACTATATGGAAACCAGGCCTTAAGCAGCCTCTCATGGTTGTGATTTCCTTTGTATTTGCTTCATTAATTATGTATGAGTTTTAGAACTGATTCATAAAAAAACGAGAGCGAGCCTCCAATTTTTTTAGTAGAAACCTACTAGTATACTACCCTTGATTTGATGTTGACCAAGTAAAAAAATAATCATGTTTATCGTCCGGAGCTTTCCAAAAAAAGTGTCCATGCGGCCTTTTTTATTTTTTGTTTATTATTTCTTTATGCTCCTTGTTTATGCCTTGTTTTATTGGTTTATGCCATATTTTGTGTACAAAATGACTACGACTGTTTCATAAACTATTCTATGTTCATGTATAATATAGCTACGATATAACGCGCGCTCTGATTGGTCTAAATCTATGCTCTATTTCACCGATAAAATAGTTCTCTCCCGCTCACCTGCGGCTCGTGATTTTACAACGTTCTCGTGTCTCTCCCAGCATCACGCGTGCTCTATTTCGCCGATAAAGTCATAGAAAGCTGTGCTCTAATGAAGCAATAAAAGTACTTTCCGCGTGCTCTCTGGTTTCTTACAAACACGAGGGGGATGTTGGGAGAACTGATAAAAACTTGAAGGACTTGGCCTTACATTTCCATGATATGGCTTTCAAAGGTTATAGGGCCTGTTTTGCTACTTATATGGCCTACTTTTGCTACTAAAATATAGAGGCGCCGCGTGGTCATTTTGTACGCACAAATGCATATATCCGGTCAAAAACGTTATGTGAATACAAGCAAAGAAAGCGTCTTGCTCTTGTTTTGAGCAAACGTTGCGCAAACAAAACGTTTTGGCTCACTTCAAGTACGCACATGCGTAATGCGTAGAGGACGCTGCGCGCCTGAAATATAACAACGTTTCACCGTTTAAACGGTCTTGAGAGAATAAAATTCACGCAAGCCATTTTGCGACAATCACAATTGTCTCAAAACGTATCAAAAAAGAAAAACAAGTACGTCAAAATAAGAAAGAGTTAGAATACAATAATTGTAAATTGCAAAGCTAACTTACCCAACTGCTTTTCAAACTCTCTGCTCTAGTTTTCGCGCTGGGTCTGTTTTTCGCGTTCTCTGTTGAAAAGGTCATTCCTTGTGAGGCCAAAATAGGACCGTCCTCTCGTTGATTTTTATTCAATGTACACTCTAGAATCTAGTACACATTCTAGTCTAAAGCCCCATTAACGGAGCTTCCAAAAGGCCCAATTTCCTTCTTCCTAGCTTAACTGTTTACCGCTTGGGGGAACGGATATACTTATGAAACAAAGCGTTTAAACTAAATCCGTTCTAGTTCTATAACCACAACATCTGTTGGAGATGTATTAAACATAGCACAATAAACTTACTTTAAAAGTCAAGCCCGCAAAGATCACATTTGATAATGTACTGAATTATCCTGGCGCTGACGTGAGGGTGGGTTGTTAGACGTTTCTGCGCCGTGTTATTTTCATCCTTGCATGATGTTAAGCGTGTAATGATTTCCTAGCGAAGTTTGTACGGTTACATGTTCTACGTCACTGCGCACTTAACTGAGCATCTGGTGTTTAACGGGGCGTGTTCCCCTGATAACTGGATAAAATACATTTCTTGCTTATCTTTTAACATAAATCCGTTAATTGCAGCTTATTAATAGCCTTTGGAGTCTCCTTCAGCGTCCTTTTTTTTCTCGAGTTTAGCCTGAGCATCAGGCGGAATTTTATTTTTCCGAGAGAAAATGAGGGGGGAAAATTCCCCTTCTTTCGTTTATTTGTTTTTTTCCTATATTTGCATAAAATTCCCATAAGCACGTTATGGAAATAAATATATTCATAGAGTATGAATTATTGGCCTTTTTACTTTGCGGGCATTTAAGTTATCACCTGACAAGCTTGCGCTAGCGTCTAAAAGAGATCAAAACAAGGGCACCCAAGACCACCACCTCTTTCACTTTTCCTAAAAATTGGATTATCTCGTGAAATAATAGATGCATCCTGGGTGGGTGGGGGGTGGGGGGGGGGGTGTATCTAGTACCCATCACCTAATTCCCCAATCCTGGATACCTATCGAGTATCGTATTGAGTATGCCTTGCCTTGCCTTGCCTTGCCTTGCCCTGCATCCCCCCCCCCCTTTATTTTCTGGGCGGGGGTGCTCGTCGGGATCTGTCGATTTTACCAAAAAATGGCGTCGCTAGTTGATTTTGACCCCTAAATACGTTTTAAATTCAGGCTACCAACAAGTGTGATTTGCTTGATTTGCTAGAACGGACCTCTAACAGGTACCTATCTGGAAAAAAAACGTTTTCGAATTTTTAAACCCTAAAAGGTACGACGAGCACCCCCGCCCAAACAATAGGGAGTTCCCCCCCCCCCCCCCCCCCCCCCCCCCCCCCTCGGGGCCTTGCCTCAACTGGCCTGCTTTAAACAATACAAAACTGTTTCTAAAAATAGCTTGGTCAGTCAAAACACTGCCTCAAGAATGTATCTCAGATGGAAGCTCCGACTCATGGGCCCTGGTACCGGTGTGTTGACCTCTTCCCTCAGTTTTCCTAATGCAATCCAGTGCTTTCCACTTATCTGTCTTTTCCCTGCTCTGTCTCAGGCCCGAGGGGCGATAACCCTTGCTCTTTCGTTCTAGATGGCAACGCGATGGCTACATGGTAATAATTAAACGGTTTAGACCGAGAATCAAAGGAAAACCTTCAACTCGATTGATGGTGCTGCACTAGATTATGTCATCACTTTGCTGGGATTTTTTTTTCAAAATTTCGGTCCAAATTTTTTTTTTGTTGGGTAAATGATATCGCTTTAGAAACGGCTTTTTTTTCCAGATATTATAAGCGAAAGGGGAAAATTGGAACTGAGAGTCTTCTGGTGATTCCTGTCAAAAAGGAACAATTTTTTTTTCACCAACTTTTACTGCGTTTTTCGTAATTCTGCGAACTCCCACTTCGCATTTCCGAACGCCACAGTTGTGGCAAGTCAAGTCCACGTATGTTTTCTGAGTTTGGTTTGCATTTTACAGTAAACAATTGTGTTTTGAGGCCTAGCTAGCCCCTATAAGATCACAAGATCTATCAAAGCCTCCGTGAAATCACCCAGAGTTGTTCACTCGTTTGATTGACGGAAGCCAAACCGCGTTTTGTTGTCGGTGTAGAGTTCGCAGAATTATGAAAATTGCCATTTAAGACGCATTTCAGCAGGGGTTCTCGCAGTATACGCCTAATAGTAATAGAATAGTGCAAGATTTGATATGAGAAACCGTATTGTGTCGTGATGGCCGCGCGGGCACAGGCAAGATAGAATGGCTAATTTCGAAAGTTGGTACAGAACGTAGATGAGACAGGTTCTATGGGCGCCATAATGTTACTGTGTACACGGCAGTGGCTGAAATAAGAGTTACAAACCTACCTCGATGAACAACTTGTACGATGCAACTGCTCGAATGTCTTCTATCTAGCAAGGCCTAAGGGATTTTTCACAGTTAAGTTTTTCTCCTATCTTGTTTTTTCGTGCTTATTCTAAAATGTTTTTATAATAGCCCAGGGCCAATTCGGCTTCTTTTGATTCTTGGACACAGCTTTCTATATTTCCTTCCCCGATTTCATGTAAAGGAATAAAAACGTAAAATTAATGTCTGATATCTAAACAACTAGGGAAGTATCATTTCAATGAGGAAAGCCTTTAGACTGCATGAGAAATTCCACTCTGTGTTCTCGGGGGTAGCCGAAAAGGATAATACAACTGTATTGATTAGTATATACCAAATCAGTGAATAGTCATTTTCGCGCGCTCTGATTGGTTCCTGAAATAGTAGATATCCAACACTATAAACTAATTACGATTTTGAGACGGCAATACCGCAAAATATTGACGGCTAGTTGGGAGAATTGCGCTCTGACGCAATCACAACGGATTTTCGCACGAGCTCGAGCACTTTTCTGTTCACATTTTTTCATCTTTTTCGGCAAAAAAAAAACAACTCTTTCTGCCATTACACATTGTTAAAATATAGCTAAACGTTATTTCTAGCTATTGACAATGAAATAAAACACAAATTCGTGCGATAAAAGTTGAATTTTGCTAGCTCTTTTCGGGCCGTCAATACCACAGGGGACCAAAGAGGCGTTGAAAATTTCCAGACAACATAGTTCAGTATCAGTATATAAATGTAATCTTGAAATTAGAAATAAAATAAAGGAAATTACTTAGTTGAAGGTGTCCACGATCTATTGGGTCCACGGGGATCGAGCTGTATTGATAAAAATAAAGATCAGATAGAGCACTTTTTCACTTGACATTGGAGTCACAGAGGGCCCTCTGTACCCAAGTGAAAAAGTGCTCTATTTGACCTTTAATTTTATCAATACAGCTCGATCCCCGTGCACCCAATAGATCGTGGACACCTTCAAGTTAGTAAATTTCCTTTATTTTATTTCTAGTTTCAATATTACATTTATACTGACCTATGTTGTCTGTAAATTTTCAACGCCTCTTGCATTTGGTCGCCTGTGTCAATACCACGAAATATTGACGGCTCACAACAACACAGAGTGACAGGGCGAATCGCGATACTATAGGATTATTCAAAGCTTCAGGAGGCTAGATTCCGCTAAGAAAATAGCACGAAAAAAGCGATATCGCACGAGTTGCGCAGTGACGAGGGCGATATCGCCTTTTTGAGTGCTATTTTCGGCGGAATCTACCGACTGAACGCTTTGAATATACTTGAATCCTATGATATCTCGTCCTCAATTTACACAAAAAAGAGATATCATAGGATTCTATAGGATTATTCAAAGCTTCAGGAGGCTAGATTCCGCTAAGAAAATAGCACGAAAAAAGCGATATCGCACGAGTCGCGCAGCTATTTTCGGCGGAATCTACCGACTGAAGACTTATATATAGAATCGTATAGTCATTTCGCGCGCTGTGATTGGTTCCTGAAATAGTAGATATCCAACACTATTTTAATACTGTTTTGAGGAAACTCTCAAAATGGCGCGCGGCTCGTTTCGCGACAGTATCGGAAGCGATGATACTGCGTGTTGAATCTTGTAATCCACGTATTTTATTCTACTGAGGGTTGGTGCCTGGCGGTGGATATATACCTCGACGCTTCGCGTCTCGGTATCCACCACTATTCACCTCCCCTTCGGGGGATAGTTGTTAATATTCAACACAAAATTATCATTCGTCGAATACTCCATAGTGATACGAGGATACCAGGGGCAGGTTCCTGAAAGGTTGGATAAAGTATCCACTGGATAAAAGTCAGTATCTGTTGTTCAGGATTTATCCGTTGGGATAAGCGTTTATCTAAAGATAACTCTTAACTGACCTTCTGGAAACCTGCCCCAGAAGTCCAAAATCTGGAATCGGTTTACCGGGTTAAAAAGTTGCAACAGGATATAAACGAAAAAAAATGTGCGCTTACTTACTGAGAGTGCGCGTTGCAAATTTAATTGCTGGGCTACCTGTGGTGAAACCGCTGATCATTGTTCTCAAAGGCTCAATATTCGAGAATCATTGAAACGAAACTTTTCCACGTATTTTATGTTCACTTGTTATTTATTTTTTAATTTTTGAATGATGCTAATCATGTACCTTAGTCAATTTGCCCTGGTTAGATACTTGCTCTTCTGTTTCTTGTTGCAAATGGTAGCGTTTATAGCAATTCTTTCCGCGGACAAGGATATCAGTGGACTAGACGAACAAATCGCATTTGGAGTTGGACAACACAATATACCGGTCGGTTCTCCTAATGCTAAATCTGAGGTCCAAGAAATAGAAGGATATGTCGGTTATTGTCCGTGCATGGGTAAGTTTTATGTGGCTTGTTAAAAGAGTTTTAATGTGGCAGAGTTTGCAAGTTGGAAGCAGCTATTGATTTGTTGTCTGAATTATTAATAAAAGCCCGGCGTAATCAATCGAACAAATCCGAACAAAAAATCAATCGAACGCAATCGAACACCAATCGTTCGATTTGTTCGGCACTCGAACAAAATCGAACGCGAGCTTTGCTGTGAGTTCGATTTTCGAACAAAATCGAACACCAACCAATCGAACAGATTGGATTGTTCGATTTTGTTCGGTAATTATGAATAATGTGTGACAGGATTTCCCGGAGAAAGACGGGGACTCCCAAACCTTTGGGGAGGGGATGTTTTTGGTTCATGTAATTTTTAGGGCCCTCTGGTACATTTTGGGGGGTAAAAAAGAAACATGTTTTACCACATTGTAACCTGCGAGCATGAGTGCTTTCTTCTGTCCAGTCTTTTAAAATTTTACAAAGTTAGTCACGTGTCACACATTCGCGTAGTTGTTTTGGCCGGGGGCGAGATAACAAATGAAAACGCACGACAGCAAAACCGCGAGCGCTAGCAACAAAACGAAAGAGGGTAGCATATTTTGAGTGAAACATTTGGTGTATTGTCTCAGCACATAATCTTTTACAGGCTATTGTAGCTTCAAACGTCTAGTAGCTCAGGTCTTTTAACAATTCTGCACTATATTCGGACTTGTAGGTACCTTTTTGGAGTCAAAATCAGATAAAACCACTCCCAATTTGGTACCTTTAGGGAGACAAATCTAAGTATGTTTAAAGTTCGATTTCCGAACGTTCGATTTTGTTCGATTGTTCGATTTTGCTGTGAGTTCGATTGTGTTCGATTGCCGAACAAGTCGAAAATCAATCGAACGATTGGTATTCGATTGAGTTCGATTACCGAACGTTCGATTGATTACGCCGGGTAAAAGGGAACCCAGACTGTTAAGGAGCCTACGCAGCCACAAATGCAGTGCTTTGTAAAATTGAAATTGAAATTGAAATTGTTTTAATATCATTCAGTGCATCAAAAAGTGTGACTTATGCAAATAACTGATACTACTTTAGGTCTTTCTCATGTTTGTTGGACAGAATATAACAAATTAAATTTGATGGTATCAAAAATAGCAAAAGCAATGCATTATGGGATGTTTGCTTGGCTCCTTTAAACCACTAGGTTTGCAGGGATGTCAAAAATCTGGAGACCACAGTGAAATGGCAAAATTTCCTGCAATGTTTCCAGGAGGAATGGGCAATTCCAGAAAATATATGTACCCTGGGGATGGGCAGCATTTGGAAATTCTGAATGGGAGGGGGGTTTTCAAGCTCGGAATTCTGCCTGCAGCTGATGGAGTAAACAATCTTGAGACTCCTGGCCAAACTGGGATAGTTGGTGTCCCTGGGTTCAGATTTAAAGCATCTGACAAATATTTCTGGCACTTTTATAATTGAGAAAGAACCAGCAGCAGGCACTGCCTTATCACTCTTGTACTATTACTATTAATTGCTAAAAATTGTTGCTGTTTTTTCTTTATGATTCATCCTCTGTATAATATGAATAAACATGGAAATGGTTTGTTTTTAAGCTGGTGGAGGAACATAATAATAATAATAATAATAATATACATTTATATAGCGCTTATACGACCGTTCTAAGCGCTTTACAACTAGAATGACATAAATAAAATGAAAAATTATAATATAGTTAAAACAAAATAAAAATAAGTAAAATCGTAACACTTAATAAAATAAAAAGAGAAATGGCAATTACATGAAGTGTAAAATAATATATGGTAAAAAACAGGGTAAAAATAAGTAAAAATCATAAAAAGCTAAGATAATACTAATTAAAATTGAGCCTAAAAAGATGAGTTTTCAGCTTAGATTTAAATTCTGCTATGCTCCTGCATCCCTTACACTCGATGGGAGCTCATTCCAGAGCCTGGGTGCGTTTGTAGAGAATGCCTTGTATCCATAAGTTTTCAGATTAAAGAGGGTAAGTTTAGTTTGACTGCATCATGGGAGGAGCGTAAATTTCTGGCTGATTGAAAAAAATAGTTGTTGTGGTTCATCTATTCAAGTGGAATGCAAGAGTCCACATTTCCTATAATGCCTGTGAAAAATTCAAATTTGATGCTCGACAAAGCAAAGTGAGCCACACTGGAAGTATTGCATGGGTTCCTACTCAATTATAAATGACCCAGAAATGTTTGTCAGCTGTTTTACTTCCTTCTGAGCCTGACGTAGCTCAACAACCAGGGTTATACCATGCTGACACCACCACAGGGCTGGAGTAAATCAGGGCCTGCTGAGCCTGCTGAGCTTGGCACCCACTGGCAACATACATGTAAGCATCATATAGCAATTCTAAGTATTGTGTGGTTCCAGAAAATCCCCCCCCCCCTCCTCAGAAGGGATCAGAAATTCCAGAGGGGTGGTGGGGTCAATTTACCGGGTTTTTTTCATACAAATACTGTATTTTCCTTGAGAAATTCCAGAGGGGTGGGGTGGATTTTTTCCATACAAATACTGTATTTTCCTTTGGAAATTCCAGAGGGGTAGGGTGGGGGTCAATCACCCTTCGGGGTTGGGGGATGGATTTCTGGAACCACACATTCGGCCATTCGGCATTGTGATTCTTATGAGGACGCTTTGTCATTAACTTTTTACATTATAAGTAAAATTAAATTTCTTCCAGGTAGATTTGGTAACCAAGCAGATCAGTTTCTAGGAGCACTTGCTTTTGCCAAGGGACTAAATCGTACTTTGATTCTACCGCCATGGATAGTTTACCCACAATATAGCCCTGGAGGCTCTGTAAGTAGAGGCAGGAGAATAATACACTTAGATTCTCATGTCTGTCGTCTCATTGTCTGATTCCACAAAATTATCCATACCCAAGTTTCAAAATCCTGCCCTTCTGGAATTTCCAGTGAAAAATACAGTGTTTGTATGGGGAATAAAAGGAATAATTGAGCCCAAACAATTGGGCTCGAAAGTCATTCATGTCGGGTCAGCAGCTGGAATGAACTTGTGTCAGCCAGGACTTTTTTCAGACCAGCCTCATGTAAACGCATGTAAAGAAATATATGAGAGCCTGTACTGGTCTTATGTAAGCACCGTCATAGCAAAACCATCTGAGCCAATCGGGTTCTTTCCTTGTCTTGACCAGTACATCCATCTCAAAGAGATTCAGACAGAAAACAGGTGATTACACTTGGGGAAACAGAGCAATAATCTGATTGACTCAAGGTTTGACTGGGAGAACAACATAGCCAAAAATGTTTTGAAAACGCAAGTCATGATGTCATGATTTTAACTGTTTGTATTGTGACTTATTTTTTCAGGTACGAGTTCCCTTTGATTCATGGTTCCAAGTACAGCCTCTTCAGAAGTATCACAGAGTGGTTACCATGGAAACATTCATGAAGAAGCTTGCACCAAGTGTATGGCCTCCTGGAAAGAGAATAGGTACTACAAATTATTACCCTAACATAAATATTATGCTGGCATTTTGTCTGTAGGAATTTAAGAGTTGTACAGTAGGTCCTGCTCACTTTTTAACTGCACAAAAAAAATCAAAGCTCCCCTTTGAGCTGCCGTAAATATTTTGAGGCATCTCCTATTCTCACCATGCCCTCTCCCCTGATAAATATAGAATTATATTTATAACGATTTATCTATTCTCTGTCAGGTTTTTGTTATAGTTACCGTGGCAGTAATGAATGCAGCATGAAGGATGGTAACCCCTTTGGTCCATTCTGGGATCATTTTAAAATCAATTTCGATGGCTACAGAGAACACTCTGGTATCTTGTGGGGAACAGAGGATTTGTGGACAAGAGATCAGTGGAACACAAGGTCAGGCAGAGATTTGAGTTATTCCATGGTGGTAGGAATTGCCTGGAATTCCAGGGTGGGTGAGACAAACTAATTTTTTTTAGGTTGGGTAGCTGAAACCAGAGTCCTCAATTAGAGGTTGCAAATTTGTTAGCTAACTACGAGATGATAATTCATAGTTTCTGATCTAATAAGAGTTGGATATATTATGTAAAGGGAAAGTAAGTGTAAAAATTAAGGATGCTACTACCCAACTTAATACAAGTTAATGTCTGTTTTAGATTCCCAACATCTGAGTACCCAGTGATTGCTCTCATGGGAGCACCAGGCTCTTTCCCATGTGAAGAACACAACAAGTGGCTACAGAAGTTTGTCAAGTGGTCTACACAAATAGACAAGAAAGCAAAGAAATTTATTAGTGCTGTGCTGCCTAAAGGGCCCTTTGTTGGCATTCACCTTCGAAATGGAATAGATTTTGTGAGTTTTTCACTCAGAGTTGAATAGCATGGTTGGCACACATGATAATCCCTTTTTAGTCAAATCCCATCAGTGGTCTATTATCAATGCTGTGTTCTGATTGGTTGAGCTACTATAGTAGGCTACATAAAAACGTTTTGGGTTTGAACAGTGTGGGGGTTTTTATAAAAAAAATTGACCTACCACGGGTAGTTGGATTTGACT
The DNA here is from genome assembly GCA_033964015.1 of Scolanthus callimorphus. Lineage (NCBI taxonomy): Eukaryota > Metazoa > Cnidaria > Anthozoa > Actiniaria > Edwardsiidae > Scolanthus > Scolanthus callimorphus. Next base: position 38,929,102 of record CM066911.1, read on the forward strand.
AAAACAATTATTGCTCTCACCCTCCTGGCCCCTGAGCAAATAGCCCAGTCTTCAAGTGGTTGTCAACCTAGAATAATAATTTTACTTGTACTTTACACTACCAAAATGTATGACCCCTGAGAGGAGGTAAGACTTTCCAAGACAGGAACCCAAACACCAAAAAACAATATTATGCTCATACCTTTTGTACAACCTTAGAAGTAGAAAAATGAAAAGAAAGAAATTGCTTCTACCCATTTAAGGGGACTCAAGGCGGTACAAAATAATATTATAATTATTGTAATCTTCAGATTTGTAGCTTAGCGAAATATGATGCAGGCTTCTGGAATGGATCGGAGGTGAAAAAAATAATGAAGGAGTCGTTTCTCACACAGATTTTTTTTTTTTTTTTATATTGACCATTTATCCAACAATTACAGAGTTAAAAGACAGATTACAGCATATATATCCCCCCCAACAACCCCTCCCAACAACACATTCCCAGACCACCCTTCTCCCATCCCTATTTAGGCCAGAACTACACACATACAGAGCACAAAAAAAAAAACCAACCACCCCTTCCTAACCCTACCCGGCATCCAGTGCACAGAAAAAAAAGCAATAAAAAGGAAAGCCACACCCTATACTATGGAAGTTTGGTTCATTGGAGGACACCTGGTTGTGAATAATTCGAGCCTAGAATTTTTCCCATTTCATGAAATGAAAATTGAGCTTGTCCTTCTCTTTTGCAATTAAAAATTCAATTTTGCATACAGATTTGAGTTTACTGAAAAAGGAGTCAATTTGCGGTTGTTGTCTCTTAATTTTCAAGAAAATATAAAGGATTTTGCAACAAGTATAATGTGATTTAATATAATTAAATCCTCATCGTTTTGCTTTGGTACACCCAATATGATATCCAGTTCGCTGAGATTTCTTTGTAAAATGTTTACTTCGTGGAGGAAATTTTCTATACGGGACCAAAAAGATTTTACAATCGGACAGGATACGAATAAGTGCTGTATTGTCTCATCTTCGTTTTGGCAGAAGTAGCAGTTTCTCACACAGATGCATGAGAAGTCAAAAGTAAGTCTGTTCTTCTTTTTTTGTCTTCAGAAAAATGCCTGTGAGCATGTAAAAGACACCAACAGTCTCTTTGCTTCACCACAATGCATCAGACCAGGATCCAACAAGAAGCTGACATATGATATATGCTTCCCACCTGAGAAAGACGTCATCAAAAGAACTAAGAAAATGGTCAAGAAAATCAAAGCAAAGAGTGTTTTTGTAGCAACAGACAGTAATCCACTGATGGAAAAACTGACAAAGGCAATGAAGAAATTAGAGGTTGGTTAAACAAATATTATTAGCTTTATATAAGCCTTCTAAAGCAAAGGTGCATATTATTTTGTCTGTGGCTGAGCTAGCAATTTTCAACTTGATCTACTTCAGTCATGTCATGTCTAGAACTGTATAATATGAAACTTGTCTTAGTAGTTTCAGATTGCCAAAAAGCAAGTCATTGGTTGTAGATTTAGTTTCAAAATTTAAATTGTTTAAAACAAGGGAATCCAGGGGCAGGTCTAGGAATTTCAGAAAGGGGGGCCGATTGTGAAAAATAATATGGGAAAAAAATTAGACAATTTCCTTCAGCAAATACAGTAAATGTATGGAAAAATCTCCCTTGGAATCAGTCTTTGTGGTAGCTTTTGTGCTGGTGCATTCACACCTTAAACTGAACTTTTTGCACATGCATGTTTGAAAAACAACAGCAACTTTTGTACTTTCTCCAGTTCATAAAAGACCTTTATCACATTAATATGGCTTAATAATGTCTTATAGTTTTCAGGAAACGAAGTCCAGTCTGGGGGGGGGGGTCTCCCATGTAAGAGTGATAGGGTTGCTCGTCGGGACATCGGAAAATGTACCCTAAAAAATACCAGGACATAAAAAATCCACCCTCTAAAAAATACTTTATAAAACAAAATGACCCCTAAAAAATACCAACAATAAACCATTTTTGTTATTGTTTATTGTTTCTCGTCTCAAAACAAGCTTATTTTAGAGCTATAAATGAATAAAGAAAGAAAGAAAACGTTTTGCTTGGTTTGTGACCCTTTCACTCTCCCCCCGGGAGTCCAGTATTCAACTCAGGACATCCATATTAGTAAGACTGTGAAGTTTGGGAAGAATTATTCGAAATGTCACTGAGATATGAATTTTCAAACTTAGCTTTCTGGCTTATTATTATTATTTTTTTTTTACAAAGAAATGTATTTGCCGCACCCATACATTTCTTTGTAAAAAGTAAGCTAGTTTTGAAAATTCATATCTCAGTCAGTATTCAAGCAATCTTTACCAAACCTTGCAATTGTACTAATTTGGATGTGTAGAATTGAATACTGGGTTCCATTTCCTGATAACTATTAGATATTATTAATCAAATTAATGTCAGAAAGTCCTGGTTAGGTACATAAAATTTGCTCTATTTTCAGGTTACAGTTCATGTACACCCACCAGAAGATGAAATGAGTGACCCCATAGTGGACCTGGCCATCCTATCTCAGGCAGATCATTTTATTGGCAACTGTGTGTCCAGCTTTACAGCATTTGCCAAGAGGATGAGGGATACTGAAGGGAAACCAACATCATTTTGGGCTTACGATGACTAGGGTCACTTTCAAGACTGTTCTGACAACACCCAGAAAATGTCTGATTGTGTCTCCTTTAAGACATTAACTTAAATCATAGTTAGTATTTAATTTAAAGAGCCCCAGTCAGTCGCCATTTTGTCAGCCTAGCAACATACCGAGCCGAAGAGGCATGCAATACCATTATTTTCGATATATCGATTAAAAGTAAGAAAAACCATGACAAGGTCTTTAGGACTGTTGGGGTTAACAGGGTTGGCTAACGGTGCTAAGAAGAAGGATGAGGCTAACAGGCCTGACAGATGTATTATGGGGCAGGGCCGTAGCAAGCCTCCAAAAAGCGTGCCGAAAATTTAGAGCCCAGCATGTGAAATTACCGCATGTTTGGGAGAACTTTGACATGCAGGGTGCAAAATCGGGAGTTTTAAGGGTTGTTTGGGGAAAAAACTGGGGAGGGGGGGCACGGGCCCCCCGGCCTCAGTAAGCGCTACGGCCCCTACGGGGCTAAAGGGGCTAACGGTCGGGCTGTTACTAAGACAATACAACTTAAAGGCCAAGAAGGATGACGAGAGCTGGGAGCTAAATAACATACAACGAAAGCGTGAAATAATTTATTAGGGGCCAATGATTTGACTTCTGAGGGGAGGGGGTGGGGGATGATTTTGTCAATTGTGTACTGTGGTCTAAAATGCCATAAAAATCTTCCCAGCAGTGGTTGGCCTCTGATAAGGGCGCGCCAAAAAGTTTTGGCGAACGTTTCTGAGCTCTACACTACTTTACTACTGTATCAGACCTGCCGGGTTGACCATGATCCCTGCGCGCATGTTGTTTCCTTGAAATCCCAGGAGTTTTATTTTTGTATAGTCTCCCTCGCAGCCCGTTCTTTGTGTCGGTCACGCAACGCTTCTTCGTGACCGACACAAAGAACTGGCTGCGAGGGAGACTATTGGAACGTTACACAAGGAAATAACCCTAGTGTTTCCGAGGATGGATAATTTGCGTGCCTTCCCGTAAGGTTGGGTATTTTAATTAATTCCAAGTCATGCAACACCTAGAAATACTAGTATATTGGATTTTACCCCGCGCCTCCGCCAAGGTCAAATGATAAATAGTACGTGTCCCGCGTCGCGTCTATTAAAATTGAGTGCTACACTTTTGTAAACAAGCCTTATACGTGTATCACTCGACACAACATCGTATCTGACTTGTGATCAGGAAACGTGGAGTTGAAATTTTCCCAACAATGCGGATGTATACATCCTGCCGCCCAGACTTGAGGATATGAAGTCAACAGAAACGATAATTTTACATGTATAAGCCGATGAATCTTGAATTAAAATACACTAGTATTACAAACAATAAATGATGTTTTTTTGACCGTTCCCTTTGCTGCCTGGAAGTCATTATTCTGCCCGTTTTTTTCTGTTCGAGGTAATTTTGCCGCCCATTAATTTTACTAACTATGGTATTTCAGTTTCCTATATCCATAAACATCTGCCACGATTCAAAAATCATTAGTCATGTTGTAAAGTGAACATTCAGCATAATTTAGCAATTGAGTGAGTCACGACAATTTTTAGCTAACCATAGCGTTTGTGAAAAATGCAAAATAATCATGTATTGTTTTACAGGGCATTACAAATCCTTCAAAGGTTAGTTTTCTTTCAAAAGTACCGTGAATTTCCGCCCTAAAAGGAAATCCAAACTTTCGTGTTTCTGTTTCTGCTGAAGGCCTCTGTTTATTTCCGGCTTTGCGTGACGGCCGCCAGGTGTTTGGAAGAAAACTCCCGCCAAAAGACGGTTGCTACGATATGGCACGTCAAAACATGACTGAACTCGCCTTTACTAACGTCATACTTAGTTCCGGCGTCCTCTGATTGGATGATTCAAGCATAATCGATCTTTCTACGCCGCGCGGGAATTTTCCATAACGTAGGCTTCGCGAGCTCTGATTGGCTATTGATGATGTCACTCCGTTCTGATTGGCTGGTTTCAGCACAAAGTGGATTTCATAATACCATTATCGTCAACGTTTATTCATTCATCGAAAGAACTTCACCTTGAGTTGCTGGGGAAGTTCGGCGCTCGAAACAAACAAAAATACACCTTAAATACGCGGATTTTTCTACAAAATCCATCAAATAGAATAACCAAGAGCTTATAGGAGTTATTCTAATTCAATATGAATGGAGAAACAGAAAGGATTATTCAAGTTTCTTTGTCGAAAATAACCGACTGTCGTCGCCGTCGTGGGACAACGCTTAGACGAAGTTTACTGGTCTCAAATATGCTGAACAATGTCTTAACATCATCAGATTCTCCCTACGGACACTACAGAACACCTAGTGATACAGATTTGGACTACGATGGACTAGAAACCGAAAGTATGTGCTTAGATCGGCCCGTTTCGTTGCGTGACGAGTCGGGTGGGTCAGGAAATGTCCAAGAAGTTCGAAATGCATCGAATAACACTACAGAATCGAAAGTACTTTGTGAAAAACCTGTGGTTGAAAATCAACTGATCGTCAAGAACATTAGTAAAGATATGGATTTCAAACATTCTAGTAGTAAAAGTACAATGAATAATGCTGTTATTTGCAAGGAAACAAACGGCAAAGCTGTGGCTGTTGGCTCGAAACGCCCTCGGCCTCAAAATGCTAATGAGACTTGTGAAAACCACGCGGTCGGTCGAAAAAGGTACCGCTCTGAATGCAATTATCTCAACCATGAGGACACAGACACTGAAAATATTGAGCCTATGGACATATCTGGACTAGTAACAGTATTTAGTAGCAGTTTTAGTGGATTATCTGGCTTTTCTAGCAGTGCAACCTCGAACAATTTCGCCTGTTTGGGCCCGGTTCGCTCCATGAGCCCGTTCGGTGCGTGGCAGCACACCGTAGAAGCATTTTAGGCTTCTCTTGACTCGTAGCTCTTGCTTTTTATGAATTTCATTGGATAAGTGCTATTGCCTCGTGTTTCATTTGGTGTTTGCTGGCTTCCAGTACGATATTTTAGAAATCGTGCGATTTTATACTGGAGTTTGTGTCCTCTTATGCAATGCCCTTGTGTACGCATTTGTCTGTCGATTGTGTGTCGTCAAATCACTTCTTCTAAATTCGTTTTCCTTATTCATACGCAAAAATCCTTCTCTTGATCGTTCTTGTAAGATATCTGATTGTATGATTGCTCTGAAATGTGTATAATATTTTGAAGATATTGTTATTGTTGATTGGACTTTGCGTGTGCGAAAGCGTCGTGTCAAAAATGACAAAGAAATATTTATAAAGAAAAAAAAAGAAATACAAAATACGAGAATTTTATAAGACTCAAAAGAATTTATATTAAAAAAACAACTATATTTGTAGTTTTCTAGTTATTTGGGCACAAGTTACGCTGTGATTCACATAAGTCAGCTGGAAATGGAATGCTTGCTTGATATCGAACGTTTTTCAGTCACGCGTGTAAGATGCGAGACGACTTGTCGATATGACAAAGCTACCAGTTGAACCTACAAAATATTTGATTAAAATGAAATTGTTGAAACAAAACATGGCTGTGTATTCGTGAATTTATCGGATACTTTCTTGGGGTGCAGTCAAGGGAAATACGGGTGGTTTTCAACCGGAAAGTTGAATGTTTCCGTGTGCAATATATAAAGGGCGGTTCTATTATTAGATCCTACGCGGTCAAAGGCCGCTTGTATTCCTTTATGACGTCACGTCTATTGTAGCATTGAAACTACGCGGCATTCATTACCAATTACGTAAAGTAAATTTCGTTACAGTCTAAACCGTGGATTTGGTTTGACTTTTCAAAAACAATACCACTAACAAAATAATTCCTCACTTCCTTGATTCTACCAAGGGCTAGCTAGCCAAAGAGGAGATCGATACGATTGTTTTGCAACCCCATGTGTATTTAACAATTATTCCTCGAGCCCGAATGGGCTCTGAGTCAATAGCCCATATGAGGCCGAAGGCCGAATGGGCTATTGACTCAGAGGCCATGAGGGCGAGAGGAATAATTGTTTTAGTCAAATCACACTAGTAGGTCAATTTGTATTGCCAAAAAAATGTTTTTGTTCTGGTTATTTGCCATTTTCTGGCTTTCAAATGCGACACTTTTTGCTACTAGTAGGCTATAACTTATAGCCTACTAGTACTAGTAGGCTATAACTTATAGCCTACTAGTAGTAGTAGGCTATAACTTATAGCCTACTAGTAGCTCAACCAATCAGCACACAGCATTGATAATAGACCACTAGTAGTGTGATTTGAGTAAACCGTATTAGCTTTCGTTCACAGACCGGTATGTTTGCCGTCTGGGCGCGTGGATGATTTCAGAGACAGAGCTATGTCGCTTCTTTAAGTTTTCTCGTGTTTTGTTGCTGATTCAACTTCCTCTTACTGTCAAGATCAAGAATGAAAGTTGTACACGTTTAGGACGTGCTCAATTCACTTACCGAGTAACTCGATCCCTAGAATCCTAGAACTTCTGTTGCGGGGAGCCAGGGGGGGGGGGGGGGGGGGGGGGGGGGGATGAGAGGCACTCCCGAAAACAATTTTTGTGTCCAACTATCGGGGGTATACTCCCCAACTGAAGGAAATTCTGTTATCAATTTATATGGGCCACTAGGACGGCCGGAAATGCGAAGAGAGGACAATAATAACAAACTGCAAAGCAGCGTACTAGCAGTAATATTCCATTCACATTCGACATACGCATACTGTTTCATAAAAGTCTGGTCAATCTTTTTAATGTTTCCAATTTTATTCAAAAACATTTACCTTACCTTCTACACAGTACTAGTAACCACCAAGTAACTCGCAGAAGAGGGACGGAAGCCAAAACTTGGCGGTAGACCGTGGAGGCCGATATAATGGACCGGAGGAGATTGATAGAGCCGATTGCGTTTGAGCGTTTTACCCTAACAGTTTGCACGTTATGTTTGAACGTTTGAAAGTTGCGTTTCTAGGATGAAACGAGACGTTTCTATGGCGAACCAAAGAGATCTGTCCTCTCTGATGGTCAGTGAAAATACACATGGCGGTGCCCTTGGAAACGTCCGACTTTTTTTTCTCACAACGCAACTTTCAAACGTTCAAACGTAACGTGCGAACTGTCAGGGTAGAACGCTCAAACGCAATCGGCTGTAAATAAATTGGGGGCCCTTAAAAAACTTAGGCTGCGTTCACACTTAGTGCCCTGCTGGCACTAGGGATTAGAGGCAGGCATTGGTGATCTCTGCAAGGCCGAGCTGCTCTTGGTAGGCCAGGCCTCTTCTCAGCAGAGATATGACCATTCTCGTACCCAGAGCTCCCCGGCTCGTTCTCACCTCGCAGGGAGGCTCTGGTGCAACCATTTGAGGGCCTTCGCTGATTGGCTAGTTTTGAACGTTGGTGCATGCGCAGAAAGATCTTTCTCTCAACGGCTCTGTATAAAATCTCGCGCATGCGTCAGTGGCTGTCACCAGAGCCTCCCCCGCGAGGAGACGAGCCGGGGAGCTCTGGGTAAGAGAATGTGATGACATGAGCATATGCACTATGTAGCCAGGGGAAATGTGGGTACGGCACCAAGTGGTCTGGAGCCATTGGCTAGGCAAGAGCACAGCTAGAACGGTACTGTGCGAAAAGTATGGGTATACACCTAATTCAGAAAAGGTTGCTTTGGTCATTGAACGCCTTTGTTTCGTGCAGTCACTCAAATCGTTTGATTTTGAGTGGGCGTCTTTTTTGAATAAGGTGTATACAGGGGAGGATTTAGGGGGGAGGGCCAAGGGGGCCGCGGCCTCCCTTTCCCGGAAGATTCCCCGATACATTTACTGTATTTGCTGGAAGAAATGTGAAAATATTCGTCCCATGTTTTCACTACCCCCCCCCCCCCCCCCCTGAAATTCCTGGATCCGCCCCTGGTATAAGTATGGGGACATGGGAATGTGTTTTTGTGCCAAAATTCGGGCATATTACTGGTGCACGAGTACCGGATCTTGTATTCGGACGCTATGGAAAATGGGATCGATGGCGTGTTCACATCAGTGCTTATACTAGCGCACCACACCAAGTGGGAACGCAGCAAAAATAGAGGCTTTGAACCACAAAAAAAGAGAATCTTTTGTAACCATGGCAATTCACAGACAATTCAAAATCTTCAATCTAAAAATAGAGTCATCTCCTTCGATATTGTACTTCTTATGCCCACCGCTAGGGATGGTGGACACTCTACAGGAGGGTTTACCGGAGCCGTTCCTCAAAAAAACCGTTCCCCATAAAGAAAATCTGCTGGCTGGAAATTACGAATCTAGAGACCTTCCTGGCTGAGATTTTTAACATACTGGTTTCCGGCTAGGAAATTTAACCAAATGTTACACGTCCTGGCTGGATTTCTTAACCGCATGCTGGCTGCTCGCTGTTGGCTGTTGTTGCGTGATGTTGACTTCATTATTTAGCTGGCAAGTACTTCACTTCCGCCGGCCGATCTAGCGAAAGTAAATTATTAACGAAACACAATCAGGTGTCAATGACCAATGACTGCAGTTTTGGCTGTCACAATGACAGTTTGAATAAGGGTCTGAAAGGCGGTTGGGCCAAGTTCAGGATATGGCGGCCGCTCGCTCGTGGTCCCCTTTCCCTTTGTGCTTGCTACGCAGGCTAAGGATATTTAGTGCCCCAGAGCTTAGACAGAGTACAGCCTTTGTTTCACCCTATGCATTTACAGCATTTACGTAAAGGTAAGATTGTATTTGCTTTTTTCAAGATCGTATGCACAAATTTCAGTCTGTGTGATGATAGTCACTGTGCAATTTCGCAGAGTCGAATTATTGAGGTATCAAGGTTGGGCTCCTGATCAAAGTTAGTGAAGCCGGGGTGCCGCAGAGTGGTGGGTAAACTTGGGTAAAGTTACGCGGTTTCTTATTGAGGTAGGGGCGCGCAGTGAGCCAGGACGTCTCTAAGGTAAGAACTTCTCTGACGCGACTAGGAAGTACATAATGCATATACTAGCATTCTCCCTTCAACGAAGGTCATTTGATGTTTAGTCGATTCTTACTTCACGACATATCCCACTTGTCAAGCTTTTTGTTGTTTTAAGAAAAATCTAAAGTCAATATTCAATTCACGGTTCGATATATGCCAGAAAATTTTCATCTGCTCCTCGTTCATTATTCTGGTATGATGTTAATTGAGCAACTGCAAGTAGATCCTACAGAAATGTTTGTCAGACAACTGAATCTATAGTAGCAATAGCTTTTTTTTGGGAGACCCTCCCTCATGTGAATAGTCTCTGGGATAACCCCGTGTTGTGCTTGCTTGCGATGTTTCCGCGCAGTGACCCCTAGTTTTTTCAGCAATCACACCGCAGTGGAAAACAGATGGGTATTCATTGATCTAAGGAAGCAGTGCTAATTGCTTTGTGTGATGTAGCTTACACAACGGCATCTTTTGATAAGGGACATTTTTTCGGTAGATAATAAACTTGTCAATCAAATGGAGCACGCAGTATTTTCGATGTATAAAAACTTCGTTCTTCTTTCTACGAACTTCTACGACGTGGATTACCTTTCTGGTCAACATTTAGCGTTGTTAGTGGCTAAGTGAATGAATATTAATATTTTACGTTGGCAGAGGAGTATTGCCAGTCTGCCGAAAGTTTCTTTCCTTATTAGTAACAGAAGTCTCCGGGATGCTTGAGATGTTTCTAGCACACCGCAAGGGAAGTCAAGCAATTTGCTACTCAACCCTTAGATAACAAAGCACAAAATGATAATAAGCGGTTCATGCCACTCAAGTGCACGATTTTTTTTATTTTAGGCTTTTTGGGTAAAATATGTGCATTTTAGTGTTACAGCAAAAATGCTTACGAACCTTCAACATTGTTTTAGGTTTGCGAACTTTATGCGAGTAACACTATACTTGCATTTCTTGTCACTAGTGCACGATTTTTTTTAATTTTTTTTTAGGCTTTTTGGGTAAAATATGTACATTTTAGTGTAGTTACAGCAAAAATGTTTACGAACCTTCAACATTGTTTTAGGTTTGCGAACTTTATTCGAGTAACACTATACTTGCATTTCATGCCAGTCAAGTGCACGATTTTTTTAAATTTTGTTTTAGGCTTTTTGGGTAAAATAATGTGCATTTTAGTGTTACAGCAAAAATGTTTACGAACCTTCAACATTGTTTTAGGTTTGCGAACTTTATGCGAGTAACACTATACTTGCATTTCATGCCACTCAAGAGTGCACGATTTTTTTATTTTAGGCTTTTTGGGTAAAATATGTGCATTTTAGTGTTACAGCAAAAATGTTTACGAACCTTCAACATTGTTTTAGGTTTGCGAACTTTATGCGAGTAACACTATACTTGCATTTCATGCGTCAAGTGCACGATTTTTTTAATTTTGTTTTAGGCTTTTTGGGTAAAATAATGTGCATTTTAGTGTTACAGCAAAAATGTTTACGAACCTTCAACATTGTTTTAGGTTTGCGAACTTTATGCGAGTAACACTATACTTGCATTTCATGCCACTCAAGAGTGCACGATTTTTTTATTTTAGGCTTTTTGGGTAAAATATGTGCATTTTAGTGTTACAGCAAAAATGTTTACGAACCTTCAACATTGTTTTAGGTTTGCGAACTTTATGCGAGTAACACTATACTTGCCTTTCATGCCACTCAAGTGCACGATTTTCTATTTTAGGCTTTTTGGTAAAATATGTGCATTTTAGTGTTACAGCAAAAATGTTTACGAACCTTCAACATTGTTTTAGGTTTGCGAACTTTATGCGAGTAACACTATACTTGCATTTCTTGTCACTAGTGCACGATTATTTTTATTTTTGTTTTAGGCTTTTTGGGTAAAATATGTACATTTTAGTGTTACAGCAAAAATGTTTACGAACCTTCAACGTTGTTTTAGGTTTGCGAACTTTATGCGAGTAACACTATACTTGCATTTCATGCCAGTCAAGTGCACGATTTTTTAAATTTTGTTTTAGGCTTTTGGGGTAAAATCATGTGCATTTTAGTGTTACAGCAAAAATGTTTACGAACCTTCAACATTGTTTTAGGTTTGCGAACTTTATGCGAGTAACACTATATTTGCATTTCATGCCACTCAAGTGCATGATTTTTTTATTTTTGTTTTAGGCTTTTTCGGTAAAATATGTGCATTTTAGTGTTACAGCAAAAATGTTTACGAACCTTCAACATTGTTTTAGGTTTGCGAACTTTATTCGAGTAACACTATACTTGCATTTCATGCCACTCAAGAGTGCACGATTTTTTTATTTTAGGCTTTTTGGGTAAAATATGTGCATTTTAGTGTTACAGCAAAAATGTTTACGAACCTTCAACATTGTTTTAGGTTTGCGAACTTTATGCGAGTAACACTATACTTGCCTTTCATGCCACTCAAGTGCACGATTTCTATTTTAGGCTTTTTGGGTAAAATATGTGCATTTTAGTGTTACAGCAAAAATGTTTACGAACCTTCAACATTGTTTTAGGTTTGCGAACTTTATGCGAGTAACACTATACTTGCATTTCTTGTCACTAGTGCACGATTATTTTTATTTTTGTTTTAGGCTTTTTGGGTAAAATATGTACATTTTAGTGTTACAGCAAAAATGTTTACGAACCTTCAACGTTGTTTTAGGTTTGCGAACTTTATGCGAGTAACACTATACTTGCATTTCTTGTCACTAGTGCACGATTATTTTTATTTTTGTTTTAGGCTTTTTGGGTAAAATATGTACATTTTAGTGTTACAGCAAAAATGTTTACGAACCTTCAACGTTGTTTTAGGTTTGCGAACTTTATGCGAGTAACACTATACTTGCATTTCATGCCAGTCAAGTGCACGATTTTTTTAAATTTTGTTTTAGGCTTTTGGGGTAAAATCATGTGCATTTTAGTGTTACAGCAAAAATGTTTACGAACCTTCAACATTGTTTAGGTTTGCGAACTTTATGCGAGTAACACTATACTTGCATTTCATGCCACTCAAGTGCACGATTTTTTGATTTTTTTTTTTTTACTTTTTGGGTAAAATATGTGCATTTTAGTGTTACAGCAAAAATGTTTACGAACCTTCAACGTTGTTTTAGGTTTGCGAACTTTATGCGAGTAACACTATACTTGCATTTCATGCCACTCAAGTGCACGATTTTTTGATTTTTTTTTTTTACTTTTTGGGTAAAATATGTGCATTTTAGTGTTACAGCAAAAATGTTTACGAACCTTCAACGTTGTTTTAGGTTTGCGAACTTTATGCGAGTAACACTATACTTGCACTTCACGCCACTCAAGTGAAAGACATTTTGATTTTGTAAAATGTGCATTTAATAAGTAGTCTAGTCACGTGTCTATTTCACTTAAATTCGTAATAAATGAAGTGATATCGATAAACATAGCTTTGAAAAATCCTGGGTTCGGCGTTGGTCAAGTTTGTGCGAACTACTCATTAAAACACGTCTTCCCTGCTAGCAGAGGCCTCTTGTGATTTCATGTCATTTTCTATTGATTATGTATCAGTCAATTCCAGCGGTGACCATCCCCCTCCCCGGACACCATGGGGCATTTGCACACCACTGCCTTCCCTGGGGTGGGGAATTTTGAAAATTTTCCTGGCCCCGGGGTCGGGATTTGTTTTTCCCCGGGGGAGGGGGGTGGGGAAGTTTGGTTTTCTCATAGTCAAGCGCGTCGGGTTTTGCGGAACTTCAACACCAGTTATAACTATTGCCAGTTACAATGTCCCAGTTACAGAAAATAACGCCACATAAAATATAATGCAGAGCATCTTATACACCACATTGGGGAAGACACATTTTCAAATTTCGCAGTTAACGTCTTCTATAGAGAAGAAACAGATTTCGCAATTTTGTCTCAGTGGAAAAACATAAAAATGAATTGACACTATAAACAGAGTTCCAATTTCGCAAAAAGTCAAGTAACATAACTCCGAAATAGTTTGCTCTGCAATTAGAAAAAAGGTAAATTTCGCATTGAGAGATTCCGGGGACAATTTGCAGCCAGATGGCTACACCGCCGCCTAGGAATGTCTACCGATGTTATACCATTAGTTTCAATTCTTTCTTTATATTTTGTTCACTTTCAGTGAATTGAGAACTCGTTCAAAGACGAGAAAACTAAAGTACATTTAAAAACGAATTATAAATGCTCGGACAGTATAAATGGAGTTGAAGTTTTTGTTATGAAGCTTTGTCACGAGAGTCCATGGAATCTAACCGTCTTTTTCTCGTCCCGGGGGTGGGGCATTTGTCCGCTTTTTGTGTCCCCGCCGTGGGGTATTTTGCATTTTTGCTAGCCCGGGGCTGGGGAATTTTCAGTTTAATTTTTAGAAATGACCAAAATCCCGGGGTTGCCCGGGGGGGGGGGGGGGGGGGCATGGTCACCGCTGGAATTGACTGATACATTAATGTGGTTAATTGTTTGTTCTCACGAGTGGTATTGTATTCGTTCAATTTAGCAAATTCTTCCAACAGGTGTATGGAAGTAGTAGTGTTTTCCCCCATCTTCATATATTATACCGAGCTCAATACAGGTTGCTTATTTGAGAATTGGAAATAGAGCATCGCATTGTAGTAGTTCTATAGTTTCGATTCGCAAATCCCAATGCAACATTTTATTTTTGCTGGCTGCTGGCAAAAAAGAACATTTAATCATTTTTGGTGCTGGCTGGCAAATAACAGTACATCAGGCACATGGTGGCTGGCAACGCTTGTTACTCTAGGTGAGTGCTGGCTAGGAATAAAGTATAAAGGGCACTCCCTGGCTGGCTTTGAGGAACGGATTATTTTTTCCCACGAAGATTAATAATTAGCTTATTAAAGGTTGCAAGTACTCTTAAAGATGTTTTTGCTATGTTTTGATTAAATAAGAGAAAATGTTCGTTGAGCCCTCCTGACTCTACATGTCGAAGAGACCAATGTTTAGGTAATGGGTGTTTTTATTAAAAGCGCATTCATATTTACAAGCACTATAACGAACTTTGCCACCCAAGATGACTTCATCTTTTGACATGTGATCCGAGCAGTTTTGGTGCGCCGACACCACGGCGATTTCCTTCCGAACGCAACCTACACAATTTCGACAATGCTGTCGGCATGATTGGGAGTTCCGGCCGCAAGACACATGCTGTATATGATCGTGGAGACTGCGGAGTGAGGGAAACCCTTCTTAGGGTATTTTACAATGGCTTCTTGAAGCGCTCAGCTGGCTCAATTGACAACAACGTACCAAACAGGAAGTGTTGAACAACCGGGAACTTTAATAGCACCTAGGAATCAAGAAAATGATTGTTATTTTGGTTTGCATTCAAAGAATTCAAAATCCATTCTCTGATTGAAAAAAAGAAAATATGGTTCAATTTTTGATTGCTGTTCCGCCAATCAAACAACCTCAGCCAATGAAAGTTTTGCTCTGCCTTTCACCTGAGTGCAGTCAACTGGCTTCCCTTGAACTAAAAACAGACAACGTCGCGACGGAAAGCCAGGCGACTGCACAAGGCGAAACAGGGCAAGAATCTGATTGGCTCATAAGATTTGATTGGCGGAACAGCAAATCCAAATAAAAATAATCAGTACCTCTGCTTTATACATTTTCATGAGACCTGTATTGACCTTATTCCATCCTGGAACCGCACTGATATTATACAGTGTGTTCGAATGCTCAGCAAATGGCCCCTTCTTCATCTGAGAAAAGGAACAATAAAATAGTCAATAAATAAATAGATCTATAAATAATGAAGGTCTCCTGATCATGAGGGATCTCCAAGCGGTCGCTAGACAAGGAGAGGTCGGAGGACTTAAAGGGATTTACTCTCCCTGCCAATAATCTATTGCTTCGACGCCAATTGCGAGACCCCAAAAAATCGCATTCGTAGAATTCCTTTGCATTTAGTTTGATCTAACGAATCATGGAAGAGTTTTGCGCTAATGACGTAGGGCGCATGACCATCTCAATCCCTGGCCTCCGGAGGAAGCTCATTCTCGTACGCAGAGCTCCCCGGCTCGTCTGCCCGCAGCAGGGGAGGCTCTGGGGACATCCATTCGAGGGACTTCGCTAATTCGAATTACGCTCCAATGCCTACAAACAATAACCTCAAGTCGAGGCTTTCTTCTGAAATTACTGTCAATGTATTAGAACTTGGAGAAAGCCTCGATTTGAAGCTTTTGTCTTTGGGCTATTGACTCAACCTCGTACCCAGAGCCCGTCATCTTTTGGCCATTGGCAAGATTCAGGGCCCTGGGGAATCCGATTTGTGAGCATGCGTGGTAGGTCAAAAACGTAACGAACTTTCATACAACAATCAAACCGGAAACCCAGAATCTGGGTTTTAAAAAAATCGATTCCCCCAGAGCCCTGAATCTTTGCCGCTGGCCAAATGATGACGGGCTCTTGGTGCGAGATTGCTATTACAGCTATTGACTGATCTTGAACGTTGGGGCATGCGCAGAAAGTTGTTTCTCTCAATGTCTCTGTACGAAATCTCGCGCATGCGTCAATGGCTTTCACCAGAGCCCCCACAAGGTCACGATCCGAGGAGCTCTGGGTTCGAGAATGGAGGAAGCTACGCTATCGATCGAGAAACCGGGAATTCGTGACAACTTCATCGGTCCTGGGCAATACAAATATCATTTTGGTCGGTAGCTACTTACAGTATTGATGAATCTAACGCAATCCAAAAATATATAGTCTGTATAGTGAGCATTTACAATGTCCTCATTTGTAAAACAATCAGGAAAAATGTGCTGTTCACCTGAAAACAACAAGGAATTCTACATTAGCAATGGTCAAAATCAATTAACTTATTGGCGTCTTCTTGCCGCCCAATTCAGATGATATGATGATTCATCTGGGACGATACAGCACGAGCGAGCACACACAAGTATGACGAAAAAGAACAATGATAACCTCCCAATTGATTCATCTCGTGATCTCAATTGTGTGACAAAAAGACGTAGGGTCGTGGGGTATACATAAAATGTTAAAACTTTTAACATTTTATGTATACCCCACGACCCTACGTCTTTTTGCTGTGTACTTCCTATCATCCCAATGAGTGATTTACAAAATAAGAGCGGACTTCAAATGAAGAGCCAGTCCAGGTACTTTGTTTCTGCAACGTTCTCGTTTTGAAAACGCAATTTTTCCTTGCGTTTCAAAAAATAAATAAATAAATAAAATCAGGTCCATACGTAGCGTTTTCGAATCGTTTCTGTCCGTCCACACGAATACGCCGGCTGTAGCGTTTAAAAAGTAGCTACCTACCACTCTTTAAAGGACAGGTGTGACGATTTTAACACACTTTTGGTTAATAAAAAACCATCCAAATACCTAATGGATTGCCAAAATACTAGTTTAGGTTTGTTAAACAGCCCTTTACAAAGCGATCATGATTGTAGGCTTCATAGACCTATTACAGAGCGGATGGAAACGGATTGCAACAACGAGTTTTTGAAATCTTGTAGGAATGAACAGTTTCAAAGTTTGAAGTTACATACAAATTTGTATGAAAATCGTCAGTCTTGCCGATGAAACTTACCATCGCTTATTAGGCTAATATCAAGTGATATATATAAGCACTTTGGGGATTATTTCATACAAATTTAGTGTTGTTTTTACAGATTTATCAAAATAACCGTGGCACAGCCCCTTTGAAATAGGAATTTGGCAAAATAATGTATACGCTCCCTTTTCGCATGGCGGGGCCCATATCTACTGTAAGGTTCATACGCTCCCTTTTCGCCTGGCGGGGCCCATATCTACTGTAAGGTTCATACGCTCCCTTTTCGCCTGGCGGGGCCCATATCTACTGTAAGGTTCTTACGCTCCCTTTTCGCCTGGCGGGGCCCATATCTACTGTAAGGTTCATACGCTCCCTTTTCGCCTGGCCCGGCCATATCTACTGTAAGGTTCACACGCTCCCTTTTCGCCTGGCGGGGCCCATATCTACTGTAAGGTTCTTATAAACAGAAATCTAAAATTTCAGTCTCATGTTCTTAGTCCATTTGTTTTATTATGCGGGTGTTTACTGTTAATATTATTTTCATTCAAAACTTTGATTCCGGGGGGGGGGGGGGGGGGGGGGTTCTTCACATGTTGACCCAATAGGGGTGCTCGTCAAAATTGACTCTCAGGTATTTTTTTAGGGGGTATTGGAGAAATATTGTGGCTTTCACTAATAAATGGTATTTTTTAGGGGTACACAAATGAATGAAAGGGTCACAAACCAAACAAAACGTTTCTGGCTTTCTTTATACTCATTTATAATTACAGCTCTAAAAACAAGGGATATGCTACATGAGAAACAATAAGCAATAACAAAAAAGGTTTATAGTTGGTATTTTTTAGGGGTCATTTTTTTTAGGGGCTGGCTTTTTTATGTTGTGGTATTTTTTAGGGTATATTTTCCGATTTCCCGACGAGCACCCCTCACTCTTACTTGGGAGAACCCCCCCCCCCCCCCCCCCCCGACCCTCGGGGCTTTGATTAACAGATACCAGAACTCATTTGGCGATTGGAAACTAAAAGCTGGTGATTACAGATTAAAATTATAAAACTTTCAGAAATAATATTTTACCAATAAGTTGGGCACTTCCCCACAGAAACGGTAGAAACTGGAAATCATCCAGACCCCATACACCTTGACTGCCTGCTGGTTCCATCCGATAAGTGGACTGGAGTCTACGCATCAAACGCAAATATCTATGGGAAATAATAACATAAAAAGATTTTCTTCAACCAGCAATGTTAAAATTCTTAACAGTTTAATGACTACTCCCTCGGGAAACATCAGTTTCTCGATGTTTCCCGAGACGAAGTCGAGTGAAACATCGAGATTCAAGGGAAACAAAACTGGTGTTTCCCGAAGGAGTAGTCATTAAGTGTTTTGTTATATAGCAGAAAATTTACTGCAATTATTAAGTCAAAACAAATGTATTTCAAGAATGAAAAGAGAAGTTACAAAGTTTGCGCGCGACTGCATCATGTAAAGGGAAAACACTCCTAAACAACACAATTTTCTTGCATTAGCAAAGGTTTTTAAAAAGACTCGCGTGTTTACAATAAACTTTTTTTTCCCACTCTCAAACGCGACGCGCGAAAGCAATATTCCCCAACCAGTCAATAATTTTTCGAAATATTGACTGATCGGGGAATATTTGATTTGTAGTCCAGCAATTTTACGCTAAAAATATGCCTAACCCGGAACAAATTCGCACAAAAGAAATTTGAACGGTTTTAGACTCCAAATTTATCAGTTAATAACATATCAAAAGTCCCCAAAAATCCCAGCATGGGAACATCCCGAAAAACGAAGTTAAGTTGGAGGTACTAGATGCCATATTTTTGACAGCATGGAAACGAGGCTGACCAAGAACCTTTCAGAATTGCGACTTTACGAGCCAGAATAGTGCTCAAATTTGTAAAAAGTGATAAATGTATAGTATCATTATATAATAAATTTTCGCGATTATAAGAAAGATTTCCGTGGAACTTGAATTAAAAGCAGAAAATCGCCGAGTGCGGTAATTTCTTTGTAGATTCAGATCGCTACAACATTAGAAATTTGCTCTTACAAGTGTAGCAGAGCACAATCTCTTATACAAACAAAGTTAAGAATAAAATATCTATCTTAAATGCTTTGTTTGGAGAAAAACCTAGAACGAGAAACTAAAATTTATATTGTGAATGCGCGGCCTGGCGCCGGGAAGATGTTTCTTCTTAAGGCATGGGTATAACCATGATTTGACTTTCAGAAGTAAGGGGGGTGGTCAAATGCCATTTAGAACATGTCTATCATTAAAGTAGCTGTTTCATTAGGTTGATATTATTAAATATTTCATGAAAGACGATACTGTGCCTTAATTAAGTCATCACGTGATGTCTCACATTGCGTTATTCGACATTTTTCAGCGTTACAATACATTTCGAAATAGTCTCAGTTCTAATAACAATTTTTCTCGTACCTTTGTGCCGCAAAACGATTAAGGCCATTGGTCTCTAAAACAATCCTGCCGGACTGAACAAGATTTTTGAAAAATTATTGAAATATTTAGGCTTTTGTTTCACAGGGGCCTGGGGCGAGTGATTTTTGGAAATATCTAAGAAAAGAAACTTTCTTTTAATACGGTCCGGCAGGATTCTTAAAGTAGTTGGTAATAAACATGTTTTAAGGTGAAATTCATTTGCCTCCAATAAACGTTTCAACTGAGACTATTAATCCACAAATAATATTGCGTGACAGAAAAATTTCAAGTGTCACGCACGTAAGGTCACACCTAAGGAGATCTATTTGTGGAATGTAATTTGAATCTCAACTCCTTTTGGGATGAATGTTGGTAAACACTTTTTGACCACCCCCTATGCTTTTTAGGTGTTTACTCTTGGACCCTTGCCTTAATCTACCTGAGTTCGAAATGTCTGAAATGAGCGGATCTCGATTTCATGTGGCGCGTTGGAAAAACCTCCAATGTGTTGATCGACTACCAACTGAGTTCTTAGTTCGAAAGCGAGCTGCTATTATCAGGATTCGCGAGCAGCTATGTGAACGAAATATAGTTCATGTCACCGTCGGCTTCGTTGTATTTGTGTTTCTTAATGCAAAACCCCATAAAACTGAAAAAATCTATATTCTGTTTTTGAGTAAAGTTAGCAAATTATTTATGCGAAAGGCGCAGTAGTGACCCATTGAACAGTTGTATTAAGGATACCGTAAACCTTCGCGGGTACCCTTCGCGCAAAAATTCTCTTCGCGGTGCATTTAAATAAACCCCAATAAACTAGATATCATTTTAAAGCTTAATAAACGAAGTTATGATGACGCAGTTTTTATTCTGATTTTTCGAAATCTGCTCTAACGCGGATAGGAAAACGATAAAACGGTGCGATTTAAATATGCAAAATGTTCGTATAGAAATACGGCGCACATTGGCTTCAATTCTGTCCTAAATCAATCAACACTTATTGAATTACTAAAGTGTGTCGGCGATTTTTAATATATTAATCCATTCCAGAATAAGAACTTCCAAAAGTTGAAGGTTCATTTATTTGATGAGTTTCGGCCTTCGAACAGTAATAAAAGTGCGAGAAATGAAAATATCAAAAATCGCCGACACACTTTCGAAGATCAATGTTTTGACTAACTGCTCGCCAAATTTGAAGGCAATCGTACAAATCCTTGTGGGCGAACATTTTGGGTCTTTCCATCGAATCGGCAGCAAAATCAATACCGAGTTATAGCCATTTGAAGAAGTGTCAACATCTGAAGCGCTAACAGCAGGAGAGCAAACAAACGTGACACGATCGGCCAATTGGAGGCAAGTCTTCTCTGCTCGCGGGAAAATATTACTGTGCTCAGATTTCATGTTGTGCTTGAGCTTTCGTACTCGTGGTAATCGCTTTCTCCAACATCTTCGACCATTTCCAGCAACCAAATTTTGATAAATAATGGGCAAAGTGCCTCTTCAACGAAGAAAGCCAGACAAGAACATGCGCCGCAAGAAGCGCCAATTTCCTGACCCGAAGGCTAAGTAAACAAGATTAAAAGATTATACCGCCTGAATCATGTAACGCAATACAGTTGAAAACTAGATTTTCTTATTTTTCTTCGTGAAATATAAGTTATTTTAATTTTCTTTTTTGGAATATTGAAGTTCCTACCCTAACTTATTGACTGGGATAAAAACAAAAAATCGTCAAAATGACGCCCGCGAAGGTTTACGGTATCCTTAAAGAACAGATGTGCCGCAACAGTGAAATGATATTCAATGCAGGTGTAATAAATCGAGCTTCCCGATACATCAAACATTTTGCAAAAACCATACAGCTGAAATTGGAAGAAATTGTTTATTTCACTGGTGTGGCATCCGCCACAGGTGTAACAAATTGCCCGGAACCCGCTCTATAAAATCTTTCAAAACTTCCAATTCATATTTATCAGACCTCATATGTTCGGAATTACTTCGACAGGAAATATTAGAGTAATTTGAAACGCTACGGACTTATTGAATAATTGCTGGATAAAGTTTATTCCGTAGTCACACTAGATTTATGATAGGTTTATGTCAATTCTGCTCAGAAATACTTGAATAAACTTTCTCCTTCAAAAAATAGTTTTCACGTGATCACAGAAGAACATGGAACTATATTCAAGGCGAGAAACTCGTCTCAGACGGGAAACTCGTCTCTAGTGTGAATACAGCTATACATTGATTTTTTTCAAAACCGATTGCAATTATACATAAATGATTTATTATTATTATTATTTATTTTATTATTATTATTATTATTATTAATTCTAGTTTTGGTTTAGAGGCATAAATTTTCGTTTCTTTTTTGCGCGCGACCCGCTGCTGGACAGCGCAGGGCCAAATTTGGGTATGCCGGGATGCGTAGCCAAACACAGATTACAGTCGTACTGGTCGTTTTTTTCACAAGTAATCAATCCTCGTTCCTCGGAAATTCAAGAATGATGGTCCTGAAGTTTACCAACAGGTATCCTCTGGATACCATGTCGCGAGGAGTAGCGAGCGAATGTGGGCCGGGCGATCTATACCGATCGTGTGATCGAGCGGATAGGACTTGTCAGTTTCCGATCGCAACCAAAGGCTTTCAGCAAAGAACAAAGTGTAGAATATGCGGAATGTGGCGACGGAGCTGGGCCCGAATCAGACTATGTCAAAACATGTTTCTTCTGCAATCATGCAGTGCTGGGCTGCGACACGTCTTGCCCAGGCTGCGTCCTCAAGACATTCGACGAACCTGGTTTCCGAGACCAAGCCGAAGGCGCCCAGAGTGGGAGAGAATGTCCTGGTCATGTTATATGGCGACAGGACAGGAGAATGCCTTGATGCACTGCGCTACCGGAGATAATATGAGAAGGTGGCCACCAAAGAACATCAAATGCAGCCCCAAAACCTTCCACCTTCTTCAGCCGATGACAACGGATCTGCCGGCCGCCGCTCAAACGCTTCTAGAAATGATTAGGTGCAACCGGACCGACCGATTGGACCGACTGTGGCACCATGCGGTGCAGCTGCAGGAAACACGGCCTGGAATGTTCTCCGGCATGTGGCCAGTGACGTGGGTACAGTGTGTACCAATAGCAGTTGTATCGATGATGACGAAGATAAGAGTGAACTATTAAAGAACAAATCCCGAGGGAGGCACTCCCATATGTCGTCGTGCAGGGGCCGGGTGCTTGTCAGGAATTTAGTGAATTCAACCCTAAAAGATACCAATCTAGGCGTGGTCAACCAGAATTTTAACCCATAAAATATACCATTTTCTCAATTCCAGCCACGATCGCACAAGAAACAACGGCTGGGCCTACACGCACTAGCGTCTCGTACTTTCGCCGCGAACACCGTCCTACAAGATACCATTTTCTGGGAAAATTAGCGTTTTTTCGTCTTATACCCTAAAAGATACCTGGAACCCAAATTTTAACCCCTAAAAGGCGACGAGCACCCCCCGCCCGACTACATATGGGAAAAATACGGCCAGGCCAGGCTTCTTTTTTGGACAGTCTTAGGCCCAATTAGCAATTCATACGTGGTACTCCTGTCGTGTCGAACGAAATAGTTTGATTTAGCACATGAACTGCTCGACGTCTGATGCAGTTTTAAAGTTCGGCACGGCGCTGAGCACGGCAGCGGCAGTCGAGCCTCACGGCAAAAGCTAGACGCCGATTCAAACGCCGAGCTCTTGTTGTGTTGAATAAAATGCATAAATTATTTTTTTACTTAATCATGAGCGCTTTCTAAAAATAGATTATGCGCATTGTACGTATGTCTGCAATGCCAGCGGTCGCACATGTTAAAGTTCCAAACATTGCAGACTGTCAAGGGAGTGCTCACGTTTTCACATTTTGGTTGCGCAACAAAACAAGGTACTGATGAATCTCCTTTTGTGCTACCTATGAACGACATTACCCTCATACTTTCCAGCCTCCGAAAGCGTGAGCGATGTCTTGCAATTAAAAAAGAAGTCTAAAAAAGACAGTTTATTTTGTGCGGTACGCACCTGAGACACTGCTTATAGGCTCACATTTATTTATTGAGATCGGCAGATTACGATCGACGTCTGAATCCGAGTCGGGCCTAATGTATTTGGGTGATACACAAATAGACAATTACGTTTGGCACGGCAGGGGCGCAACGTATGAATTGGGCCTAAGAAAACTCACACCCGTACACTGAAACCCCTCTTTGTTAATATGGAACTTTTAATGAGATAATGTGAACTTGCTCTATATCGCCTTCACATAAGTTAAATGTAACATGTGTATATGATGTAGTAGATGTTATTGTAACCCTGAAAAAGTCATCATGAGCAATACATCATGAGCTTTGTCATGGGTAAATTACTCGAATTTGATAGCCCGCACATACTCTGATTCGCATTGTTTGTTTTTTAGTCGTTTTGGGGAAACTAAATGAAATTTTGATTTAAACGAACGTTTCGTGTCACAAGGATTTGCTTTCATTAAAAAATTCCGGGTTTTAAAGTGTAAAAAGTCGGGGAAATATGCACTTCCGGTTTTAGCCTCGTTTTCATGCTGTCAGGAGAAACCTCGTAAACGTTTTCCTAAATTTCGGGCTGTTCCCGTGCCGGGATTTTTGGGGATTTTTAGTATGTTCATCTATACCTTCTTTCGGAAAGATTTCTGAAGAGAAAGCTTTTGTGCGAATTTGTTCCGGGTCGAACCCTAAAATTACTGGACTATTGTACTTCACCACGTGACCTTGATTTAGCCAATAAGAGCGTGCGCTCGGTTAGAGTGAGCACTCGCTATAACAATTACAATTATTGACAGATCCCCACAATTTAACAGTCAGCCAATGATTTGGTATTCCTGCTAAATTTGTGTATGCTCTTTCGACTATTGTTGTGTGGTTTGGGAGGGGCTAAGCGCTGAACTAGCTCAAAAGTTGCAAAAACTTCAGAACCGCGCAGCTAGAATCGTAACCTTTTCTGGTTATGACTGTATCTCTGCCCCTCTATTACTGGAGCTAGGGTGGGACAAATTGTCTACACGTCGTCGTATCAAACTAATGCCAATCGAAATGTTCAACGTATACAACAGAAAAGCGCCAGAATATCTGTTAGATAAATTTAAGTTTAATGAGACTTGCTATGACACGGGTCGTTCTTCTTCCTGATTCCAATTTCCCTTGCCAAAACTAATTATGGTAAAAAACGATTTGGTTACAGGGGGGCCTTTATCTGGAACCAACTCCCAGAAGAACTGCATCAATGCAAGTCATTAAAGGCTTTAAATCCAAATTGGATACTATAAATCCCAGCTTCTTTGATAGTGTGTGATGTACTGTGGACTTATAAAATATTATATATATTTTATATCTTATTTTTAAGATTCTTTTTAACATCATGTATGATAGAAAGTCACGGATCGTATGTAAACCAGCTTTAGTTGATATGATGCCGTGTGAAAAAAAAATTTCTATCTATCTATCTATCTATCTATCTACACCGAAACTAAGAAATCCTGATGATTTAGAATATTGCAATAAATATTTTATAGGCCGCTAAAAGTTACCAATATTAAGAGACGCTGTATGAGGCTTGGACACAGTATGTCCAAGTTTTAAATATACCCACATAGGTCTATTTATACTGGACAAATATTTCAAAATACAGCTGAACTTGCCTGCAAAATATTCTAAAGACAATAGCTTCTTTATCAGCTTCTTGTAGGACTCTTAACTTGAACGAACAGCATAAGAAGGATACAAATGATGCTTCATGGCCTAATTGGGACAAGAAACAACTAGTTAGATTAGTAAAATGTGTGGCTCCATAAAAAAATCCATACCTCCCCCATGGAAGGGATTTTGAAATTCCAGAGGGGTGGGGGGAGTCAAATGCCTTTTATTCCCATACAATCACTGCATGTTTCACTGGAAATTCCAGAGGGGTGGGGGTGGGGTGGTGGTCAAACCCTTCCGTGGGTGGGAGGGTATGGATAATTTCTGAAGGAAACCTTGGGAATAATTTTTCATGTTCTAAGAAAAAGTTGTTCCAATTGTTCCTAGTTTAAATCAAAAGAAAATCCTCATAGTATATTAACTGTTGTGAAACATAATCAGATCAAAGGCACCGAGTGCCTCGGTGAAATCGTGGATACTGTTTATCCAAGTTTTGGACTTTTGGTCCTGTTCCCTTTCCGAGATATCAATTTTCTAGTTGTGATGACGTCATCGATGACGTTATACCACGTGACCTTGGTACTGGACCCCTATTGTCACGAAGATAATTTTACCCAACTTTGGTAACCTAGAGATGTTCCCTTCTCGAAATATAATTTTTTCTAGTTTTGATGACGCCATCGATGATATAATGTCATGTGATTTTGTTGCTGGTCCCCCTTGTCACTAAGATAACTTGGTGCAAGTTTGGTCACAAAGCGATGTTTTGTTCTCAAGATATTAGTTTTTCTAGTTTTGATGACGTCATCAATGACGTAAAGTCATGTGACTTTGTTGGTGGTCCCCCTTGTCACTAAGATAACTTTGTGCAAGTTTGGTCACCAAGCGATGTTTTGTTCTCGAGATATTAATTTTTCTTGTTTTTATGACGTCATCGATGACGTAATGTCATGTGACTTTGTTGCTAGCCCCCCCTTGTCACTAAGATTAGTTTGTGCAAGTTTGGTCACAAAGCGATGTTTTGTTCTCGAGATATTAATTTTTCTTGTTTTGATGACGTCATCGATGACGTAATGTCATGTGGCTTTGTTGCTGGACCCGCCTTGTCACTAAGATAATTTTGTCCAAGTTTGGTCACCTAGCGATGTATCGTTCTCGAGATATTAATTTGTTTAGTTAAGATGACGTCATGAGCTAACACTTGAGTTATGAGTGAGCGAGTGACATCTGGCCCACCACAATAACTCGTGAATACGCTAACATGTATCCACGATTTAAAAATGAAACATTAAGTAACCAAACAATCCTTTGTCACTTTCTCAATTCAAAATTTAATAAGTGCTGCCTTTGAATAAGCAGCAACCTCGAATAAGTGCCACATTAGAGACCTGAAAAATTTAATAAGCGCTGCAACACTTATTCGAACAAATATGGTATGCAAATACGGTACGGTATGCTGTTTCTTTGGTATACAATTATTTCCACATTGCTTCATTCCATTCAAGATTACTCATAGAACAAATGTAATGGAAATGAAGCTCCAGGACTTGACTCACATTCCCAAAGCTCAAAAAATCCCCAAAGCTACCTGGCTCACAATTTTTTTAGAGCAAATCCATTAATTAATTTATTAATTACCTGTGCCATAATCTATTCTTACTTTGTTTCCAAAGCCATCTGAAATCAAGAAGAGAAAAACTTTACACTCCCAAAGAACTGAATTATGGTAAATGAACACAGTTCATTTTACATGATGTAGCCTGCTCACAGGCATTGGAGAGTAGTTTTTAGATTTTCTAGAAGTGCCAAAAAAATTGCCTTCGAAACCAATTCTAAATCAATTGTGTTTGTAAAAAGTGCAAGGCGTTCCTAGTGTTGTTGTACCAGTCAGGGAACTTGGCACGGAAAGTGATTAGAACCCTATGGTTATTGGCACATTTTCCCCAAGCATTGTTTTTAGAATAGCAAACCAAAAACTGTGAAATTCCCTAGAATAAAATGTGAAATGGACTATTCCCAGGTGGGAAAGGGGGGGGGGGGGAGACTCTAAGGTTAAAATGCTAGGGGTGACCATCGGGAAACTTGAATTTTGACCCTAAAAAATACCTGGTCGAAAAAAATTCCACCCTAAAAAATTTTGACAGGATTAAATTTATTCTGGTTGTTTATTTGATATAGTGCAGCCGCTTGGTGCAGAAAAATTGCTGAATTGTTCAATTTTATGGCAAAGCTACCAAATTTGGCACAAATAATGCTTACCACCCATAGATTAATATTACATATGGCCCCACCCGGGGTCCACCCTGGATCCATCCCATAATTTCAGTTTTAGACGCGGGTAAGGTTGCTCATTGAAAAATGTAGATATATGTCTATTTCAAAACATTTATGTGTATAACCTTCCATTAGCACCGAGGAATATGGTTGTTACAAAATATCCCATAATTTGTACTTTAAGGTGGCTCGGGAGAAAAATAAAATAACCATTAATAAATTCTCGCAAGGGTATTATCTACGTGCTAGAACCACCAAAATTCCCACAAAGAACAATAACTATCCATAGATTAAATCGACACATGGCTCCACCTTTGATCCGCCCTGCATCCCATAATTTCAGTTTCAGCTGTCGGTAAGGTTGCTTATTAAAAATGTACTTATCTGTTTATTTTGCAAGTTTTATGCTTGCATCCTTTCATTAGCTACAAGGAATGTGGTTATTACAAGAAATCCCATAATATTACTTTTAAGGTGGCTCGGGAGAAAAACACTATAAATGATAAATAAATTCATTAACAAATGTACGTATCTGGTTTTTTTTTATGCAATTTTAAGTCGTATATCCTTTCATTAACATCCAGGAATGTGGTTGTTACAGAATATCCCATACTTTTTACTTTAAAGGTGGCTCGGGAGAAAATATGAAATAGTCATCAATAAAGTCTCGCAAGGGTTTTAGTTATGTGCTACAGCCATCTAAATCGAACAAAGAATAGTAACTTACCAAACATTTACACTATGTTTTTCCTTTTTACATGTTTAACTTTCCGCTCCAAAACATTTTACCATGGACTTACGTGTGTTCTAAAAAAAACACGTCGGGGATTTTTGAAATTTTAAAAAGAGCCGATGTTAGAGCCAGAATGTAGAAAAAATTCTTGAAGGGAAATCGAATCTTAGTCAACGCTAATATGGGGTCAATGAATGAAAAAAGCAAATACTGGCGAGGTTGTAACTCCTAAAAGTTGAACTGATGCATCGGAAAGGGAACTCCATAAAAAAAGTTTGATAAACAAATTATATACCATAGTTTAGCCCAGGATATAAGCTTTAAAATGAGGTATCACTTGTAAAGATACGACCATTTTTGTGTGAAATTATGCCATTTTAACCAAAAAAGTACCCCGAAGGTAGTCCGTAAACGTAAGGTGTCTAAATGAAAAAAAAAACTTTGCTATCATAAATGCAATTTCAATGCTTTAGATAACGTAAATGCAGCTGCTAATCACTATTCTAAAACACAAAAAGGGCAAAAACAGATATGGAAACAGCTCATAGAATCTCCATAACCTCTAGATTATATAAACTTTTACTAGACAATGAAGTGTGGAAACTAAATTGTTGTCTTGAGCTAAACAATTGCCCACCTGTTTTGAAATGAATGAATATACCATTTCAGGAGGGTAGGAAAACAAATAATATTTGGTATACTTTCTTGTAGTATTAGAAGAGCGAAGTGGTACCCAAATAGATCAAAGGAGGATGGCTGAAAATGCTCATTACAATTCATGGTTTTTGCTGGTTTGTTATTTGACGCTTCATCAAATCAGAATTGCTTGGACATCCCTTCATTTGAATTGTCATGAATTGTATTTTACACCCGTTAGTCAACATAAGAAACCACGTTGGAAAAGTGCCCTGGCCCATCAAATCTGCAGCAAAATGAAAGCGTTTACCCTTTGAAGTTGTGTAAACATCTAGAGCACTAACAGCAGGAGAACAAACAAATGGTACAATTGCAGGCAAGCCTTATGTGTACGCAGGAAAGTATTATTGTGCTCAGATTTTATGACGTGCTTCTGCTTTGGTGGTAGCGTGGCTAAAAAACTTGAGGAATCTCAAAGGTTTTCATATGAAATGTAATGGGCAAAGTAACCCCAAAGATGACTGCAGTACGTCGAAGACTTTTGCCTCCTCAACATAGTAAACAGGATTAAAGATTATAATCCCTGAATCTTGTAAGGAAGTACAGGCAGAAACATATAAGTGAGTTGAAACGTGTAACAAACATACATTGCTTTAGTGCTAAGCTGCGGAATATTCGCAGAATCAATAATTGAACTGATTTGAAAATGTTGTTGAAGGACTCAAGATGTTAAATGTTAGTATATTATCACTTACCACTATTGCTCTACTTTATTCGAAGCGAAAAAAAAATATTATCAAGAGAAAACCTGCTTGGGCAAGCAGGCGAGAGTTCGTTATTCAGCAGATATGGTCATAAACTTGCTACGAATAATCCGCAGCTTGGTTCACTGTTGCTTGTTTCAACTAAGTTATATGTTTCTGGTACAGGGGAAAAACGTTTTTTTTGTTTTTCTCTGTGAAATACAAGACAGTTTAACTCATTTTTTTTGTGAATATTGAAGTTTTTACTCTTAGTACTTATTGACTAATCTAAAAACAAAACAATTGTCATCTCGAAGGTTTACTCTATCGTTAACTTTACAAATTATGGGATGTTTTCAATACCTTTTATCGCACAAGTAATGACATCAACATTACACTTGTATAATTAACACACATATCCATTTATTTTTCTTATGAGCCACCTTAACAATTTAAATCAAATTATAGCATGGAACCAGGGCGGATCCCAGGCGAGCCATGTGTCGATTTAATTTTGTATAGTTATTCTTGCTCGTGCGAATTTTGGTGGCTCTAGCATGTAAAAAATACCCATGCAAGACTTTATGAATAATTATTTAGTATTTTTCCCGAGCCACCTTAAAAGTTAAAATTATGGGATATTTTGTAACAACACATTCCTTGGAGCTAATGAAAGGATGTAAGCACAAAATTTGCGAAATAGACAGATCAATACATTTTTATGAGAACCTAACCGACAGCTAAAACTGAAATTATGGGATGCAGGGCAGATCCCTGGTGGAGCCATGCGTCGATTAAATCTTTGAATAGTTAGTGTTTTTTTGTGGGAATTTTGGTGGCTCTAGCACGTAGATAATACCCTTGCAAGACTTTGTTAATAATTATTTTATTTTTTTCTCCCGAGCCACCTTAAAAGTAAAAATTATGGGATATTTTGTAACAACCACATTCTTTGGAGTTAATGGAAGGATAAACACAAAATCTTTAAAATAGACAGATACATACATTTTTCAATGAGCAACCTTACCGGCGTCTAAAACTGAAATTATGGGATGGATCCAGGGCGGACCCCGGGTGGGGCCATATGTAATATTAATCTATGGGTGGTTAGCATTATTTGTGCCAAATTTGGTAGCTTTGCCATAAAACTGAACAATTTTGCACCAAGCGGCTGCACTAATATACATTCAATGCATCCTCTCGAGTTTCAAATACACTATCATTCTTTCAAATATTTTGGACCTATGTACCTTATTTGCATGGGAACCCCCTAAAAAAATACCTATTTCTTACCACACCATTTTTTATTTTCGAACCCCTAAAAAATACCAGATCGCCGATTTCAACCCCTAATAATATGATGGTCACCCCTAGCATTCAAATGTAGGGAGTACCCCCTCCCCGGGGAGGTATTCTTTCTGCAAAATATCAGAAGGCCTGACTATTATTAGGGACTCAGAGTATGGAGTCTTTACTGACCTCTTAAATAAGCTGCCAATTCAACAGATGCTCCTTGGAATCTCTCTGGTAACAATGATTTGCTGAAGGATTCACAGTTCTGGGAAAAAAGAAGTGGGTCATTGAATCGGATACCATAACTGCCATTTCTTTATCTGCAAACTCTAATACTTCAACTAACAAACCACAGTTTTGCTTCCATCAATTAAACAAGTGAACAATTCTGGGTTTGAGAGCTTTTTTGTCTGAATGAACAATGACTACCTACTAGGCTTTAAAACCAAATTTTTCACCATAAAGTGCAAACAAAACTTAGAAAAAGTCAATGCACCTGTCTTAGAAAGGTTTGAAGAATTACCAAACTGCAATGCATCACAATGTGTAAATATACAAAGGTAAATTTCTGTCAGTAAATCAACTTTGTTAAAATCTAACTGCAAAAAAATCTGGAACCCCTTTGAGGTACAGTAAACATTTTGAGACCTCTTTTTATCACCAAACTATCCCCCCGATAAATAATAACCGGCCCCTTAATGTACCTGATCCATCCTGGCAAACCAGTCCCGATAAGCTTTATTCCCAAACCTCTGCGGTTGATCTATTGGTGGAATCTCATCAATCCACTTATCCATGGTATCCAGGATATCGATAATTTTCTGACAAGCCTCTGACACTTGTAATTCGATTGTAGTTTTCTTCCCTTTGATTGACTCCCCTAACATGGATATGAACTCTGTAACATCATGATAGGCCTGAAAAAGTTATAATAATAATATATACATTTTAAACATGATAAAGTTCAAGAATTACCGCTTGTGTGGTCATCTATAAAAATGAAATTAATTAGGAAAAAGTATAATAATAATAAATAATAAAATGGCATAAATATAGCACCTATACATTACTGTTCTAGGCACTAATAATTTACAAGTAATGTTATCTGCTTTTTAATAAACATTGATATCAATGTAAAAATGTGACCCTCTTTGGGAAAACGTATAATAACGATTTTCCGTTTAATGGCCAAAATAAACGAACGGTAAATGACTTTTGCACTCATTTAAACGACTTTCCAAATCGTTTAAACAATTTTCCAAAACGTATATACGACTTTCCAAAACGTATATACGACTTTCCAAATCGTTTAAACGATTTTCCAAAATGTATAAACTATCTACATAAACGGACACCCTCACCAAACCGACCTAAAAGCCACGGAACAAAAACTTGTGTACCCAGCGCGTATTCATTACGCGTATTTCCCTGAGATTTCAATGTCCGAACTCGACCGAACACTTATGCAAAAATAAAATAAAGTTCACACTTAATTATATAATTATAATATCCAGTAACTAATCTGAACATCAAAAGATCCATCTACGAAAAATTAAACGAGAAAATCGAGAGAAGGAAACACCAAGGGAAAGAAATAATGAATTCGGAATGATTGAATAAAATGTGCGAGTTTCAGCGCATTGTTTTGAATGCATAATTAACTTGACCTTTCGCGAATGCGCTACACGACGAAATGCTCTGTCCCGGGGGGGGGGGGGGACTCCCTATATTCAAATGCTAGGGTGACCGTCATATTTTTTAGGGGTTCGAAAATAAAAAACGGTATAGTAAGAAAAATAGGTATTTTTTAGGGTTCTCACGCAAAAAAGGTAGTGTTTTTGAAAGTCGAGAGGATACATTTGATGTATATTAAATAAACGGCCAGAATAAAATTTAATCTGTCAAAATTGTTGGTACTTTTTAGGGTATGTTCAGACGGAGGGGTATTTTTAGGGTGGAAATTTTTTCCGATCAGGTATTTTTTAGGGTCAAAATTCGAGTTTCCCGACGGTCACCCCTAGCATTTTAATCTTAGAGTCCTCCCCCCGGGTGCTCTGTGTTTCTCACAAGAAGTAAAACGGAAAACAAATAGCCGGAGAAGTTTATTAACTGGCTTTATGGCATTGATAGCAGAAAAAAACATATTCGCGTTGGGGAAATCAGACGCAGAAGTATAGTATTTATTTTGGTATCACGCGACGTGACCGACCAACTTTGTAGTTGCGTGACAGGAAACATTAGGTAAGTACAGTGCAGTCAAGTGCAAAACTTCATTCTTTTACTGTAATTTTTACTGTTTTGATGTACCCCATACAAACCGATGGCTTTTCTTTTCTGTGCTTGAAAGCAACTCGTTCAATCTCGCATCTTTTACTTCAGTTCGCTTCGCTTTCCATGTGAAAGTGTCACGCCATTTGGATCATGATTCAAAACAAAACAATTATTTCACGCTATCTATACACTTTGACATTGAATCATAATTTGACTTCGTAAGTTTTAAGTCTTCCTTGGCAAATTGTAGTGGTATGTTGAATGCAGCGTAGTACTTACCAGGCTTTAAAACAACGGTGAAAAGTATTTGCTCTTTGTGCCCGAACGCAAACCGAATTATAACTCGCTATGGAACGTGGATGCTCGCTACCTCACTAAAGTGAATTCCAACGTGGAGCGAACATCCTTTCTCCACTCGTATAAATGATTTTTCAATTCGTATAAACGATTTTGTTACTCGTTTAAACGCTTTCATTATTTGTTTAAACATTTTCCCACATCGTTTAAACGAATTTTCAAATCGTATAAACGATTTTCAAAGTCGTTTAAACGATTTGTGAGATCGTTTACAGCTGTTTTGAGTATTCTGCGAACTCTTGAGATCCATTTCCAACCGTCAAACCGCTTTCATGCTTCCGTCAATCAAACTTTGAAGCTCTTTGGAATACATAGAATTCAGTTATTCGCCATCCTAGTGAAATGCCCCAATACACAGCATCTTTTACTATCTTTTTCTAAACAAATGGCCCAACGTACGGCCGACTAAGACTTAAATTAGACTCGAGAGTTTGATTGACGGAAGCCAGAACGCCATTGGAAGTCGAACGCGAGAGTTTGCAGAATACTCAAAACAGCTGTAAAGGCTTCATAAACGACTTTTTCATTAAACGCTAAATCGTTATTATACGTTTTCCCAAAGAGGGTCACAAATGACCCATTGTAATGCCATAAAATCGTTTAAATATTGGAGGCTCTACCAATACTAGACACGACAGACACAGCTGACAGAGTGTACCCAAATCCCTGCAGCAGTCAGTAGTACAGGTGGCGGTTTATCTTTGAGAGCCCAGTTGGTTGTCAAACACTGGCGCTAGTGAAAAGGTCTTACAGCCTTTAGGCATGGATTTGACGAGGATATTATCCAAGAGTAAAGTATAAACCACTGACTTGCACAGTAAGACCTTGCCAGAAGCGTCCAGTGAATGGCTTCAATCAACCTGTTACAACGCAATCAGGGTGGCACCCTGCGAAATTATGGACTCAACTGGGATAACATTTTACCTGTGATTTTTCCCATCGTGCGATGTCTACTGGCGCCAAAATCACTCGCTTAGGTGTTTCAAATACAACCGTCGACTCTTTGGATAAGAAAGAAGTTAATAAATGTCGCCTTACTTAGCAGATTATTTTTTTTACCACAGAAAGGCGCAAAAAACACTGTCCCAGGGTTTTACCTTCCTTGTCCGCCATTTTGTTATTGGATAACGAGCCTTCGTTCGCATTGTCAGCGGGAGACAGACGACAGGAAGCCCAAATTGTGGGTGCCGTCACTTCACATCACACCTGTACGTTAGGTGCACGCTACCTTTTTGCCGTTTCACATCACTCTATTTTTTCACCTGCATGTATTACCAAAATCTGGTAATTTAGCACCAAATTTTTGATGCGTTTCTGGCTGTATATATAGGCGCTTTTACATAATAAGTCCAGTCATGCATGTTTTCCGCGCGCGCGAATCACGTCAAATTTATTCTTTTCAATTTCTGGTCTATATTGAACACACAAAAGAATAAATTTGACGTCATTCGCGGAAAACATGCGTGAGTGGACTGATTAAAACGGTCTATATATCGAGGCATCGTGGCATACTACTCTTCCCAGAGACCGTTACACCTCGCGGTTTTTCAGCCCGCCGGCGGCTGTCTAAAATTGATGGCGTGATCACTTTTTTTGTACCACGTGATGAGTTGCTTATGTACCACGTGATCAATGTTTGTGGGCGTAAACTTTGAGAGTTCATTGTTTTTCTGCATTCCAACGAAGTCTACGCCCAAAACGGTTGATCACGTGGTACATAAGCAATCCGTCACGTGGTACAAAAAATTTGATCACGCGATCAATTTTAGACTGCCGCCGGCGGGCAAAAAAATCGAGAGGTGTAACGGTCTACTGGGAAGAGTAGTAACACTATCAAAATTTTGAATTCCTTTGGGAGAGTATGTCCCAAAGTATAAGATGGACAAATCAACAAAAATTTACTTCCGCCTCTATATAATGAACAGATCTTGTTTTTTTTTTATCAGGGACATTTTATTCAAGTTAACCGAGACGGAAAATAAATAGCCGTGAGAAAAAAACAACATTTTTAAACCCTAGCAGTGATCGCCCACTCCCTAAATTGAGACCCTCAAACAATCAGAAACAGAGTGGAGATAAGGAATTAACCTTGTGTGAAAGCTAACGTGCTAATGAAATGGTCCCATGTGTGCTTCTCAGCGTTAGCCCTAGTAAGCGGAGAAAGAGAAAAAATCTCTGACCCCGAGAGGGATCAGAAAATTCAGAAACATAAATTCAGAAACATTTCACGCAAACTACTACGAATATTTTTGTCCTCACCCCCCCCCCCCCCCCCCCCCCCCAAACTACTACGAATATTTTTGTCCTCACCCCCCCTTTCAAGGTCTTCAGGTTTCGAGAGATCCCCCGGACCTCTCGCTCGCCCAAAATAGTGATACCCCAAAAATCCTCAGATCATAAGTCCAGTCATGCATGTTTTCCGCGCGCGAATCACGTCAAATTTATTCTTTTCAATTTCTGGTCTATATTGAACACACAAAAGAATAAATTTGACGTCATTCGCGGAAAACATGCGTGAGTGGACTGATTAAAACGGTCTATATATCGAGGCATCGTGGCATACTACTCTTCCCAGTAGACCGTTACACCTCGCGGTTTTTCAGCCCGCCGGCGGCTGTCTAAAATTGATGGCGTGATCACTTTTTTTGTACCACGTGATGAGTTGCTTATGTACCACGTGATCAATGTTTGTGGGCGTAAACTTTGAGAGTTCATTGTTTTTCTGCATTCCAACGAAGTCTACGCCCAAAACGGTTGATCACGTGGTACATAAGCAATCCGTCACGTGGTACAAAAAATTTGATCACGCGATCAATTTTAGACTGCCGCCGGCGGGCAAAAAAATCGAGAGGTGTAACGGTCTACTGGGAAGAGTAGTAACACTATCAAAATTTTGAATTCCTTTGGGAGAGTATGTCCCAAAGTATAAGATGGACAAATCAACAAAAATTTGCTTCGCGCCTCTATATAATGAACAGATCTTGTTTTTTTTATCAGGGACATTTTATTCAAGTTAACCGAGACGGAAAATAAATAGCCGTGAGAAAAAAACAAACATTTTTAAACCCTAGCAGTGATCGCCCACTCCCTAAATTGAGACCCTCAAACAATTCAGAAACAGAGTGGAGATAAGGAATTAACCTTGTGTGAAAGCTAACGTGCTAATGAAATGGTCCCATGTGTGCTTCTCAGCGTTAGCCCTAGTAAGCGGAGAAAGAGAAAAAATCTCTGACCCCGAGAGGGATCAGAAAATTCAGAAACATAAATTCAGAAACATTTCACGCAAACTACTACGAATATTTTTGTCCTCACACCCCCCCCCCCCCTGCAAACTACTACGAATATTTTTGTCCTCACCCCCCCTTTCAAGGTCCTCAGGTTTCGAGAGATCCCCCGGACCTCTCGCTCGCCCAAAATAGTGATACCCCAAAAATCCTCAGATCATAAGTCCAGTCATGCATGTTTTCCGCGCGCGAATCACGTCAAATTTATTCTTTTCAATTTCTGGTCTATATTGAACACACAAAAGAATAAATTTGACGTCATTCGCGGAAAACATGCGTGAGTGGACTGATTAAAACGGTCTATATATCGAGGCATCGTGGCATACTACTCTTCCCAGTAGACCGTTACACCTCGCGGTTTTTCAGCCCGCCGGCGGCTGTCTAAAATTGATGGCGTGATCACTTTTTTTGTACCACGTGATGAGTTGCTTATGTACCACGTGATCAATGTTTGTGGGCGTAAACTTTGAGAGTTCATTGTTTTTCTGCATTCCAACGAAGTCTACGCCCAAAACGGTTGATCACGTGGTACATAAGCAATCCGTCACGTGGTACAAAAAATTTGATCACGCGATCAATTTTAGACTGCCGCCGGCGGGCAAAAAAATCGAGAGGTGTAACGGTCTACTGGGAAGAGTAGTAACACTATCAAAATTTTGAATTCCTTTGGGAGAGTATGTCCCAAAGTATAAGATGGACAAATCAACAAAAATTTGCTTCCGCCTCTATATAATGAACAGATCTTGTTTTTTTTTATCAGGGACATTTTATTCAAGTTAACCGAGACGGAAATAAATAGCCGTGAGAAAAAAACAAACATTTTTAAACCCTAGCAGTGATCGCCCACTCCCTAAATTGAGACCCTCAAACAATTCAGAAACAGAGTGGAGATAAGGAATTAACCTTGTGTGAAAGCTAACGTGCTAATGAAATGGTCCCATGTGTGCTTCTCAGCGTTAGCCCTAGTAAGCGGAGAAAGAGAAAAATCTCTGACCCCGAGAGGGATCAGAAAATTCAGAAACATAAATTCAGAAACATTTCACGCAAACTACTACGAATATTTTTGTCCTCACCCCCCCTTTCAAGGTCCTCAGGTTTCGAGAGATCCCCCGGACCTCTCGCTCGCCCAAAATAGTGATACCCCAAAAATCCTCAGATCATAAGTCCAGTCATGCATGTTTTCCGCGCGCGAATCACGTCAAATTTATTCTTTTCAATTTCTGGTCTATATTGAACACACAAAAGAATAAATTTGACGTCATTCGCGGAAAACATGCGTGAGTGGACTGATTAAAACGGTCTATATATCGAGGCATCGTGGCATACTACTCTTCCCAGTAGACCGTTACACCTCGCGGTTTTTCAGCCCGCCGGCGGCTGTCTAAAATTGATGGCGTGATCACTTTTTTTGTACCACGTGATGAGTTGCTTATGTACCACGTGATCAATGTTTGTGGGCGTAAACTTTGAGAGTTCATTGTTTTTCTGCATTCCAACGAAGTCTACGCCCAAAACGGTTGATCACGTGGTACATAAGCAATCCGTCACGTGGTACAAAAAATTTGATCACGCGATCAATTTTAGACTGCCGCCGGCGGGCAAAAAATCGAGAGGTGTAACGGTCTACTGGGAAGAGTAGTAACACTATCAAATTTTGAATTCCTTTGGGAGAGTATGTCCCAAAGTATAAGATGGACAAATCAACAAAAATTTGCTTCCGCCTCTATATAATGAACAGATCTTGTTTTTTTTTATCAGGGACATTTTATTCAAGTTAACCGAGACGGAAAATAAATAGCCGTGAGAAAAAAACAAACATT
This sequence comes from Scolanthus callimorphus, assembly GCA_033964015.1. Classification (NCBI taxonomy): domain Eukaryota; kingdom Metazoa; phylum Cnidaria; class Anthozoa; order Actiniaria; family Edwardsiidae; genus Scolanthus; species Scolanthus callimorphus. The sequence goes on from CM066911.1 coordinate 38,967,835, forward strand.
TTTAAACCCTAGCAGTGATCGCCCACTCCCTAAATTGAGACCCTCAAACAATTCAGAAACAGAGTGGAGATAAGGAATTAACCTTGTGTGAAAGCTAACGTGCTAATGAAATGGTCCCATGTGTGCTTCTCAGCGTTAGCCCTAGTAAGCGGAGAAAGAGAAAAAATCTCTGACCCCGAGAGGGATCAGAAAATTCAGAAACATAAATTCAGAAACATTTCACGCAAACTACTACGAATATTTTTGTCCTCACCCCCCCTTTCAAGGTCCTCAGGTTTCGAGAGATCCCCCGGACCTCTCGCTCGCCCAAAATAGTGATACCCCAAAAATCCTCAGATCATAAGTCCAGTCATGCATGTTTTCCGCGCGCGAATCACGTCAAATTTATTCTTTTCAATTTCTGGTCTATATTGAACACACAAAAGAATAAATTTGACGTCATTCGCGGAAAACATGCGTGAGTGGACTGATTAAAACGGTCTATATATCGAGGCATCGTGGCATACTACTCTTCCCAGTAGACCGTTACACCTCGCGGTTTTTCAGCCCGCCGGCGGCTGTCTAAAATTGATGGCGTGATCACTTTTTTTGTACCACGTGATGAGTTGCTTATGTACCACGTGATCAATGTTTGTGGGCGTAAACTTTGAGAGTTCATTGTTTTTCTGCATTCCAACGAAGTCTACGCCCAAAACGGTTGATCACGTGGTACATAAGCAATCCGTCACGTGGTACAAAAATTTGATCACGCGATCAATTTTAGACTGCCGCCGGCGGGCAAAAAAATCGAGAGGTGTAACGGTCTACTGGGAAGAGTAGTAACACTATCAAAATTTTGAATTCCTTTGGGAGAGTATGTCCCAAAGTATAAGATGGACAAATCAACAAAAATTTGCTTCCGCCTCTATATAATGAACAGATCTTGTTTTTTTTTATCAGGGACATTTTATTCAAGTTAACCGAGACGGAAAATAAATAGCCGTGAGAAAAAAACAAACATTTTTAAACCCTAGCAGTGATCGCCCACTCCCTAAATTGAGACCCTCAAACAATTCAGAAACAGAGTGGAGATAAGGAATTAACCTTGTGTGAAAGCTAACGTGCTAATGAAATGGTCCCATGTGTGCTTCTCAGCGTTAGCCCTAGTAAGCGGAGAAAGAGAAAAAATCTCTGACCCCGAGAGGGATCAGAAAATTCAGAAACATAAATTCAGAAACATTTCACGCAAACTACTACGAATATTTTTGTCCTCACCCCCCCCCCCCCCCCCCCTGCAAACTACTACGAATATTTTTGTCCTCACCCCCCCTTTCAAGGTCCTCAGGTTTCGAGAGATCCCCCGGACCTCTCGCTCGCCCAAAATAGTGATACCCCAAAAATCCTCAGATCATATGTCCAGTCATGCATGTTTTCCGCGCGCGAATCACGTCAAATTTATTCTTTTCAATTTCTGGTCTATATTGAACACACAAAAGAATAAATTTGACGTCATTCGCGGAAAACATGCGTGAGTGGACTGATTAAAACGGTCTATATATCGAGGCATCGTGGCATACTACTCTTCCCAGTAGACCGTTACACCTCGCGGTTTTTCAGCCCGCCGGCGGCTGTCTAAAATTGATGGCGTGATCACTTTTTTTGTACCACGTGATGAGTTGCTTATGTACCACGTGATCAATGTTTGTGGGCGTAAACTTTGAGAGTTCATTGTTTTTCTGCATTCCAACGAAGTCTACGCCCAAAACGGTTGATCACGTGGTACATAAGCAATCCGTCACGTGGTACAAAAATTTGATCACGCGATCATTTTAGACTGCCGCCGGCGGGCAAAAAAATCGAGAGGTGTAACGGTCTACTGGGAAGAGTAGTAACACTATCAAAATTTTGAATTCCTTTGGAGAGTATGTCCCAAAGTATAAGATGGACAAATCAACAAAAATTTGCTTCCGCCTCTATATAATGAACAGATCTTGTTTTTTTTATCAGGGACATTTTATTCAAGTTAACCGAGACGGAAAATAAATAGCCGTGAGAAAAAAACAAACATTTTTAAACCCTAGCAGTGATCGCCCACTCCCTAAATTGAGACCCTCAAACAATTCAGAAACAGAGTGGAGATAAGGAATTAACCTTGTGTGAAAGCTAACGTGCTAATGAAATGGTCCCATGTGTGCTTCTCAGCGTTAGCCCTAGTAAGCGGAGAAAGAGAAAAATCTCTGACCCCGAGAGGGATCAGAAAATTCAGAAACATAAATTCAGAAACATTTCACGCAAACTACTACGAATATTTTTGTCCTCACCCCCCCTTTCAAGGTCCTCAGGTTTCGAGAGATCCCCGGACCTCTCGCTCGCCCAAAATAGTGATACCCCAAAAATCCTCAGATCATAAGTCCAGTCATGCATGTTTTCCGCGCGCGAATCACGTCAAATTTATTCTTTTCAATTTCTGGTCTATATTGAACACACAAAAGAATAAATTTGACGTCATTCGCGGAAAACATGCGTGAGTGGACTGATTAAAACGGTCTATATATCGAGGCATCGTGGCATACTACTCTTCCCAGTAGACCGTTACACCTCGCGGTTTTTCAGCCCGCCGGCGGCTGTCTAAAATTGATGGCGTGATCACTTTTTTTGTACCACGTGATGAGTTGCTTATGTACCACGTGATCAATGTTTGTGGGCGTAAACTTTGAGAGTTCATTGTTTTTCTGCATTCCAACGAAGTCTACGCCCAAAACGGTTGATCACGTGGTACATAAGCAATCCGTCACGTGGTACAAAAAATTTGATCACGCGATCAATTTTAGACTGCCGCCGGCGGGCAAAAAAATCGAGAGGTGTAACGGTCTACTGGGAAGAGTAGTAACACTATCAAAATTTTGAATTCCTTTGGGAGAGTATGTCCCAAAGTATAAGATGGACAAATCAACAAAAATTTGCTTCCGCCTCTATATAATGAACAGATCTTGTTTTTTTTTATCAGGGACATTTTATTCAAGTTAACCGAGACGGAAAATAAATAGCCGTGAGAAAAAAAAACAACATTTTTAAACCCTAGCAGTGATCGCCCACTCCCTAAATTGAGACCCTCAAACAATTCAGAAACAGAGTGGAGATAAGGAATTAACCTTGTGTGAAGCTAACGTGCTAATGAAATGGTCCCATGTGTGCTTCTCAGCGTTAGCCCTAGTAAGCGGAGAAAGAGAAAAAATCTCTGACCCCGAGAGGGATCAGAAATTCAGAAACATAAATTCAGAAACATTTCACGCAAACTACTACGAATATTTTTGTCCTCACCCCCCTTTCAAGGTCCTCAGGTTTCGAGAGATCCCCCGGACCTCTCGCTCGCCCAAAATAGTGATACCCCAAAAATCCTCAGATCATGACCGCCCCCCGGCTTCACCAACAGGCGATAATTGACCGGTCCCTAGGATTAATCCAACTAAATTTCGCCATTGTCAAAATATTTTATTTTTTCCCCGCGAGATCGGCGCGAGCAACCTCCTTAAATCATCCGCACTGCCTATGATGCAATATTTTAATATCTCTAAAAGGCCCTAAAAATATATCGTAATACAACATCATGCATTGCTGACATTATTTCTAGCTCTTTAATTTAGACACCTTTCCTCTGTGTATTTTTTGTGCCTATGTGTCTTACTATTTCCAACCACCATATTAGAAATACCCAGGTTTTGGGCATGAGGATTTTAGCATTTTGCATACATTTTCTATTTTTTCTTGAAAAGACTCGACTCGATAACAAACTTAAGGATAACAACAAACTTTCACCGAGGCAATTTTATAAAAATTCAAGTACTTTTTCAAGGACAAGTTACAAATTCAAGGGCTTTTCTAGCCTGCGTAGCGGCTCTAAAAGGAAAGGGGAGGGAGTCGGAGCGAGCGAAAACCGGAAATAGCGCGGGCCGCAAGGGGTTCTGGGAAGCTATTCCCCTACGCAGGCTAGGACTTTTCAAGGGTCTGTGCAAACCATGTTCGAGAACGACTTTCAATCGCGCCTAATTTCCTTTACCCTGGTGGTCAGTTGCTTGCACGGACTCCTTCGGTGACATGTTTTTTGTTTGTTTTAGCTCCATTGTACTAACATTTCTGGATCCGCCCTTGGGGCTCTACTACTGTAACAAGAAATTCTATTGTTTAAAATTCCAAGAACGGAACAGGTAAGTGACTCTTATGAATCGAGCAATTATACTGAAACAGTTAGCGGTGACTATTCGCCGATAATCACGTCCCTTCGGCGACTAATTAATATCATCAGAGATCTTGCAAAACATACTCATTTACAAGCAGGGTGCACTATACACTTAATGACTGCTTCCGAGGGAAACAGCGAGTTTTGTTTTCCCGAGAATCTCGATGTTTCCCGAGACGAAGTCGAGGGTGCAGTCATTAAGTGTTTTATTATATAGCTAAAAGAAAATACGGTAAAAATCATAAAAAATCATCCGCCGAAATTTCTCGCTCTAGCGATGTCGCCCGCACGGGCAACAATTTTATATTATAGCCCGCGCGGGCTACATTGGATTTGTAGCCCGCCACGTGACCATGATAGAACAATCAGAGCGCGCGCTTTGATCGAATAAACACGAGCTATATAATAAACCTAATATTGACTAACATTTTTACCCACTCATTTATCTTTTCTACCACGTCTTGTCTATTAAAATCATCGTCCTGAAGAATTCGAAGCAAATTCTGTACTGTTACACCCTGAGAATAAGACGTCAATAACTCGTATGTTGGATTCTGGTGGCCTTCAAGAGCTTTTATTTGATCGTGACCCAGGCCCAATGCATCTCCAAGCATCCTGTAATCCTCGAAGAACGCTCTGGTAGGATTCAGCATCGTACAGATCGTCTTTTTGACATATAGAGGCAGGTTCACTACTCTCGTCTTTAACTTGTCCTCTTGGGTCAGCGAATAGCGTTGCGGATTCATATTTGGTACCGAGTTTCCATTTTCCCGAGGTGCTGGGAGACAGGCCGAGGTACTATTTCCTCCTTGTGCTTGGAGATGGATCGAGGTACCAATTTCCCGAGTTGCTGGGAGACGGGCCGAGGTACTATTTCCTCCTTGTGCTTGGAAATGGACCGAGGTGCCAATTTCCCGAGTTGCTGGGAGACGGGCCGAGGTACTATTTCCTCCTTGTGCTTGGAGGTGGGCCGAGGTACGAATTTCCCGAGGTGCTGGGTGTTGGGAAAGATCTACTGGTTGATGGGCAGGGACTGTACGGCCCTGTGTAAGTTCCGTATCCCTGAGCTTTGAAGAAGCCTCGTTTTCACGTTGGGTGATACTATCAGCTTTAATCATCTGTAGAACTGAAAATAAAATAAAAATCGTTAAGGTCATTCCCCTGTTTTGCACGGTGCACTGGGTTTTTTTCCTCGTCTTCTTATTTGTCTCGCCCTTACGGGCTCGACAAAATACTTCAGACTCGAAAAAATATCCAGCGATATTCTACACTAAAATGTCTAATAAGATATATATATATTGACGGCTAGTTGGGAGAAAGTAGTTTCCGTATTTGGCGGAGTCGCGCAGCGACGGAGTCTCTTTCTGTCATTAGATATTGCTAGAAATATAGCTAACATTATGTCTAGCTTTTGACAATGAAATGAAACACAAATTCTTGCGATAAAAGTTGAATTTTGCTAGCTATTTTCGAGCCGTCAATACCACAAAATATTGACGCAGGGTGCAGTGGCAGGGTGAATCGCGATACTAAGAAAAAGTCACTTTTTGGGCATGGGTACCCCCCCAATGTTTTATTTTACCATTTTGATAAGACTATCGTTTTCCTGTTATAAAAAGTTTGAAAAATTCTAACGACAATCTTTTAGAGATCAAGAAAAAGCAAAACGTCTCCATTGGCGACTTTTAAGGGAAGGAGATCGGCTCTACCCATGATAGAAAAGTTCGGCTCCTGTCTCTAGCCAATAGAATCGAAGGCATTAATAATTACACTTAAGTAGCGGCCAAACGGTGATGATAGTTCGCGTGACATTGCAACTACCATCCACCGCCGTTTGGCCGCTACAAAGAGAGTCTATATAGCTGATAGTTTTCCCTGCTAGCAGAGGCCTCTTCTCTCTGCATTTCCCTAAGCCAGCGAAATGCAGAGAAAAGAGGCCTCTGCTAGCAGGGAACTGATAGTTAAGACACCGCCAACTATCATCACTATCAATACTGCTGTTTCAGATAACACTGGCCCGGATAACTCCTTTTTTGAGGGAAGGAAAGCGGTTGTACAAAGGGTAACTCCACGCAGCTGGCAAGGTGAGTTTGCTCGAACTAATCATCCCTGCTTCACAGACAATTTGCAGAAACCCATCCATATGAAAAACTGAATTTCCCATGGTAGAAAGTGGGAAGTATTGGGATTACCCACGGCTATACATGGGAATTTCGAACACTTCCCATGCGTGTGCCTTGGGAAATTCAGCTTTTCCCATGGATGGGTTTCTGCAGAAATTCCCTGCGTTAATACTCACCCTTTCAGCCCCATGTTGCAACTCCTCAAACGCATCCTGTCGTTCTATCTTCCTCAGAGCTACCAGCATCTCGCCGACGGTGATTCCAGGTTTGGATTTCATCAGCCAAGTTAGCAGGCCCTTGGTGGGACTTTTAGCCTTTTTGACTGGTCGAACGTTTCATAGGCAATATTAGATATCCCGAGCTTGAAGGCCACGTGCCTCCAACCTTTGAGGACGCGCATGTCTTTGTCGAGGCATTCACAGAGATCTTCGAGGATGTCCGAGTGAGGCACCAGCACTATCGACACCAGATTGGACTCTAATAATTATAACAATAATAAGAGTATTACTTCAAATATTCATGTTTTTTCCTAGAGGGCACGGCAACTAATTCTGCATTCTGATTGGTTTAGAGCGTGTGCACTCGGGTAATATTGTCCTATCTTTGACCTAGGCCATGGCAACTATTTACGCGCGCTTGTTTTCATAATTTTTTTTTTGAGTTGGAAAAAATATATATACGTTTTTACAAGCATTAGGTCTGTCCTTCGGTCTCGGTCAACATTTTCCAGCCCTCGGTCACAGTTTTTCCCTATACGGACCTCCAGCCGGTAAATAAAAATATTTTAATGCCCTATAATAAAACGTAGAGGTCTTTCATCGAGGGAAAAGATGCAATAAAATATAGTTAACAGACACCTATTGATGAATATCTATTTCAGCGTTCTTTTCCAACGCGCGGGTGACAATATGGGCGACCCTTTTCCCGCGCAATTTTCTAGACCTTACAGGAGCAATGTAATAGTCAAGCGCTGCTCGCCGCTCACCTATGGCCACAACGGATCGTTACCTTTCGCTTCTAGAATATCCTAAATGTCACAGAATCACATACACCGAATTCAATAATGGCGCCCAGTTCGACAATCCATTGTTCTGGACTGACTAGCCTCAGAATCACGTGAAAACACAAAAGCGTTTCTGCACGCATTCGAGGCTAGTCAGTCCAGAACAATGGCTTTTCAAACTGGGCGCCATTATTGAATTCGGTGTATAGAGTGCTCAGTTTGGCACCAACGCCGTTCGTGTAGGCCGCCATCTTTGTTTTGGCCCCAGGAGCGGTTAGTACTCGTTCACATTGACGAAAAGGACGTCCTATTGTCTGTGAAACAATAGAATGAGGTATAGATGTATTGTGATGTTCCTCGTTCTATTGTTTCAGACAATAGGTCGTCCTTTTGGTCAATGTGAACGAGTACTAACCCTCAGGAGCCCGGAAATACCTACACAGGTAGCCCGCGCCACGCATGGGTTGCCGGTATTGACAAAAACGACACATTCATCTTGATATTGATGGAAATTCTAAGCTCCGTTTCTATTTTTCTCGAAAGTATGAAATTCTGCATAAGGTCCCTTTTCTTGCTTGGCGTGGCCCATACATGTATGTTCACCCCCTCCCCTAGGGGGAAGTTAAACGAGTTCGGTGTCCTCACCTTCATATCCATACTTTTCAAGTACTCTCACAGCATCATGCCTGTCTAGGTCATTAAAGATTTTCTTTAGACGTTGCAAAGTAAGACCAGCCAGCTTGGTCGAGGCACGAGCATGCGTGAACAAGGCAGCAGTTGGGCTCTGATCTGGAAAGTACATGTAACAAGTAAAATAATAGAGTGGATTTCAGATGACCATCGAAAGTAAGCCAGGCTTGCGTTGAGTCAGCGTTTCTATTGGTCGAGAGCAAAGTCTTTTGTCTTTCAGCCAATCAAATACGAACTAAATCAAAGCCAATGCTTACGTAATGACTAAACGCAAGTCTGACTTACTTCGCCTCCTGATTGGTTTGTTGTTGATGGCTTCCACTCCTGATTGGCTAGTGGTCTCGTATTTGTGTTTAGTTTTCGATAGTCATCTGAAATATGCTCTTATAGAGTGGATTTCAGAGGAGTGTAGAAAACTAAAAGCAAAGTAAATACACTTAGCCAATCAGGAGTCGATGCCATTCAAGAACCAACCTATCAGTAGTCAAAGTAAATACGCTTAGCCAATCAGGAGTGGAAGCCATTCAACAACCACCAATCAGGTGGCAAAGTGACCCAAGAACACACTGGCGATTGCAGGACTAAACTCAAGTAATCATTTGATTGCCAACCGATTTGCTTCGTCACGATGTTGAGCAATCGAAACGATTACAGAGAATCTAACTATTTTCCATCCAAGTTCTTGCGATATTTCTTTAAAAAAGTGAAAGATGTACGCCTACCCCAAAAAATTCGAGCGCGTCAGAAAAGCCCCCCCCCCCCCCCCCCCATCACTTCTATTATGATCCCTTCCTTAGCTGGCTGGGAAAATGTTCAAAACAATGATCTGCTGGTAAATTGTTTTAAAAGTTTTGGGATGAAATCTTCCTGTTTGCGAATTTTTTGTGTTGTTACAGGTTTCAAACCTGGGAAAATGCTGATCGTTCTAAAGACATTTTTTAAAAATATTACTTCATGCAACGTTCGATATTTTTTTCTGCTTGGTAGCAGTAAATGTTTGCGCTATGGCTTAGGTAATAGACGTGCATTATTTATTAGTCTTTCAACTTCAAATTCCCGAATGTACCACTTTGATAGTGCTTCTAGATTCTATAATTTCGTGGCACTTTTTTAACCGAGGTCAGTAGTTTTGTTCTTTTTCTTTGTATAGTTGGCTAATTAGCTTTTGAAATCAACCGCTAAGATTTGCGAAGTCCCGGATGGATGTCGCAGCATTGTGCCCGATGTGCTGGGAAAATGCTGATCGTTCTAAAGACATTTTTTAAAAATATTACTTCATGCAACGTTCGATATTTTTTTCTGCTTGGTAGCAGTAAATGTTTGCGCTATGGCTTAGGTAATAGACGTGCATTATTTATTAGTCTTTCAACTTCAAATTCCCGAATGTACCACTTTGATAGTGCTTCTAGATTCTATAATTTCGTGGCACTTTTTTAACCGAGGTCAGTAGTTTTGTTCTTTTTCTTTGTATAGTTGGCTAATTAGCTTTTGAAATCAACCGCTAAGATTTGCGAAGTCCCGGATGGATGTCGCAGCATTGTGCCCGATGTGCTGGGAAAATGCTGATCGTTCTAAAGACATTTAAAAAAAATATTACTTCATGCAACGTTCGATATTTTTTTCTGCTTGGTAGCAGTAAAACTCCCCCCTTGCAGCGTGGGAAACATTGGAGCTGAGGCGCAATTACTCTCCTGAGAAAAAAATATTTCAATCGTATCCTGAAAAAAAGGAACAGATACGTTTTTCCCAGCAACTTTTCAAACTCGATTTTACTAAACAGAAATACCTGCAAGCTTCAAAATTTAGAGCCTTCTCACAAATCGCATTTTAGATTGGGTTGCTTGTTGCACGCCATGAGGAGTCTGCGAAAGTCTAGAATGAGCTACAAAATTGTTGGCAAAAAGTGGCATTTTTTGTCACAAACACCTATGGACTGGTTCTATCGCCTAAAATGTATATATCCCCCCTCCCCCTTTTTCAATGTTGTTTTCTTGGCTGTGGTCCTTCAAACGAATTTATGCTGAAAGGACCAACATTGATTGGGGGGGGGGGGGGGGGGATGTCTGCTTATAGCTCTTGTACGGCAACCAGAGTGAATTCACATAGGTGCTAAATTTTGTCAACACATTTTGTCCAAGATTGTAGAATGAAACTAGCCTCGTCCATAAGCTACCCCTTTCTCTAATCTGATGCACTTTGTGCATTCAATATGGCGGCCGCTCTTCAAACTGACAAGAAGCAGGCAGCAAAAGCCAATGACGTCATAGCCAGGCAAAGAGTGACGAGCCCGCCGGGTAGCCTGTGGACGAGGATGGAATGAAACCTACCTGGCACTCCAAGCTTGTCAATTTTTCGCTTTGGGATCTGAAATTTAATGGCTAATGACTTCCAGTTGCCAACCACTTTTGACTCAGAATCAAGTTTGTCTTTCAACATCTCTATCAAATGTGAGGATTCAGTGAGGTCAGCAACCTTGAAACCATCGGGATATTTCCCTAGAAGACAAACAAGTAGGGTTTCGAGCAATTTTAACACTAATTATATAGCCAACTCGCAGACACCTGCCAACCCCTTCAGAAGTCAAAACCTGGAGATCAGCCAAACGGTTGTACAAACCAATAAAAAAATTTCTGAATATTAAAAAAAGTCAAATAACCCCCAAAACATGTATAATTTATTTGTGTTCCATATTATATTGTTCGGTTGCCTTCCTTGCTATTATAATTCAAATCGGTTTACCTGCTTTTACAGCTAGTTTCAATTTGGATTGCACAATCATGGCTCAAATCATATATTTTTCTCTAATGAAAGAACATTTTCAAAACCGTGAGATTTTCAAGGCAAACCGTGAGACCGTGAGATCATGCCTCAAACCGTGAGTTTCACGGTGAAACCGTGAGAGTTGGCAGGTCTGAACTCGAAATCCCATTGTACCGGCAGATCGATTTCTCTTGAATCGTCCAATTATTTTTTAAATTGGATCGCGCGCGCGAAACAGACAAATAAGATTACAAGAAAATTAAGGACGAGAAAGCAAAAATTCAGTGAGTTTCTTTTTAAACGATGAAATGTTAACAGATGACGCGACAGATAATGGTAGGGAGTTCCAGATTTTTGGGCCTTGAAAAAGAATAGTAAATTTTTTAATGTTTGTGCGACAAGCGTGGAAACGATAATGATCAGAGTTTCTAGTGTTGTAGTCATGGAGCTGACGGCTAGTTACAAACAGATTTGAAAAGATTGGGGGCAAAAGTTGGTGGTAATAGAAAACATAAATTTCGCAACATGGAAGGATTGATTTTGTAAATATCTAATAAATTTAGTTGTCGGAATAAAGGAGTAGAATGTGCTCGGTAATCAGAATTTGTAATAATTCGTACTGCTCTCTTTTGAAGTAAAAGATTCTATCATGAGGAATATCAAGAAAAGACTATGAATATCAGTCCGAAGAAAGTTCATTAACTACGAGCTTTGGCGTGAAAATACATTATTTTCCTTTCAACCTCTGGCAAAACAAATGGCGTAGTGCTAAAGATCATGATGTCTAGTAGTGTGTGCCGAATTTGATGGAATTTCGGGGAAGTGTCAAATTTGGTACTAGTGACACTTTAAGCTTAAGGGCTGGTTCTCACTGGAACGCAGGGCGCAAGCGCAAACGCACGGCAATTTCAATCAAAGCGATACAAGCACAAGCCTAAAATTAACATGGATTAGTTTGCAAGCAAAAGCGTAAGCACAAGGGAACACAACGTTTTGGTTTCGTTGCGCTTGCATCTGCACTTGTGTTCTAGTGTGAACCACAAAAGTGAAATGTACGAGTTTGATATCATTGCACAAGAAAAAAAGGTCAACTTGCCCCCACACCTTCACCAACCTTCAACCGTCCAAGATGGCGCCAGCATCAATATTCTAGCCATAAAACGGCAAAAAAAGCCTCCAGCGCCTGCTAGCAGGCCCCAGCAGGCAAGCTTAAGGCCGGTTTGCACTTGATTTGTGTTGCATTTGTCGAGGCGATGTTTCTCGCGCGAATTGCAAGTCTCTTGTGTAAACGAGATGCAAATCCGATGCGATTTCTGTGCTCTCTTTTCTTCAAATCGCATCAAGTTGCAAGAGTTTCGAATCTCCGGGACATCACGCGACAAAAATTGCGGCGGATCGCGCCGAGTTGCGCATAGTTTACATTAATGTTTTTGAGTTTACGCGCACGTGCGAGAAAAATTGCAAGTGGAAACAGGCCTTAAGCAGCTACGCCCCCTCAAAATAGCACAATCTGTGAATAGCACCCAGTCTTACCAAGTTTCATGATAACATCATTACGGTAAACCAGCTTTAGCTTTTGCTTCAGTTGGCCAATGGTCATGTCTGGATACCAATTTTGCAGAAGTTCAAACAATTGCTCTGTTGGACTGACATCTTGATTCCCTTCAAATTTTGCTAACACCTGATATGTGGAACATAAATTTGTCTTTTAGAAAAAAAAATATTGTCACTCTATAGGCGGCAGCAAACGTGACACAAATGTCACGCATCTAAAAATGTGAAATTTTAATGGGCAATTCCAGGGACGGGCGGCATTTGGAAATTCTGAATTTTCAAGCTTGGAATTCTGCTTGCATGGGGGGATTTCAAAGCTGGAAGCTAATTTATCCTATCCGGCCATTTTGGAAATTATGGATGTATGGGGGGGTCAACCACTAGTGCGGCCCCTGGTGGAGGTACATATATTTTCTGGAATTTCCCAATAGTAAGCACAGCACATGAAAGTCCCTTTTAATAGTAAAACTACAACTAGCTACAATGTTCGCATCAAAAGTCAAAGATGCCACATGTCACGTTGCGGCTGCCTATAAACTACTAAATTTTGAGACTGCGCATGTGACTTTTTGAGTTTTTTTCTTCAAAGAAACCAAGTGAACAATGAATAAAAATGTTGTTTGCTCTGACCAGGAGAAAGAGTAGATTTCGTATGACTGTGAATAGTGCCACGACACGGTGCAGCACGGAACCTGGACTGCTATGGCATGGCACAACTTTGTTGCAGCACTTTTCACAGTCATATACAATCTGCTCTAATTCTGATTGGCTCTCTGCCATGGGTACATAAAAGTATATACCACAAAACATGCCATCAACAGTGCACATGTTAAATGAACCAATGAAAACACTGTTTGGCTGCATGTGCGTAAACAATTTTGCCATGTGAACTGTTTTTTGTTTTTATTTTTGCCCTTTTGTTTGGTATTCCTCTAATCTGCAGTATAGATTTTGATCATTAATTCATTATGTCATTCCATGCTATATAAGAGGACATACCATGGAAATCGACAACATTTGTTAAATAGAACATCATGACTTTTACCTCAGATGGGACCCTATAGTAATATGCAAGATGCCGCCAGTTGTTAATGACAGTGTGCTCTCTATCAAGCATCCTGGAAAGAGTGACTTTGACGTCAGAGTCAGAACTTTCTGGTAGAACCAATTTAGGTGGAGCTCTAAAATTGGAAAAAGGAAGGAAAATATTAATTGATTGTCCAGAGTGGGCTACAATTTCAGGTGTAATTTCAATGGTGATTGGTGATGTCACATTGCACCTTGTGCATACCAGCAATTTAGTGCTGCAATATTTTGTCTGACGTCTGTTTTGAAATCTGCACCTGTATCACAGTGAAATTTGAACATGTCCAAAGCACTTAAGTGACATTGTTGCATGGCCATATGATGTGGTATTGCCATGAGATTGCTATAAAAATGGCACCTCAAATTGCAGTTGAAATCACAGTGTTTGAACAGGCCCTTACAATGAATACTGTATTGTGCGATATTCCAGAAAAAAAATCAATAATCCCCATGGAAGGTGCTCAGATATGACCATCCACCACCCTCTGGAGGTTGCTTTGCCAAATGTTAGGGGACTTGGGTTACTATGGTAAATTCTGTCATGGTGGGGGCACAGAATTGCTGTGAAAAAATATTTTAATCACAGGAACAAGAAATGCATACCATCGATATTTTGAGGTATGGTTATTTTCCCTTGCTGCTGAAGTGATGTGTTTGCAATTTGATCATTTACAGGTATTATAGGATGTGAGGCAATTTTAGGTGCTGCTGATTGGTTAACCACTGGTCTGACAGCCTGGATAGGTCTAGCACTTCTTGTCAGCTGGGAACCCAAATAGCCTCGCTCGATTCGGCAGGGCCAGAAGCAGTATGTCTTATACCTGGTACAGACCTCTCAGGAGGGCAGTTTGTACCAGCACTTGAATGGCTAAAACTCTGTGCCTGTTCTCTTGCACTGTTTGTTTCAGGAGTTGACATTGCAGCTACCTGAACTTGATGGCTTCTTGTGCTCCCTGAATCAACAGTTTCATGGGCAGGATTTGTAGGAGGTCCCGTTAAATCCCTGGATGCATTAATAGCTGGATTTGTAACACTTGCATGGTGGCTTTGCTGAGTTTTATCTCCAGAGACTTCACCCACAGCATTACTGGGGTTTCTATTCTGCAAAACTCTTCCTTGACTCTCACTGTTGTTAGACTCTAGCTTTCTTGAATCATTCATAGCAGCAAGTCTCTGTTCATTTTCTTTTTCATGTTCAGGTGAATCCGTAGCCTCTGTTTTCTTTGATGTACCATCTGCATATTTACTAGCAGTTCTAGATTGGTGAGATTCCCCATTTCTGATTGCCCTTTAAAACGCAACTGCCTCTCTTTCAGTTGCGCTGTGATCTTCTGCTCTTCCACTACCAACGTTTCTTGTACAGTTGCCATATAGATATCACTCTGTTATCTTACCAGGAACCTGCGACACTGAAATTTGAAGTAAACTTATCAAAAGAATTTGTGACTGAAGTGTTAGAGGGGAAAATAGCATTGTTAAATAATACTGTCCACCACTAATGAACATCATAAAGAATTCTAAGGAAACTAAACTAGTTCCCTACTAGCAGAGGCCTCTTTTCTGAAAAGACGCCGGGAACTAAACTAAACTAAGGTAACTAAACTAAACTAAGCGCAGGGAACTAAACTAAGCACTTCATGAAGACATACTTATAGTTAGAGGGAAATAGTTCATGAAGCCCATGAAGGAACAGATTCATCTTTAGACTGACCTCTTTTTCTCAGATCATTTATCAAATAAAATATGTTGCCACTGAATGCGAAACGTAGCAATTAAATTGCTCAACATCACGGGGAGAAAGAGGGACCATTGTTGTTTGAGAGGGTGTAGGGCATTCCCCTGCAGAACACGTAATGGACTCGAACCTGTATACTGTACAGCTTGTCTCGAAGAATAAAGTTTGCACAATAGCAATAATGTAATAGTAATCCCGATTTTTTGGCTAGATAAAATTATGGGAGCTTAGAGAACTGGTTCTTGTTATTAACAAGATGGATGGTTCTAGGAATTTCCAGTGTACTTGCCGCCTTTATACAACCAGAGGAACTGGAAGCGAAGATCAAAATGAAATAAGCAAAGCATGATCCATCAGTTTACCTTGGGAACTGCAATTATGCCTCAGAGATTCTTCAGATACAGACATCCCCGTTATTTAACGCAAAATCTCATGGCTACTGTAAAGCTTTTAAAAACTAGCTTGTTTTGCTTCCGTTTTGTGTCCCGAAGATTCTTCGCGTTGATATAGCCTCGTTTGCATTCTAACGCGCCAGCCTGGTACCAAAACACAGGTAGCCCATAAAACTCTTCTACTTCCGCCTTTGACAAAGGTTGTTCTTCTGTAGAATCAAACACACACTTCAAATACCTATATATCCTTGTGATTTTCTTAACCGATTACACCAATGGCGTCTTTTTTTGAAAAACTATTTAAGCGGAATAAAAACGAAGAATGACAATAATGGAGGTAAGTAAAATACAGGTCCGACCCCGACTAATCTATGCAGAAGCTGTGAGGCGCTCTCTTCCGAGCGCTTCAATTTTATCAGACACATAAGGGACTGTTCGTTAATTACGTCGCAGGGGGCTGGTGTTTTTATAGGGGGGGTAAATTTTGCAGAACGTTGAAAAATTTGGGGGTAAATTTTTAGAACACGCAAAACTTTTGGGGGGTGCATTTCCGTGTCATGCAAATTTTCACAGACTATAGGACTGAGATTGAGTGCAATTGCGCGAAACGCAGAGCCCTGTATAATCCGGAGTGTCCTAAGCCAACTAAAGCTTTCCTACTAAAGGTTTCTGTCGAACTTCTCCTCTCTTTTCTTGCCAGTTACAGCTTGTTCTACCGGTACATCCTCTTCAACAATCGACTAGTTAGACGTCATTTTGATGCTTACATTGTAGCTTAGTCATTAGCGTGCAGGGGGAGGGGGGTAAAATTTCAAACAGCCTTTTTTCGAAGGGGGTAGAAATTGAAACTACTTTTTTTGTAGGGGGTTAAGTTTTCACAAAACCTACGAGCAGAAAAACCACCAGCCCCCCCTGCGACTAATTAACGAACAGTCCCTAACATATTTTCAAAAGCTTGTCCATAATGTTAAGTGCGACTCTTCAACAAAAAATAGCATTGTGTAGCATTGTGTCCATTAGAACAAGAAACACTAAGATACACTCATTTTTGCCCATCTCATGTAATCCGAAGCTTTCCGTCTCTCATTCTACCCAAGAACAATCAGTGACTGGAACTTACTCCTGAAACCTTGTTCAAGAAAGCCGCTGGTGACCCCAAGGTCTTTAGGAGCCAGCTTCCAGCTAGTCCATCTTACAGCTCCTGACCCCCTACATTTAATCCTCTTATGAGGGGTTTGTAGTATGTGAAATAATATAATAATATTAGCAAATCAAACAAATCACACTTGTTGGAGGTAGCCCCGTGCCCGGTGGTAGCCTTCAGACGTTTTTCCCTTGTAAAAAAATACAAGAAAGTTTACGAGGGAAAATACATCTTGTTGTACCAAAGAAAAAAAAGCCCCATGGGCTTGATCGCCATCATATTCTACTGACTTAGCCATTTTAAAACTGCACATCACTATTCCCCTTGCCTGGGAATTTAAACACACTCTCAGAATCCTTATTAGTGTCTTTATTTGCCAGGAGGGAAGGGAAACAGGGAGGGGGTACCATTTTGAATGGGGAGGTCAAATTGTGGCAATATAGGGCCACAATAGAGACATCATCATGTCTACATATCCCATATTTGGATCTTTGAAATCCTGGGGTGGGGCTTAACGGAATGGGCAATTCCAGAAATAAAGTACCCTCCCTACGGACGGCACTAGTTTTTGACCCCCCCATGCATCCAGAATTTCCAAAATGGTTTAACCCCCTCCCCCCCATGCATATAGAATTCCAGGCAGGTTATAGAAATCCGCTTCGAAAACCCCCCCTTGCAATCAGAATTCCGAGCTCTTACCCCCCCCCCCCCCCCCATCCCATCGGAATTTCCAAATGCTGCCCCGTGGGGGAGGGTTACCTTTATTTTCTGGAATTGCCCAATGGCAGTCAAGGAGCCCAAATTTCGACCCTAAAACATACCTGGTCAGAAAAAGTCAACCCTAAAAGACTCCTTGGTCCTAAATACCAAGCCCATATAAAATACCAAGATTGTGTGATTTTGATTCAATTCTGTTTGCTTTTCAAAACGTATTTCAAAAGTTCTGAGCAAGTAGTGTCATTTAGTCATTTCCAGATACCAGGTTTTCTTCAGCATGAGCATTTTAGTTCAAACCCTATAAAATACCAGATTGCCAATTTTAACCCCTTTTAACAACTCATCAACATTAGATGAGGTTGGCAGTTAGGTGCCACGAAGGGGCCGTGGAAGACACTGCGGGAGGTAACACGTCACTAGGTCACCATTCAACCACCCACAAGACACACTGAAAATTAGTGAATTCAGGCTCGTACCCAGTTGCTGTGTAGAAAGTCGAGGAACGCAGGGGATTATGGACCAGCAGAGCACAAGGGGTTGTGAAAGATTTGCAAGGCGCACGCAGGGGATTATGGAAAGGATTATTGGAGCACAAGCGGTTGTGGGAAGGATTCGCAAGGCACGCAATGGATTGTGGATCTACTATCTAGTAACGAGTCTGGGAATTTATACTTACCAGCATCTTGGGATGGGTAGGGCGGAAATTTTTTTGGAGCAAAAGCAGTTCTATAGCAAAAGCCCTAGCAAGCTTGCAAGTGCAGTGCCATAGCTAGCATAGGGCAGTTGCATAGGGAAAACCACATAATAAATACAAAGGAGACCAAGGCAACCCCCCCCCCCCTCCCCCAGACAAAGATTTCTAGCTACAGCCTTGCCAGCTTTCAGCCATTCTGTTGTATATTGTCATTAGGGGAGAGTCTAAACATGGTACTCTAGGGAGACCCTATTTAGGGGGGTTGGGACTGCACGACAATAGATAGATAGATTAGAGCACCTTGAACCAATGTACATTGCTGTTTGTGACTCTGATATTTTGAAATAAAAAGTTCCTTTGTTCATAGACTAATAGTTTCTTTAATATTATAATTTTCAAGTTAGTTTGAATATTACAAAATTTAGTTCGGAGGGGAGTGTGGCAGGGGCATAGCCAGGAGGGTCCAGGGGGGCTGTCCCCCCCCTCCCCCCCCCCCCCCCCCCCCTCCACCCCCCCCCTCCACCCCCTTTTCGGACTTTTCCCATACATTTACTGTATTTGCTGGAGAAAATTCGTCCCATTCGAAAATTCGTCCCCCCCTTCAGAAATTCCTGGCTATGCCGCTGTGTGGGGCAAATTTAACTGAACTTTTCCATACAAAAACTGTATTTTTTTTTGGAAATAATTTTTATCTTTGATATAGAAAACAAACAAGTTGGAAAACATGACAGTAACCACCGGAACCAGGTACAGAGTCAGGTACAAGTGGCGAAGTAGATCCTAAGTTACAGCCAAGCAATGCTACTGAAAAAAACAGTAGTGCAACTACTACTGGCGAACAGCAGTCTTGGCAAGGCTCAGGGGACATTTGTGATGACGCTATAGGAGATGTGGTTGGAGGATCAACACACGCTAATGTGAGACAGAGTGGCCAATTGGAACAAGGCACAGCAGGTGGTAGCGAAACTGTACCAGTACCCGAAGAAGCAGCTAATGGAGAAGGTACCGCTACCACAGGAGATGGTGAGACCTTGGAAGAACAAGGAGCAGCTGGTGGTAGTGAAACTGGCATGAGAGAGGAGGAGGGCCACACAGCTCAACAGAAGAGGAAGCTCAACAGTCACAAGAGCTCACAGGTATCTATTCGCATCTATTCCAATCTATTATGCACGTCTCATACAGTTGTCAAAAAGAGCAAAAGGCCCCTAAGGCTCATAATACACAATAGTAATTTTTGGGCATGGCTTGGATAAAGTGGTACGGGTACCAATTTTAATGAAATGGCTCGAACGTATTTACCTTGTGTAAATAATGCACCTGTCAATGGAACCCCCCTCCCCACCCTGGGAAAGTATGAGGCATTAGCTTTAAAGCGAAACAAAACTCTGATAATGCCCCACATATGAGGGTCATTTTTTCTTTCTAACCCCCTAACAAAGTGAACAAATTCCCCCTCTCTCTTCTCTCAAAATGACTAATCCCCCACCCCCATGGATAAAAGGAAAGCACTAAAGCATGTAACTCGCCCACCCCATTGGGCAAAACAATATTATACCATAGCCCCAATAATCCCCACCAATGCCCCATACTTCCCCGGGGCAGGTGCATAAATGGCTTTGCCTTACTAAACTTTTATGGTGAGGTAGTCCAAGGACAGGTTTTATCTGAGCCCTGTCAAACATTTCTGTCGTGTGAATAGAGCTTAAAAGACTGACATGCTTTGTACTTTTTTTTGTCTTGGAATATCGTTTTTGGAGGTCTTTTATGATGTGGTTGGGGGGGGGGGGGGGGTATAGTCTTACAGTAGGAGAGGGTGGCTGTAAAAGCTTTTTCTTTTATGACGATTATTGCCATTTGCTGACATGATTTCGTAAACTATTTAAGTTGCAGGTCTCAAGGAGAATGCCAAATGCATGACACGAATTACAAATTGCTTAGACAGAGACCATAAGGTACTGGACAACTGGGAGCATTTTGCATGTAGTGTGGAGGTCCCCCAGATGTTAAGGCCAAATGCAGGATGAATTCACCAAAGAGTGGAACCATTTCTTTATTCCACTACATTCTGACATCCAGCAAGACCGAGAACCTAACAGTTAAAAAGTTGTGTGACATTCTCGACAAGCTGCCAAGAAAAGATGTCAAGAATATAATTCAAAAAAATTCCCAGCAGGTACAGAATCTGATTTCCAGTTTCTTGTAATGTACAATTTAAAAGAATTCTGAAATAAGAGTAGTATTCAACCACCTCTAAAATTATATTAAGGTGGATCGACCCAGTAATTTTGCACCCATGCCAACCAATTTTGAACCTCTCATATAAAAACAGGTTGATTTCTATCCTGCAGCCAATAGAACACACATACTACCAATAGACTGAAATATATATCAGTACAAAACATAAATAAATTATAATTACATAAATTATAGCCCTGCATGATTTATAAATCCTTAAACATCTTCAGATCGAGCTTGTAGAATTTAGTCAAACTTCGGTTATACGTAGGCAATCAGTCAGTCTCGAGGTACCGTAGAGCATTTATAAAAAAAATGTCGGTAAAGCCTGGGACTGGGGTGAGAGTAAAAATAGGCGTGGTCCGATTGTCACGTGAGACTAACTTCGATCTCCCCAACTTTTGTGCTGTCATGTATTTCAGTCTTTTGGTAGTATGTGTGTTGGTTTGGCTGCGCTATAGAAATCAAACTGTTTGTATATGAGAGGTTCAAAATTGGTTGGTATGGGTGCAAAATTACTTGGTCGATCCACCTTAACAAATTATGTTAAGTAAAATCATGCAAAATATTTGTTACCACCGTATGCATTACTACGCGACCTCAAAATTCACTGTTGCGATTAGCGATTTTACGCATTACAGTGTAATGTTGAACCAGAAAGTTAAACATTTGAGGCAACGAAGACAAAGGATAGCTTGAAACCATTTTGACCCACTAATTAAGAGGCCGAATCCAGCTTTTTTGTTTGATTGACGGCTAAAAATCGCCCATCCCAACATTGACTTTTGAGGTCGCGTAGCAATGCATACAGTGGTAAGGCCGGTTTACACTTTTTACTTTTTCACGCGCTTTTTTCACTTGCAATTCCAACTCTTTAGTGTAAAAGATTTCTGTGCTCCATTTTCTTCAAATCGCATCAAGTTGCAAAGACTTCCGGACATGTTTGAAATCTCCGTGACACCACGCGACAAACTTTGCGATCGGTCGCGCCTTATAGGTCGAGAAACGCGAGTTTGCTTTCGCGTGCGCGCGACAAAAATTACCTCTGAAAATTGCAAGTGTAAACGGGGCTTTAGGAAAACTTTGTCATGATGCGACTGTGACGTCATTTACACTGTATGCTCAAAATTGAATTCAGGTACACGGTAGCCGTATGAAATTGTAGAAAAAAACCGGTTACAAGTGACGTCACCGTCAACAACACCAGTTTTTTGTTCGCATTTGAATGGCTTCCCGATCATGTGATAGTCAAAATTTGACTAGCACATGATCGGGAAGCCATTGTAACCGTTTTTTTTTTTTCTACAGTTTCATACGGCTGCCGCGTACCTGAATTTAATTTTGAGCTTTTATTCAAAACATGTACGTTTTCTAGTGTTCCTTGAAAGGAAAAGAAAATATTTTTGTTCGTTGTATAATACATAACTCATTAGATTGATTAGATGTTTTTTCATGTAATACTAGCGGACATTTACTCGTTGCTCTCATTTTTCCTCGCCCCTGCGAAGCTTGGAAAAATACTTCCACAACTAACGCCCGTATTCTAGTGACGTCACTTGGCGGATGTACTGTCCTCCAACATGGCCGCCGCGCATTTTTGATTTCATTCCTAAAGGAATGGTTTCAAACCAAGAACATATGTAACATTAAAAAAACATCTACAAGATATAGTACGCTGGAAGTTTTTTTCGCGTCGCTTAAAGTTCGCGATATTTTTTAGATCTCGAAAATCGCGAAATTAAAGCGACACGAAATTTAATGCCAATAAGGTAGCCTGTGACAGGTAGCTCCTCTCGATTGTTTGAGGGGGAGGAGCGCCTGTCACAGGCCAGGGCCTTGTGGAATGTAACATTAATGACCCCGTCCACACTACACCGTTTTCAAACGAAAACGGATACTTTTTGATACGATACGGCTATCGTCCACACTACAACGCCGAAAACGATCACCGAAAACGGCGAAAACAATACGAAAACGATAAGTGTGGACGCGAATCTTTTTGAAAACGGAGCAAAAAGTATCCGTTTTCGTTTGAAAACGGTGTAGTGTGGACGGGGTCTAAATTAATCTTATCTCCCTTTCATGCTCATGCGCCGTAACACCCAGTAGAGGGCTCCTCTTCCCGGGAGAGAATTGTATTTTGATGTTCTTATATTGTTTTTTTTACAGAAGCTGATCGCGACGGCTTTGTGAGGGATAAAATTTGTAACAACTTCGAACTCCTTGAGGAAATAGCCATCGAGCTTGATAAGGAGTCAACGGTACTTAAAAGTTGGAAGCATCTTGGGGCTAAACTGGAATTCACAACGAAAGAGCTAGAAATTATGGGCCAAGTTACTGATCCTACATATGCTCTTCTTGAGTACATTTACTCCACTAAGAAACCAGCCATCAAATTACAGACCTTCAGAGACACGGCAAAGAATATTAAACGGGAGGACGTGAAGAAATTCATTGATGATAACTATTCAGGTATAGTGGTAGTGACATAAGAGAAAACAAAATGGTTGGAGATATTGACAGGTATTTACCTTTTTACTTTTAAAAGTACAGCAGGCTTTTGTTGTTATTGTATTGTTTTTCGGTATTGTTGTATTTTTATTGTGGAAAATTCTGTTCTGCATTGTGTGGTTCCAGAAAACTATCCGTGGGGGATAGATATTTATCACCTTCTTTTCAGTCGATTGCCATTGGTGGATGGTGAACTTTATGTTGGTTGGTGGTTGTACAACGAAAATAATTGAATTTCCATTTTTGGGGAATTTAGCTTCTCCAGGT
Organism: Scolanthus callimorphus; assembly: GCA_033964015.1. Classification (NCBI taxonomy): domain Eukaryota; kingdom Metazoa; phylum Cnidaria; class Anthozoa; order Actiniaria; family Edwardsiidae; genus Scolanthus; species Scolanthus callimorphus. Next base: position 38,990,962 of record CM066911.1, read on the forward strand.
AAAAGACTTAGTTAGTTTTTTATCTTTCAACAGATTTAACGGTGGACATGAAGAGTGCCATTCCACTTGAAAGCAATGACATGCAGGAAATTCGCTGGATGCTTAATAAGAAAGCTTGGAGGAATTGAAGAACATGGCATATGAACTTGGAATTGATCGGGAAATTTACGCTGCATTCAACCCTGAGAAGCTACAAAGCCCCACCAAGCTGATCTTTGATTGGCTGGTCGCAAACAAAGGGGACCTCACAATAAGTTATCTGTGCAATAAGTTTAAAGATATGAAAAGAATGGATGTCGTAGAAATCATTGAGGAGGAATTTGGCAAACATTTTGTAAATTTGTCGGAGTGAAATTCAACAATGGCATAATTTACTGAATGGCCGTTTTCACACTAGAAGACGAACAAATTGGCTGGACGGACAAATCGTCTGACGATTTGTTCGTCTAGTGTGAATTTAGGTCGGACTTTGGTCGATTTGTTCGTCTACATGAACAAAGCGTCTATGAAAAATCGTCTTCCTAGACGGCCAAACAGACGAGCAAATTTAGACGATTTGTTCGTCTGAAAATTTATTCGTCCCGTTTTCACATCAGACACGATTTGTTCGTCTTGAGACGATTTGTTCGTCTTGAGACGATTTGTCCGTCCAGACATAGTTCCACTCCATTGGCCGTTTTCACACGAACAATCGTCTGTAGACGAACAAATCGTCTGATGTGAAAACGGGACGAACAAATTTTCAGACGAACAAATCGTCTGAATTTGTTCGTCTGTTTGGCAGTCTAGGAAGACGATTTTTCATAGACAACTTGTTCGTATAGACGAACAAATCGACTAAAGTCCGACCTGAATTCACACTAGACGTACAAAGACGAACAAATCGTCAGACGATTTGTCCGTCTAGACGATTTGTTCGTCTTCTAGTGTGAAAACGGCCATTAACTATGGTCCAGACGATTTGTTTGTCTCTAGTGAGAAAACGGCCAATGGAAATTGGAATTATTCTTTTGTTTCACGGTCGACTGATACAGTAAACACCCACATATAAGAACAGCCATTTCAGGGTCAGCCTGAATAGAACTTCCATATTAATACTGTAATGTTCTTATAAAGCAGGTATCTAAAATAGCCCATTTCAGCCTGATGTTCTTAATCCGTTTGTTCTTATATCCGGGTGTTTACTGTACGACAGATAAGACTATATGGAAACCAGGCTTTAGGCTTGTAAAACAAATTTTCCATCATGAATTGCAAACCAAATCCATCCGTCTCACCCTGTCCATAATGGACTGCTTCGCCGCCATGTTCGATATCAGAGACTAGACAAAAAGTGTTCAGGTTAGAGCATTTTACAGTACAAGCACAAGAAAACTCGTAATAGTAGACTGCCTTTGCATTAAGTCTAGCCTGCTAGCAGGCGTTGGTTGGCTGTTTTTTAGGTCGTTTTACGGCGAGAAACGAGCGAGAATTCCGATGCGGGCGCCATCTTGGACGGGTCAAAATTCAGTCTGGGGCGAGTGACAAAACGAGAGTTTCTGATGGTAATGAATGATGTGAACAGAAACAAAGCAATGCATTATGGACAGGGTGAGACGGAGAATCCATTTTGTCAGCCTAGCAACATACCGAGTTTGAAAAAGCATTCATTTACATCGGCTGATTTAGGGAATGTAGTGCGATATTTTGGATTGAATTCGGTGAATCAAGTATAAAACTTCTACGGGCCATCGAAAATTAGAAATTCAAGAAACAATACTATTGTCAGTCTAAGTATTAATCTTCTTTGCGTAAGTCACTGGTGTTTGTGATGCAATGAATCATGTAACCAAAAACAACGCAAGGTTTGACGGACGGAAGGCAAAATGCAGTACTTTGGCGTTCGGAAATCTAACGTGGCATTTTGTATAGCCTGCTTGCAGGCGGTACTGAGTGTTTTTATCGCGGAAAACCCGGTCCGTTCGATGATTGGGCGCCATCTTGGAATTTTGAGGCGCGCGGTCCCGGGGGCGATCGCGGAAAACCCGGTCCGTTCGATGGTTGGGCGCCAATTTCCAAGATGGCGCCCAATCATCGAACGGACCGGGTTTTCCGCGATAAAAACACTCAGTACCGCCTGCAAGCAGGCTACATTTTGTAGAATTATATATAGTTTTTATATGTATAGTTTTTATAAGTATAGTAATGTAATAGGATAAAATAACATAGTTCATAAAGTATAACATATAACATAATTAAACATAGAGTCTAACATACAGCATAGTTCTACATTTTAGTACTATGCTATATCAGTATCACCCAACTAGTGGACTATTGCCAATGCTGCATTCTGATTGGCTACGCTACTAGGGACTAGTAGCGAAAGCGCCGATTTTGAACATGAAAACAATGGCGCCCGCTTCTCGTTTTGTCGAGGTTTCTGGCGATTTTTTAGACAATTTTCCCTTTTTTGTCCAACTAGTTGGGTGATACTAAAACAATTAGACCTCGCCCTCAAGGGCCACGGGTTTTCGGGCTCGAGGTCTAATTGTTAATTAGTCAAATCACACTAGTGGTCTATTGTCAATGCAGCGTTCTGATTGGTTGAGCTACTAGTAGGCTAGTTATAGCCTTGTAGCGGAAAGTGCGGGATTTGAAAGCCAGAAAATGGAAAATGACTAAAGCAATTATTCCTCGAGCCCGAATGGCTCTGACTCAATAGCCCATTCGGCCATTAGTTCCACTTTGCTCTGACGAAGGGCTAACGCTCGAAACGTCAGCAAAACACTAGTTTTCCACGGCGTTTAACATAAATTTACGTTTCCACTGACGCAGACCACCAAATGTTCCCGCAAAACTAGTTTTTGGTACGTTTATGAAGCTTTATAGTATTTTTATAGGTTTTGTAGCTTTTACAATTTGTACATTTTTCCTCGTTTTAATTTTGGCATGAAGAGCCCTGGTCTGCTGGTTGTCTAGTAATATGGCATTTACGTGTAACTAAATTGCAACAAAAATTGTTTTAGCATATTATATTCCCATTAGGGTCGATGAAAAGTCGCAGGTTCGTGTCTCGGTATATACGTGAAGGGAATTTCTGCAGAAACCCACCATGAGAAAAACTAAATTTTTTCTTTTAGAAGAACGGGAAGTGTTCAGATTTCCCATGGCTATGCATGTGAATTTCGAACACTTCCCATGCGTGTGCCTTGGGAAATTCAGCTTTTCCCATGGATGGGTTTCTGCAGAAATTCCCAGTGATATCCGCCACTAGTTGTATAATAGTTGTATAGTATTCTATGTATGGGTAAAGTTCACTTGTGATTATTTTGAACGTATATAGACGTGCGTATTGACGATAGTGGAGAGTGTAACATGTGACAAACATATGAAATCCAGGCCTGTAGCAAGGTCAACAATATTGGGGGGGGAGCCTTACGTGAAAAGACCTAACAAGGTTTACTAGTGAAACGTTAACTAACGTTTGGCTGCGATTTACGTTTGAGTAGACTTTGATACTGAGTTGAGGCGTTTTGGCATGTCCTTTGTACTGAATTTGCCCTTGAAGTTTTATTTACCTCCAGTAGACAAGTCTTATAGTACAATTATTGAGCTACGATCACCCTTTTTATGCACACTTGAATGGAGAAAGTTTCCCTGCTAGCAGATGCCTCTTTTCTCTGCATTTCGCTGGCTGAGGTTAAAATTTCGAAAGTCTCGCTAAAATATTGCAAAATCTCGGAATCTCGGCGTTTTTATCGCACGTCTCGGAGTCTCGTTTTTCTCGCAATTTTCGCCGTCTCAGAGTCTAGAATCTAACGCAGTCTCGGAGTCTCGAGACGCTTCGCGTCTCGGTATATATCCACCACTATTCACCTCCCCTTCGGGGATAGTCGTTAAATATCGCTCACAACAAATTTTGCACTGGAAAATACGAGAATGTCGTTCTTCTTGGTTTCCCCCATGATGCATCACGGGCTATAACAGGCAGTTGTTACGCTGCAACCTTTTGTGAAATAAGTGTATGTGCTACATTAATTAACTAACTTCCAGCATTTATGTTCCCTAGCTGATCGATTTCTAGTTAGACTTTAGCTATTAAAAATGTGGCCTCCAGGATAGTCATCTTTTATAACATTTCATATCAAGACGTTTGCAGCCTAACCTTGTCGACTTGCCGCTTTCCTTATTAGGAATTCCCCTTACCTTATTTGGAAGGTCTGTAAGTACTTTTCCTCATATTTTAGCGAAAAAAGCAGAGAAATCCACCAAAACTTGCAGGTATTCGAGAAACATCGTACTCATGGCCGCCATGTTGTTTTTGTCTCCGCCAAAGGGCCTGGGGCAAAACACAGGTAGCCCGCGCGTATTCACAGAAAACGACAACGCTATCTCGATATGTAGATTTTAGAAACACTCGAAGCTGATTCCCGAATGCAATCGGTTAAATTATTTCCCGCCTCACCCAGTCTACGGAACAGTTCCATATTTGGCAATACCTTGTTCTGAGCCTCTATTTCATGCAGCCCATTTTCCATGACAACGGCCGACGCTTTGATAAAATCACAGAAGCGGAGATTGTTTAGAAAAATACATCAACAACAACATGGGCTCGTACGCTCATCTATGTTGATTTGCGAAAAAAATTTTTGCATGGTAATTAACTACAAGGGTCTAGTTATCTCGTGCTCGTGAATTGAATTCCTGAAAACTATGTTGAGCTGTTAAACTTTACCGTTATATCGAGACAACGATTTGCCGGATACCCGCTTTGGCTTACTTAACTTCAGCATTTTTGTACATGTCGTCATAAAAGGAGTTAGACGCTGAAATTCAGAGCATAGCTAGACTGACTAGTTTGGTTTCGCTAAGAGAAATTTGAAAGAACAACTTGGCCGCTCTGGGAAATTGTTAGTGCATAATCAACATGCACCGTATTTAGCATCTGCGAGTGAATGAGGTCTGTGAACTTTTGGTCTGAATATCACATGATCTAGTTTAAATCGACAGAAATTCATATTAGCTATTTGTTATATATTGCTTGGGTACTATGTTACATGTATGTGATTATCATAACTCCACAAATATGACGAAATATTATTCAAAATATGAAAGACATTCTGAAACCGCAAAATTCATGCTCGCGCCAAAAGCCGATTTTTGTACACCTTGTCATAAACGCGCAACATAAACATCGTACGTCCCATGCGAATCCCCTATCATTGAACTATTTGTATACGAGATAGGAACTCATGAAGGTTTCGCGTTTTGAAATAAAGAGCAATATTCTAAACCACGTCGTTCTGTAGCTTTTGTTGTGTGTGCGAACGGTGGTGCACATTTCAAAGGCACGGATGAAACATTCGAACATTCCGGCATGCATGCTGCAAAAACAACGCTAAACCATGCATAACTCTTTTAGTTTTTCCTTTGTTTCAAATAAAGTAAACAGATAATTTGTAAAAAGGGGGTTAAAATTGATTTTCTCTAACCCAACCCGCCCAAATATAAGTTTTAGAATAAATGATTCACTAGGAATAATATTATTACGCTGCGTGTTTTATTATGCAAATTAAGTAAGAATAATTAATTGAAAGTCAAACATCGGCAGTCTTCGTACACTGCTTTAAAACGGCCACCGGCGTCTTGAGGAAACGCAAAGCAGATGTTCCTCCTTCACCAAAAACTTAAAAGGCAGGGGCGTAGCCAGGGGGGGGTTCCAGGGGTTCCGGAACCCCCCCTCTCCCGCAGCGGAACCCCCCCTCGCCTCTGTTCTGGACCGACTTATTACTAAAATTCGGTAAATATTTAATAAACAACAAATAAAAGCTCCAATAAAATGTAGCAAATTTCTTCAAACGCTAGTTTTTTCCCGAGATCAATATTTTTGGCTGGGTTTCCTGTGGCGAGAACGCAAAAAACGTCCGATTTATGTGGAGTTTTTATTTTTTGAATTTTGGAACCCCCCCTCATAAGTGCTGGCTACGCCCCTGAAAGGCCGCCCATCAAGCGCTGCAAAACATAGATGCAAAGAATGTTGTGTCTGGGAGGCGACCGGCCGACTACATAGTACTGCAGACGACCATCATGTGTTGGGATCTATGAGGCTATAAGGCACTGTTCCTGTAGGAGAAGCAGAACAATTCAATCAATACATTCGTAGGCTACCCAGGCTACTGATTTGTGAGAAGAATTAACGGCAAAATACAGAGAATGTATGCACACGTAAATCACGAGAAAAATATACGATGGAAATTTTAAAATCACGAATAAAAACTGTTCTACAATAATATCTAGTTGTACTTCTCTTGAAATCTGCGAAAATTATGGGGCTTTGAGCCCTTTTACTGTTCGCTCGCTCTGATTGAAAAAGGCCACCAAGATGGGTTCGACTTCAGAATACATCCTACAATGCCCGGCAAAATGGAATGAGAGTTAATGAGAGAACATGTGAGTATGCGATCAAACGTGAGCTCATCACAGTTTGATTAAGTTGAAATTGCCCAGAGACCCCAGAGTTACAAAGTTTGGCCTCTTAGCATATGTAATTTCACTGGGTAGATGAGTCTATTTAATGTGATATTCCATTATAATTTTTGCAGGAGCTATTATGGAGATATGAGACAGATCATCCAAAAATTAAGTGGGAGACAAGGTTAACACTCTTGAGTCTCCCGCAAAATGTGCATGAGTTGGCATCTTTGCTGCCCCTATTTTTATTTTATTTTTATTTTGTTAAACCTAGATCCAGCCCTTATATCTAAGAATGATTTCTATAGATGAGCAGCTCATTTTATATGTGGCACAAAGAAAGAACAGAAACAACGAAAATGTTTTACACGGCAAGATTTTAGATTCACAAAGCTTACAAAACAAAACGAGTGAAATTTAGAAAACAAATGTCATGCCTTCGATGCTTCGACGCCCTTGTTCGTTGAAACCTCCGTTTTGATGTGTTTTCAAGTCCGTTAAAACATTGTACACAAGTAGCAAAAAGTATTCAGCGGAGTATTCTGAGTATTCAGCACTAATGAGTAAACAAATAGCTAACCAGGCCTCGCGAAAGAGTACAAGAAGAGCATGAACCTGAGGTAGTGGCCATGACGTGTCGTGAATACTTCAAATCCCGAGAAATATTAATGGAAGGAGACGAATGCATAAGGTCGATCGCCTACATATCGAAGTACTAAGACCCTTAATGTAAATGGCTTACCTGATTTGGAGATCGGTGAAGAAACCCTGATAAAAACAGCTCTTTTCCTTCAGCTCTCGAACGTCTTGTTGTGTACGGAATTGGCGCCAATGCCGAAATTCAACACCGAAGTCACTTCGACTACGATTTGTTCCGAAATTATGAATATAATCGAAAACAGAACCAGTTAAGGCTGGCCTCTGACATCACTTGCAGGCTACTAGACAGATAAGTTGGCCAGTTGTTGCAATCTGACCATGAAATAGGCGCAAGAAAGTTGGAAAATAGAAAGCTCCTGCTTCAAAAATGGCGCTGCATGAGATGGAGGCTCAGAACAAGGTATTGCCAAATATGGAACTGTTCCGTAGACTGACCGCCAAACACTTGCATACATTAGCCAATGAGAAGGCGCGTTAGGTGCACGTTTGAAGAAGAAGGTGAGCCCGTGTTCAGCGCGTAACTTTTAAGTTCAATGAATCCCTAAAAAATACCGGATTTTCTTCTGCGTACCGAACAGGTACGATGATAACTCAGTTTTGCGAGAAAAGACAGTTTCACTTCGCCAGCCTCAAAGTTCATAGACCAAATCAGCAAACATTCGATTCAAAATCGAACGTTTGATCCCCGAGCCCTGATCCTGCAGGTCGATCTTCAATTCCACTATTCAAGGAGACCCAGGATCGAACGCAGAAACCTTCCAACTTATAATGTATAAGAATCCAGAACAAATCGGAAAATACGTACGCCGGCTTGTCATTCAAATTCTGCTCCCCATGGAGATAAATTTACAATGCAAATTTTGCAGCTAACCATTCGGATGAAACACACACCTCTGCTAATAAATGTAAACATTGCTGGCCACGCGGATGTTCGCAAAACGAGCGACGAAAAAGAGCTGGTTTTAGCGTTTTTGAAACAGAATCAGCATCTTTAAAGTTTCCCCGTGTAAATTCTTAGCACCAATCCGTCCAGGCATGAACGAGGACGCTCAACAAAATACGGACAAAGAGAAGACGGCAGAAAGTGAAGACGAAATCATCGCAGTTCTTGAAGTCCATCACGAAGATAGACAAAGATGGGGCAACAAGGTGGAATTTATCCTTGCTACTGTTGGATTTTCTGTGGGTCTTGGCAATGTGTGGCGTTTTCCTTATCTTTGCCAGAAAAACGGCGGAGGTAAGCTCACTATTCCCTCGAGTCACAACAGATTATCCCAAATTTTGAAACTTCTGCCAAATAGGCAAAATACAATCATGGAAGCCACATGCATTGGAGAGACTGGGAAACTAAAAGGTCGGAGTAGTATCTATAGAAACGTATGGGTAGTTTATAAAAAGCAAACAACGAAATGTACTCAATAGCAAATAAGGCAAATAACCCGTCTCACGTGAGAAATACGATCAAACAGTACAAATAGTCCTCGTCATCCAAATGTTTCCCAGAAGATGACACATGATTACAACTTTTCTGTAAGACGTAAGAACCACGTTTATAAGAAAGCTATGAGGTTGAGAGTTATCTTTAGAACACTGGGGTTATTAAGCTGAATTCAACATATGAATCCCAAGCTTTTCTCTGTGTGTTTCAAATGCATGACATCATATTTACTGGCTCGTGTTTATTCTACGAAACGAAGTATCACTTATTATGACAGCATTATGCGGATTGACCACGTTGAAAAACTCTAGCAAGCAAGTGCCGGAGTCTTTTTCGTTAAAGCCGGGGAAATACGAGGCACAAAATCCCTCAACTTGTCGCGCAACATTGTTGCGTTGCAAGTTGATGATCAATGTAGCGCGTTTTTCATCTCGCGCCACAACTTGTCGTGCAACAAAAACATTTGTTGCAGGTTGTGAAAACTTGTTGCGCGAAGTAGAACGCGGGTCTACTTTGAGACACAAGTTCTGGCTTTGTTGCTCGTTTTTCATCAAGCACGCAACTTGTCGCGCAACAATTTGCCTACAATTCAAGTTAATTAGTCGGTAGAAATGAGGTGCTAAGGGGCAAAATCTGCCTTGGGCTCGCATGTGTGATCATCAAAACAAAATGTTGCGCGACAAGTTGTGAATTTGATGAAAAACGAGCAACAAACATTAGACTTGCAACGCAACAATGTTGCGCGACAAGTTGAGGGTTTTTTGTGCCTCGTATTTCCCCGTCTTAACACACAGTGTGTGTCGCATGAGGCCGGACTAAAAAATCGAAAAGTAAAGTTCTTGAAACATTTGTACACTTTGGCTAAGCTATGTCATGTGTGGCCGTGGGGTTCAAATTCCAATTTACAGTAGATACGAGAAGAAAACGCTGCGAGGAAACAAGACGACATATCCATTTCTATTGCGACATCGCTGAACATTGTAACACTAAAAAGTATATTCTTCAAACTAAAATATGCGTTTTTAAAAATGTATGTCTGCATGGTATTGTAGTTTCTGTATTCAAATTTCAAACTAATGAGGGGCTTCCCCCTATGGATTCGGAGAATATAAAACCGGAAAAAGCAGGATCTACTATTTCTTATAATAGTTTATCTATGTTTTTTTCTAATAACTTCGCAATTCAGCCTACACGCTGCCATGACATTATTCGTAAATAAATCTATCTATCCACCGAGGATTAATCCAGCAGTATTCATAAATAATACACCCACACCGACTCTACGCAAGCTTGTACCAAAGGAGAACTATGGGCAACCGGAAGACCGAAGTATTACCACTTCTTTTCAGAAATCAAATATCTGAATATTGAAGCAGATAAACGAGATTCCTTTACAATAAGAATGTGTTCATCGTGCAAACATCGTTTCTGTCGTTTGTCACGTTTTCTTACTTGCACGATTAGTGAAATTACAGAAAGCAGCATTTTCATAAATGTAATGCATTGTAACATGGGGACTGATCCACAGGGTCTTTCTGCAGAAACCGATCCACGGGAAAAGTTGAAATTTCCCATTGTTGTAGAACAATTGGAAGTATTCGGATTTTCCATGGCTATCCATGGGAATTCCGAACACAATTCCCATGCGTGTGCCTTCGCCGGAAATTCAGCCTTTCCCATGGATCGGTTTCTCCAAAAGTCCCATTATGAGTCTTCTACAATTTCAATAGCTGTTAAACTTTAACTTGAAACTTCACAAGGAAAGATACGGGTAGAAAGATACGTGCGTTACTTCACAGGGTGGCATTCATTTCTTTTAACCAAACGAGCTTTTGATGTGAGGAGACGAAAATGCATTCAATGACGTGGATACATTAAAAAATGACCTAGTCCAGCGTGGTCTCAATCAAGGCCTTACTCCGCGTCCTAAGGTCGCCCAAGATCCCCTTATTGCCCAAAATCGCAACATATATAGAAAAAATTCAAAAGATCAATCAAGATTGACCAAGATTACGGCGATCTTAGGACCCGTCGGAGTGGGCCTAAACTTGGATACTTTTTCTCTCTTTCAGGAGCGTTCCTTATCCCATACATGATCAGCCTTTTCTTGATTGGTATCCCCTTGTTCTATCTTGAGCTTGGCATCGGACAGCGTATCCGACAGGGGTCCATCCAGACATGGAACTACATCCATCCCTACCTTGGCGGAATAGGCTACTCCTGTGCCATCATTTGCATGCTGTTCGGCATGTACTACAACATGGTCATCGCCTGGTGCTTTTACTATCTCTTCGCATCATGGCAAAGTCCCTTGCCTTATGAAAACTGTCCTTGGGTCACGATGGGTAACAAGACGATTTTACGTTCCGAGTGTGCGTTAGCTGGGAATACAAAGTACTACTGGTACAAAGAGGTCCTCGCTGTCAGTGATAGTATTGAGACTAGTGGTGGCATGTCGTGGCACTTAGCCCTGACTCTTTCCTTGGCTTGGATTGTCGTGTTGATTATCCTAGTGAATGGGAGACTGTTGGCAGGCAAGGTAAGCCAAACACAAATTCAGTCAAGTTTATCCCAATGAGGCACTTAGCTAGTGAGCTCAATAACTTCAAGAACCTCTCTCACTGGTAACCCTCATAAGTTGTCTATCGAGACTCACCGAGTTCCAACAAGTCAAACTTTTCTGCTGACAACACTATCGCTATGCACATCGCTATGTGGTACTCGTCGTGTGCGTCAATCTTAGCCTCTCCAAGCTCAATGATCCTCCTCAAATTCGGTCCAGTTATTTCCGTCACGCAGTTCAATTTCAGATAAAACGTGTGGGAAGATATTGTCAAACTTGTCAAGAGTTTACTGTTTTACGCTTTTTATACTAACTGACATTTTTTCAATCTTCAGGGTGCTGTCTTCACGGCAATTTCCCCATACATCGTCCTGATCATATTCTTTGTCCGTGCTGTGAAACTTGAAGGTGCAGGCGAAGGAATCAAGCACATGTTTAGGCCTCAGGTAATTTCCTGTTTATTATTTGTTATATAAAATAGAAGTGCATATATAATATGCAATATGGCATGCTTTGTTGCAACAACAACAACAAATTTCTTTATTTACATATCAACACTGAACATTATATACAAAATGAAAAACAAAAAACATGCGTTAGATATGATGTTGCCTATAGAAAATAACTAACAAGCTAATCGAGCTAGGCAGCAGGGCTATATGTACGATTAAATGAAAAAGTCAGACGAGGCACAAATGTTACAGAGTTCTAATTGGCTCTCTCTGGTGCCTCTGTTCTGTTAGCGTCATATTCCGTATTTTTCTTTGTACACCAAAAAATTCACGTTTTTAAGGTCCGTTTGGTATCGGAGACGGGGCGCGTGGCATTAAATGTCGAACTTTTCTCGTGTCTGTTTAAGCGGGAGAAGCTGACCGACCCCCAAGTGTGGTTAGAAGCAGCAACACAGATCTTATTCTCGCTCAGCCTTGGATTTGGCAGCTTTATCGCCATGTCTGGGTTTAACCGTGTCCATTACAATTACCGCCGTGACGCCATTGTCGTGCCCGTTGTGAACTGCGCTACGTCGCTTTTGGCTGGAATGGTCATTTTCTCCGTTCTTGGGTTCAAGGTGTGTGAGGCTGTAAAAAGCAATATGTTTTTCTTTGCCGCAATTTCCCTTCTTCTACCCCTCCACAATTCCTATCAGCTCCATATCGCTCAAAACCGCTTCCCTATTGGTCTCAAATGGTCAGTTTTGGTAACTCCAGTGATATGTGAAATTTCTAGAAATTCGAGCGAATTATTATTTTCGTGTATTTCGACGATTCCTAAGAATTGATAGAGCGGATTCCAGATGATTGTCAAAGGTAAAAGACTCATGCGTTTTCTATGTGTTCCTATTGGTTGAGATCTGGGGTCTTTGTTTAGTCAGCCATCAGTATGCGAAGAAAAACCAAAACACAATGACTCCTGTAGTCTTAGGTCACAAAGAAACTTACTTCTCCCCTGATTGGTCAGTTTTTGAATTTGTCTCTCTCCTGATTGGCTAAAGTGTAATAACTTAATTACTATGAACATTTTGCGATTGACATGAGATTCATTTGAATTCCTACGACCTTATGTGAATTTCAGGCCAATTCTCAGCTGAGGGACTGTCGAAACCAATACACTGGTGGCACTCTGCAACTAATGGCAAACGAAACAGTGAATTCGCGATGCCATAACATCAGTTATTGGTTGTCGAAAGTAAGTTCAAAGGAATATAAGAAGGAATCCTTTTTAGTGATATATTTTTACTTATTTCTGCTTTGTCCAAAGAGGAGACCCGAACCTTCATCGTGGATCGAAGAAGCTTTTTATTTAAAGAGTCAGGAATTATAATCATAATTTTGCCCGCACGGCCCTCGCGTGATCCCTCCAGCAGTCAGAGTCCGGCATCGCAATGCCCATTCCACAAGTCATAATTATACCGGTGTCCCGAGGGATGATTTGGGGATAAGAAAGGCGGCCTTTGCGAGAGTGATACAGCTTCTCGGAAGATCGTTGTGTGATTGGATAGGCAGAACAAAGCGTCCCATTGTTTCGTCGTTCGATTGTTTGACCCTCGACTATTGTTTTCGATCCAATGGGCTTAAAATCGTACGAGAGCTGTATCATGACTCGGCCTATATTCAGTTTCAGTGACTTTACTCGGTAAAGGCTGAGTTGCTATACACCAAGTTAATAAAAAATTTAACATCATAAATAAATAAATATGAATAAATAATACTAAAGACGAGAAAGTCCTATAAGTCTAAGCTAAAGCGGAAAGTGCCTTAAAGGCCACAACAGACTTGGCACCCACAACAACTTGTGGGAGATTATTCCAGTCCACTACCGTACGTGGGAAAAGGAATATTTATACACATCGATTCTTGGAGCAAAAACATTAAGTTTAAATGAATTATTGCGCCTGGTAGAAGACTGTGAAAGGCTTATGTAGTCTTCTTCTATTCGATAGGTTCGAAACGATGGCTTTAAAATAAGCTCGCCTATTGTATGGTAGCAGTGCCCTTCAACCGGTGCGCAACACTGGCTAAGGCGGATGCTCAGTATTGGCAGGGTTCAGAGCAGATTTCGTATGACTGTGGAAAGTGCCGCCACAAAGTTGTGCCGCGCCGTGACGCGCCTACGGGTCAGGTTCCTTGCTGCGCCGGGTCGCGGCACTTTTCACAGTCATACGAAACCTGCCCTTCCCATAGAACAAGGAACATGGTACAGAACCTCGTCCAAGAAACGTATTATGCTTTCCACCGGGTTCCATGCTGAAAATTTCTTGTTTTTTAGACTGGAGCCGGTCCAGGCCTGATCTTTATCGCGATCACAGACGCCATAGTACAGTTGCCTGTATCACCCTTATTTGGAACGCTATTCTTCCTAATGTTATTGATCCTTGGCATTGGGACCATGGTGGACACATTGAAGGGCGTAATAGTGTCTTTCTACGACACGGAGTTTGTGCCTTGGGTACATAAAAAGTTTCCTTCAGGTGAGGGCAGAGAAACACACTTTTTCCGTGTAACTAGGGCCGGAGATGTTCACAATTTCCGGGGGAATAACGGGCCTTTTCACGCGCAGAAATGAGAGCACGTGCTGCACTTTAGATGGACGTACAATAATTAACAGGTTTCGGAAGAGGTGGAGCATGATAGTGAACTTCACCTCGGCAGATGACACAAACCTCGGTCTTGACAAATCTCACTAAGATGAATGCGAAAACCGAACAATTATTGATTCCCATGAATATATTTTCCTGCGCTAAACAAAATCGAAGATTAGGCCTTGCACGGGCGAAACGATGACCCATGGAATTTGTCATCTCGTATCCAATTCAAATAGCCATATAGTTAATGTTTAGACAGCCTAAGCAAAGGCCCTTTCAGGTTCAACGGGCATATTAGCAAAATTGCCTTCCGTTTCCGAAATGAAAGCCACCATGGTGCCTGTGCTTATTCAGCCTCCATCAAACCTCAAATCAAATCAAATATCCCACAAGTGACGTTTAAAAAATGCACAAACAAGCTTTCGCTGCGTACTTTTAGCCGATCAGAATTTGGGACCGTGGCATGGGTGCAAAATAATATGGATGATAAACCATCTTCTGCGATAGACCAAATCGGCTAACGGTGTTTACATCATTTTGCCACCCAACTCAGATCATGGGATGATTCCTTTGGGTGGTTACAATTGTCAAATTGCTCTCACTCGACCGAGTACACGCGTGTATGTACAAAACAAACAAAAGTATCAACCCAAGGAATCATCACATGATCTGAATTGGGTGGCAACAAGATGTAAACAGTAAGCTGATTTTGTCTATTGTTTATATTTAAGCTGCAATCTGCATGTTCTGCTTCCTGGTTGGTCTAATCTTCTGCCGACGTTCTGGCGAGTACTGGATGCAGATGTTCGACACGTTCTCTGTTACCTTCCCCCTTCTGATTGTCGGTCTATTTGAGCTCATTGCTGTAGTGTGGGTTTATGGACTGAAAAGGTTAGCATTAACAGCTGCCACTAGTAACCCTTTTAAGAAAGCTCGAAACTCTTGGCTAAATTCGTATGTGTAGTCCCTTTCTGTATCAGTTAATCCGACAAGAAACGTTCAAAATGTATATAGCTACACCACAAGGGTGTTCGTCTATGACTACAAATCATATACATAAGCTTTAGACCAGAGAATGGATAGAAATTCCATGAGATTGAAACTGATGGAGTTAATTCACTATTTTTACCGTTATTACAGGCCTAGCCAGGGGGTTCCGGGGATGCGCAAGCACCCTCCCACGCGACAAAAAGGTCCACATTTAAGGGTTTGAAAACACTGTTTTAATGACTAAAATGGGCCAAACAGAAGACTGCGGTCACTTTGGCATACAACCAGTTTCGTATACTTGCTTTTTCTAGTAATTTTGACTAGCGGTTAATAAATTCATACTACATTGGTCCGCTTTTTCTAGATTAGCATGGCAAAAATATTCTCAAGTGGATTCTGCTTCTAAAATCAGCTCCCTCCACAGTTTGACGTCCTTGCCCGAGAAGACGCGAAGGTCTAGCCATTTGCAGAAGTTAGAGCATATGCTGTACCTTCTCTTCAATTATTTACAAAATACCAATCAGGATGCTTGCGGTCCAGCGGGAGTCTAACGTCCAACCTCACGCCGAAGGACTCGCGCTCTATTAACAAATGAGCTCCCAACCTCCCGCACAATAGGCCGGTATTCTATCAAAAAGTGATTCTTAATCTTGACCACTGTAATGATGTTTCGTTCTTCGGCAGATTTGAAGATGACATAGAACATATGTTGGGTGCCCGTCCAAGCATCTACTTCCGTGTGTGCTGGAAGTACGTATCCCCTGCGTTCATTGTTGGCTTGCTGGTTACAAGTCTGGGTAACATGATTGGCAATCCTATCAAGTACTCGACATGGAACTTCGACAAGGTGATAAGATACTCAGTAAAGGCCTGTAGTTCGGGCATGTTATAAAACCTGAACTGGACTAACTTGAACTAGACTGGACTGAGACCATGGTCTGGACTTTTTTAAGTGACCGCCATTTTGACAGCATAGCAACATAAGTCGGAGAAGGCATCCATTTCCATCGGCTGCTTTAGAGAATATAGAGCAATGTTCTCAATTGAATTTGGTAAATCAAATCTTAAACTTTGTTTTTAGATGTTGATTTAGAGATTTCTACACGTAATTCTTCTTCTAGCGAACGAAAACAATAACAAAGGAATGGCTGACACGGGCTCTTTATGAGTTTGTTTTTTATTTTCTCTAGGAAGAAGAAGAAATCCTGGATTATCCTTCCTGGTGCTATGCATGCATTATCCTTCTTGTGACCTCATCATTTGTCTTCATTCCGGGGATCTTCGTGTTACGATACTTTGGAATCATTCAATGGAACAACTCTGCATACCAAAGGAGAGATAATATATGGGATGAAGGCATGACCTCTTCTCCGCTCCGCATGTCTACAGTTGACCAAGACTCACAAGCACCATATATACCTGGGCTGGACGGTAATTCCAACATCAAGATTATCTGACCTTAAATTTTTTAGCGATGTAACTTTGATGAGCTGTCATTTGTTTACATCCGCAGTTTTGATTTTGAATATCAATTGCCTGTCACGCATCGCTCGCAAACTAGATCAAGATCATCTTAATATCAAGAACTGGGAGTATTTGGCCTGGTACTTCAGGGTTCCTCCAGTTGTTAAGGCAAAATGCCAAATGAATATGACAGCGAAAAGTCCAACAAGAACACTGTTCCAAGCAATTGAAACATCGGATGTTACCAAAGATCTAACTGTGCAGCGTTTGTGTGAAGTTCTTATGTGTGGTGACTTACCAAGACCAGATGTCAAAAGAGTCATCGAGAATGTTATTCCAGGTAATATAGATTCCTTTCCCCTCCACTCCCTCCCTTACCCCGCTTCCCCACCCCTTCTCCCACTCCCTCCCTTTGCCCCCTACCCCACTCCCTTCCCTCGCTCCCTCCATCCCTTTCTCCGCTGTATAATGTTTTAATTCTAGGTAAATATAGATCATTTTCGTCCCTTCCCCTCCTTCTCTTCCTTTGTAACTTTGATAATTAAAGCATTTACAGCGAGTACTGAAGGCTTTGGACGATAACGATTATGGTAGTAATTAGTGTCATATTTCATATTGTTTTCTACAGAAGCTGATCGTCATTGTTTAGTCTACGAAACAATCTGTAAAAACGATGATCTGCTGGAGAAGATAGGCAACAAACTCGATCCCAACTCCAGCGTGAAAAAGAGCTGCCGCAAACTTGGAGAGGAACTCGGTTTTAAGAGAGAAGATTTGGACATCATGGAACAGGTCACCAACCCAAGCTATGCACTTCTTGAGTATATCTATTCCACAAACCCAGACCTCACTCTACAGATGTTCAGGGACAAAGCAGAAAACATCGAAAGAGAGGATCTTAAGAGGCTGATGGATAGCGAATGTGGCCTAGGTATGATAACTTACAGCTGTTTCAGGTAACACGCGACTTCGCCGTTGTCAGATTCTTGTTTTTTTGTTTTTTTTTTCTGTTGGGTTTTCTGCGTTGTCAATCAATGCAATCCGTGTGAGCCAATCAAATCCTTGCCCAGTGCATTTGTTTGGCTTCCCTTGCGAGACATGTCGCGACAGAAGCCAATTCACTGCACTTAGGCGATTTGATTGACGTCGCAGAAAAACCAAACTGCCAAACGCGCTGGGTCGCGTGTTACCTGAAACAGCTGTAACTTAAACTTACATAAATTGAAAGATCAAATTTGCCCGAATGAGGTATTACCTGCGAGCCGAAAACCAAATGGTCTTCTTTCTGAAAAACCATGGGACGCGCTGTCGTGTCGAATATTCCATATGCAACTTATGAAACCACTAAAAAGTGAGAAAACCGCTCCGAATGTTCTTAGAAAATTATTTTTGGGACTTGACTGTCATGTTATGCCCGGATAGATTTGTCAAAGCCGATGAAAGAAGCGTTCCCACTTGAAAGCAACCAAATGAGGAAACTGTGCGGCATGCTAAACAAAGGACTCAAGAACTGGAAGCAAATGGCGTTTTTCCTCGGCATTGTTCAAGAGTTTACGATGCATTCGACCCCAAGCAACTACAAAGCCCAACTCGACTTCTCTTGGATTGGAAACTCACAGTTGAGGAAGACTTTACCATCGATGCGTTCTGTCAGATTTTACGAGAAATGGACAGAAAAGATGTTGTAGATATCATTGAGGAGGAATTCCCAATGTTGTCTTAGTCCTAGCCTGCGTAGCGGCTCTAAAGGGAGGGGAGGGGAGTCCGAGCTTAGTCCTGACATGTTGAGCTCATGAGCCTTTAAATAGTTAAATCTGATATGATGGTTTTATTAGTTTTGATGATAATTCAGTAATCGCTCCTGGAGCATGCGCGTATCATGACAGGCTCCCTTTAAGGGGGATTTATATCCAGGTTTTTTTTATTATTATTATTCAGTTTCTCTGAGAAGCCATCACTGAGATGCTAAATTAAATACTTAACGTGTTTGTTCTATTTATGTTGAGCTCAGTATAAAGTAATCGGTTTGGCCGCGAAATCGACTCGTCAACTGTAAATAAACTGTAAGGTAAAAATCCCACTGAGTCTCCCGATATTTGGGTTGACAATTCGATATTTTTAAGGCGTGTTCGCAAAAATAGGTTTATGGTTCCTTTTTAATCAAATATTGTCTAGAAATTGCAAGTATTTCGGGCAACCTTAGCCCACAAGTTACTTTATGGTTAACAAATCTTGCTTTTCGGAAGAGGACGTTTATCTTAAATTGTTAGACTTAGGCCAGTTTTAGACGTCGAACCCAATTCTTGTAGCACTAAATGTCAATTCCCATTGTTTAGTTAGTCAGAGCTATTGTCTCGAGCTCATTTGCATTAGGAACGGCACTATCTGCCGTGCCAACGCCGCGCTACTGCCGCGCTAAATTACAATTTTGAATCATTCCAGCGCTCCTAAAACCAGGGCTGGGATCTTCTCCATTCACCAGACAGGCTCTATTAACCTCATAAAATAACTCGTATCGAAATTACTTGTTTTTACTGGCTAATAAACCAAGTCAATTTAGTGCGACAGAATTAAGCTCGATGTTTAAAACGGGCCTTAGTGTTAGTATTTATGTATAATATTTTTTTTGAGCGTTTCATAGTATGTACATATTTTATAGAAATTAACTTATATTTTCGTAACTGGTTAATGTTAACCTTTGAAAATAAAGTCATAATTATTATCAGCATGAAACAGAGCTGTATGAATAAAGCCGGATTTAAAAAAAAATCGAGTCCTAGTTTCTACTTGTATTACAAAGTTGTATATAGCGAAAAACGTTTTGCAACGGGTTCATGTCTGCATACTAGTCATACAATGTTTTCAAATGGCAAAGTGGAGAATATCCTACGCGTCACTTGTATTTTCTGATATATGCCGGCTCAGGGCTCGAGACTGACCGATACGGTCCCAAAAGCGACTAGCTTTTTCTGTTTTGCGACTAAGAAAAACGCGTCAGTCGCAAAATCGCGAGTGAACGCACGCCATGGCTGCAACTTGTTTTTTTTTTAGAAAATGCGACTTTTCCCATTTTGCGACTAAAATTTCAGAGTCAGTCGCAAAAACGCGACCACCTTTTTTTAAATTTCGAGCCCTGCGGCTAGGAAAGTACAAGTGGGATGTTCAGCATTATGCCCCGCCGACGTAGACCACCTAGTTTTCCTGTAAAACTAGTCATACTTATTTAAATCATGCAACAGAAAATTAAAGACAAAGTTTTAGGTAAATGCAGTGCATGGTTGGTAGGCCGAGTGGAATACGGCGGAATATACAGCGCCTTTCCTGCATTCTGGTTGGCTGTATTTTCTGTGGCGTGTATTAACAGCTTTAGGCCTAAAGACGACTCGACACATAAGCGCACGTGCGTTGACACTCATCAAGTGCACATGTTTCATTAAATATTCATAACTCGATATCTTTAAACCTCAGGTGCAATTGGTACAAATGTCACCACAGTAGATATTACTAGAGGCAAACAACATATTGACGTTTGTGATGTTTCACATAAAAGCAAATGGACGAGATACATTTTGTGTTAAGTCTGAACATCGGTTTCATTCCTAGCGTTGACAATGGTTGCAAAATTACTGGGTCGATCCACCTTAAAGGCCCACAAGCACCCAAGTCGCATTGCAGGCTCACAGAGAATAAAACGCAGTTGAAAACTCTATGCAAATTTGCAGTTTGAACTTTTGAAATGCGAAGAACAATAGGAACCCCTTGGGACTTACTGTATCAGCCAATCACAGCTGTTGAATGACAATAGATCCAATTGAAAACAAAGCGCAAAGGTCCCGGTCGCGTATGGGCCTTTAACGCAAGTATTGTCACAAGCAAAATCCTATGCAATACGAACAGAGGAGTATTTTGCTTATGCCATGCGCAACAACCGCTGCCGTCCATGTTTACATTGCAGACTCAACTCAGGGAAAAGCACTGTTGAGTATCGCGAATTTGTAATCAAATAGCGCGCTATTTCTATTTCTCGTTTGTTTTGCTTCTTTTACTCTGAAAGCGGGAGGGATAAAATAAAAGGTTTATTCAACTGTCTGTGTAGTGCAAATAAACGTGTTTGATTTGAGGATCTGTGGACCTTCATCTGCGACTGTTAAAACTGATTCAGACTGAAATTCAGACTGCAAGAACCGGAAAAAAGACGATGTTTAGCAATAGTACAATTTCATTTTTTATCCTATCAGTTTACCCTGATATTTCGGGGCCTTCCAGTGGGGTTAGATCCCGGTTAGATCAAGTGGAAAGATATCATAGCTTTGGGTTGAGAAATATAAGTTGACCCGTTAGTCTGCACATAGATTTTGCTGGAAAACTCCAACCACTTACAAAACAAAATGAGCATCATTCAGTGTACTTTGACTGACCTGTTAGTAGTAATAAAAAAAACTACAATATGTCATGGTGACCAAACAAACATGTTGATTAGTGTGTGTGTAACCTTAGAAAATGTCTTGACAAGCTTCACCATCCAACCAACTCTTGAGTAGTCTCTACTCTCCAGAAAGGGAACTCTTTAGGTATAGTTCCCTCTTAGGTATAGTTCTACTTCTGAAAAACAATTGATGAAATGCTGTAGTGCTTTTCTAACATGTTGCAACTCTGAACCACCAGCACTTGTGGTCTTTGGTTGCAGGCTGCAATTGTTTTGTGATCATCCAGCCAAGAATGGCATTATCCCTGTAATAAACCTTCTGAACCTGCAACAAACAATGCACAGCAAGTTACTTCTGAATTACTTACTCTCCATTATATCTTTTGTTATGCTTCTAGACATATTTCCTTTTTAATGCAGAGTAACTCGGAGAAGTGAAATGAAATTGGCACATTACAGTCAAGCCAGTTGTTCTCTCACATTGATGGCCAACTTGCCTGGTATCAAATTTCAATCGTCGCAAGCAACTTTCATTCATCACATGTCTCAGCACTAGAGTAGGACGGCGTTAGGCAAATCAGATCAGAAACAAAATGTTTCAAGTTCTGGTACAATACCTTGTAGACAGATACAAAATATTTTTTTGCAATTTGATCTGAGTAAGTTGTCCATCAATGTTGCTAGGCAATATTGTGAAATTGTAGGGAAGAGTACATCCGGGTTGACTGTAACATCAATAATTTTATCATTTCCAATCACAAGTCACCAATTATAGCCTTTTAAAAGTAAAAAATGCACTAGCACACAGGGGAAAGTTTCATTGTTTGAAAGCCAACCTCATGGTAACCAGGGAGGACTGCTGGCCATAGCAAGATATAAAAACAGGTAGATAGCTTTGTTCTCTTTCTTGGATATATGTGATTGCATGACTGGGGAAGCAGCATATCAGGGGCCAATATTAGATGAAAAACCAGCTTACAGCAAACAAGTTTAATAATGTTTTCTCCGATTTTGCCAGCTAATTCAATATGACAGGATGATAATATCATTAGTGAGGCTCAGCATGATAGGAATACTTGTGTGATACTCTTCCTAGATGTTCCACAATAATATAATAATAAATATTCATTAGCAAATAAATTTTAGGCATAATTTAGCAGGCAATATTCTCGAAAATATGCCACCGATCACTTTGAAACAAAAATAAATACTTAGTAATGAGTTCGATACACGTATTGAACTTTCAACACGCTTGTCGAGTGTGAAATTCCATAAGAATTTTACCAGAGAATAAACTGAGTAAAAGTGTGGTCATACTTTCAAGAAATAATCGGAAAACTTTCTCCGATTTTGGGGCTAATAAAACCCATACAGAACAAACAAGGAAAGGACGATAAAACTAGTCCAAATGTCCGAACTGTGATACTCTTTCTACGATTACGGGAAATTCGCTGTCAACTAAGTCTAAAATGAGGTTTTTACACATAATATCGTAATATTTTCGAGCTGGATCGCTGAAAAAGAACAACCGATTAACATTCTTGTATGTTATGAACAAACTATAGAACTAAAACTTACCATAAGACAGGGTTTCGGAGCAGTAGCCTTCGTTGCATATCAGATATCCACATCGAAAAACCCGAGCAAGCCACAACATGCTGGTGTCAGCCTCGTAAGTGAGTAGCAACTTTGCATGTTTGTTCGGTAATTTAAAAGTCAAACTGTGTTCTTTCACTCACTGATTCCAGCCACAATTACAGACCAAAAGCCCATTTAGCTATTTCTTAGATTCTTGGGTGAAGTTAATCCTTACACGGTGCACAACTGGCGCATGTTTCGACACACTCGGTAATCTTTCTCCGCCATTGATAACCAAACGAACCAAACAAGTCAAGTTCCTAAGATGCAATGCGCATGCGCGGCAGAATACTCCTCTATTTATATTTGATTTTTTTGGCTCACGGGATTCCTGTGTCGCTTCTTTCCCACAGGAATCCCGCGCGACAAAAAAACAATCTGTCCCAGATGTAACACAGCGAGAAACCTGCTATGCCCGCCATCATCTGTCCCGGATGTAACACAGCGAGAAACCTGCTATGCCCGCCATTATGCTGTTTTTAATGTTTTGTAAATGTTTTATTTCTCCCGCACATATGTTTGTATACCTTTAGTGTTCATTGGGACCCCACTGTTATTTGACTACGCTGTAGTGGACTCCCTGCCTTACATTTTGTTTTTCCGCACTTCTAAGTCCTTTTTTTTTCCGTATTATCATTTCTTAAGGCAATGTTTAATAAAAAAAAAAAAATCAAATATCCAAAAAAAAAAAAACAACTGGAGAGCCGGCTAGGAAGCCGGCCATCGAAAATCGCAAAGATTATTTGCCATGATAACCCACGAGTTCACCGCAGCGGTGCTTTGATTTGAAAGAGAGATGACTGGTAACAAGTCAGGTTTTCTTCCAAGTCCTTTTACAAAGGTCGTGGCTTTACAAATACACATTCAGCGTGATCTTTTGGCGTAATTGTTCCACTCCATACCTGGTGATATTGCCCGCTAAGGTGAATATTTACTTTGTTGCAAAGTCGGTTATCTTTTTTGTTCTTTTTGAAGCGTTGTCTTGTTTTGCTGGCTGCCCTTTCCTCTTGAAAGGAGAGGAGCTTTTCTTTGATGTATCTGCTATTAAGAAAAGTGAAATCGGGGCAAAAAATTATCAGTTGGCTCCTAAGTTCTTGTATTTGCTTCAAAATTAAATGTTCGATCTCGCACAGAATATCCGGCCCTACCACTGATGGTGCCATTTGACACTCGCATAAAAACAATTGCTGTGCGTGCTCTGTGCACATCTTTGACCACAAGAGAGAGTGGTGATGGTAGCCTAGCTAGAGTAGCGTACAGTAGCTTAGAGTAGCATAGGTAGCGATGGTAGAGAGAGTAGCGACTGTAGCCTAGCTAGAGTAGCAACAGTAGCATAGGTAGCGATGGCAGAGAGAGTAGCAATTGTAGTCTAGCTAGAGTAGCGTACAGTAGCTTAGAGTAGCATAGGTAGCGATGGTAGAGAGAGTAGCGATTGTAGCCTAGCTAGAGTAGCAACAGTAGCATAGGTAGCGATGGTAGAGAGAGTAGCAATTGTAGCCTAGCTAGAGTAGCGTACAGTAGCATAGGTAGCAATGGAAGAGAGAGTAGCTCTTTTTGACCACCAATATTGATGTGGTGTAAAAGAAATCATCATTTAACCAACCATCATTGGCGAGCAATCGAGTACTGAATAATACACCGTCATTGCGCGATCTGGGAGCACAGTCGTTTTTTGATAGACCATTTGGGGGCCGTAGTGGTAGAGCCGATATCGTATGACAGAAAAGGCACGTGAACATCTATATAGCGAATCATATCGCACGAAATGGCTGATCAACCAATCAAAATGCTCTATTAGACACGGCACGACACAAGCCGTTACGGCGCGGACACGGCAAGGAACGCGCCGCGCAACGCTTTTCACAGTCATACGAGATCTGCTCTATGTATTGATATACCCATGGATGCCAACCAATCAGAATACAAGAAACAGAAGTTCGAGTGTTGTATAGCAACTATTTTGGCATACCTTTCTTGTCTGCATCCGCTGACCCATATTTCTCCGCCCGCGCTGCTTTCATCCGGGACATGTTACGACTGGCAACCTTTTTATGGTCTACTATAGGTCGTGGGTAGTCCCTGCCAATCACACAGCCTGCCTTCTCCTGCGCCAGCAACGGTGCGTTCCAAGGCTCGTAGATAAATTTGGCGGGGAAACGGGCAAACATTGGGAGGTATTTCCTGTGTAAATTGGAGAAAAATATGGAACTCAAATGCGACACGCGAAAATTGTGAAGATATTTCAAGTTTGAAAACGAAAGAGACGTCGAAAGAGATTTTGTTTTACAATATTTGAGAATAATTTTCTTTATAATTATATAGCCAGCTCGAAATCCCATTGTGCCGGCAGATCGATTTTTCTTGAATCGTCCAATCATTTTTAAATTGGATTGCGCGCGCTCTAATTGGACAGTTCGCACCTAAAATTGGACAGTTTGGGTTTGAACATGGATGTTATATAATTAATAAATAACAGGACTACATGCTTGTCCAATTAAGAAAAAAATGGATGATTCAGAGGAACGCCAAATTGGACTCGGCCTGCGGCCTCGTCCAATTTTGGAGTTCCTCTGAATCATCCATTTTTTTCTTAATTGGACAGCATGGAGTCCTATTATATATACAAATACACCAAAGAATGTTTTCATCAGTTGTTTCCAAAGTTACATTTGTAGCCACGGGGCAAACAAATGCTGGGCAAAACGCAGGTTGTTACTGTGCCACTACGTCAACCGGGCCATTTTGTAAGAAGTTAGCCAATCAGAAAGCGGGTACAGAACAAAGGATCTTGACTTTCTTGAGATCTCAGACATCGAAATATTCGCATTGTGAAAAGTATGAGTAGAAATTACTTCAAAACACTTGTTACTCATCGTCAGACGTATTGCAGGTATTAAATTTCCTTAATAAAACTGTTTGAATATCTAAATTACAAACATTTACGGCATGGCCCAGATGACATAATCGTAGCAGTGTGAAGATGAAAAGCCCGATATTGCGACCATATGATAACCACTGGCGACGAGATTGAGGGGTTGGCGACCAAAAATTCCAACCTAGTCGCAAAATGGCGACTTCTCTTTCCAGTCAGTAGGTTTTTAAAAAAATGACATTCTCAAAATTAGCTGTCAACAGCATCAATTCGGGAGAAAAAGATGGCTACCAGATGGCGCTCACAAACCGGCCAAGAACCTTTATTGAAATAGCTGTATGAGAAGAGCTAAAGAAAAGCGTAGTGTGACTGTGAAAAGTGGCGCGACACGGCGCGGCACGGTCGCGGCACGGTCGCGACACGGCGCGGTACGATCGCGGCACGGAACCTTGCCTGCTATAGATACGGAATGAAACCGCGTAGTCGCGGCACAACTTTGTTGCGGCACTTTTCACAGTCATACGAAATCTGCTCTAGAATGCAGCTACCTGGTGGGATTTATATACATACCTTATGTAATCACCGTTAGGGTCTGTTTTCCTACCAAATGCTACAGGGCTGTACACACGAAAATAAGCGTGGAAAAACGCACTTGCCGAGAGCCACATCCAGTTGCCGGCATTCAAACTCCAGTCATGGTCAATCAGTAAACGCTCAAAAACCTGAAAAAACAAAAGTATAAAATCTCAATCAGATCTGATCTGCTATACGGTGTTTTTCTCTTGTTGTCACCCAATTCAGATCATGTGTTGAATGATTTGGGAGCGCATGCAAGTATTACGAAGTGAAAAATGGACGATTCCAGTTATAAGCGCGCGCGCTCTTCTTTTTTCAGAAATGCCCAAGCCGTGTCCCACAACTACCAGAATGCAGCGCGCGCTTTTTAACAGTTCGATATGTGTTCGGCAAATGTCCCACATTTAGCGACATGCAGCGCGCACGTGCGTTAGAGCTGAAAATCGTCCATTGTATTCTCCAGAATGATCCATTGCATGATCTGAATGGGCGATTCCAGCTATAACGCACGCGCGCTCTGCACGCCGATGAGGGATATTTGTCAAACGAACTGTTAAAAAAGCGCGCGCTGCATTCTGGTAGTTGTGGGACACGGCTTGGGCATTTCTGAATAAAGAAGAGTGCGGGAGGGGGGGGGACTCTCAACATTTTAGACGGGGTGCTCGTCGGGAAAATTGATTTTGACCCTAAGGGATAGCAAAATGGGTGTGGCAAACAGAAAATTTACCCCTAAAAGAGAGCAAATTTGGCGTGGCGACCGCCGAATTTTCCCCTAAAAGATAGCAAATTTAGGGTTTTCAACCAAGTTTCCGTTGTAAATATCGGTTCTGGTGTCAGTACCAATATATTTCTGGGCAAGGATTGGTCTGAGACTCCCCTAAGGGATAGGGCTGATTTTAAACACCCCTAAGAGATAGCACGTCTGTCAATTTTATACCCTAAGGGATAGGACGAGCACCCCCGTCTGAAAATATGGGAAGTCCCCCCCCCCCCCCGGGGAGTGCGTACGCTTATTGATTGGGTGGCAACAAGAGGAAACCATATCGTTAGCCGATTTTGTACATTAAGGGAGTAATCTGTGTTATGAGGTTGATGACATCTTTTAAATACGCAAAAATGAAGACCCAAAATGAATTGGTGATAGATTTGTTCAGGAGTGGATCCAGGTTTTGAGGTGACTAGGTTTTAGTTCGAATGAGGAGGTTCCGGATGTAAAATGAGTGGGTTATGGTAAGTGACTGAACCAGAAAATATCATCTCATTTCGAAAATTTTGACTAGGTTACCGAACCTAGGTAACCTAGTCTGGATCCGCCCCTGTTGTTACACTGTTGTCAACTGACATGGGAACCATTGAAAGTTGTGAGATTACCACGATTGTGTCGCGAATCTGAGTTCCTTCGCAATACCATGCACAATCTGGTCAAATGCAAAGCAAACCTGATAGCCGTAGGAATTATTTTAAATGGTGACGTTTAACTTTTAACCTGCTAACAAAGAACTTGGTAAAATGACTTCGAGTATGTCACTTTTTTAAACCAAGTCAAATAAAAAGTATGTTTCCATCCGAGTCATGCTCGGTTGATTTACCCTTAGGAATCTTTTAAAAAGGCTTGTAGCAAAAGGCACATCCTCACTAACCTTGAGTCCTTCCTCCCAGCTGATCCAGAGGTCACCACGTGTTAGGAAGCATGCCACCGAATGACGTGCCAAATGATGTATCCAACCCTCTCTCCTTAGCTGGGTCATTATAGCATCGATATATGGGTAGCCAGTACGGGCCTGAAAAAGTCATAATAGATGGACTGAAATATTAAACAAAGAACAGAAGAAAACCCTAACTTTTTTTAACAGAATCAGATAGAATCT
This sequence comes from Scolanthus callimorphus, assembly GCA_033964015.1. Taxonomy (NCBI): domain Eukaryota; kingdom Metazoa; phylum Cnidaria; class Anthozoa; order Actiniaria; family Edwardsiidae; genus Scolanthus; species Scolanthus callimorphus. Next base: position 39,018,989 of record CM066911.1, read on the forward strand.
AGTTTTTGCTACCCTTTAAAGTATATAGTGAAATTTGTAAAATCGCCACCCTTTTATATAGCAAAATTCACAACTTCGCTACCTTTTATATAATTTTAGCCACAAAACCTTACCCTTTTGGGTGGAGCATCCCCTTATAGTTGATATGATGGAGTATCCCCATCCACACCCCTTATAGTTGATATGATGGAGTATCCCCATCCACCCCCCCTTTGAGAGTGAAAGGTCAGGCAAGCCTGTGGCTGTGTTGCACTATGTACAGTAGATTATGTGTAAACTAAAGTGCTAAAATGAAATATCCCATGTGTGCTTCTGAGTGTTGAACTCAAGTAAGTGAAGAAGGAGAAAAGATATCTGATCCCTGAGGGATTTGAGCCCACAACCTCCGGAATAGTCCAATTTCGAATTCTCTACTCTACCGCTGAATAGGCATCAACGCCGCATAAATACATTGCTTGCCTAGATTTGAACCAGAAAGTTGTGAATACCAACGAGTCCAAAAAGTTTTGTCTATTGTCTCCATTCAAGCTTCGACAGTTTCTCACTGGAATTCACAAACATCTTCTACTTCAAACTGAGGCTCCCACTGTATCTATGCGCCGTTGATGCCTATTCTGCGGTAGATTAGAGAATTCGAAACTGGACTATTGCAGGTCCAATGCTCTACCAGCTCTGAGCTATCCAGGTCAGACCGGGAGCGGGTCAGGGTGTAAACAATGTACAATGTCCCTGTCTGATGTCACCTGGTGGGCCCTACCTACCTCTTTCCAAGCCTTTAGATACTCATCATTGCTGTCCCACGGTACTGGAGACACACACTGTTACCCTCCATTTTGTTGAAGTTTGGAATGTGATAGGCGGCAGTGGTGAAGAACTCTCGCCATATAAGTTGTCCATGCAGAGAAACTGGGGGTTGGGAATGCTTCTTGGCCTGTCAAAAAGGCCCAGGTAGATACTTAGGCTGTATCCACACTTGGTACCAGGGCACAGCGCATGAACAGGGCACTTATGTGAACACACCAGTTTTACAAGGTCTGGACCAAGGTCTGGACCTTGTAGTCGGGCACTAAGATGTGGGAACGTTACCCATAAATCAAACTTTGCATACACACGTCAACATGTGCTTCATGTATTAAATGCAACTGCATATTTGGAACCTAAGGTCTGTACATTGTACCATTCAGTGCCCGTGCCAAGGCACTGTGTGAACAGAGCCTTATTGTAAGTAGTTGTTGTATTTTACAGCATGAACAGCAGTGATATAAAGTTTATACCTTTGAGTAGATCTGATTCAGCCTGACGTAGAACATCCTTGCAGATAGACAGCCAAAAGTCAAGTAGGGACTCAAAACTGTTGTACTTGGTTCCAGTGAGTTGGGTGAGGTGTTGGGCTTCTCAAACTTGCAGACCCATTCCTTTACGATGTAAAAAACAGTTATAAAATCATATTACATGATGTACTGTGTCTTGGGAGCTACAAGTATACACTGCTATGTGTTTTACACATGCTTCCTGGTATGTTGTATTTTCTATGCCATTTGACCAGCTGGTAGTATTTCTCTGTAATTGTGTGACAAGTACTACTCTTCCTAGTAGACCGTTACACCTCTCGGTTTTTCAGCCCGCCGGCGGCTGTCTAAAATTGATCGCGTGATCACTTTTTTGTACCATGTGATGAGTTGCTTATGTACCACGTGATCAATGTTTGTGGGCGTAAACTTTGAGAGTTCATTGTTTTTCTGCATTCCAACGAAGTCTATGCCCAAAATGGTTGATCACGTGGTACATAAGCAACCCCTCACGTGGTACAAAAAAGTTGATCACACGATCAATTTTAGACAGCCGCCGGCGGGCAGAAAAATCGAGAGGTGTAACGGTCTACTGGGAAGAGTAGTAACAAAGAGTGCTTAGAATCTGTCCAAAAATCCCTGAAATGCTGGTTGGAATGAAATACCGGTAATATAGTCAAATCAGATGGAACGAGTGGATAAATAAGCTCTAGAGGTTGTGGTCCCAACTGGAACTGGAATCATCCAATTTTTCTTAATTGGAAGCATGGAGTCCTATTATATATACTAATTGTGACAAAATTGTGGTTAGCATGGTACCTTGCATACCAAACTTAGATTCCATCCTTGACCTGAGTGGAGTGCAATTTTGTCAGAAATCATACTTGTGATCTCAAATCAACCTGTCGCACTGCCCATTGCAATGTACCTGTATCTCACAGGCTTAAACAGGTACCTGCTTCATTATCAAGCAACATGGTTATGTTGACAGCCCCTGACAATGCAGCAGGTATCAGTACCTGATGAAGAGCATGAGATACCAGTAGTCGCAATGTGTTACAAAAATTAGCACATTCCAGTTAGTGATTGAATTTGTTTTGACTAATATTCACGTTATATCATGTTACCTCTTTCTCCATGTAAACGTCAAGCCGGCGCAAGGCCTCTGTCTCTCCTCCTGGGTATAAAACCTCTTTGGACTCCTCTGGTGTTTCTTGTCCAATCTCCTCCAGTGTCGGCACTCCATATACATTATCATGGTTACTGTCAGTAGGAGTCTCACACCCAGACAATGCCGATGGATCTATTGCTGGTAATGGACTGGGCGGGGCACCAAGGGAAGATATTATGGACTGGAACTTTTTGTAGGTAAGTGGAGCAGTTCCACCATTTTTGTTGATTATTCTAAAAGCAAGAAGAGTTGGTATGTAATTGATGGTTTGCAATGTCCCTTTGGGAATAAAATCACAAAAGCATGGTGGCCATGTTGATGGATGAAACAGATGAACTTTCTTTTCCACCAACATGGCAGCCTGTGACGTCACATGTAAACCAAGAATAACCTGCCTTATCAAGATATTATGATTTTAAAGAAATACCAACCTATCCAAATCATACAACGTGTGTGAGACCTTCTGGACAATATCAACACCAGCTTTATTGGCAAGCTTAATGATTTCGTTATCTCTTTCTCTAGCGGGAGCATCAGTGTCAACTTCAAATGTAAGCTTTGTAACCTTCCATTCCTTGAAAAGCCTTGGAAAGACCTCAGTTGGTCTACCACGAACTACAAACAACCTAAACATAGGATAGAAGAACAAGGTTTAGGATGTCCTAGAAAAAATAAACTGTAGGATATAGCTATGTATATCCAAAGCGGGAAAATAAGAGGACAAATAATGATGCATAACCTGGAATTTAGTTTCTTTAAATTGTTGTCCAGATCTTGAAGTGACTGTAGAATAAAACGCCATCTAACAAACCCAATATTCCCAAACTGGACTTGATCAGGATCCAGAATGAATATCGGATGAATTTCACTACTTGTGGTAAATGCTTCTAGTAGCGCTGGATTGTCATGCAGGCGAAGACCTTTGCGAAACCAGTGGATAGTTTTGTGAGTCCTGGCGGCCGCCATAATGGTCACAAGTCTTTGTTCTTGTTGGAAATGGTTATGCAATCGACGCGTTCGAATTTTGAATATGGCGCTACAACACAGGTATCCCATCAAGTTGTTTTCTTCGAAAAAATGTTACATCGAAAGAAGAACGCTATAGTATTCTTTTCAGCGATTTTTTTTTTTGCAATACTAAGATGAAAGTTTTCTGAATTTTCTGAAACGAAAACCATGAAATTTATTTATTTTTCTCGAAAAAATTGACTGAGCTGCGCTGCGCATCTATTTATGAAAATTAGATGCATTCTGCGGGCTCGTGTTGTTGACTCAAAATGGCGGACAGCAGGGGAGAGGCAATGGCGAGCCTCGAAAAACGGATTTCAGAACTTGAAATAAGAGTTATGAGTAATGAAGAAGATCTAAGAAGCTTTCAACGCGAATCGGTAAGTACTGGTATAAATTTCAAGTACGAATGTTCTTTATTCAGCGAAATCTTCATGCTAGAACATCTACTAGAAAGAATGATTTTTGCCAAACTGTACTGCTGTGTTGTTTATCTTCATGTTTTCAGTGTCTTGGCACTGTAGCTCATGTGCAGAAGGAGCTGAAGCGCCTTTCTTCTAAGTATTCAAGAATTGCTGATGCCTGGAAAAAAGGTAAAGTTGAGAGGAGGGGACGATTAAGGCTTGATTCTAACGGGGATGGCAACCCTACCGTAGAACTCTGTTTTAGCAGTGAGTTCTTTTTTAGGTTGACGTCCAGAAATTGTTTTCAAGTTCTCGAAAATATGTCCCTTGCTCCCGACTTTGAGACGTCATCATGTATAGATGTAACTTGTATAAAGTATACAAGCGGCCGTTTTTATTCGCTATCATTGTTGTCGTTTTTTTATTTGCAGTGAAGGAGCTGGAAAGCTACCTGTCTCCTGAGTTCCTAGAAGGGGTCACATTAACAGATGATGTCAAGGCAGATATTGTCATTGCAGGTATAGAAGGGGTATACCTCCGTGTAAGAACCATTCCCAGAGGACACCATTGTGTTCAGTTATTATTTCATCATGATTTGTTCTACTAAACAAAACAGCCTTTGTGACGCAACTGGTAAACAATACACAGGTTCTTACAGAGGTAGAGCCTAGAAGACTACTAAGGCCTGATTCATACATCACACTCCTGATGTGCTGAACCAAATGACAAAAGCACTAGGCGGTCAGAGCATTTGGTGATGGTTAGGTCGTAACAGAAAGTTGTTAGGAGAGAAAGTCAAATAATTAGGCCCAACTCAGTGATCCCTTGTGAATTATTCATCTTTCGATAGGAATTATTCATGAGTGACAAGAGCATTACATCAAACGTTTCACCAAATGGTCTCAAATATTTAATAATCAAAGCGTTTGATTAAATGATCATGTTCTGCATGAAATCACTTGATCCAGTAGTCTCTTAAAAAGTTAAGAGTAACCCCCTGGGCCTGGACAGCAATATAAAAACATGAGTTTTTATTAGGCATTTTGTTGGTTGTTGTTTCTGCTGTTGTTATTGTTGCTGCTGCTGTTGTTGTTGTTGTTGCTGTTGTTGTGCTAGTTGCTGCTGCTGTTGCTGCTGATTTTGTTGTTGTGTCAGGGGTCAGCCCAGTTGAGTACTATTAATGACCACTCAGTGGCAGATCCAGGGGTGGTTCCATGGGTCCCACCCTTTTGAGACGAGAAAAAGAAAACTCACATCAATTCACCTTGAAATAAAAAAACATTCAGAAGCATTGTGTGCTGTAGTTGACAAAAATAGAGTCGTGGTTACCTGTTAACCCAGATGCATGAGAGAAACTCATTTTGATACGCTTGTCAACATCTGTAGATGTAAATTATTTCGTATTTTGAATGTTTGAAATGTTTTTTTTCAACACTATAAGAGAGCATGGCCATCTTCGTCGAAGGAAATAAATCAAAAATCTGTAAAATATTCATTTTTCAATGAAATCCAAAACAGTTTTCGGTAAGCTACTTCTAATGTCATACTATTTGTCCCATTTCGCTCTTTTCAGGGGTGATATGCACTTTAAGGACAACTTTAATTTGATTGTATATTGCAGGAGAAAATAGCCTGAAGGCGTGTTCAGAAAAACTGACTGAAATTGAGGATCTGAAGAAGATAGTGAACACAGAGCACCTGAAAGGTAATAGTGTGTTGTAGTCTTGAAATGCAAAGAAAATGCCAATAACACACTCACTATTCAGATATACATCTGGGACATCACCTAGATGTATCTGATGTAGCGTTATCTGGTTCACAGCGTACGCTTCCAGAAATCGAAAATTTCATTCTACCATGCACTATTGGGCAACAGTATCTGCTTACCATAGAATTCATTACTACTCACAGACTCCTGTGGCATGAAGATGCTTGCACATGTACATTGTGATTTCAGTAGCCTCATGGCCAATGTTCCATTGCATGGTGTGATTGGCCATCAAGTATTATGCTATGCATAACTTTGTATTAACTGGCCAACTATCTCCCTGTAGATCTGCCAACATGGAATAATACAATGGAGCCTTTAATACAAGTTGAAATAAAACAGCAGGTACTGTAAGAAGTCCAAATGCAACCCTCCTCTCCCTAATCAAATAGACCTCCTTGGCTTGGGCGTAATGTTTCGCCCATTTCAGATCCATGGCATTCCCATGAGTGTTGTTCTCTCTTTGTTTGGAATGCTTCCATATTTCATATATTCTTCGATGCATAGCAGAAAAAGAAAGAGAAAATACTCATGGGAATGCCACATGATCTGAAATGGGAAAACATTACGCCCAAACCGAGGAGGTCTATAGAGCAAGAGGTTCAACCCTCAAAGACCCAAGAATTCTTTGGTCAAAAAAGAATAAGAAAAGAGTTTCACCTGTAGTATACCGAATTGTGTAAAGTTTTCCCAATGCTTTGCCTTTACCAAAATTATGCTTATATTTAGGTTTTCCCTGAAACTTCAGGTGTCTGTAAACCTCATCTCTTAGGATTTCAGGGTGATTTTATGTGGATAAAAAAGTTTGCACTATACATGGGTAAACAAAAAACAACTAGGGATTCATTATTGATATGGCTATAGAGAATAATAGGGTACAGCTGTGGTAGTATGATTAATTTGACAATCCTAGTATTCTGATTTTCTTTTATAATATTTTACAGGGCCAGTTGGGAGAGCTGAATGAGAGATTAAATGCTGTCCTTGCCAGCTACAACTCCATTGTATCCTCTGTGACATAAACAACAAAAAATTATACAATAATGTCAAACACTCCACCACTCATCCTCCCACATACTAAAGCATCAGAGCACAATTTTCTATTGCTTTATGGGCGAAGTAGAGCATGTGTGATCATGATTTTTAAAATGTTTTGACTGTCTCTTCCAACATCAAAAGTGCTTTATTTTGCAGACAAAGTCATACTCTATTAATGATTTTATGTCATACTCTATTGATGATTTTATGATGTAGCATGGGAGAACCATTACTTTGTCAGTGAAATAGAGCAAAGATTTGGACCAATCACAGCACATATTTTATCAGCGATATTATAATTAACAATTTTTTAGTCTACGAATTCAAGTTTTCGAAGCTCGGGGTTTGACAATGGTCTATCATTGTCTAAGGTGAATTGCACCAAGCATCTCAGGCCTTCAACTGGCCCTATATTTCCCTATATTGTCTTGAAATGCCCTATATTTCCTATATTTTGGATATTTTGCACAAAACGTGAACCCTTTCTTGAAAAAGATTGAAAGTGGAATTTTGGCAATGCGATTTGCACCCTGCATATCAAAGTTCTCTTAAACATGCTATAATTTCACATGCTGGACTCTAAATTTTCGGCACGCTTTGCATGCAAAAGAGTTTGGGGAGGCTTGCTACGGCCCTGTAACTACTAAAGTATAAAAAACGAGAGACCAGGAGCATGCAGCCAAATCACTGTATTCTGAGGTGAAGAAAAGGCCTTAAAAGGAAGAAACCTGAAACCTGCTACAATAGCTCAAATACTTTTAGAGCTAACAAAAAACTATTTCTTATAACAAACAGAAGAGAAAACAATGATGACCAGATTTCTATTATGGCAACAAAAAAACTAGGTATTTGGCAACAATAATTTTTTATTTAGGCACCAATAGCACCTCTTGAAAAAAGATGATGTGGACCTGCATCGTTATTGTCACATGAAACATCGATGTGCTGAAAGTCTTGAAGTCTTGTGCATAGATTGTGTAGAGACATAAAGTTTTACCAATGTCCTACATCCCTATTTTAGCCCTGTATTTTCTCTAGATGCCCTATATTGGCCCTATATATTTTGGAAAAATGCCCTATATTTAGTCCTATTTTTTGAGAAATGATCAGTTGAAGGCCTGGCATCTCTTCCGTGGCAGTCACATGCACATTTTTTTGTTGAAATAACCATCCAGCAGCACAAACACAAGCATGGTGACCCCATCTTTTTGTTGGCAGCACTGTTTTAATGCCTTATGCATGGGCATCAATTTTACCAAGTTTAAAATATCTACGTAGTACATGTTTTCAAGGGCATTTCCTTTGTTGTTTCATGTTTATCCAAAAATGTGTACATATTGTCTCCTTGACAACAAACCAGGTTACCCTGCTGACCAAACAGTTCATTGAGTGGGATGATACTTTGACAAGACTTGAAGTTGCCATGGAAACAAAGCCCTTAGATTAACAACATTGAATTGTAAATAGAGTCAGGGACATCAACTCTCCCGGTTTTGCTGGGAGTTTCAAGATTTTTCGCTTTGTCTCCCAGGAAAAATTTAAGATGACTGCCATACATTTACTGTAATTCTCCTGGGAGAATTGCAGAAAAGAGAATTGCAGAAAAGTTCATCATTTCAAGGGTTTTTTTTTAAGTTTTAGGGTTGACGTCCCTGAGAGGGGTACAATATACATTTTATTGGGGGATTTGTCTGCCAAGAGAAGTTATAGGCAGGAAAGGGGTCCATTGATCCATGTAGCTACCCATAAAATAGCACATGTATGGCATGGGACATGTAGGAAAATATTTAAGATGCAGAGAATTTAAAGATAAGCACCATGGAAGGACAAACTTATACAACTAAAAACTAGCAAAATTATATTTAACCGACGTACACAGGCTAGTGGTATGGTAATTTAAGAGAAAGAACTGAGAGTGGATTTCACATGACTGTCGTGAGAAATTTGCAGTTGTTTTTGTAATTACTCCTATAGGTTTTGTTCAGAATTGATGTAATCACTTTGCAATTGGTTTCACTACAGTAATGTGAAATCCGCTCTGACATATTAAATTGATTTGAATTTGGCGTCTATGGTTTAGTCGTCTTTCAAGTGATTCTTTCAATTTAAAAGCTCGATCCAACGGTGATGAGAGTTGATGAGAGCTCACGAGAGTTTTTCCCGTTGATCGCGAACTATGGTTCATCGACTCTCATGCATTTTGAACATGTTCAATGTTTTCATGAGAGTCGATGAGAGTTGTTTACCGTTTGATCGCGCGGAGGAAACTTTTTCAATCAGCAGCTGCCGCCAAAAGAACTGCAGGTTCATTTGGTTCCAAAGAACTGCAGGCTTTCCTAAGCGGAGAGGATGGGTGCTAGTGCTCACGCTGACTCTAAATTCCTCATCACCGTTTGATCGCTCCTCGTGAGAGTAAATAAGACCCGGGCGGGACCCCTATTTTGGGGGCGGGGGTGCTCGTCGGGAACTTTCGGCGTCGCTTAATTAATTTTGACCCCTAAAAGGTACCAGCAAGACTTATTTTCCCTTGTAATTTTCCCTTGAGGGAAAATGCGTCTGAAATTCAGGCTACCAACAAGTGTAATTTTCTTGATTTGCTAGAACGGACCTCTAACAGGTACCTATCTGGAAAAAAATGCAAGTTCTCGAATTTTACCCCCTAAAAGTTTGCTGTTGAAATGTAATGGACGATTCGAGCAGATTACGAGCCGCTTGTGAATCGCTCCAGTCTCTAAGGCCCTGTCCACACTACATTTTCAAACTTTTACGGATTCGCAGCGTGTTAGTCAGGACGGGAGATTCGGAAAATTTAGCTACACAAAAAGCGATCAGTTTTTATTTGATGTTGACGTGTGCAAGGACAGTCTCAAATTAATGGTACAGTTGACGTCATCGTTTTCATTTTTATCCGGATTCGACCGTCCACACTAAAGCGATATGTATACGGATTCGTTTTTATTCACTTTCGAGAGCGTTTTCAAACTGATAGGGATTCGATGAAAACGATCAACGTGCTTAGTGTGGATGGAAATCCTAAACGTATCAAAAAGTATACGGATTCAAACGAAAATGCGTTAGTGTGGACGGGGTCCTAGTTTTATTACAGTGCGCCTAGAATTATGTCGTCCAGGGGCCGGTTCCTGAAAGGTTGGATAAAGTTATCCACGGATAAAAGTTATCTGTTGTATAGGGTTTGTTCAGGATTTATCCGTTGGATAACCGTTTATCCACTGATAACTCTTAACTGGCCTTCTAGGAACCGGCCCCAGGCCTGTTTGCATGACGCAGCCGATGTGTTCCTGATGGACAGGTATTTTAATGGGCCATTACAGCTACTATAAGTACGCATGCAGTCTTCTGTCGAGAAATGCCCATGACATGACTTTCTTACGCGGCGCACATTGAGATCATTTCAGATGACTGCGGTAAGAACAGATACCTAGCCATTAGCCAATCATGGACGAGAAAAGATATAGTTGCTGCCCATTGGCTTCCTTGTCAGCCAATCACAAGCGAAGTAAAACCACTATCACGTGGTGAGCACGCCACTGGTTTCTTTGTAAAAGGCGGTTTCCACTTGCCATTTTTGTTGCATACATATCTGTCGCGGCGAATTTTCTCGCGCGAGACTTGTTTAAATGCTAAATTGGATTTTTTAAATTGGATTTTTTTAGCGGACGACATGCTAGTACGGTGGCCCACAGGTACCACCCTAAATAGAGCAAACTCACGGCAAAATAAGCAAGCTCACGGCAAGATAGAGCAAACTCACGGCAAGACAGAGCAAACTCACGGCAAGATAGAGCAAACTCACGGCAAGATAGAGCAAATTCACGGCAAGATAGAGCAAACCAACGGCAAGATAAAGCAAACTCACGGCAAAATAGAGCAAACTCACGGCGAAATAGAACAAACTCACGGCAGGATAGAGCAATCTCACGGCAAAATAGAGCAAACTCACGGGGTAATACAGGGGCGTAGCCAGCACTTATGAGAGGGGGGGTTCCAAAATTCAAAAAATAAAAAACTCCACAAATCGGACGTTTTTTTGCGTTCTCGCCACAGGAAACCCAGCCAAAAATATTGATCTCTGGAAAAAACTAGCGTTTGAAGAAATTTGCTACATTTTATTGGAGCTTTTATTTGTTGTCTATTAAATATTTACAATTTTAGTAGTAAGTCGGTCCAGAACAGAGGCGAGGGGGGGTTCCGCTGCGGGAGAGGGGGGGTTCCGCTGCGGGAGAGGGGGGGTTCCGGAACCCCTGGAACCCCCCCTGGCTACGCCCCTGTAATAGAACAAACTCACGGCAAGATAGAGCAAGCTCACGGCAAGATAGAACAAACTCAGTTTCAGTTTCAGTTTATTTGCTCGGTTAAAATAGAGCAAACTCATGGCGAAATAGAACAAACTCACGGCAAGATAGAACAAACTCACGGCAAAATAGAGCAAGAGGTTAAAAGTTGAGCAAATTCACGGCAGTCGTGAAACCTGTGTCAAAGGACGAGAGGAATTGGTGACTAGGTTCCTGAATGTTATGCGCATGCGTGTTAGCGCTGGGCTAAAATCACAACCTCGTCCCCAGGGTCTTCTCGGTCGTTTTTCAAAATGGCGGTTAGCTCAGAGAACAACCTCGTCCCCAGGGTCTTCTCGGTCGTTTTTCAAAATGGCGGTTAGCTCAGAGAAGACCCTGGGGGAGGCTGAGTCACATGACCGTTTCGAAACAAAAGACAAACCTCATTCTCATGTCCTCAAACAATAGTCACGTGACTCAGCCTCCCCCAGGGTCTTCTCTGAGCAACCTCGTCCCCAGGGTCTTCTCGGTCGTTTTCAAAATGGCGGTTAGCTCGGGAGACCCTAGGGGAGGCTGAGTCACGTGACTATTGTTTGAGGACATGAGAACGAGATTTGTCCTTTGTTTCGAAACGGTCATGTGACTCAGCCTCCCCCAGGGTACCCCCAGGGTCTTCTCTGAGCTAACCGCCATTTTGAAAAACGACCGAGAAGACCCTGGGGACGAGGTTGTTCTCTGAGCTAACCGCCATTTTGAAAAACGACCGAGAAGACCCTGGGGACGAGGTTGCCCTTGCGGGACAACATATCCACTGAACCTCACTTATGGATAATCCATAAGTATAGAAAGCACCTCCATATATGAATAATCCATAACTCAAGGGCAATCAGGCGTGGATGCATAGCCAAACACGCGTGAAGCAGGGTCGAGGAAGCATAATGGAGGAGCAGTCAAGCGTTGAAATGAGAGCGGTAAGTTCAACCCTAATTCCACGGCATTGTCCAGCAGAACGTTCTTTCGCGATTTACCGGCCTGTATTCTATTACTAGTGGAAACTTTTATCAGTAGATGAAACCGTTACTAACAGAAACTAATTTTAAAATAAGTCTTAAGTTACTTCGTAATTTAAAAATGCAGATGAAGCTCTTTGACTTTGGTCGTGCTTGGTACTTCTTGCTCTGTATTTTCATTTTGCTGCGGCAAGGTTATTAGTAAACTTAAACTTAAGATATATTTAGTTATTAGCAAACTATAGCTTCTAAGCTTTATGGAAGCTTCCCTGTTAACGGCGGTCTCTCTCTCTCTCTCTCTCCTTTTGCCGTGCCATGGGGAGAGACCGCCGTTAACAGGGAATATGGAAGCTTCCTTAGCTTTGATAAAATGTTCGCGTAGCACCCTCTGTATTTTAGGTTTTTGTATGGACAAGACTAACTTAAGCTTAAGTTATTTGGTAAGTTATTTCCTGTGAATTCTAGTAATATTCAGCTTTGTTTCAAACACAACCACAGGCGAACCAGCCTAAAAACCTCATGTGTGATTTGTTGTTTTCAATAAAGCTTGTAGAAGTAAGTAGCTTAAATAACTATTTGTGTCATAATTATATGACACATAATTATAATCATAGGTAGTGATAATTTTATAGCCAGCTCAAAATTTCATTTTGCCAGCAGATTGATTTATCTTGAACTGTCCAATTATTTTTTAATTGGATCGCGTGCGCTCTAATTGGACAGTTTGCACGTTAAAATTGGACAGTTTGTATTTGAACATGTATGCTATATTATTAATCAATAACAGGACTCCATGCTTGTCCAATTAATGAGTTTCTGCTCAGGGACTAGCTATTGTTCTTCGTTCGGCACAAAATCGAATTCCAATGTGGCACACATTGATATCCGCGCGCGACTGCTTTCCGAATCTTCCCAGACATATGGTAATTAAATGCATAACAAAAGACTGAAAAACCTAAGGAAATTATCATACATTGGAGACTAGCCAAGCAAGGACAAGCCCACGTGCGCTCCATTGGAATTCGATTTTGTGCCGAACGGGGAACAATAGCAAATCCCAGAGTAGAAACTACAGAAATCCATCCAATATTTACCGATCTTTGCATTCCCAGTTTGCATCCTTATAGGGATTTCAATTGATATGAAACGTTGGAGACAAACTTTACATTGATCCATTACAGTCGTCCAAAAATGTGAAGCGAAATAAGCTATGATTTTTTTAATCAGACCAAATTTCATGAAAGTAGGCCAAAATTTCGTGTTGAGCTGATGCGTGGGTGTGTTTTATTCACCGGTAATAACCAAACCGGAAATCATGTGACTGAAAAAATATCAAAACCGGAAACAAAAATCCACCACATTTGCACACGCTTTTGCACTATTCATTCACGTAAAACAAACTCTTCTTTATTTCTCTGTTTGTTTGTTGTTCCCTTTTACACTTGGTATTATAATAAAGCACTTATTTACTGTAACCTCAGGGAAGCAGTATGTTTTGTGTTCAGGTTTGCATTCTCTCATACTACTTGAAATGAGCACAGGGTGACTTAGCCACCACTTGAAGCAAAACAATTTGAATTCATAAATTTGAGGATATTTTATGGATATTTTTTGGAACCACACATTTCATGATTTGATGGGAAATAAATTGCATTTGACATCCCCTCACCCCTCTAGAATTAACAAATCCCTTCCACAGGGGGAGGCCTGGAATCACATGTTCTCATACCCAGAGCTCCCCGGCTCGCTCGTCACTTCGTAGGGGAGGCTCTGGGGACATCCACTTGATCGCCTTTGCTGATTGGCTCATTTTGAACGTTGTAGCATGCGCTGATTGGTCTTTCTCTCAGCTGCTCTGTATTAAATCTCATGCATCAGTGGCTGTCACCAGAGCCTCCCCCACCAGATTATGAGCCAGGGAGCTCTGGGTAAGAGAATGGGAATCAAACATAAATATGCTTGTCATTTGCCTTAAGTTTGTAAATAAAATAATAATTGTCTTTTTTTTTTGTTATTGCTTCTAGGAAACTAAACAATCAAAATCTGAAGCACCAAATAGAAAGGTACCACATCATTAAAGGCCCATACGCGACCGGGGACCTTTGCGCTTTGTTTTCATTTGGATCTATTGTCATTCAACAGCTGGGGTTCCTATTGTTCTTCGTATTTCAAAAGTTTAAAGTGCAAATTTGCATAGAGTTTTCAACTGCGTTTTATTCTCTGTGAGCCTTTTGGTAATGTGGATTGGATATTTTCTGGAACCACACAATGTGAATTAATTACAACATTTCATGAATTATTCACATTTTCACAAGGAACAGATACAACACCAAATTCCTGTCTTAAAGTGTCCCTCTGGAAGTTTTCTGTTCTTAATAAGGAGAACACTATTTTAGTTTTTTTGGGGGGGAATGTTTTGATTTACTAAAAGATGATAAACAATGTACCAATAAAATGAATTTCTTTAGTGTTTGTTTCAATTTAATGGACGGATACCGTTGTTTGTGTTTTTAACCCTTCGTCCTTCTCTAAGAGTTACATTTCTTTGGAAAATCAGGATTTAAATTTTTTTGTTTCGGTCGTACATCCTGCATTTGAATTGAATCCTCTATTTGAGTGGATTCGAAGGATTCATAACCCTTTTTCAGATTTCAGTAAAGAAATGAAAAATCTGGATTTAGATATTATATTACTTTGATACCTGTATGAGTTAATTGTTCTGATAGGCAAACGGGCCCTATTTAAAACTACTGTCAAAATCCACAGAGAAGAAAGACTGACATGGAGAAAGATGATGATGAAAGAAACTATTGGGAGGGAATAAGAGACAAGAAACAAGTTAATGTCACTGAACAAAGAAACCGGCTTAAGTATAGAGTATGTATGAAAAGATCAGAGATCCTCTATTTAGTGAAGGCATACTACATGAACTATGGCACCTGCACCCAAACAGCTCTTGTAAAAAATTGCCAGTAGTACCGGTACACACAGCTTAGTTCAACCTTTGTGAAAGCAATAAGTTTAAAGATTGAAAGTTTGGTTCTCGTTTCAATATGTAATTTGTGATTTGTACAGGATTTGCAAAGCCTTGTAGATCCTGGCCACTATACACAATGCAAATAAAGCAAATGATAATAATTTTAATATAGTAGTCAGAGTGGCTTCCATTGTCTGTGAAACAGAACAATAGATAGGTAATCAGGAGAACAATAGAGTAATAGTGTGATAATTGTGCTTAATTGTTTGATTTTGTTTTAACTGCCACTTCAAAAGCATTTTTGTCTATGATCCCACAAGAGAGAATAAGTGACATTTTGAAATTGCTGATACCTGGCCTGAATTCAGAGCAGGTATGTGATTGGTTGGATGTACTAAGACGTATCTTTGTTTCTTTTTAGGCTGATGTTCTTCATTGTAAAAAATGGCATGATGTCGTAGTACTATATCATTCATACAATCCTTACTCAAAAGCACCAAGACACATGTTCGACTATTATGCCACTCCGGGGAAGGGACGTCAATTCATGTCTATGAAAACAAGGGAAGAACAGTGCCCTGGAGAGCTAATAATGAGAGTCTTCAAAAGATTCTTCCATGATGGTTAGTTAAGGAACAACAAGAGCCCTTTTTGGCTGTGCGTTTCCTTGGCTTGAAGAGGAGTTATTGTCTGTGCTGCACACTTATCTTGCCTTGTGTTTGTAACCCTGATACACCATTGCCACTCATGTATGACCAAAATTCAATATCCAACATGCCATTGGAAATGATGGTCTGCTATGAACCTATTAGATGATTTTAGCTACATCCTGCATCGTTAAACTTATATTATAATGCATCCCAGAGACCAGCTGTTTCTTTTCTTTTCATTTGTGACTTACTTGCGTGCCTATGTGCAAGGCTTTAACTTCCACACTTGGTAGAAAATCCTATAAGGAACAGGCAAGCAAATATTATTTTACAAACAGTACACAGTTACACTCAAGCAAAAGCTTCAAAAAGCTTTAAAAAATGCTTTGCATTCAGCAAGTACCCATTCCAGAATCTGTAAAATATTGAGCAGGTTGTCTAACCCCAGTTGTCTAACCCCTTTAAATTAATGCATATCTCATGATTCAGGTAATTTTTTAAAACACTATTCCTTGTCCATTGATTGTATGGCTATAGCTCTAAAAAAATTATTACCTTCAGGAACAAGCACAAAAAAGAACCAAGCCCCCCAAACACCAGGTAGGAGGCGTCAACTTTTTGTATCATCTAACTTTCCAACATGACCCAAAAGAATGACTTTTTTTTGCAGAATCATCTGTGCCGACCACAGCCACACCACAAGCATCTCATACTATAAGTAAGAGCATTATATTTGATTACATTATAAATAATATGTGTTTTGTTGGTTTGTACAGGGTTGACAAAAATATTGTATATACATCTTTTATAGCTGCACCAGTTCAACCATATGACTAGCCAAAGCACAGAGCTAGACATAAAGACTTATTGAGAGTGTTTTCTGCAGTCTTTCTTTGCTCTGTTCAGCAACTGCCTAAGTTGCCTTTAGTGTGTTTTATAGACCCATCAACTTCCTCACATTATGCACATAAAATTCAAAATTCTGATTTCCTTTGCATAACCCACATAAGACACTTTTTTCTCACATAAATAACAGACTGACATGGCTTTCGGATTCTCAGTCATTTAAGAAAAAAATAGTTTTCAATATCAATTGTTAACAGACCTTCCAAACTCGAGGTACACATTGATGTGATGTAATGATAGGAGTGACTATAATATTGAATTTACATCATTTACAACCAGCCACACCACAGGCAGCCACGCCACAACCAGCCACACCACAGGCAGCCACGCCACAACCAGCCACACCACAGGCAGCCACGCCACAACCAGCCACACCACAGGCAGCCATGCCACAACCAGCCACACCACAGACCTTGCAAACTCAAGGTACACAGACTTCACATAGAGCTTATATCATTGATGTGATGAGGCCTGTTGTATTTTGTTGTACAGATACATAGGAGCAACTATAATATTGAATTTACATCATTATTTTTATAGCATCAGTTACACCACAACCAACCACACCAAACCCAGCCACACCACAGGCCTTGCAAATGCCAGGTACAGAGTCTTAGTTGTTTTGTATTGTTACACCCTTAACCCCAGTTTGGGGCATGGGCCACTGAAAACTGCTTCCCAGCATCTCCTGCTCTCAGCCAATTACTCCACTTCTCTCCAAGATGTCCCCAACCTCCCTCATCTTTTTCTCCATGTCCCCCTCCTCATGTGTTGCTTGAACGGCCCCTTCTCCTCTTGCTGTTCAAGTTCCTCACCACAGAGCTTGTCTGATTTGATGTAATGCCGTCTATTGTGTTTTGTTGTAATGTAATTGTGTTTTGTTGTAATTGCAATGTGTTTTGTTGAAACACAGCCACACCAAACTCAAATTACAGACACTGTAGCTTATATCTTTATTTGATGTTATGTGGCCTATTGTTTATTGTTGTAATGTACGGAGAGGAGTGACTATAATCTTGAATTTACGTCACTCTTTTCATAGCATCTGTTACACCCCAACAAGCCACACCACAATCAACCACACAAGGAACCCCCACACCAAAGATATGCCAAACACAAGGTAGAGACTTGAGCTTATATCATTATTTGATGTGATGTGGCCTATTGTATACACCTAATTCAATTCAGAAAAGGTTGCTTTGTTCATTGGTCTTTGGTCGTTGAACGTCTTTGTTTCGTGGTCACCGAAGCAAAAATTCCTTTGTTTCGCACTATAATTGAAAGACCAAACACCAACACCAAAGCAACCTTTTTTGAATTAGGTGTATGTTTGTAATGTAAATATAGGTCCGAGTGACTATAATATGAAAATTACATCATTTTTGTATAGCATCAGTTACACCACAACCAGCCAGGACAGGACCAGCCACACCACATGCACGTCAAACTCAAGGTACAGAGACTTTAGCTTAATATCGTTATTTGATATGACGAGGCCTGTTGTATATTGTTGTAATAAATATCATATAGTAGCGACTTCAATTTTGAATTTACACCATTCTTTTTATAGCGTCAGTTTCACCACGACCAGCCTCGTCACAATCAGCCACATGACAGACCTTGCAAACTCAAGAGACTTAGAGCTTAATTGTATTTGTAGTAATATACAGATGAGTGACTAAAATTGAATTAACATTTTTTTAATGTCAGTTACACTACAACCAGCCACACCACAGTCACGCCAAGCTCAAGGTACACAGACTTTAGCTATATCATTATTTGAAAAGATGAGGCCTGTTGTATATTGTTGTAATGTACAGAAAGTAGTGACTATAATATTCAATTTACATCACTCTTTTTTATAGTGTCGATTACACCACAACCAGCCACACCACGACCAGCCACACTACAACAAGCCACACCACAGTTTCCTCAAGCTCAAGGTACACAGACTTAAGTCTATATCATTATTTGATATGATAAGGCCAGTTGTATATTGTTGTAATGTACAGAAAGTAGTGACTATAATATTCAATTTACATCACTCTTTTTTATAGTGTCGATTACACCACAACCAGCCACACCACGACCAGCCACACTACAACCAGCCACACCACAGTTACGCCAAGCTCAAGGTACACAGACTTAAGCCTATAT